>CM040918.1:10799960-11399960 GCA_023029165.1 Gobiocypris rarus | reverse complement strand
TTGAAGCATTTTTGGTTTTTCTGTTTGTCTTTCTATCTAAAACAACAGTAAAACCAATATAAGTTTGCATTAGAGTATCATCGCCATGTTCTTTCTTCTACAGACTCAGCCTGAAACAGTCATTGGATTTTGAAGTTGAATCGCAAATTGACCTGGTCATCAATCCAAAACTATGTGAGTGAGTCCCATTTTGTTTAGACACTTCTGTTTGACATTACGTACTTAATCCTCAATTGCTGTAGTAGTCATTGTCTGAAAAGAGATGTGATTGTGTGTCAGACTGTGGAAAGGGCAAAGTGGCTGCAGACACATCGGACTGTTACCTCACATTTCACAAACTAAAGCTGCTCCTTCAGGGAGACAGAGAGTAAGTTGGACATTTTTACATGAGAGACACTAGTGATCAGAACAATACAAACAACCAACCCTTTTACAATCTGGGTTTTGATATCTAGGTCAAAGTCTTTGCTGATCTTGATCTTGTTCTTTGCTTATGAGTGAAGAGCACTTCCTTGAGATCAGTTTAATGTATTATACACCCCTAAGCACAGCTCATTTGCAAGAGCATTTACATGACTCCCATTTTGACTGTGTGCAGACCTGGATGGCTCAAAAGAATGTTCACAGACATTGTGACTTTCACAGTGAAGTTAGTAGTAAAGTCACAGGTGAGTGTGTCTAGATTCCTGTTTTCCAACAATAAACATACTGTGGTAAAACAGAGCATTAGATCAGAGTACTTCATATTATGTGACGTTTACCCTCCATTAGTAGAGTTTCACACCATTTACCTTCCTTTCTAACAGATCTGTAAGGAAATAAACAATGTGGCCAACATACTAGCAGACTTCATACAGGAGCAAGCAGGTAAAATGCAGAGCCCTTCTTTCACGTGACAGTCTTGTGTGAATTTGTGGATATGTGTATTGATGTGACATCTCTCTCTGTCTGTGCAGAGCAGTTTATTAGTGATGGGGCCATCGGCGTAGACATTTCTGTGACCTCTTCCCCCATCATCAAATCTAATTATATAGAATCATACCATAAGGTCTGATTATAAAGATTTTATTCTTAAAAATTGCATTCAAACATATCTGCAGTATATTTTCTTATTATTTGGTTACTGTTGTTGTTCTTCTGATAAACAGGGTTCGGTTGTTTTTAAAAATGTGACGTCAGACTTCAGCACCTCTGTGTTTAACCCCTCCCAATTGGCTGAGAGCCGCATGCTTTACTTCTGGATCTCAGATGGGCTTCTAGACCCAGTAATGGCCGCCGCACACCATGATGGACGATTTATCCGCAATATCTCTGGAACAGAGCTCACAGTATGATATAATTCAGCATTAGATGTGTTGGAGCCATTTGTATTATGGAAGTTTATTTTTATATGCCCGCATTTATGTGATGTTATACATGCTTCTAAACTGTACGAGTTGCTTTTGAGCATATAAAAAACATAAGAAGGTAAAAGGACCTTCTTTGCACTTGGAACCTTGGTTTCAAGAAAATGGCAAAAATCTAATTTGGGGATTTTGTTACTAAGACATAAAAGTCTGTGTATGGATTTAAAGGAATAGTTCACCCAAACATGAAAATTCTGTCATTAATTATGTACCCTCATTTCGTCCCAAACATGCAAGCCATCTTAGGAACACAAATTAAGATATTTTTAATGATTTCTGGCTTTCTGTCGCTCCACTAACAGCCTACCAGATTTCAACTTTCAAGCACCAGAAAGGTAGCGAAGTCATCATTAAAGTAATCGAGGTGACTCCAGTGGTCTAACCTCCATCTTATGAAGCGATGCGAGTGATTTGTTTGCGCAAAAAAAACAAACATGATTTGCCATTTTATTCACAAAATATTAATCTCCGGCATGTGTTCAGGGAATGTCTGCTAGCGCTTCAACACTACACACATGCGTGTGCCGTGGAGCTCTCATGAACGCGGATAGCTCACCCACAAATGAAAATGACCTCGTGATTTTCTCACCCTCAAGCCAGGTGTATATGACATTTTTATTTCAGACGAATACAATCGGAGTTATATTAAAAAATGTCATGGCTAATGAGCATTATAATGGCAGCCCAAAATTTGAAGCCCAAAAAAGGGCATCCATCCATTATAAAAGTAATAATAAAGACCTTTTGAAATGAATCCATGTTTTTTGTTAAGAAATATATCCACATTTGACACGTTATAAATTAAAATATCTAATATAATAATGACATGACAGAATTTTCATTTTTGTATTAACTTTAAGCTGTTGAGTGAGAATAGTGTTATATATTTGTGTGTGTGTGTGTGTGTGTGTGTGTGTGTGTGTGTGTGTGTGTGTGTGTGTATGTGTGTGTATATATACACTGTATTGCCAAAAGTATTCAGACAACCCTTCGAAGCATTGAATTCAAGTGTTCCAATCACTTCCACAGGTGCCACAGGTGTATAAAATCAAGCACCTAGGCATGCAGACGCTTCTATGAACATTACTGTAAGAATGGGTCACCCTCAGTAGCTCAGTGAATTCAAGCGTAGTACTGTGATAGGTTGCCACCTGTTCAATAAGTAAATTCGTGAAATTTCCTCACTACTAAATATTCCACGGTCAACTGTTAGTGGTATTATAACAAAGTGGAAGCAATTGGGAACAACAGCAACTCAGCCATGAAGGGGCAGTCCACGTTAAATCACAGATTGGGGTTGTTTTTCAGGGGTTGGGCTTGGCCCCTTAGTACAGTGAAAGGAGCTCCTAATGCTTCAGCATACCAAGACATTTTGGACAATTTCAAGCTTTCAACTTTGTGGGAACAGTGTGGATGGTCCCTTCCTGGTTTCAACATGACTGTGCACCAGTGCACAAAGCAAGGTCCATAAAGACATGGATGAGTGAGTTTGGTGTGCAGGAACTTGACTGGCCTGCACAGAGTCTTGAGCTCAACCCGATAGAACACCTTTGGGATGAATTAGAGTTAAGACTGTGAACCAGGCCTTCTCATCCACCATCAGTGGCTGACCTCACAAATGCGCTTCTAGAAGAATGGTCAAGAATTCCCATAAACACACTCCTAAACCTTGAGGAAAGACTTCCCAGAAGAGTTGAAGCTGTTATATCTGCAAAAGGTTGGCCAACTCCATATTAAACCCTACGGATTAAGAATGGGATGTCATTAAAGTTCATGTACTTGTAAAGGGAGATGTCTCAAAACTTTTGGCAATATAGTGTGTGTGTGTGTGTGTATATATATATATGTGTGTGTGTGTGTGTGTGTGTGTGTGTGTATATATATATATATGTATATGTGTGTGTGTGTGTGTGTGTGTGTGTGTGTAGATTTTTATAAATATAATTTTATTTACATTTACATTTTAGTTTGAGTTATTTTAGTAAATCAAGTTAAACTAAATAAAATTATAAATGTTTCAGTTAACGTTTAATTTATTTTGAGTAACATAATTTTTTTTATGGTTTTAGTAACTATAATAACCCTGCTATGAAGTTTTCTTTTTTTCTAGGCATAATCACGTGCATGTCTCGGTCTATTTTACAGGATCTTTTTCAGACAGAGCTGTCTTCAGCCAGGCCTGAATTGTTGAGCAAGGTACTAAAAAGCACTCATTAGGAATATTCAAACCACACAAAGGCATGGAAATGACTGACATTTTATAATGACTCAATGACTCATTTATACACTGCTATTGGAACATGCAAATAAGTGTTTTCTGTTTGAAGCACACCAACTGTCATTTCAAAATAAGGTAGCACCTGCCTGTTTGTAGTAGGCTTTTTCTCATTTTCTCTTTAGTGGCTGTCCTCCGAGGGCCCAATGTTAAAGGCAAGGAGTGTGTCAGTTCCACACTTGTGGACAACCACAGAGGGCACATCTGTCAGAGCTGTGGCTGGAGTCGAGCTCTTACTGGATAGTCAAGACGTGCCAGTATTTTATTTTGAGACAGTAAGCTAAAGCAACTGAAGGAGATGGAGAAGTAACAAAAATGCTATTCATTGGAACAGTTTCACCAATAAAACATGTTGGGTTTTCAATGGTTTATGTGCTAACAGGTTGTGACAGTGGTTGTAAACGCCTCATATGCAGAGAAGAAACTAATTCTGAAAGCCATGGCAGAGCGGTAAGTCATGAAGGCGATAGATTCTACACAATCACATGAAAAGATTTTCAGTTGCCCCTGATTTAAAGTTATCTTTTCTGTTTTTTTGACGATTGCAGTATCTCTATAGAAAAAGTCTCCACATCAGAAGGAGCCACTGAGGTGAGAATTAATTAATTAATTAAGTTATTTATTTCTTACATCATCTATTTTATCTTCATAAATATTTTATGACCTCCTCAAAGATGCCGGACAGCTTGAGAGTTTATCTACAGGAGGCTGTGGAAAAGATGGGAATTCCCAAAGTCGTATCATGTAAGTGTGGCCACCGTAACCACACAGTCTAAATCACGTGTTTCTATATCTTTGCATCATATTTTATATCTCCTCTCAGACCTTGAGCCAGAATTAACCGCTTTGATGGATGAACAGGGGCTTTATCTATTTGACATCATCAATCCTGAAGTTTTACCCCAGGACGTGAGTATATTTCACAAGCAGATAAGGTTTTTATCTGTCAATCTGTATTTTACAGTCATAATTGTTGTCTTATTTTCTTTCTAACTGTGAATGTACAGGGGTATGTGATAGTCCAGCTGGATTTTGGTTTTCCACAACATCTGCTGGTGGAATTCCTGAAAAGGACACTGGATTGAAAGTCTTCTTTCATTTTCTCTTTTTCACACAAACACACTTACAAACATGCACACATACATTACATACACACAAGACTCTCTGGCATTTTTGCTTGTATGTAAAGAAGTTTGATGTTTTGTGTAGCTGTTTGATTTTGTAAATATGGAAATGTGAATCACAGTGATCTTGTTTTATTTCAAGAAACATTTTATGTCCTTCAGCAATATGATCTCATGACCTCCATAATGCAACTAAGAGGTTTTATTACCATTATTAAACATTTCCTGGTGCTGTCACACATGATTGTGTGTTTCAGGTTTCTGGTTAAACCTGTTCTTCCTCCAAAAGAAATGCTTAAAAAAACATTTCTTAAAGGGATATATCACCCAAAAATTAAACTTCTGTTATCATTTTACTCATTCTCATCTTGTTTCAAACACTCTTTCCTCAGTGGAACACAAAAGGAGACACTTTGAATAATACACCAGTTTATGCAATTACAATAAATGAGAACTGGAGCTTTTAGGTTTTCAAGGAACTAGGGCAGTTGTCAAGATATTATTCTTGAAAACAAATTTAAACATCCAAAATGCATGTGTATGTTTTTATTTTATTACACTTTATCTATTGGTGGCTGTAGACTTAAATGGCAACATACATATAAAGGCTGTTTTCTTAAAAAAAAAAAAAATTCTCAAGTACTGAGCCTCCACTTCTGTACCACTTACATGCACCAAATGTTCTCTGTTTGTTCAAATATCATTTGCCTACTTTATATAACATTTTATTCCTAAAACATGGAGTTTTTTTTCTTCTGGTTTTTGAATGTATTTTCTGGTTTATATAGTGGTAGATAGACCTACCTTTATGTTCAGATGTATGTAAATTAGCGCATATTTAATTATATAATTAAGCCCCATTGCATATTTAAACATATTTTTTTCCAGAAACTTGTAATACAAAACAAGTATGGGGAAGTATGGTGATATCTATTATTTTACCCTATTCGCCTGTGGTGTCTTACCTTCAGTTAAGTTGCATTTAAACTATATATGTATATATATATATATATATATATATATATATATATATATATATATATATATATATATATATATATATATATATATATATATATATATACATTCTAGTGTTTTTTCAGGTTTAAAGATCTGTAGATGCTTTGCATAGATAAAGCTTTTTACCTTAAATGTCTTTTTTTCTGATCACATCTTGATGTCCATATAAGGAGTGCAGTGAATTAATTTCCCCACTGGGTGGCATCAGTGAGTGTACAGACAACAACACTTCACATGACCTCACTGCTGTCCTTATATGCCCTCTCTTACAGTATAGCTAACTTTCACTGACGTTATAACATTTGATGTAACTGCGTTTTTAAGCGTCACGCACACTTTGAAGTGTAATATATCTGTTAATTTAGTCAATATAACCATAGTAGTTTTAATTAGCAACTTAAACGCTTTTTAATACACTTTATTGTATTCTAAATGCAGTGCGTTCCCTTAATATTTAAATAACGTCTATGCATTCTTTATGAAGTGCTTTCGGTTGTGGTTGGTTACATAGAAAAATATCAGGAAAATAAACATGACTAAACGTTTAGTCTCGTCGATAGATAAAAATGCCGTTTGACATTAAAACAATTACGTTAAGTGACGCACTACCGACGATTGGCGGGTTTGGTTTGATAGTCTCGCGGCAGACTCACGCCAGATTCCCTCTGCACTACGCATATAAAAGAAAACGAAACCAAAGAGGGATTGTTTAGTTTCTTTTTCTCCCATAAAACTCGACCGATGCGTTATGCCACCAGCGGTGAGTCCATTACATCTTATAAACATTCAGAACATTTGTAAATGCTTCTTCTGAGTTATTATAGTCAGTAAACCACACCGACTAACATTACCATTCATGTGGTCAGCCCTAACAAATAGTCTCCATAACTACATTTCGTCGTTTCCTGCAGGGCACTGTATGGGCACGAGCTGCTCCTTAAAATAATAAATGTATTATATTTACTTATGGATTGCATATATAGTGTTTGGAATGTCGGTGATAAGATGACTGCCATCCTAAAAGCATTTACCACAATAATTTGTCATGGCTAGCCTGTAGCATAGGCTACAGACAGACTATATTTTGTTTATAACAGAGCTGGAAAATTTGTTTTCTATATCAATGTAAAGAGTATCAGCTATACCTAGTGAATTGAATATTATTGAATACACATTTGTTTAGCATTGCCAAACAAAGCCTGTGTTGTTAGACTACATGCACTGCATGGCATCATAGACCTCCTGTGCTTTGTTACATATAGATCAGCACTCAACGCCATTACATTTACTGTGGTAAATAAGGTTGGTCATGTAAACATTGTTTTAGTTTACAAATCAAAGAAGGAATTTTTGTTTAATGAGTCTGTTTTTCCCCCAGCTGATGGATGAGGATGGAGGAGAAGGACTGGTCGGGGGGCTTCCTGGTGGCCCAGGAGGCCAGTGCACTGGTGGACTTGCTCTGCAAACAGAACAGTGGTGTTCTGGATCGGATCTTTGCCTTAGTGGAACCTAACACAATGGATCAGCTACGGTCGCTGACCAACAACAGAGACCTTGTCTCAGCCACTGTGGATTACTTCAAAACGTCAGATCATACCATATGTAGACGGTTTCTCTCCATTGTATATCAGTACTGTGAAGACATTCCCTTTCTTCTGGAAACTACACTGGTGTCCGTAGCAGAATATAGAATTGGTAAGTCATGTTTGCATTTTTGGATTTTTTTTTTTTACTGCAGGGTTTCCCCTATTCATACCATCAATTAATATTAAAGGATAATTGTATTATTAATCAGAATTTTATTTAACAACGGATATCAATCTATATATTATTTGTTCTGCTATTTCATTTCAACACAGAATTTGTAAAAAATTATCTTTAAAGTGAAAGTGAAAGTGTCCTGTAGCTGTTCAAACAAAGAAGCTATCGTTTAAAATATGAATGTCATTGAATTATGGGTTATAATTATTCATACAGTTTTTTTTTGTTTTTTTATGCTTTGAAGGAACAAACTTCATTCATACAAGTGACAATGATAATTCTTCACCGTCACGAAATGTGAAACGTCCACGACTAGGTATGTTATACTCTTTAAGGAGAAACACACCCATTTTAATTTCATTGTGAAATATATCTTGAATGGTTTGAGCAACCCAACAGTTACATTTACTTAAACTTGAATAACAACAACCGACTAGCCATTCAAGAAGAACGGTATCTCCCAGTAATTTCAGTTTGTTTGATTAATCTTGTAAATGATCAAATTAACAAAAAAATAACATGGCAAAAATGTTTACTAAAAAATGACTAAAAATGATTTTCACTGTAGCATCACATGAAGCATTGACCTTGTTATTAATGTTCACATTGTGATTGACAGCATTATAATACTTAGTCATCCCTGAAAAATTATGCACACTTAAATCACATTTCAATGTATAAAAAAAATCAAACCAAATGGGATCTATTGTATAATAAATAGTCAAAGCACACTTTTCAAAGATGTTTTTAGGGGAAAAAATCATTAAAGATAGGCTAGGCAATTTATTTTAAAACCACTTTTTGTTATACTGGTTGAAACTCGTTTCACATCTTGTTAGGAATCAGTAATAGAAATGGTCTAAGCATTAAAACGTATTTCTGTAAAAGGCTCTGGACCAAAACATTTTCATCCAACCATTGCATCCAGTCCGTAAGGTTATGCAGAGTTGTAGACAGACAGTCACAGAGTGCTGCAAACAAATAGCAGCCATCTTTTTCCTGAATATAACCGTGTTATGCCATAACTGTAATTATGAGATGTCAACCTGTGATGTTCTTCCCAGAGCTGTTCACGTCTTTAGGCTCAGATTTATGCGTTTCTATGTCTACACTATCAATGCTGAAATTAAACTGCAGCAGTCAGGTGGTACAAGTAAATTATTTTATTATTAAAAAGTTAATTATTTCTGTAATTTTATGTGCTTTGAGAGGTAATTTAACCTTCACTCGTCTCGTGGTACTTTGCAGACTCTGCTGTGTGTGTTCATGTGTTTTGAACATGGGTGTCGGGATCATTGTATGTGGGGGGTGAGGGGGCAAGTCCCACCCACTTTTTAAGACCAATGATATTGGACCCACTCACTTTTATCATCTCTAATTCATCAGCAAATGTTTGTTTACCTACCCCTAACTGATAAACGCTTATTAAACACGTTTTTTTACTTTCGCTTTATTTTCACTTTTCTGATCTGATATGTGATGGGAAAAGGGAGTAGTGCAAGTTCGACAAAAGGTGGATTCGAACTTCAAGTGTCAACTTGATGCCATGCCTCTAACCCCTACACTATTGTTGCTGTAAATGATTCTGTGTTTTTCATAATTTTGTTCTTGTCCAACCAGAGTAGGGTTGGGTGATGTCCCCTAAATTGGTAGTTGACGATGTTTATAGTAAAACATTGCGATGTACTTTTTACTATTTACTATATCTCTTTACATAAATATTATTTTCTACTTAAAAACTACGTTTTTTAAACGTTCATTCGTGTAGTTCACAGTACCATACTATTTCAATAACATCATTTATTTTGTAGCCTATGCTGTTTTCTTGTACAAAATTAAATATTTTAAGTTTAATGTACAATGTAAAAAAAGACAAGAGGCTAACAAGATCAAGATCAATATTTGTGTAGCCTGCGCCTGACACAGTATTTTCACAGACTACAGTATTTAAAATAGCATATATGCATTAGTTATATTCTCAATTTAATTTACAGAGGAATCCCTGTAAAGTTTTTAGGTTAACTATAGAATAATAATAAAAATGATAACAGATTTTATTTATAACGCACTTTTCATTCCGAAGAATCTCAAAGTGCTAAAGAGACTAGAATTAGTGTGTGTCGCACTCGCAAGGTTCGCAATGGGGGGCGTGGCATCAGTGGCATCACGATGGTTGCTCTCCATCGTGATCGCGCACAACCTTAAACCAGACATTTAGTAAACAAGGCGCTTTATTTGATCTTAATGTAAATTACATCTACTCCAGTAAAAGAGAGGTCTGAGAGAGGTCCCGCTCACATTATTTTTTGCTTCCAATGCCCATGGTTTTAAAGGAGGTGTGGCTTTGTAGAGCGCTCTGAAGGGTGAGTGGAATCTTATGCTTTCAAGGCTAGCTTGCTAATGTTAGCTTCTCTGAAATAGTTTTTTAAGAAAAACTAAATTAAAAGAGGAAAACACATTATTTATTAGAAAATATCTAGCATGGTTTGTTTTCAGATGCCACATGGTTTGATACTTTATTTCTAAAGCTATAACATTCGTAGATTTTATAATGTGAGCTAAGCTAAGACTTTTGTATGAATATTAAGTTATATTACATGTTAAAACTTTAATTTTATCATGAAAATTTGCAATGTTTTGATTTTTTTTCTTACATAGATTATTTAAAGATCTACACGGATGCTCTTAAATCCATGGTAATGCAAAAACATGAGACAGTGACACAGGCTGTGGTAAAGGACGTCCATCTGGATGACACATGGGTGTATTTAAGACAAAGGTACCCTCTACGAGTTAAAGACAGGACCATCCAGCCTCAAGCCTCTCTAGACAATCATGAAGGAGAAGAGTCAGAGCATAAAGTGACTGTTGAGTCTCTTTTGAAAACCACCAGCAGGGTTGTCGTGCTGCTGGGCCAGGCTGGATCTGGTAAGACCCTGCTGGTGCACTGCCTCGGCCGTAGCTGGGCTGAAGGCTGCTTCCCGTCTATTCACCTGCTGTTTCTGCTGGAGTTCCGGCAGCTCAATCTTATTTCACGAGATCTTTCCCTGAAAGAACTACTCTTTCTCTTCTATCCTACTTATGAGGATGATGAGGAAAGTGAAGAAGTGTTTGCATTTATCCTCTCCAACCCTGATAAGGTCTGCTTCATATTCGATGGATATGATGAGTTTCGTGCTAAGCTTACGGATCCTAGAAAGCTTGAGAGCTTCATTGACCCAAACAAACTTCTGACAATGACAGATCTCCTCTCGGGACTTTGCAATCGTAAAATCCTTCCAGACTGCACCGTGTTGGTCACTTGTAGACCACGAGATGTGACAGATATGTTTGCGAGCCCTGGTTTCATAACCTGTGAGCTTCAGGGGTTTGACCGATTGGGTGTGAAGGAATACGCAGAGAAGTACTTCCATGAAAAAGGAGATGAACTCAAAAAGAAGGCTGTAAACTTGTTAATAGACAACCGTCACCTCTTGTCAATGTCGCATGTACCTGGACTCTGTCATATCTGCTGTGTATGTGTGGATCATCTGTTCTCCACTGTTGGAACTCTGGATTCTGATCTACAGCTTCCAACGTCCTTAACTCAAATCTACATGCAAATCCTGCTGGCATTCCTCAGATGCTTCGATAGAGGTGGGTTGTATGGTACACCTCTACTTCAGAAATACAGAACTAAAATTGTTGAGATGAGCCAATTGGCCCTCAAAGGACTGGAGGGAAGCACCATAGTCTTCATGGACACAGAAGTGCCTCCAGAACTCCAGGAGTTTGGCATAAAAAGCGGGATACTGTCTAGAGTGAAGCTGACGTGTGAGGATGGATCTTCAGGTTATGGTTTCACCTTCATGCACCTTACAATGCTGGAGTTTCTAGCTGCTCTGCACCTCATGACCAGTCAGAATATCACAGAGAGTCAACTTAAGAAGAAGCTTAACTTGAAAACCCGCTGGACAACCAAGACTGACCCAAAATCTGTCTTTACAGACTCTCTCCATCTTTACGTATGTGGGCTTGCTGCGGAGGCCTGCACCTCCAGTTTGGTCCAGCTTCAAGTGGCCGAGGGTGCCAAGGCTTGGGTACAAAAGCGCCAAGCTGTCGTCCGAAATGTTTTGCTGGGTTTCGCTGGAAGTACCAGTCAAACAGGCCCTAAAATTGTGGAGCTGTGCCGATGTGCTCATGAAACACAAGATGCTAAGTTGGCAAGAGCTGTTGGTTCGAGACCGCAGTTTGAACTGAGAAATATCAGACTCAACGCTGTTGACATGGATTCTTTAGCATTTGTAACAGCATCTGCTGATCAGAATGTATGTATAGACTTTGGTGGCTGTTCAATTGACTTGGATTGTTTGGAAATCCTCCCTAGTTTCAAGAATGTGGATCATCTCATGTGAGTTTTCATAAAATCCTCCTTTATGAACAAATTATTTATGTCTAGTAAATGACATGTGTAGTAAATTGGAGTCCATATGGAAGCTTTAAATATTGATGCGTGATTTAGTGTGGTACCATATTTGTTATCAACTCAGGGGTGCAAACTTGTCACCGTTTGACGAAATTCGCTGTTTTCAGTGGCAATGCGGTGTAAAAATAAGTAATTTTAAGCCTTCGAAACGACTCATTTCTTTATTTTCACGAGAGACTGTTTCTGACCACTTTCTGAGAGAAGCAGACATATCCGCTTTTCACAGAGTGTGTGAGTTTTGAACAAGTTATATTTGGCGCTTTATTGGCCTTGACCGATTATATACATATATGTATGTGTCAAAATGTTCATGTTTGCAACTATCCTCATAAACAGTCATTTATGTCTTAAATGAAAGTTAACAAGTAAACTGAGAAAGAAAACACAAGTGTTACAGTATAATGGACCCAGAGCCATAGAGAAACCCGGGCAGCGCTTAAAGCGACAGCGGTCTAATTTTCCTGCTGTCTGTCATTCACATTAATCAAACAACAAAAGAGAGAAAATTTCTCACTGCTCTTGACTAATCCACTTTTGTAACTTTAATCAGAGTAAATGTATATTTAATTTATTTCGTTTTATTTAATATTAGTTTTTATACAAATGATTAATTTATACAATGTACTAAAGTTAATATTTAAAAACACTAATAATTTAACAAATGTTAAATGTAGTAATTTTTAGCAAATCTAAAAAGGAATATCCATTTGTACATTATAATGTTGTGATGTCTAAATTCACTTTACATTTATAATGTCATATTTTAGTCATTATATTAGCTGATCGTTTTCTGCCATCATTTTAACAATGACACATAATATTGGTTACACTTAAGGTTGTAGTTTTTAGTCTGAAACATGAATTGTTGTTTTATGAAAAACATGAAATGTTGATGTATTCAACTTTCAACTATATTTCATTAAAGTTTCCGTAGCCGGAAATATGATGACAGGTTTGCAGAGGCTTTGTGCGGTATCCTGTCTAAACTCCAGGCCTTGCGGCGATTAGAGTAAGTTTTTGATTCAACCAATGTCTACTGTGTCCTTTATGCATTTTGTCACACTATTTCCTTGCATTGGTTTGTGTTTTTTCTCTGATTTACAGTTTTATCAGTGGAGGCCTCACTGATGTTGGAGCTTGTAAACTGGCCAGGGCTTTGGAGGACTGTCCACACATCACACACCTAAAGTAACACCGTTTTCTATGCCATGCACTTCATAGATTGAAATTTCAAGCAATTTAGTGTTTTGGCCTGACATGTTTGTGTTTGTGTTCAGATATATTTCTGATGTATGTTTCTGCTTTTTGAAATTGGAATGGACACACTGTTTCCAAAAAGTTTACTGTATGTGGTCTACATGATCTGTCATGAACATCTCTCTTCAATGTGTAAATCCGTGTGTTTTGTTTATCTGACAGTGTCAGCGATAACTCCTTGAAAGATGAAGGTGTAAGAGTGATTGCGGAAACACTATCCAGACTGCCCAACATCTGCTCTGTTTTGTAAGTAGTGTTTTCATTCCAAAATCCTGATTGAACATAAACCGATACCGTCTCCTTCACCTATTTAGATATTCACGACAGTACTTATACTTATACTAGTCTGGTACATTCTTACACTTTCACTCAGGATGGGGAAAAACATCATCACCACAGATGGAGTCCTCACACTCATTGAGAGGATGGCTGCCTGCACCTCTGTTCAGGAAGTCCACATTGAGTATGTTGTTTTATTGGCCTGTCTAATACATTTATAATGAAAATGGCAAATGAGAAACATTTTCCACACAATTTGGATCAGTGGTTCTCAACTGGTTTTACTTGGGGGCCCATGTTTTACAGTACAAAACTGTGCCATAAATATGTCCTTAAAATCTGAATATTAATGTACTTTAAAGTGAAATAAATATTAAAATGTTTTGACCTGTATTGATAGTAGTCTTAGCATTTTTTAAATTTGCCCTGTGTAGTTTTGGTCTCTCTTAGTTTTTATTCTCTCTTATTGCATACAGGGGGAATAAAGAGATCAGCCTTTCCTTCTCACAAAACTCAGACACAATGTGGTGAGTGCTGACTGGCAGATAGTCTCTAAATATGTGTTAGAAGAACTGAAGGGTCGGTAATACCCCAGAACTCCAAATCATGCTTTTCACATTTCACATTTCCTTTTTGCACATCTTTTGTGGTTACTTTGTCTGTGCAATGCGCATGTGGTCAGTTATTGCAGTGCAATGCACCACTTGTGATAAAAAAAATTTTTTTTCTTTTATTTGTGGGCAAGTCTGCTTTTACCCTGATGTTAAAGTGCAGCCTGTAGTGTCTTTACAGTTAGATGATCACACCAGGCATTCGATAACACAATAAAAATGCATACAATTTGATTATGATGAAATATTACAAAATAATGTATTTTTTCTCACTTTTTCTTTCTTAGTGACAACACAGAAGGGACAAAGAATTTAAGGTAAGTTTTGATTCAACATCATATTTCTGTTCAGATAAAGGACAACAAATTAATCCTTAGTTACAAAGTCTAGATTTTAAACTTAACACTGAACTTTAGACTTAATGGGTTAAGACTTTATGGCTTCGTTATGTAGTATAGAAGGAGCTGTGCTTTCATCTTGTTTTGTTTAATAAGGTGGTGTATTGTGTCTGTAAGTCCAAGTGTTCATCACTGGGCAGCATTTCAGGAGAATTAGAGGACAGATTCAGATAGTTTGTGGAAGAGGGTAGGCTTGGCTGAAGTTAATTTCAGGACATTCATACAAAAAAGACAAATGTGATTCAAAATACTGACTAGTTTTATATATTTGTTATGTGTATTTATTTATTTATAAAAAAAATATTTTTTATTCCGGTATAAAAGTGAAAGGCCATTCACAGTATGTATTGATGCTCATCTTTCACTTGATGTACAAGGTTTTCGTCCATCTTCCAAGGTCACAGACATGTTTGTGGCATTGTTTTATTTTAAGGGTCAGACCAGGGTTATTATCTAAAACTAAAACTTTTAAAATAATGTATGTTAATTGAAATAAAGCTGAAATAAAATAAAATATAAATAATAATTGAAATTGAAATAAAAATAAATTAAACCTAAAAAGCAATATTTAAAAAATAATAAAATGACAAAAACACATAATGAAACTAAACTAAACAAAACTTTTACATAATAAAAAATGTAACTACTAAAAGGCCTTTTCCCCTGTCACCAAGGGAACATTGGATGCTGTTAGTCATAGATTTGTCACTAGGGGCAAGGGCAAATAAGAGTAAATAATACAACACTGCTCTTTTGTTAAGCGATTGTGGCTCAGTAAAAAGGTCCTCGGTTCAAGTCATTCATGTTCTCCCTGAGAAAGACCAGTTAACCTATCCCGGAAAAATCATTGCCAAGAAAATTCATGGACAGTCTCTCTCATATGGCCCATAGAATGGCCGGATACTATTGAAATGGTGAAAGAAAGAAAGAAAGAAAGAAAGAAAGAAAGAAAGAAAGAAAGAAAGAAAGAAAGAAAGAAAGAAAGAAAGAAAGAAAGAAAGAAAGAAAGAAAGAAATGCAAGAGGACCTGAGATTGGTCACACCATTGACATTAGTACCTGAGAAGTAAATATGCTATAAAAACCCCACTCATTAAATAAAACTCATTTATTGCATGGAAGGAGCAAAAACATAACGTAAGTGATTAAAATGCATGTGCACAGTTTCATTGAATGAGAAAGTTTAAACTTATTTCTTGAACTTGAATCTCTGTTTTTCTGAAATATCCACAAAATTAACAACAACATTGACTGAAATAAGCAGTTTATCTGTCAATCAGATGTACGTGAAATGTTTGTTACTAGAGGGATTGTGTACGTTGAAATGAGAATTCGGCCTGATTTTATATTTTTAGGTTCCTGGGTAGAAAATGAATAAATGCCTTGAGTATTTGATTTCCATGTGTGGGTGGGCATGAAACGCCCCTTTCTGCTTTCTTGGTCAACCAAAGATCAACCCGTGCTGCTTTCAGTTATTCTACAGTTCTGTGCAGAATAACATTCCTCCCCTGCTGGACGGATTCTCAAAGTGTTTATGACAAATAATCTCTCTCTCATCCAACAACCGGACTAATGCTTTGACACAAATCACGCTGGGCAGGGCCTAGAAAGGGTTTTCTTCTCTATAGGCATGAGTTTGACGGCAGAAAAATATTAGCTGATTATTTCAGAAATATTAATGTAAGTCATCTCGCATATGGACCCACATTAACCATCAGCCTACTTCTTTGGCACACCGCTGGTTTTATTTATTTGTCCATCTATCAAAAGCTGTGTGACACATTGGACAGCGCGCTCTCGCTCAGATGCAGCATTTTTTGTTTTTTTTGTTGAAAAAACGAAAAACAAGTAAATCGGTTCGGTTCGCAAACCGGGCTACTGCTTTTATGTCCCCATTAATGACAAAATCAAACCTTCACCCTTGAGAAAATGTTTCAGTGGGTGATATTTTCCAAACCAAACATACTGAACTGACAGGAAGTACATGTTTAATTGTTTCTTTATAGGTTTAAGCAGTGTAACATCACCGTTTCCCATGTAGCCAGTCTGTGTAATATACTCAAGGGCTTCTCCTTCATAACCCTTTTAGAGTAAGTATTAAAATCCACCATAAATAGTGAAAAGAAAGTTCATACACCCACAATTCCTCATGTAAGTACAGCGATGATGTTGCTTTTTTTTCTCATCTCTCAGTTTGTCCTACAACTTGTTGGGTAACAAGGGCCTAAAGAAGATTCTGGACCTTCTGCCAAAACTAGGAACAATTCAGGAGATCAAGTAGGCCAATGCTTTTATCTGCAACTTCATTTGGCTTTAACAGTTCCAGTGGGATACTTTTTTTTTTTTTGCATGTATAAAAGAACTTCTCCATTTACCGTACTGTCAGTGCATTTCTGTTTTCAAAAGTGTATACAGTATATTTTGTTTCTGAACACTCACACAGTGTCAGTGAAAATGATGTTGATTTGGACGGGGTGGTGATGGTTGCTTCTGCCCTCTGTAACCAGAAGAACCTGAGGAGAGTGGAAACAAGGTAACTACCTTGTCAAGACTAGCATGAAATGTTTGGTCATTTTCTGCCTATCTGGATTGCTGTTAAAATGCTAACACTGTGCTTTTTCTCACCAGTGGAAATGAAAAGTTGTTTCTTTGGTTTGACACAAGCAGAAGGTACGGAAACAATTGTGTTTGCAGACATTTTGCTTAAAAGTATATAGTTGGTGTAGTATAAACAGTATGCTTCATAAATGCAGACATACTTCAAGACAGCTAACCCTGAGTGAAAATGGGATACATGTGCATAAAAAACTCAGGTAAATCTCTCAGTTTTGTTCTATAAACAGCATGATCATTTAGCAATGATCATTTCATTTATGTGTTTGTTTTTGGTCCTTCCAGTTTAACCCATTGTGATATCCAACCTGCTTACATGACCAAGCTGTGTAAGCAGCTGGTTAAATGTGAAAACCTTTTGGACATTGAGTGAGTAGCTCTAATGTCTGATTATCTATAGTTTAGACAAAATACTGTCATATGGATCACCTACATTCTGCTATTCCACATTGTTTTTTTGTGTTGCAGGTTCTCCCATCTAAAATTATCAAATGAGTCCATTGAGAAATTAATGTTGATCCTTCCTGAAATGTCTTCTCTTCATCTCCTGAAGTAAGTGGTCTGGTTCCTGTAGCACAACTGTAATTGATGCCTATCATGAATGACTTGCTATTATTATTTTTATTCATCTAAGATTACCTTTTTCTCCAGCTTAAGTCATGTTGACCTGTCTACAAATGGGGCTTTGTTATTGGTCAGATCTCTTGTTGACTGCCAGCGTGTCAAGGCTGTAGAACTAAGGTGTCTTACTTAAGTTCATATCAGCTATTAAAGTATTATTTTAATATCACTAATATTGATTATTTGAATTCCTAAAGTTGCTTTTAACATGATTCGTAGACACCAGGCAGAAGCATTCATCAAGTTTGTTCCTGAAAAAGCAGAAGCAGCAATTTGCAAGTAAGTAATGTCAGCTCGCCATTGATACAGCGGCCATGAGATTGTGACAAAAGATTTAGAAACAGTCAAGTTCTTAGCAGCATGATGCACACTTTAAAATGACTGAAGCTGTCAATCACTTCAGTTTAGCGCATGCAGTGAGTTCTGCCTTCTTGTGAAAACACTATGAAGTGGATTATGATGAAAGCATTCGTGAGAGGGCAGAACTCAGTCAATGATCTCACGCTATCACAACACGCTATTTGAGTGGTATTGAGTGTATATCTTCTGCGTATATATATATATATATATATATATATATAAACAAATACAAATTTAAAAACAAAATGGCAAAATGACCAAAAACTTAAACTAAAATTAAAAGAAAAACTATAATAGTATATAAATAATATAAAAAAATACTGATTTTCGTAAACTGAATGCTGTTATGCCAAATGCCAAATGCCAAATAATTTTGTGGCCACTGGCGCCTTTGGAAACTGAACATTTTGACTCTCTCTGTTGATGTTAACAGGCTCACAGAGTATAAACTGAGCAAGACCAATGT
Organism: Gobiocypris rarus; assembly: GCA_023029165.1. NCBI lineage: Eukaryota > Metazoa > Chordata > Actinopteri > Cypriniformes > Gobionidae > Gobiocypris > Gobiocypris rarus. Next base: position 11,381,305 of record CM040918.1, on the reverse strand, counting down.
CGAGAGGCTCTCAAGGATACTAGAGAACTGTCCTCACCTATCTGAACTAGTGTAAGTATTCCTCTGTTCTTGTACCTCCATTTTCTCATTTAATAAAATTTGGTACATTTTATTGTTGTGGAATCACAAACAGTTCTTTTTTATTTCTTCCATTGTAGCTTGTCTCATAACCTTCTCCAAGATGAAGGGGTGAAATGTTTTGTTGATTATTTGCCCAAACTAAAGATTTTAAGCTCAGTGAGGTAAGAGTTTAGTCGCAGTCTTTTAGTTGTCTTCATTTTGGGTTACTTTACCTCATAAAGTTTGCTTATTGTACTCCTTCACAGCCTCAGTGGCAACCGAATGACTCAAGTAGGTGCGCTGGATCTGGTCAACTCAGTGAATACCTGTGAAAAAGTTGTTGCTGTTGAAGTCAGGTAATGGCTAATTTTTTTAAATTTATTCTCTCAGAATATTGTAAAGTTTGTTAACTACTTTATATGCTTTTCTCGTCTTTAGTCTTGGAGTGGAAGATCAGTCTTTGATTCATTTTATGCAGGAACATGTCAACGGCAAGACTCTTAGGTAATTTCCCAAAATGTACGCAAGACGTCACAGTCGAAACAATGAAATAGTCACGCAACAATAGGTTTATTTACTTAAGTCAAAAGTGAAAGTGGTTTGGTGTTTAGCTTCCTCTTACAGTTGTCTTGCCATACAGATTAAGGGAGTGTAGTTTTGAGGTCCCACATTTGAAGAAGCTTGTGGAAATCCTGAGAAGATGCCCTAGACTACATACATTAGAGTGAGTATTTGACCACAGTTACATTAGTACTGTTTGTACCATATCTGTGTTTTGTGCACACTTCATAACTTGTAAAAGTATTCTTTATTGTCCTTATAGATCCACTGGTGTTAAACATGCTTATTGTTCATCTCTTTCTTTAGATTGTCTTCTAATTCACTGCAGAGTCAAGGCATTTACTTTTTACTGGACAGCCTGGCTGAGCTCTCCGAAATCCATACTGTGAAGTAAGATTTTTTTACAATGAATTTTGACATATAAGGATTGATCTCACAGATATATTATGACATTTGTTTAGTATCTCTTTCAACAGTTGCATGAATTTGTGGATAGTTGGCATATTAACACAGGTTTTTAATTCACATTTTCTATTCCTCTCAGATTAAGAAATAATGGTCTGATTTCTGAGCAAATAGAGCATTTTGCCAAACAGTTAACTAGTTGTCACCAAAAAAGAGACATCAGGTAAGAAAATAACAAAATATGTGTTTCTTCAACTTCTGGAATTTTTAAAAACATTTTAATATATATTTTAAGTTTTAGATATTAAAAAACACTATGGCCTGGTTTCACAGACAGGGCTTAGATTAGGCCTTAGTTCAACTAGGGCATTTAAGTAGCTTTTATAAACATGCCTTAGAAAAAAACATTACTTGTGTGAATCACAATGACACTGACATATTTTAAGATATGCCAGTGCAAGGTGCTTTCAGTTTTAACAGCTCAAACATGCATTTAGCCTTGTCTGTGAAAACAGGCGTATAACTATTAAAATATGATTACATAAACAAAGAGTGTAACAAATATAAACCGGTTCAGTATTTATAACGTGAATTGATTTAAAGGTTTTTAAAAGTTACTGCAGTTGTTTACCAGAGAAACAGTGGTATGAAATATGAGATGTATAGAACAGGATGTTTTGCATGTCATTTCCAGTGAGGCTGTAATTTTCTCAAATTAGGTAAAAAGTGTGAACATGGAATGGAATTGTGTGTATTTATTTAGTATAAATAAAATGCTAGCTGTGAAATTAGCTGTAGCAAGACAAATGCCATTTTCCCACCATAGAATGTTAAACACAAAACATGATTTGAGATGTGATGGGAGTTTTGGTGTATGTCTGAGAAAGAAATGTCAAAATGTTCACGTGATGCATGTATATGTTTAGAGTTTATTTTCCAAAAGTACAATGGGCCAAACATGCCTTAAGAGACAACGGAAATTTTATATAGCAGCTACAATAGAATCAATAGATGTTTCTGGGATGCTTTTATTAGGATTGAAGAGCCGTGGCTGACAGGAAATGCTGTTACCAGTCTCATTGCCAAATGCCTGAATCTGCAGCCACACATCAAAGAAATCAGGTGCAGTCCCAAACCACTAACCTACAAGCCAGGCACAGATCTTGTGACCATAGATAAAGTTTTACATGTTACCACATTAGCAAGTGTATTTGAGTTGTGTGCATGTGACCGAATGGTTTCCTGCGTGGCAACATGACACTCATTTCATCCTAATTTCAACCCCAGTCACACATTCATTTTCAATGGCACAACACATTTTGATTTACATATAACCATTAGCAAATTATTCTAATTTATGATGTATTCCTAAGTGATTATGTCAAATGTTTAGCACTAAATATTGCTTATGAAACATCCCAAGGAGATTAAAAAAACATATTTTACCCAATATTTGCAGGGTGAACTGTGCTTCCATAAACATCATAACAGAGGTCAATTCCAGTCCCAGCTCCACTTCAATGTAACGTTTCAACTCCCTATAATTTTTACGCTATAAATGTGCTATAAATGTTGTGTTAAAAATGGTTTACAATCTTAAATACGCAAAGTTAATTAGGCCCTTTTCCTTCTGACAGAGTTCCTCCTGAAAATGTCCCACCTGCTCTGCAGTCCATCAGGTGTGTTGGTTTTTTGTTTGCTTGTAAGGTTGTTGGGTGTTTTGTGCTTTGTGCTTTTCTTTACTTTAATATCATACTATATTAACCTGATATCCTGTGCATTTGATGTACAACACCACTTTTGTCACATTCTTTAGCTTTGATAGCTGTGACGTAGAAGCACAGCATCTCACTCCTCTGACACTTCCCATCCAGAAATGTCTTGCCTTGCAGGATTTAAAGTAAGTCAATAAGACTGTATGCCGATTGTGGTGTATTAGATGTCTTTTTTCTTAAATTAAATCCTGTTCACTTCATTTTGTGTCCAGGTTCTCTCAGCTGAAAGTGGACCGAAAAGGTGCAGAGTTTTTTTCTGCAGTCATTCCGTCCTTACTGAATCTCAGGAGCCTCACGTAAGTGTTTTATAACTAAGCACAATAAATAGTCATCTTTATTTTATATGTATGGGTGTTTTTATTACACTTTTATGTACTTTTTAATAAGTCTAACATAATGTCTAACAGTGGATATGCAGTTCATACATCACAGGACAAGTTTTTGTTACTGGTGCTAATTTTGTAGCATCTGTGTATCTAAAATACACACAATTAAATATGTTTTGTATTCTATTTGCATAATTTGACAGTTAAAGCTTGATTAAAAATGAAGTACAATAAAAGTATCCTACTCACAAATAATATTTTACATGATTTCTCTTTATTTTCTCAACATGTGTATTTTTTTTCCTCAAGCTCTTCAAGAAACAAGTAAACTAACTTTTGAGAAAAACGTATAAGGGGCAAACAATGGTGCCACAGCTGAGGGTCATAATATAAATAAAAATAAAACTTTGATAGAAATCATAACACGTATTTCATGCTTTACTCTCCACGTCTTTCATTTTTGCATTAGGTGTGTTAAAACTTGATGCGGCGCTGTGCAGATAAGGGGCCGTCTGCTCTCTAATTACTCTTGCGGTACTTTTGATGTCATACATCAGTAAATCGGTCTGCACAGCACCACTTCAAGTCGAACACACCTACAGTCTTCACTATAGTCATGTGATTCCCCAGTTCCTCATGTGATCATGTCATGTGCTTCTCTTGCTTCATGTGTTATGTTTTCATTGGTTTATTCATGTCCAAGTTCACGTTCAGGTCCATGTTAAAGTCTATGTTCACGTTTTTTTTCTAGTCAACTCATGTTTTAAGTCATGCTTCAAGTCAAGTTTTAGTTAAGTTTTGTATTTTGTCATCTTGTCAATAAACTGCACTGGGTACTTATTTTCAACTTTCCTCCGATGGATATATTTTACAGAAAGCTAGATATGGTGTATAAATACACATGAACTAATCACATAACAATGAATACATTGAAGTAATCAAAAAATGAGCCAATGACTAAAGAGAACAGAGAAACACATGACTAGTATAAACAATAGGAGTGTTCGATTTGACGCGCCACTGCGCCGACTGAACGGTGTGTGACATCAAAATACAGCAAGAGTGATTACAGAGCCAGAGGGCTTTGTCTGCTTTAAAATTGCTCTTGCGGTACTTTGATGTCATACACTGATCAGCCTATGCTGCACCGCTTTAAGTCGAACACACCTAATGAAAACATAACACATAGAGCAAGAGAAGCACATGATATGGTGACATTAGGAACTTTGAATTAGGACAGCCTTCGTCACGCCGCGGTGACGCAGTTACCCTTCAAATGCGCCTCTGAATTGGGACTCAGCAATGGAAACTAAAATGAGATTCACAAAATCAAAACGTGGTGCACTACAGCCTGGTTTCACAGACCGGTCTTAGATTAAGCCAGAATTAGGCCTTAGTTCAATTAGGTTATTTTAAGTAACTTTTAAAAAGGTGCCTTAGAAAAAAGAAAAAAAAAACTTACTGGTGTGAATCTTGAGACAACAATGGCTGTTTTTTAGATGTCAGTACAAGTTGCTTTCAGTTAAAACAGCTCAAACTTGCATTTTAGTCTGGGACTAGGTTTCTGTGAAACGTGGCATATAAATATTAAAATTAATTTAGAATGTACTCTTTGTTTAGATGGCCATGCTTTAAAAAATGTAATTTTACATTAAATAAGATAAAAATCAACCCTTGGGACTTAAAGAAGATGTTAAGGAAACAACCCTTAATTCTTTATGTTCTATATATAATACTTTACAGTCTGGATTTGAAAGGAGCAGCTGAGGATGAGGTGGAAACTCTTGTTGAAGCATTACCAAACACTCCAGCATTTGAGAGTCTGAGGTGTGTTGTCTTACTTATTTCTTTTTATCCAAGTAAAGTTTAAAGGTTTTTTTCTCACCCTCATGTCATTCTAAACCCGACCTTCGTTCATCTTCAGAACACAAATGAAATCCGAGAGCTCTCTGATCCCTCCATAGACAGCTATTTTAGCAACACTTTCAAGGTCCAGAAAGGTAGCAAAGACATTGTTAAAATCGTCTATGTGACTCCAGTGGTTCAATCTTAATTTTATGAAGCAATGAGAATACTTTCAGAATACTTTTATTTGCAAAAAACAAAAAACTACTTTATTCAACAATTTCTTCTATCCTGTGTCAGACTCTTACGCTGTTGATGTAACGTAAACAATGCAGCGCTTCCAGAACGCTGGCTTACCACTGGTCGACGCTGGCTAGAAGAAATTGTTGAATAAAATCGATATTTTTGCGCACAAAAAGTATTCTTGTTGCTTCATAAAATTAATGTTTTGTTAATTAATGATGTCTCTACCACCTTTCTGGGCCTTGAAAGTGTTAATTAAATAGCTGTCTATGAAGGGGTCAGAAAGGTCTTGGATTTCATCAAAAATATCTTCATACATGTTCCGAAGGTCTTGCGGGTTTGGAATGACATGAGGGTGAGTAATTAATGACAGAATTTAAATTTTGGGGTGAACTAACCCTTTACATTTTTTTAAAAGGGTAAAGTATGTGTAATTTTTTATTATGTGAGCTTATTTACCTTTTCCTTCCTTTTAGTTTGTCCCAGCTTGTTTTAAGTGACCATGGAGCTGAAATATTTGGGAGAGCTCTTCAAAGTGTGCCAAATCTAAAGTCTTTCAAGTAAGTGTCTGATTTTCTTCATTATTTCTCATTGCAGCAGAGTGCAACATTGCTATTGGCTGATATCTTTTTGTCCAGTCTGTCCCAGTGCTCTGGTTGGACAACAGCTCGAGGGCGTGACCTGGTCAAAGGTCTGGTGCAGTGCGTCTCACTTGCAGAGATACGGTAATACATGTTGTAGTGTCATCTTTTCAAACACCACACTCTTGAATTTAAGAAATGTGGCTAGTTTATAATACATTCACAGTCATTAACAGGATATACCACATTTAATACTTTATTTTTAATTATAGACTGGACTCTTTGGTACTTGATGAAGAGGGTATAACCATCTTAGCGCAAGGCTTCAGCCGTTTGGCATACCTTCGGAGCCTCAGGTATAGCTTGTGTTCGTTGTAGATTTAGCATACACTCAATAAGCAGGTATACTCTCTTAGAAGTCCATCTTTTTTCATCTCTAATCTGGTTGTTTGCTCTCCTTAGCTTGAACAACATTAGAGTGATGACATCAGAGACATTTGTGAATGGCACTGGCATACTCCGTCTACTTGCCTCTTTTAAGGGGTTTAGACAGATGGATGAGATCGAGTAAGTATTGTGGTCCGTAAAAGCACATGCACACAAATGCTAACAGCATTTGGTAGTATGTAAATATCTTTTATGATATTTACAGGTTGGAAAGTTGGAGAATGGGAGATGGTGGTACTAATGAGCTTGTAAAATACCTTCCTTCATGGACCAAACTACTGAAACTGAGGTATAGCAACTGCATTGAGTATAAGATTAAACTATTACGATTAAGCTATTAAGATAGTTCACCCCAGTTTTCCCAGAGTTTCTTTATAGCACGAAAGAAGATATTTTGAAGAATGTTGGAAATCAGACAGTTGATGGGCTCCATTGACATTCATAGAAGGGAAAAAAATACCATAGAAGTGAACCGCTACCGTCAACTGTCTGGTTACCAGCATTCTTCAGAATATCTTCCTTTGTGTTCAACAAAGCAAAGAGCTCATAGAGGTTTGGAACAACTTGAGGGAGAGTAAATGATTGCAACATTTTCATTTTTGGGTGAACTGTCCCTTTAAGATTATTCCTCACCTGAAAGAACAATTCAAAAGGCTTTTTAAAGAGCGCCCTCTAGTGGAGACAATTAAATATGGTGAAAATATACACCAACTTTTCATTGCTTATTTAAAATGTACACTACTGTTATCAAGTTTCTGGTCATAAGAGTTTTTTTTGTAAAGAAATGAATACTTTATTCAGCAAGGATGCATTACTGGATCTGATTTTTACACAAAAAATAAAATTTCAAATAAATGCTATTCTTTTGAGCTTTCTATTCATCAAAGAATCCTGATTTTTATTTTACTATGGTTTACTCAAAATGGTTATTATAAATGGTAATAATATTTCACAGCATTACTGTTTTTTACTATATTTTTGATCAATGAGCAAAAGAGACTTTTTTCAAAACCATTACAAAATCTTACCGACCCCAAACATTTGAACTGTGGTGTTATTGTCTAGATTTGTTACTTGTTATCACTTGCATCATTATTAATTTTCCTCAATGAATCGTTTTTTTTTACTGATTACATTTTCTCAGTCTCTCAGATAACAGTATAAGTGACCAGGCTGGAGAGAAGCTGCTGACAGCTCTATCCCGTTGCAGAGCTCTTCAGAAACTACAGTAAAACATTTATTTTATTTAATTAATGTGTTATATTACACTCTCAGAAAAAAAAGATACAAAAGCTGTCACTGTGGCGGTAACTTTTCAAGAGGTACACTTTTTTTTACCTAAAGGGTCGGAATTGGTACCTTAAAGCAGTGGTTCTCAAACCTGTCCTGGACCCCTCACCACTGCACATTTTGCATCCCTCCCTCATCTAACACACCTGAATCTACTCATGAGCTCATTAGTAGAGCCTGCAAGACTTGATTTGGGTGTGTCTGATGAGGGAGACATACAAAATGTGCAGTGGTGAGGGGTCCCCAGGACAGGTTTGAGAACCAGTGCCTTAAAGGTACATATTAATACCTAAAGTGTACATGTTAGTATTTAAAAAGAACAATAGTGTACCTTTTGAAAAGGTACCGGACCAGTGACAGCTTTTGTACCTTTTTTTCTGAGAGTGTACTTGCAATATCAGTAGCTGACCATTCTTCATTATTTTGTTTTCACAGGCTGTCCAAAAATCTGCTTGGTCAGGCCAGTGCCGCTAAACTATCTCAAGTCCTTCCGTTACTGCCTCAGCTTTCCGAACTCAAGTAAGCCATGCGTGTTGTGGTCTACTTAGTAAATAATGTACTTTAACTCTTGAACTCTCACCCCTATAAGGAGCCAATGAAAAAATTATTATTGAACATATAAAAAATGACATCAGGCTGTTTTTTGTCAAAATTTTAGTTTTTAACTAAAATATAAAACTCTACCGTATGGTTGAGATGTCCGTTTATGGTAAATCTTGCTTTATATTTACAGTCGTTTATGAAGTTTTTTGAATGTTGAATGAAACTTGTAACAATGTTAGTACAGGATACATTTATTGTACTATATATACACCGATCAGCATAACATTATGACCACCCTTCGATATTGTGTTGGTGCCCATTTTGCTGTCAAAATATCAAGGCATGGACTCCACTAGACCCCTGAAGGTGTGCCCTGAAAGATGTTAGCAAAATGGTGATTTTTTTTTTTAGTTTGTCAGAGAATCAGTTTGACGCACAAGGATCCAAGGCTCTTTGTGAAGGTCTCATGAGCATGAAGGCACTGAAAATACTACAGTAAGACACTAAATCCTTTATATAGCCAAAAATATGATCGATTTGATCACACTATGGTTCAAAAGTATTCTTCTTTAAAGAAATTTACTCTTCAGCAAGGATGCATTAAATTGACCTAGTAAAGACATTCGCAATGTTACAAAGGATTTCTATTTCAAATCGATTATGTTCTTTTGAAATTTTTATTATCAAAGAATTTTGAAAAAAAAAAAGTATGATGATTTCCAGAAAAATATTAAGCACTCATACTATAAGTAACTCTTTGTCTCTCAGTTTGACTTCAGTTGGGTGTTCAGATCTGGTTGGTGTGGCATCATCCCTCAAACACTGTCCATTAATAGAAGATGTCAGGTGGGATAGATATTTCAAACTTCTTTAAATGCTGTAGTTTGACTCATAAATGCATGGACCCACACATTCAATTATTCTGGTCCTTGTGTGTTTTCTTTTTTTTAAAAACAGAACTTTGTTTATAAAGTCATTGTCTTTTTCAGCTTGTCATGGAATGGATGTGGTGACAGTCTTGCATTGACACTGGCTAAGATTCTTCCCCTGTGTACAAAGCTGAAACGACTTGAGTAAGTACTTGGGGGCTTGCAATGAAGGTTTAACTTTTTGGTTGATTACATGTTGTATTTACAGTATGCTGATGTTATTGAATTATTGCAGCCTGGAGGCCAATAAAATAACCACGGCAGGAGCAACAGCGATAGCCAAATGCCTCCCATCATGCCCCTCGATTGAAGTAATAAGGTATGACTAGCATATATACTCTTGATCGAAGTTTGCGTTATTAATAAGAATCAACTAGAACTGCCTGACATGCACCATAAAATCTGAGCTTCTCTACATTTGTCACTTTATGCAGACTCTGGAGGAACCCAATTGCCAAAGATGATGACAATCTAAAAGATCTGAGGCTGAACTTTTCCTCAGTTTAACCACTTACAGTCAAACCAAAAATTATTCAGACACCAGATATATTTTTTTACTAGTGGGTGCAGGTCACTATAGTTCCTTTACGTAAGTGAGGATAGCAAAATAAAGAGTCTGAATACAATTCTGTCTTTTTTTATATTGTTAATTATATTGGTGTTGTGCTATTAGCAGTTTTAACATTATTTAATCGGGGGAACACATTACCTCATTAGAGCAATTCATTACACCAAACAACACACTTCCCAGCTGTTCAGGGACTGGAATCATTTAATGTCCATCTAATGCAAACAGTAGGCTCTGGTCAGTAAATAAAGAAAAGAGCATGTGATATATGCTGTGCCAAAAAAAAAGCACAATTAACTTATATTTACAGTTAGCTAGTTGTAGATCAATGAAGCAGGCAGCTCTCTTGTAAAGGTCAGCACAGTCATGCTCTTTGCTGATACACTGAACTAAGGTATCTTGAAGCTGCTAGCCCATCCTCCATTAGAGGCATTCATGCACTGATCCACCCTGGACTCCACCATGTTGTGTTCTCCTTTAAATTACGTATTTATGTCTGGATTTTATTTGATCTGTTCTGCTTTTATCTATTGAAACATTTCTTATTTGTTATTTGTAAAGTCCTTTACTCAACTTGTAAGGTGAAAATGCTCTGTGTTTGTGTCACTGGTAAACGCACAACCATTCTCACTATTAATTGCACTGATCAATTTGCATTTATTGATGCTAGTCATCTGTTGTGTATTTTCATGTGTCTATGAAATTATAAATAAAGATGATTCATTATAAAATTCATATTTTGGTCAATAGTTTATTTAATCAGATTTAAAAAAGAGAATATACAGTGGGGCAAAAAGTATTTAGTCAGCCACCAATTGTGCAAGTTATCTAGCAAATTTGATGTTAAACCCATTATTGTTTCATATACAATTGTTCTATAGTCTATACAATATTTAATGCTATTACATCAGAAGTAATTGTAATAAATTACACAAAAAATATGAGTAATCCCTTAATTTACATTTTCATTGGAAAAGTAATTATTATATTATTTAGTAATTAAATGACTACAATTAAACTACTAAATAATTCCTGAAAATAATAAAATAAATACAGAATTGGATAGTAAGCGCTATAAAATAGTATAAACTGTTAATTCGTACAAAAAAGGTCAACCCTTCTCAAAAAATTGGGCTCTGGTCAAACTTCTTTTACATACTGCAATATTGCTGCTAGATGGCAGTAAAGGAACACTGGTAAATCTGGTGAGGCTGTGGACCGCAAGTCTCCTGATAAATGTTTTATCAGGAAATACTGTTCACCTGGATAAAATCACACGTCAGTCACTATGATGGCATGACGTGATGTACAACATAATCAAGAAAAAACATTGTACGTCCTAGCTGTCAACGATGATGATTATAATGACGAGCAAATCAATTCAAAGAGTCAATGTCAAAGGAAATCTCTTCCTGCAATGGATGGACTAAATTTTATTTTTTATTTTTGTATGAATTATTTTACACATTAGTGACAGAATGGAATTAGGTCGGATGAAACATAATCAAAATATAAGTAAAACAATATATAAAATATAAGTTTTCCTCACAAGTTCTTCAGAACAATGCGCGCGCTTTTCCGTGGTTTTTAGCAAAATACGTCAAAGATACGACAGGCACAAATGTAAACCACAAGTGTGTTACTTTCTTTTCTTCTCCTCCTTTTCATCTTTTTTTCGATGGTGATATAGCTAAGAAGAGTCTAGCTCGTGGCAATGACAGATGTGGACACGGGCGGAGTTCAGAGCTGTGAAAACTACACAACTGTTGGTTCATTGAGCGCGCGACTCTGGAGTCTGCACGCGCTTTAGCAGGGCGAAGCGCTTTCTTCTTCTTTAACGCCGTTTACCTTCTGATATATGCATTGGGATCTTTTTTTTTTTTTTTGGCTGGATAATGCAATCAACCCACAATCCTTTTGACACGCACAGTTGCTGCCACCAACACTAAATAACCACAGAAGACGCTGAAGAAAAGTAGGTTGCGTATTGCCCGAGAGCTTCGAGAGGTGAGTTATTATTGAGTTACAGTGACTTCACGAAGTAATCATTTCCATTCACAAACATGCAGGGGTTGTTACATTTTAACGTCTGAAAGGAAGTAATATGAGAATAAAGAGTTCCGTTGTGGACGATTAAGAAAACAACACACTGAGAAGCCAAAAACAATCGAATAATAATTATGCCTTACAAAAGCACCAGAACAACTAACGATAGCGCTGATGATAAACAAATGAGAACTCTTGAAAATACAGTTGCCACATCTGTTAAGTTCAAATGTCATAATTTGAAGGGTGAATTAAGATAAACAGACCATCCCAATGACAAAAGTCGCCCAGTTTACCTGCATTCAGTCTAATCCTGTTGGTTACATGTTTGGGAAACATTTGTGCAGTTTTCTTTAAACTATGGCTATAGATTTAATGAATCTTAAAATGTCAAGTTGTGTAACCATCTCGTATAAAGTACTACAATACTTTCTTTGCACCTTCCATATTTATATTTATAAAATACAAATAATATTTTAAAACAAAATTGCTTGGTTGTTTGTTGTGGAGAAATAGTAATAAAACACTACTTATGCTAGCAATTGTTCTTTAAGCCTTATCATAGATGCTTATCATAGAAAAGGTGTATGCACATTTTCTTTGTATGGATTGCATTTTTAATGTAATTTAGAATCATTTCATAGACCTAGGCAAAAAAAGAGCGGCTCTTCGTTGACCTAGTTGCTGTATGTATACGTTTTTTTTTGCAGTTAGAGAATTTTTAACTTCCATGCAGTAGACCGCAGCAACCTCCATTCATACTTCTCTCTGTTGGCCATTATAAACTTTTTTTCTCACCACTGTATGGTTCAACGCCTTATTATAGAGTAAACAGGATGTTGCACTTTGTAATCTTTAAGGTGAAGATTTAGTTTGACAGTTGAGCAAAAGTATGAAACTACAACACAATGACGAGCAAAAGGATTAAACTACAACACAATGTCACACAGATGCTTGAATAATGTTGAAATTATTTAAAATATTGTATTTCCTTCTCTAACGTGTAGTTGACACAGTTGATACAGTACAACAAAGCTGATCCAGAGTTTTTTTAGTAAACAAATTAAGCACAAAAAAACGTACAATTAATATTAATAGGAGAATATTTACTGCACACTTTGATGTTCAAGAGCAGATTGAAGTGTGAATTGACATCAGATACTTTAGATATTCCTCTGTGCTGCTAATGTGCACACTTTAATCCCATGAACCATGAAGATAATGCACGTCGACAGGGAAATTATGTAATTATGTTGTAATTGTTAAAGTCCACTGAATGGAAAGTCTCTAGATGTTTGATTTATGGTGTTTTATGTTCCATGTCGGGAGGACAGGAAGCCAGATTAAATCACTGTTATTTTGGAGTGTTGCAAAATAAATTACGTACACTACAAAGAAAGGTTGTGTCTATGGTTACATCTCTTCTTCCTTTCAGGGAATGTTCTGAATTTAAAACAAGTGAAGCTTGCGATTACCACTTCAGTTCACAAACAAACGGAAATAGCTTCTACAGTAATTCATTTATGGTAGTCTATGGCCAGGCAGAAGTGACGCTCATACTTTTGTTAATGTTATTCATTTAATATAAATGATTAATTATTCCATACAAAATTTAGTTTGAGCAAAAAAGTTTGTCAAAACAAACCTGTGACGAACTAGATGTTCCCATGTAAACAGTGTAACTAGCCTATGTCAAATCTCTTTCAGTTATTCACATTTATATCAAGTTGAAATAGTTGAAATATTTTATTTATTACATATATATAATGCACACACACACTCACGGTCACTTTAATAGGCACACCTTTCCAACTGCTCATTCATGTAAATATCTTTTAGCCAATCACATGGCAGCAACTCTGTATTTAGGCATTTAGCTAAACAAGGCAATCTGCTGAAATTCAGACTGAGCATTAGCCTAGACACACCCTAGCGGCAGCAAATCTAATTTGCCACGAGTGTAGTCTAGCAACTCTCGGTAGACCTGCAGGCTGGAAAAAACGAACTCTGGTCAGGCCAATCACATTGTGTATAGAGTTGGCGGGGGCTTAACATAATGATGGCAGAGTTCCGTGTGCTACTTGTAAACAAAGAAGCTGGCGCGAAAGGTGGTCTTTCGAATCGGCTTTGGCCGCGACTCTGGAAGACTTGGAGTTAAGCTTTTCTTTTAGAAAATAATAAAGAACGGCACTGAAGTCATTCTTAAGAAGAGAAGATGTGTTAGGAGTTTTGCCGACCAGATACTCCGAAAGTTTAATCTATCAACTAGCTCCGCTTCACGTTGCTGGTTGGTTGCAGCGCTATCCAATTGTGTGTAGAGGGAATTTGAAAGTCAATCGTTTATCCCGCCCCTCGGATTGAGCCCTGTCAATGGTGAATTCCCAGACCCAACATCTTGATGTGGGTCTTGCTTGTCAGGCTAACTGAGCATCAGAATGGAGAAGAAAGGTGATTGTGGTCTAAACATTTAAGATACTGCTGATCTACTGGGATTTTCACAGGTTAAAATCTCTAGGGTTGAAGAGAATGGGCCAAAAAAGAGAAAATGCCTTGTTGATGCCAGAGGTCAGAGGAGAATGGCCAGACTGGTTTGGGCTGATAGAGAGGCAACAGTAACTCAAATAACCACTCGTTACAACTGAGGTCTGCAGAAGAGCATCTCTGAATGCACAACACGTCAAACCAAGCAGAGGAGCTACAGCAGCAGAAGAACACAGCGGTGCCTCTCCTGTCAGATAAGAACAGGAACCTGAGGCTGCAATTTGCACAGGCTCACCAAAATTGGACAGTAGAAGATTGGAAAAAACATTGCCTGGTTCGATGAGTCTCGATTTCTGCTGCAACTTTCAGAATGTAGAGTCAGACTTTGGTGTAAACAACATGAAAACATGGATCCATAATGCCTTGTATCAACGGTTCATGCTGCTAATGGTGGTGTAATGGTGTGGAGGATATCTAAAGGGCACACTTTGTGAGGCACCAACTGAGCATCTATAAACGCCAATGCCTACCTGAGTATTGTTGCTGACCGCAGTATATCCATTCCTTTTTGAACACAGTGTACCCATCTTATGATGGCTTTTTCCAACAGGATAATATGCCATCTCACAAAGCTCAAATCACCTCAAACTGGTTTCTTGAACATGACAATGAGTTCTCTATACTCAAATGGCCTCCACAGTCACCAGATTTCAATCCAACAAAGCACCTTTGGGATGTGGGGGAATGGGGGATTCACATCGTGGTTAAGGAGCCGTCAAATCTGCAGCAACTGTGATGCTATCATGTCAATGTGGTCCAAAATCTCTCAGGAATGTTTCCAGCACCTTGTTGAATCCACAAAGAATTAAGACAGTACCGGGTCCAATCCGGTACTAAGTGTACCTAATAAAGTGGCCGGATATCTCATATATGCAATGCAGTCTGATGTTGTTCATGATCCAAAAATTAAAGATATGCAATATATATATATATATATATTTTTATGTCTACAGTCCGCATTATTCATTATGACTTCAGTATGAGCAATTGAAAGGGTTAATATAATCATAACAGCATACATATTTGATTACAGCCCTACACTTGTTTTCCACTTGTTAATGTCTAGCTGTGTATTATCCGGCACTACACCTTGGAGATAAGTGATGAAGTGTTGAGTTGATGATCACTTAGAGGTTAAATCATTTCGGATATGTCTTGGCATTTTGACCTCAAATGGGCGGGCTCACATCATGATAAGACACCGAATGATTTTATGACAACAGAGATTATAGGATGCAAGGTTAAAGGAGGGTTACTCATTTGTGGAGTGTTTCTAATGTTGTACGAACTACATGTCTCATCCGGTTGTGCTTTTTCTTGAATGAGATTTAGTTGAGACTGTGTATCCCTTTTTCCATGACATCACGGTCATGTGGAACGTGTGATTATTCTGGGAATGGTTACCTACACCGCTGCACTATATAATGGTTATTTGAATACAGAGTTCATTTAGAATCCGAACAACCCTTATAAACTCAAAGATGCCGTTTTGGGATGGAAACTCAGGTGAGTTTTCGTCTCATTTCCCAGCTCATCAAGAAATGTTTCAGTTGTTTATAATTTAGTTTGTCCAAAATTGATTTTTCCCATAGTTTTCTTTAGAAAGAAAAGCAAGCTTTGAGGTTACGGTGAGGTACTTACAATGAAACGTTGAAAGTTAAAGCAGTAAAGCTGTTTAAATCCTCACTTTTTCAAGTCATTTTAGCATTTTAAGGTTTATGCCGTTGTGTTGTCATAGCGAAAATATATGTGTGTTAATCATATTAACACACATATTGTTTGTCTTGTGTCTATATGTCTGAAATGGTGAGTATTTAAATTTTCATGGATTAGCCCCATTTCCATTGTACAGTGCCTCACGGGAACCCATATATTTTTCTTTTTTAAAATAAAGTTTAAAAGATGACATTTACTTTTTGTGTTTCAAATGTGTGCCAATGGAAATTATGCACAGGACTAACTTGGATGAACTAGTTCCTCTTATTAACATGATAAATCGTAGTCCTATAAGAGATGTATTGTGATTATTTCCGTGTAATATGATTGTGAAGTCAATTTCACTCATGCTTTGTCTATGGTGGTCACAGCCTAATTGTGGTTTGTGACATTAACACAAAAAGAGACAGTGGTACATCAGTATCTAAGCAACTAGAGCCCTCGCTGTATTCCTCATGTCCTGGTGTGACGCTGTGCGCGAGTGTCTGCGTGCATTGATGTGTGTTGAAATCATAGAGGGTTTTCATGTTCAGTGTTTATTTGAAGAGTTGTTTGTCAGGGGACCATGAACCCAGGCATTCTTGTCTCAGACGTGCAGCATTTTTGTCAGAAAAGATCATACAATGCTGTGTAATTTATTTCTTTACAAGGTTCCAGTTTTCTATCAAATTAGTTTTTCTTGTTGCAAATTATTAGTGTCCTAATAATATATGTTTTACTTTTTCAAATTGGTGTCAAACCTTTAAACCTTGAAATAATAGTAAAAAAAAACATGTGTTTTATGTTGAGTATTTTATTTGGTACATTTTATGGCTTGTATAGTAGGAGAATATGGAGCTCATACTTGAGGAAACAAAACACCAATTTTATTCAGAGGCCCAAAACTATTCAATTTGGTGCTGTTGATGATATTCATATGGCTATAAAGTGTGATAAAGTTCTGATAGCTTTAAATTAAAGAGATCATTATAGCCTAATATTAAGATGATATTTAAATGCTTGTTACTCACATTTCAACATGCTTTTTCTAAAAGTGATGTATGCATAATCAAGTTAACCTAAGTTGCTTCAGTCCAGTGTTCATTGTAAAATATTACTAACAATATAAAATTCATTACAGTAAAAATAAATAAATAAATAAATCAACCTGCAAAACCTGATGGTGGATGCTTTTAGATTAATATTAAAAGTCCTTTTACTTGCAAAAGATTAGGAACTATCCATCAGACAACAGAAGGCATGTAGTAGATTCTGTTCAACAGGGTTTTCAGCAAAGTAATAGAGGCTTTAGAAATTTGCGGTAGCACTTTATTTTACAGTCCTGTTCCCCATGTACATACTATAGTAATTACAATAACTGGGTAATAACTGTACTACCCCTGAACCTAACCTTAACCCATGTAGTTACCATATATTACCCAGTACTTTCTTAGGGAAGTACACTGTAAGCACACGTAAGTGCACTTACTGTAAAGTAAAATTTGACACAGTATAGGCTTTTTAGGGTAATATTGCTGGGATATTGCTTTTTAAAGAGTGCTTTTTAAATTAGACACACAGTGAGTGCCAAAAGTCTGAGACCACTGGTCAAAATCCTTCTATTTTGCATTTAAATGATGTTATATCAGCATAACATAATAATTTGAGGGAAAATTAGATTTGAAAAATTGACCTGACCTGTTATAAAAAACATGCCTTGTGTCAAATTTGCTAATTTGAGTGTCCTAGTAAATTATCTTAACATTATTTAATTTAAGTAATATTATAATACTTAACATTTACTATTAGTTTATGTCTTAGTATTTCCTTGTTTAAAATATTTATTTTCAGGTTTAAAATAAGAGTCTATTTTTACTAAATTAATAATACTTTGCAAATGAGTAAAAAAGTTATACTGAGAAATGAAATAGTGTTTTGTTGCCCCCAGGGTGTGGGAGAGGAGGTACTCCCATCTCCATGGCCTATACTCTGGCCTCGGGCCCCGACGCGGGTCCTGCCATTGCGCCCCAGCACTGCATCACAAAGGTAGAGCTCTCCGTCTGCGGCTCCAACCTGCTGGACCGTGATGTGGCATCCAAGTCTGACCCTTTCTGTGTTCTTTTCCATGATGTGGATGGCAACTGGGTGGAGGTAAAGAGTGATGAAAATTTTTCATTTTCCACCTCACCTTCACAGATTAGCGGAGTTATTGTGGTTAACCTTTAACAAAATCTGGTGATAGTTAGAGATAGAATGGAGAGACAAAATTGACATGCGAATATGAAAGAAAAGAAGATGGATTTGGGAGTGTAAGAAGATCTATGGGGACAAAAAGCACAAGTCAGAAGCATAGAAGCTGAGCTCGCATGTAGGAAGGAAAACCTAATAAAAACAGGAAAATAGGTTGCAGTGCGAGCACATGCGTGCTTGTACAGTCTCTACGGGACCGTGCCCTCGGCGGTCCAGTCATCACAGGCCAGCGCTGCCGGTCGGCAGGGCAAGCCAGATCATGAAATCACTCTTCCACGGTACACTGTAACCATGGAAACACCAGAGGACAAACAAAGGAATGTGTTTGTAGTATAAAAACGCATGGTTAAACACATTTTAGAACATGATGTGTTCAGGGATTTAGAACGCTAATAATAAATGATTAGATTTACATACAGATAAATAATAAACAAAAATGTTCTCATGATCTGTACACCAGTATAGTAGTGATCATCCATAATGCAAAATAATCTCATTCTTATTACTGTAATATTTAATAATATATTTAATAATCATATACTGTATGAATATATTTTTGTATATAAAATTATGCTGTTGTGCTGGCTTTAATTTGTGCTACCTTAAAGTTATATTTTTATTTCAGTAATATTTTATTACTTTTTTATAGTAATGAGAATATATTAAAGGTCAGTAATGGAAATTACAAAATAAAAACATTACAAACGATTACAAAAAACATTTGGAAAAAAAATACTAAGAACGTTTAGAATGTTTTGTTTTAATTGCCACAAAAATAATGGCAAAAAAAAACATTATATTCCTAAAAATATGCTTTATTTTTATGATTTTTTAAAAATTTGATTTGATTTTGAAGTGAGATGTGCCTTGACAATATTGGTACATTAATCAGCCAACTGATATATTAAGCTATAATAAACTTTTAGCATTTAATTCTCTTTAAAGTTGGCTCAAAGTTGGCATGAAACGGAAGTTGAGATAGTCTTCTCTTCCCTATTGTTATATCCAAGTGAAAAGGAATGAGAAAAAAGTGGTGTTAATGTGTTTAATTAAAGATTACAAGTGCCCATTAATTAAAAAATAAATAAATAATGATGTGCAAAGGTAAGTCTGTAAAAAATATGAATAGTAAAATAATATGAATAATTTTGATTTCATGGTGACTTATTTGCGGAGATCCACAAATTTGCATTACACCACTGAAAAACATAATGAGTGCATAAAGTTGCACTATAAGTGGGTGCAAATTCTGTCAAAAACATGTCTATTTGTATGTAATTTCAGCTGGCTCGAACGGAGACAGCCGTGAACAACCTGAATCCAGTATTTGGTGTGAAATTCCAAGTGGATTACCACTTTGAGGAGGTCCAGAAACTCAAGTTTGCCATGTTTGATGAGGACAAGTGCAGCTCCCAGCTTTATGAACACGACTTTCTGGGCGAGTTCACCTGCACATTGGGAGTGGTACGGTAGCACTTTCATATTTTACCTGCTTCCAGATTAATCTGCTGTATTACATCACTAGATAATCTTAAATTTTGATGATCTTAGTTACAATAAATTAGCTCTGTATCGCCTCTACTTGTGCATTTATTGGGCCATCTGTTCTGTTTTAGATTGTGTCAAATAAGAAGCTACATCGACCACTGATTCTGGCTAATGGCAAGCCAGCAGGGAAGGGGGCCATCACAGTAAGACACCACATAACACACCATAACAGACATATGCAGTGATAGAGTTTGTACCAGAGCATCATGATATGCTCCTTTTGGTATAGATAACAGCCCAGGAGTTATCAGACAACAGAATAATCACTCTAACCATGTGTGGGAGAAAGCTAGATAAAAAGGTGAGTTAAGAGGTTTTGATAACCATTCAAGCACTTTAAAAAGCACTCAGCGATAGAAGATGATGATGATTTTGTTTGTGGCTGTTTTTCAGGACTTTTTCGGTAAATCAGACCCCTATTTAGAATTCCACAAACAAGGGGATGATGGAAAATGGATGATGGTTCACAGAACAGAGGTAAGATGCTAAATAGACTCTATGTTGCTGATACGCTCATTTATATACAGTTTTATCAGATGTTAAGCTTGTGTTTCAGACAGTGGTAATAAAAGCCATTTGTGTGTGTGTGACTTCAGGTAATTAAGAACACTTTGGATCCTGTATGGAAGCCATTCACAGTGCCTCTAATCTCACTTTGTAATGGAGATGTGGACAGAAACATCAAGGTGTGTAAATATCAAGTACATATTATGCTATCTAGTCTTATAGTCTTTTGTGTGAAGAGTCCCAGTAGAATTTAGTCATTTAATATAAAAATAAAAACATTAACGTCTGTTCTTCTCAGAAAACAAGCATTAGATAAGAATGCATTAAATTGCTCAAAACGTGACAGTAGTCATTTATAATGCTACAAATAATATGATATATACAAAAATATTAAGCAGCACAACTGTTTTCAACTTTAATAATAATACGAATTGAGCATTAAATCAGCATATTACAATGATTTCTGAAGGATCATGTGACACTGAAGACCGGAGAAATTATACTGGAAATTCAGTTTTGCCATCACAGGAGAAAAAATATTTAAAAATATATTAAATAGAAAACAGTTATTTTAAATTGCAAAAATAATTAACAATATTACTGTTTCATTCTAATTTGGATCAAATAAATGCAGCCTTAATGAGCAAAAGAGACTATCAAAAACTTTAGAACAGTAATGTACAAATGTATTACATCCAATCATATCGCAGCTTTAGAAGATAATTTGTTACACTAAAATATTAAATTTTTCTGCTGTAATAAAATGTCAAAGCTGCTCTTTTTCATACAACAATAAAGCGTGATTGCTTGCTGTCAAGTTTTTTACTTGGTTTATTAAAACAATTCATGTCTTATCTCACCTTGATGACCCAGAATGAATACTACGAAACAGTTTAATAGCCTCCATTCCCTTTAACATGTTCATACGTGTCACAACTCGCAATAAATGTGTGATGTCACAGGTGCTGTGCTACGATTACGACAACGACGGAGGCCATGACTTCATCGGCGAGTTTCAGACCACCGTTAACAAGATGAGCGAAGCACAGAATGCAGTGGAGGTGGGCTTGCCTTCAATTAACACTGTAGAGATTCATAATTTCCAGAATGTAGGAACTAAATGCGTGAAGTAAAGCTTGGCTCACATTAATGCCTGCCACTCTTGCGCCAGAATACTATGTGAGTACTAGCTATGCCTCATTATCTGGCATAATGAAGCTGAGAATTAGTGAGTGAGTGAGAGAGGGAGAGACAGAGAGAGAAGGAGAAAAGAGGTGGGAGGGAGAAACAGAGAGAGTAACTGGCTCTTTTGAGATGCAAATCGCTCTTATTTTACCGCTGCCTTGTTTACCAGAACAAGCATTGTGTGTTGCCAGTCACACTTAGGCAGAACATGCGTAAATGCTCTCCTGGAGAAAGAGTTAGTGTACTAATTAACATCCTTTTACTGTTTTCAGGTGCTGACATTCTGTTGCACAGCCTTAGCTAAGAATAATGATGTATTCTCTGCCATGTTGTAAAGTAATCGAGCGCCCCCAGTGATTGTTACCCCTCGGTGTTCACTTTTCACTTGAATGCTTGCACTAGAATTCACAGATGATGCTGATACTTGTATTATAATTTTAGAATAGATAATGTTGCCGTATGGTAGCCTCTATACAAACATATCTTGATTTTATGTCTCAAATTTACTTAGAGTTCTTAGAATAACGTTACCATGGGTTCAAATAAATAAAGCTATATACACTATATTGCCAAAAGTATTGGAACACCCCTCCAAATCATTGAATTCAGGTGTTCCAATCACTTCTATGGCCAAATGGTATATACAATTAAGCATCTAGGCATGCAGACTGCTTCTTCAAACATTTGTGAAAGAATGGGTCACTCTCAGGAGCTCAGTGAATTCAAGCGTGGTAACATGATAGGTTGCCACCTGTTCAGTAAGTCCATTCCATAAATTTCCTCACTAAATATTCCACAACCAACTGTTAGTGGTATTATTAACAAAGTGGAAGCAATTGGAAACAACAGCAACCCAGCCACTTAGTGGTAGGCCATGTAAAATCACAGAGCGGGGTCAGTGCATTCTGAGGCACACAATTGCACAGAAGTCGCCAACTTTCTGCCAATAGCTATAGACCTCCAAACGTCATGTGGCCTTCAAATTAACTCCAGAAAATTGCGTAGAGAGCTTAATGGAATGGGTTTCCATGGCCGAGCAGTGGTGTAAAGCACGCCGCCACTGAACTCTAGAGCAGGGGAGACGTGTTCTCTGGATTGACGAATCACGCTTCTCTGTCTGGCAATTCGATGGACGAGTCTAGGTTTGGTGGTTGCCAGGAGAACGGTGTTTGTCTGACTGGATTGTGCCAAGTGTAAAGTTTGGTAGAGGGGGGATTATGGTGGGGGGTTGTTTTTCAGAGATTGGGCTTGGCCCCTTAGTTCCAGTGAAAGGAACTCTTAATGCTTCAGCATACCAAGACATTTTGGATAATTTCATGCTCCCAACTTTGTGGGAACAGTTTGGGGGAATGGTTCGGTTTCAACAATACTGCACACCAGTGCACAAAGCAAGGTCCATAAAGACATGGATGAGTGAGTTTGGTGTGCAGGAACTTGACTTGCCTGGTCTGAGTCCTGACCCCGACCCGATAGAACACCTTTGGGATGAATTAGAGCTAAGACTGTGAACCAGGCCTTTTCGTCCAACATCAGTGCCTGACCTCACAAATGCGCTTCTAGAAGAATGGTCAAAAATCCCTATAAACACACTCCTAAACCTTGTGGAAAGCCTTCCCAGGAGAGTTGCTGTTATAGCTGCAAAGGGTGGGCCAACTCCATATTAAATCCTACAAATTAAGACTGGGATGTCATTACAGTTCATGTGCATGTAAAGGTGGGCATCCCAAAACATTTGGCAATATAGTGTATATATGGTTACACTTTACATTAGGGTCCAATTATCACTATTAACTAACTATTAACTACAACTTTTGCAACAATAAACTCCTAATTACTTGTTATTAATAGTTAGTAAGGTGGTTGTTAGGAATCTGGGTAGTATTAAGGGATGTAGAATATGGTCATGCAGAATAAGACATTAATATTTACTAATAAACAGCCAATATCTTAGTAATATTCATGCTGATAAGCAACCAGTTAATAGTGAGAATTGGACTCTAAACTAAAGTGTTACTATATATTCTATTCACAAAAAAATAGAAATGTTTTAATGTGGACAATAACACTGCTCTCTATTCACAGGTTGAGTTTGAATGTATTAATCCCAAAAAACAGAAGAAAAAGAGCTATAAAAACTCTGGGATCATTATTGTGAAGTCATGCAAGGTAAGGAAACAAAAAATGGGAAAGAAAATAAACACATAAATATATTCTGCTTGAACATTAAAGCACCTTCCATGTTCTGGCTTAATTAATCACATTTATATTACAAATAAAATGCCTTTAACCTCAGGCTTCGCCTTAGGGACAAATTAGTTTAATAGTGTTAAATCCTCTTTAAATAACATGTATTAATATCAGCACAAAACACCTGTCACTCCTGCTCCGTCACCGTTTAATCACCTCTACTGACGGATTCAGGCATTGAAACAGAATATGACTCAGTTCTTCTCATTAAATCTCTATTTGAACTTAACCATTTTACAACCTTTAGCTTAAGGGAATGTCAAAGGGTGGTTACGTGCTGTATTTATGTGAATATAATATGTGTTGCTTTATTTTTCTTTTGTTAGATTACAAGAAACTACTCCTTCCTGGACTACATTCTAGGTGGCTGTCAGCTCATGTTTACTGTGAGTATGATAACGTCACCTCTGGAATTGATTGTCTGGTTTTTTTTGTCAGAGATTTGAGGGGAGGTGGGGTTCATGCATGCAAAATGCAAAAACATTATTTGTATGCAGATGATTTCGAAAAAATATTCTCTCACTGATCAGCTGAAAACCACAATGGCAGAATGCAATCAAGAAGGTCGTAAAGAGTCAGCTTTGAATGGTGGATCCATTTGATGGTTTACATCACTGAATTTTGAGAAAATGATGGTTAAAATCAAATTTGTTGGATCTGATGAACTAAAAGCCTGTTTTCTTTCCATACGCTGTCCAGTTGAACAGGCTCTATATATGGTTCCTTTATGTGAGTCAATTGCCTTCACCAGTGTGATTGGTAAGAAATGATACAGAATGTGAGTGAAATTCACAGGTTGCTATAGTTACTGTGTGCTGCAGTGTAGAGGTTGTCTCTCATTTGAAACTAAAGACAGAGAGAGACAGGGGGATGTAAAAAAGAGGGAGAGAAAGCGAGATAAGCCATGTGAGCCTCTGAACAAAGGAAAGTGATTTCGATATTTTGTTTGAATTTACCATAAAAGGCCTTACCGTACAGATCTCTAGCTGTTATAGGATTAGTTCGTCCAAAAAAGAAAATATGGTCAACATTTTCTTCACTCTCATATTGTTCAAAACCTGTATTATTTTTGTCTTCTGAGAAAAAAAAGAAACTGAGAAATTTTGAATACCGTTTTCCATACAATTACATTAAACAAGGACTGGTCATTTTGAGCTTCAAAAAGGAAGCCAAAGCATCATAAAAATGGTCCACATGACTATCTTCTGAAACCATAAGATAGTTTTGTTAGCTCACTCAACCCTCAAGTGAGCTGCTAGTCATTGAGTTGAACGTGAGAACCAGATCGGTTTGATTCATGAATGAATCATTCAGGTTTTGTGAACTGAATCAACTGATTCACTGAAAAAAAAATCTGTCTCAAAAGAATGATTCGTTCATGAATCAGACATCACTACTAGCACCAAAGAGGCAAAATGTTACTTTTATTTTAAAGCTTTAAGCTTTAAATGTGGACAGTATTTGACTGTGAAGACATTCAAACGTTATCTGTCACTCATTTTTCTAGCGCTTTTCTGCAGCTGTGATCTCAGTTCTCAGTTGTTGTGCAGTTTTAGTGCAGCTGTTTACCAATTGCTGCTCACAGCATCTTTATAAAGGCAGTCGAGCTCAGGGTTCAGCAGTCAAACAGACTCCTGAATGCAGCATTCAGAAGAGATGTTTTCTCTTTTTATTGAGGCTTTTAGGATTTTACTTACCGTGGGCCAGAACATTGCAAAAATTGCGAGAGGATAATTGGGGAAGGTCTGCAGGTTATTTTATAATGAATTTTGAAGTAGAAATTTACATTAGGCGAATATTAGAATAACATATTGGGAATGTTAGAATAAAATTCTTGGAACATTAGAGCAATGTTAGGAGAACGTTAAATTAACGTTAGAGGAAAGTTAAAATAATGTTAGAATAACCTCCTACAAATCAAAACATTCCAACAACACATGGCATAAAAAAGCAAAAGTATGACATAAACTAATAAAATCTGTCAAATTTGTGCGTTTGTTTCTATCTTCATTTATTGTGTTCCTCTAATCTGCACACGCTTTCTCCTGTCTGCCATGGAAAAAAGGCGCGCATTTGCGTAATTTAAAAATATACGGTAATTTCATTTTTGCTGACTGACTAACATTTGTTTATCAATCTCTTCATTGAATAATTACTTATAATTAATAAATATGTGAGAGTAAATATGATTTCAGATAGATTTGGGACCCTTATTGAAGTGAACTTGATGTTAATCGAGAAGTTTTTGTTCACGGACCAAAATAATCATGTGATATCCTACTATAAGTCAAATAATTGTTTATTCATTTGATTTCTTAATGTCTGTGACATTCCATTATCCAAAATTTCCATATTTTAAAAAACATACATTGTGTGGAATTCATTGTTATTTGGTACTGAAGAAATGTCAAATCTGGGTACCCCGTGAAATATAGTAAATCATATTAATGTTCAAATTTAATCCGATTTAATCATATAATCTTAATCTGATTATTTGTATAAATTAAACAAATAAAAATTAGATAATTGTATAATACTGATTATAGGCATCCGTATGTAAATATCCTTACCCCGCTGTACATCAGTAATCATCCAGCACACCTGCGATCCAGTAGATTATAGTATAAATTGGATGAATACTGACATACTACGGGATAAGGATATCTAAGAAAGAGTTTAAGGGAATGTTCTGGGATTGTTAGAATAATGTTCTGATAATACTAGAGAAAAGTTTAAATAACGTTCTGATAACGCTAGAGAAATGTTAAAATAATGTTAGAATACTGTTCTGGGAACGTTAGAATAACGTTAGTGGAACATTAAAATAACATTAGAATACTGTTCTGGGAACAATAGAATAACGTTAAAATAACATTCTACAAATCAAAACATACCAACAACACATGACATGAGTGCGTCTCAATCAGCTCCCTAGTTCAGTAGTCAGGGCACTGATTAGGGAGTCAGCCCATTGACTTATGTCCTTATCAGTGCCCTGACTACTGAACTCGGAAACTGATTGAGACGCACGCTCACAAAGTCAAAAGTATGGCATAAACAGTAATAAAATCTGTCATAGAGTTAGAATAAGGTTCTGGGAATGTTAGAATAACGTTGGGGGAATCTTAGAATAGGAATGTTAAAATAACGTTAGTATAATGTTTCACAAACCAAAAAACTGATGTTCTATTTCCGTTAAGAAAACATGGCGAACCAAAAAAACTTTAAAAAAGAAAGTTCTGGGAACCAAGAAAAAAAGAAGAAGAAGAAAACCAAATGTATTCTTTTTTTGTGTGTGGGGGGGAGGGGTATTATTGGGTTATTGAGTGGTGCAGGTATGACGTCACTTTGCAGGCCAACCGGCAGTTAGCGGTTCCCTCGACAAAAGAAAACAATTAGGCCATTTCTAATTATTGTGGGGGACTTGTCCCCCTCAGTGTCAATGGTGGTTATGGCCCTGCTAAGTTAAATCTTATTTTAAGATGTGCTTCTTAAAGAAATTCTGACATCCTTTATGGTGCTATAGTAGAGAGGAAAGCAAAATATCTTTATTTGTGTTCCACTAGAGTCATTATATTTTCCTTTGAAATGAGGGTGAGTAAATGATTTTTAAAATCTCTTTAATATACTTTGAAGGGCATATAATATATTACAAAACTCCACATTTATCTATTACAAGAAAGATAACCTTGCGAAGAAATGGAAAATATGAATTTAAGAGTTGTAACAGCCACACCAGAGAAAATATAGTAGACATCACTTTGGTTTATACTCATGTGTTAAACTTCACAGCTCAGTCACCCGGAGGCCATGACAGGCAATGTGAGGACAACTACAATAAAGGGCACCCTCATTCTGTCACCTCCTATTCCCTTCACCCTATCATTTCAACCCTCTTCCCTTTCCTTCATTAATCAGCTTTCAGCCTCGGGGGAGTGATCATCCAGTGGTTAGGTGTGCTCTAGCAAGTGTGAAGGTTAGACACTGGTCTCTCTGCACTGGTAAATGTGTCTTCTAAGAATGTAGTCAGAGAAAATGTCTCCTAGTTCATGACTGCCATAGGACAGAGCTATCAGATCTCAGCTTGAGCAGATCTGACGGTTCAACCTCCCTGGGTGATAACAACATTGCCTTTAGCTATGAGCTTTGATGCCCCACTAACTGAGGGAAAAGCTTATGAAATGCACCGTACTAACAGCTGCTTGTCTTTTTTTATAGACCAGCCCAATTGGCACACATTAGCGTAATACATTGTGGATGTGTGTTTCTCCAGGTTGGCATCGACTTCACAGCGTCCAATGGAAACCCCAGGGAGCCGTCGTCTCTGCATTATATCAACCCAATGGGCAGCAACGAATATCTGTCTGCCATCTGGGCTGTAGGCCAGATCATCCAAGACTATGACACGTATGTAACAGTGCTTTTAATAAAAACACACTTTAAAGGTCTACATATGGCCACAAAAGCAGTCACTTCTTCTTATTCACACTTTATGTCCACAGGGACAAAATGTTTCCTGCACTTGGATTTGGGGCTCAACTCCCACCCGACTGGAAGGTGAGAAGAAATGTCCATAACTGTGCGTGCATTTGTGTCAATGTCAATTTATTTTTGCATGTTTATTTTTGTGCATCTCATACTAGTTGCCCTTTTAAATAATCAAGTGGAATTGAATGCGAAAGCCTGCTAATGCTTTCGGAAGTGTGAAATGGAAACAAGAATTTGAAGTGCAAGACAGAGAAGAGGCAGATAAAGAAAATGAATAATACTCACATATCCCAGTGATTATGCAACTGTCATCCCATCTGCGTTGCCATGGCGCTGAAGTGAATACAAGGAAGTCTGAGGGGGGGATTTCACAAGGAATGAATTGCACCCGCCGATAGCGCCGTTTATATACACGTTGCGTTTGTTTTAGCACCCCATTCACTGAAAGGAATTATGCAAATGATGCCAAACGTGCACTTATCTTTGCCACTGTAATAATGTCCAGTAATAACATTCTTCTCCATCATTTGATGAAAAACTGCTGTCATGATCAATAGAAATTGTACACAAATTGTACCCATCTGTAATAAGCCTAATTTACATAAAACGGAGGCATGTTTGTGCTAATAATAGTTTTATTAAGACACTTTATTTAATAGTAAGAAATGTTTTTGAGCATCTTCTGAAGGATCATGGAACACTGAAGTAGATTTTAAAATGTATTTAAAACCGTTAAAATTGTAATAATGTTTACCAACTGTAATTTTGATCAAATAAATGCATTCTGGTTGAGCATTAGAGACTTCTTTCAAAAATATTAGTGACTGCAAACTTCTGAACAGTAGCATACACCAATCAAGCATAACATAGTATTGTGGTGGTCCCCCTTTTGCTGCCAAAACAGCCCTGACCCGTCGAGGCATGGACTCCATTAGACCCCTGCTTGCCCATTTTTCCTGCTTCTAACACATAAATTTTAAGGACAAAATGTTCATTTGCTGCCTAATATATCACACCGACTAACAGGTGCAGTGATGAAGAGATAATCAGTTATTCACTTCATCATAATGTTATGCCTGATCGTTGTATATCATATAGTTTTAGTTGTCTTTTTTGGTCATTGTTTTTTTTTCCAGCTATTCTTATCGTTTTTCTTTTTCTCTTTGTATTCCAGGTATCTCATGAATTTGCAATCAACTTTAACCCCACAAACCCTTTCTGCTCAGGTGAGACTTCTTTGAGATTCTCAAATAACCTATTGTTCGTGTCTGTAGAGATGGGATAAAGGTAATGTGTAGAGTTACAATAGCAGCATATATGATGGTGTTTTATGTGTAGGCGTGGAGGGGATCGTTGAAGCTTATTCCAACTGCCTGCCTCACATCCGCTTCTATGGACCCACAAACTTCTCCCCCATCATCAACCACGTGGCCCGCTTCGCTACCCAGGCCCTCCAGCAGGAAACTGCCGCAGTAAGTGCCTAAAAGTTCAGGGGGAGCATGGTTTTTCTGAAGGGAAAGTAGGAAGGAAGTCTAGTTGCTAGAAACCATTCATTGCTTAATTTTTTTACCATTTTGGAAGTATATTGTGTGTAGCTTGTGTGGATTGCATGATAACTTGTACACTGATAAAATTATGGATTTATCAGATAACTCTCGCCATCTGTTGGCTATGGCAGTCTCACATGTGAAGCTGAAGCACTTTGGAAATCCCTTTGGATGAGAGCATCTGCTAAATGTTTTAAATGCAAAAGCAAATGACTTTCTCATGCATTTTGCCTCCTGTTAGTGTTTAGCAGATTAACATTTAGTGGCCACTCATTAAATGAACAAAAAAGCTTGTACTCAAGTCACAGACAGATGTGTTTGTGTGTAAGAGCAGAGCCGGACAACAAGTCTCCATTTAAAAGCCTCATTAGTCTTATTAAAGCCCATTACTTTTGTCAACTTGGTCTGTAAGACTATGGGGAAAAAACCCATGGAATCCAAACCCACTTTACATAAAACTCTCCAGTGAGAGAAGAACAGTATTACTCTGTGTTCCCCTTCAGACATTGAGTGGAAACTGTGAAACTCCTCGGTTTCTTAGATATGTGCAAAATTTGAGCGAGGCACAAGCGAGCAGACTAGGGCTCACGCTCTTCTACGATAGCACAATGTGTCTGTGTTTCATCTGGCAGGGTGTTCCCGCAGCTTTCCACTTGTGAAGTTTTGCTCACTCTGTTAACTTCCTGTTAGCGTGTTTTTGCTTCACTCTCAACTGTGGCTCTGCAAGTGCCTCTTGGCTCTAGCTGATTCTAAGCTAGCAATTTTGAATTAATTGCCAACCTAATCAACTGTAGATTGGTTTTTTTTCTTTTAAGTGTTTTAAAATTCACATACTTAAAAAATCTCTTACTTTATCTGCAGCACAGACCCTTTTAACATTAAAAGGAAAAGTACTTACAAAAAAGAAAATTCTGTCATCATTTACTCCCCCTGATGTCGTCTCAATATTGTATGACTTTCTTCTATTTGAAGTACAAAAGGCAAAGTTAAGCTGAATGTACTGGCATTTTTTTCATACAATGAAATAAAGGGGGGCGGTGAGTGTCAAGTTCAAAATATGCATCATGGAAGAAGTACAAATTTCAAAACACAACCCTTTCCACCTCAGCACTCAAATCTCACATTTTGTTACTGACATGCCAAATTTCAGTAGTATGACTACTTTTACGGTAAGTTTTATGTCCTTTCAGGAGCTTGGCAGCCTCTAGTCACCATGCACTTTTATTACACTACCGTTCAAAAAGTTGATAAAAATTACAGTAAAGAAATATGTAATGTAACAAAAGTTTGGGTTGGTAATATTTTAAATACGAGCTGTTCTTTTAAACTTTCTATTTATCGAAGTAGATTTAAAAAAAAAAAAAAACATGTCACAGAGATATTAAGCAGCCCAACTGTTATTAACATTGATAATAATAAGAAATGTTTCTTGTGCACCAAATCAGCATATTAGAATGATTTCTGAAGGATCATGTGACACTGAAGACTGGAGGAATTATATTTTAAAATATATAAAAATAAATATATGAATATAGAAAACAGTTATTTTAGTTAATAATTCACAATATTAGTGTTTTACTGTATTTTCAGTGTATCTTTGAAAAACATAAAAAATCTGAGTCTTAAGTGTCATGGAAATCCCATTTTTATTAATTTGCATTCATATACAGGTTGTGTATATGCAGATGAAAAGGAGTCAGTTATCCAGTCTTGCCGGTGTTGTGTGTGTGGGATGGGTGTGCCTATGTGGTTATTTGCTGTCGTAATAGGCAACAGGACTGATCCTGGCTCAGCAGAGCCTAATTGCTCCATAAAACACTCACAAAATGTGCCTTCGGTTGTTAGTTCAAAGTCTGTTGAGGGGCTTTGAACAGCACAGTGCACACAATTTCTCCTTCTCTTATTATCAGCCCTGTGGAAAACAACCATTAAAATCTCTTTTCAATTAGAGCTATTTATAGAAGTTGATTCACCGAACAAATGTTCTCTCTTTTCCCCCAGTTGTTCATGGGTTTTAATGACTAATGAGGCAGCACCCTCAGGTCTGTTCTGTGTACAGGCCAGCAGCAAGGCCAGCTTCAGAGGAGAAGGGAGCGGAGCAAGGCTTTTCTGTTGTTGCAAGGGAGCAAGGCTACAAAGAATTCCAGTGCAGTCGTAATATCGATGATTGGCATGACACACAGATGTGCTTCAGTAGAGAAATTGATTATTACATTAGAACCATAAGTTGAAATTAGATTTTATATAAAATAAAACACACAAATATTTTGTGTGTATATATAAATGTTGGCCCATATTTATAGGATAGCATCTTGCAGTTGATTTGTGGGATGCACATCCAGGGCACGAAGCTCCTGATCCACCACATCCCAAAGATGCTCTATTGGGTGGAGATCTGGTGACTGTGGGGGCCATTTTAGTACAGTGAACTCATTGTCATGTTCAAGAAACCAATTTGAAATGATGCAAGCTTTGTGACATGGTGCATTATCCTGCTGGAAGTAACCATCAGAGGATGGGTACATGGTGGTCATAAAGGGATGGACATGGTCAGAAACAATGCTCAGGTAGGCCGTGGCATTTAAACAATGCCCATTTGGCACTAAGGGGCCTAAAGTGTGCCAAGAAAACATCCCCCACACCATTACACCACCACCACTAGCCTGCACAGTGGTAACAAGGCATGATGGATCCATGTTCTCATTCTGTTTACGCCACATTCTGAATCTACCATCTGAATATCTCAACAGAAATGGAGACTCATCAGACCAGGCAACATTTTTCCAGTCTTCAACTGTCCAATTTTGGGGAGCTTGTCCAAATTGTAGCCTCTTTTTCCTATTTGTAGTGGAGATGAGTGGTAACCAGTGGGGTCTTCTGCTGTTGTAGCCCATCCGCCTCAAGGTTGTGCGTGTTGTTGGCTTCACAAATGCTTTGCTGTATACCTCGGTAGGAACGAGTGGTTATTTCAGTCAAAGTTGCTCTTCTATCATCTTGAATCAGTCGGCCCATTCTCCTCTGACCTCTAGCATCAACAAGGCATTTTCACCCACAGGACTGCCGCATACTGGATGTTTTCCCTTTTCACACCATTCTTTGTAAACCCTAGAAATGGTTGTGCGTGAAAATCCCAGTAACTCAGCAGATTGTGAAATACTCAGACTGGCACGTCTGGCACCAAGAACCATGCCATGCTCAAAATTGCTTAAATCACCTTTCTTTCCCATTCTGACATTCAGTTTGGAGTTCAGGAGATTGTCTTGACCAGGACCACACCCCTAAATGCATTGAAGCAACTGCCATGTGATTGGTCGATTAGATAATTGCATTAATGAGAAATTGAACAGGTGTTCCTAATAATCCTTTAGGTGAGTATATATATATATATATATATATATATATATATATATATATATATATATATATAGAGAGAGAGAGAGAGAGAGAGAGAGAGAGAGAGAGAGAGTCAGTAGCTACAGACCTCCAAACTTCGTGTGGCCTTCAGAATAGCTCAAGAACAGTGCATATAGAGCTTCATGGAATTTGTTTCCATGGCAGAGCAGCTGTATACAAGCCTTACATCATCAAGTGCAATGCAAATCGTCAGATGCAGTGGTGTAAAGCATGCCACCACTGGACTAGAGCAGTGGAGACGTGTTCTCTGGAGTGACAAATCACACATCCCTGTCTGGCAATCCAATGGTCCGATTGCCTGACTGCATTGTGCCAAGTGTAAAGTTTAGTGGAGGAGGGATTAGGCTTGGCCTCTTAGTTCCAGTGAAAGGATATCTTAATGCTTCAGCATACCAAGATATTTTGGACAATTTCATTCTCCCAACTTTGTGGGAACAGTTTGGGGAATGGCCCCAACTTTGTGGGAACAGTTTGGGGAATGACTGCGCACCAATGCACAAAGCAAGGTCCATAAAGACATGGATGAGCAAGTTTGGTGTGGAGGAACTTGACTGGCCTGCATAGAGTCTTGAGCTCAAACCCAATAGAACACCTTTGGGATGTTTTTTTTTGGAAAAAAAAACCTGAAAAGGGTGGGCCAACACCATATTAAACCCTACGGATTAAGAATGGAATGTCAAGTTCATGTGCATGTAAAGGCAGGCGTCCCAAAACTTTTGGCAATTAAGTGTATATAGTGTATTAAAGTGTATTAAAGTATATATATTTATGTTAATTACATTTTTATAAAAATGTTTTTATAATATTGTATAATTTATGCTTTATGTATATATATATATATATATATATATATATATATATATATATATATATATATATATATATATATATATATATATATATATATATA
Organism: Gobiocypris rarus; assembly: GCA_023029165.1. Lineage (NCBI taxonomy): Eukaryota > Metazoa > Chordata > Actinopteri > Cypriniformes > Gobionidae > Gobiocypris > Gobiocypris rarus. The sequence goes on along the minus strand of CM040918.1, from coordinate 11,347,354 downwards.
TATATATATATATATATCATAAATTATACAATATTATAAAAAACATGTTTATAAAAAATGTAATTGGCATAAATTATATTATATTGTATAATTTTTTGCAGCAATGAGAATATAGTCATGATAATCAATAAGTTAATAAGTGATATTTACAAAAAAGTCAAAATGCATCCTTAATTATACAGGTCCTTCTAAAAAAAATAGCATATTGTGATAAAAGTTCATTATTTTCCATAATGTAATGATAAAAATGTAACTTTCATATATTTTATATTCATTGCACACCAACTGAAATATTTCAGGTCTTTTATTGTTTTAATACTGATGATTTTGGCATACAGCTCATGAAAACCCCAAATTCCTATCTCAAAACATTAGCATATCATGAAAAGGTTCTCTAAACGAGCTATTAACATAATCATCTGAATCAACTAATTAACTCTAAACACCTGCAAAAGATTCCTGAGGCTTTTAAAAACTCCCAGCCTGGTTCATTACTCAAAACCGCAATCATGGGTAAGACTGCCGACCTGACTGCTGTCCAGAAGGCCATCATTGACACCCTCAAGCGAGAGGGTAAGACACAGAAAGACATTTCTGAACGAATAGGCTGTTCCCAGAGTGCTGTATCATGGCACCTCAGTGGGAAGTCTGTGGGAAGGAAAAAGTGTGGCAAAAAACGCTGCACAACGAGAAGAGGTGACCGGACCCTGAGGAAGATTGTGGAGAAGGACCGATTCCAGACCTTGGGGGACCTGCGGAAGCAGTGGACTGAGTCTGGAGTAAAACATCCAGAGCCACCGCACAGGCGTGTGCAGGAAATGGGCTAAAGGTGCCGCATTCCCAGGTCAAGCCACTTTTGAACCAGAAACAGCGGCAGAAGCGCCTGACCTGGGCTACAGAGAAGCAGCACTGGACTGTCGCTCAAATTTTGCATGTCATTCGGAAATCAAGGTGCCAGAGTCTGGAGGAAGACTGTGGAGAAGGAAATGCCAAAATGTCCAGTGTCAAGTACCCACAGTCAGTGATGGTCTGGGGTGCCATGTCAGCTGCTGGTGTTGGTCCACTATGTTTTATCAAGGGCAGGGTCAATCCAGCTAGCTATCAGGAGATTTTGGAGCACTTCATGCTTCCATCTGCTGAAAAGCTTTATGGAGATGAAGATTTTGTTTTTCAGCATGACCTGGCACCTGCTCACAGTGCCAAAACCACTGGTAAATGGTTTACTGACCATGGTATTACTGTGCTCAATTGGCCTGCCAACTCTCCTGACCTGAAGCCCATAGAGAATCTGTGGGATATTGTGAAGAGAAAGTTGAGAGACGCAAGACCCAACACTCTGGATGAGCTTAAGGCTGCTATCGAAGCATCCTGGGCCTCCATAACACCTCAGCAGTGCCACAGGCTGATTGCCTCCATGCCACGCCACATTGAAGCAGTCATTTCAGCAAAAGGATTCCCGACCAAGTATTGAGTGCATAACTGAACATAATTATTTGAAGGTTGACTTTTTTTGTATTAAAAACACTTTTCTTTTACTGGTCGGATGAAATATGCTAATTTTTTTAATATTTTTTGGAGGAATTTTGAGGAATTATGGGTTTTCATGAGCTGTATGCCAAAATCATCAGTATTAAAACAATAAAAGACCTGAACTATTTCAGTTGGTGTGCAATGAATCTAAAATATATGAAAGTTTAATTTGTATCATTACATTATGGAAAATAATGAACTTTTATCACAATATGCTAATTTGTTGAGAAGGACCTGCATGTGTGTATACGTACATGTATGTATGTATATTTGGTTTGTTTTCTTTTTTGTTTCTTTGTCATATTTATTTACTTATTTTTCTAAATGTATTTGTTTTCATTTTATTAAGCCTTATTTTTATGTCTAATGATCGTGGGTGGATTTTGGGCTCTGCTGTAAATAGTTAAAAATGTTGAATAAAAAAAGTCAAAAGGTTTCTGAAGAGTTTGGGGAAAAAATTAAACATCCTAAAAAAAATCCTTCATTGTCATTCAGCAAAACAATTATTTTTCTAATTTTAATTTTGGGGGCAAAATAAGACCTGGACATGTTTTCTTGGGATTCACCCAAAATGTTTTGTAATAAATTACAAATGACTGCGCCTCTAAAACTACGCCGCTGCTTACAGGGTTAAAATAAATGAAAATAAAACAATGAAATATGTCATTTTCAATCTCTTCTAATGCTCAATAAAAACATAATGTCAATCAAAACTATAACCTGGATGAGTGCAGGCAGTTCCTCTGGTGGCTCATGAGATCATGAGCCGAGCACAGCGCTGAACTCACACTTCTTAACCAAACGCTTGGCCTGGAAGGAAAACTTAATAGTTAGTTATTATTTAACCTCCTTCAGGAGAGCCTAGAGCGCTTTCTATCCCTAATTGCACCCTGTCACCTCTAAAAGATAAAAATGGGTAGTGAGATAGAGAAGAATAGAGTCTTAATGCAGTAGGAGGAAGATAGTGCTGTGGGCATGCAGCGTCTCTTAAAGGAGAGGGGGTTTTGTGAACTCCTCGAGTGTGCCATTGTCATTATTTGTTTCCACTACAACTAAATGGCCAAGAGGTCACAGGGACATTTTTTAGTCCTATTTTCGAAGGCATTTGAAGCTGAAGACACTTCCAGAAAAAGGTTTTCAGATCAAGAAATGTGGTTTCATAATTGCCGCATTGGGTGTGTAAATTTTGTGCTAGAACACTTGGTGAGGCAATCAATCAATTTTATGTGTCTGTAAATATTCAATTAAGCGGTGTATGAGTCTCTGCTCTGCGTTAATGAGCCTGCCTGTTAGCACATCAAAAGCCCAGACTTCAGAGGCCACAGCAGGAAGGAAGAGGTCGCTGTCATACACAGTCCACTGCTGGTGTCACTGGGCAGGGACCGCAAGAAGCCCAGCAGCTAGCAGATACTAACTGTGTTTAAGCCTGTCCAAACAGTGTCTTTGTAAAGGTTAGGGAATCCAAACGAATTAGGATTGTTCGCTAACATGTTTCCTGCATTATCTTGGGAGTTTTAGTTTGTAATATGTTGGTTATTTGGGTGGTAAGTGATAAGACAGCTTGTGTGACTTTTTATTATGTTCTGAGTGAGTATATTTAGGACAGTTAACACAGTGCCTACAGGAAGTGTTGCCCACAGTGTCTCAGCAATACAGTATGGCGGTTAGGGCAGGGGGCACGGTGTCGTTCCTTGTTCGGTTACGCATGACTGTACTGCTCATTTAGTCATAACAGACCTAAGGGAAGAGGGCACGGTCTTGGATTTCTGTTTCTGTTTCTTTTAATGTCCACTGTTTATGTTGCCTTATTCAGTGATCTCTTGCATAATCCAAATAACACTACTTTTTTGGAGCATTTTTAAGAATATATGAGTGGTTCTTGTCCGTGCAAAATCTCCACCATAATGGTAGTGTGCTCTAGGTACTTGCCTTAGTAAGCACCACTATTATGCCATAGTCTGCGTAAGTGATTCAATTTTTTTTTAAGAGAAAGCGAGGGAACACTTTAGCACTTTAGTTTCATTATGCATTGCTGTTTGGAGGCACTTGACTCAAAGATTAGTTGTCCACAAGTGTTCTGTGGTAAATACTTGATTTCTATCTCAGCGCACCACAGTGAAAAAATAAAGAACAATTTCTTGTGCGATATGCCTATTTAGGTCACATCACCAGCTAAATTTAAGGCCAATTAGCTTATAGTCGGCCTCTAAAGCCCCAGTTCCTGTGTGTAACTTTTGCTTTGGGAGATCCAACTTTCTTCTTTCAGAGTGTGTGTAGTAGGGCTGGACTCCTGGAGGAAGTATTGTGCCTATGAATTATGGCTTGAGAGACAGGCAGTGCTCCATGCTAAGTGTTACTGTCAGAGAAGAGCTGCTGCGGAGAGCAGGAGGAAGGGAAAATGACAGCGTAAATCCCTCCACACATCTACTCCAGCTCCCCTTCTGTCTGCCTGTTTTGTGTGGGGGGAGGGTGGTGATTTTCAGCACATCAACGCATCTTATTTTCCTTCACTCTGTCTTTGTATCTCGAGTAAACTGTCGGATTTGGGGCTAGAAGAAATATCTGTCATTAGCAGCTTTTGCTAAATACTGTTGTTCGTAATTAAGGGTTAGAGGTTTTTCCAAAACATCAAATCATTGAGCTTGGGCTTTTCTAGGCAATTATATATAAGATTTTCACTGGGCGGATGATAGAAAGGACAAAAAACCTTCAAACATTTATAGTAGGCATGGACTTCAGGTCTAGGACAGAGAAAATCATAGAAATGGCACTTTTACTTGGGATGTGGGTAAGTAAACCCATAAAACACACTAGCAACAGCATAGACCTGGCAACTACCCAAAACAACCACATAGGAACATCCTAACTACTATCCCAAAAATCTTCTACCCAGAGAACCATCATGGACTCTATGTCTATGGCCTAGAAAATCATGGAAATGTCTCTTTTGAATTGGGACTTCAGTAACGCACCCAGAACACTTTAGCAATCTGATAGCAACCCCCTAGAACACCCTAGCAACAGCATAGGAAATACCTCAAATCGCATAGAAACCCTCCTAGCAACTACTCCAAAAATCTTAGCAATGCCCTAGCAACAACACAGCCACCAAAGCATTGTGTGCTCCATAAAGTCTCTTTTGAAATGCATAAGTAATCCCACAAAACACCCTAGCAAGACCTTAGCAATGTCCTAGCAACCACCCAGAACACCTCAGTAATGCCCTAGCAACTACCCCAAATGCTTTAGCAACTGCATAGCAACACTCAAGAAACTACCCCAAACACCTTAGCAACCAACCAGAGCATTAGCATTGTGAATCACATATCTAGGGCTTAAAAAAATCATAGAGAAGGCTCTTTTGACTTGGGACTTTGGGTACCCACAAAATGCCCTAGCAAATGCATAGCAATGCCCTAGCAACCACCCAGCACACCTTAGCGATGCTATAGCAACCACCTAGAACAGCTTAGTAACTACCTCAAACACCTCAATACTCTCTCTAGCAACCACCCAGCACACCTTAGCGATGCCATAGCAACCACCTTGAACAGCTTAGTAACTACCTCAAACACCTCAATACTCTCTCCAGCAACCACCCAGAGAACCCTAGCATTGTGGCGCCGGGTTCTGCATGGGCAAACGCATCAATTTTCTCAGAAAATGTAAAAATAAACTGCATGAAAGTATCTGAGCCTATGCTTTTGAACGGTTTCATTTAACAAAGTGATTCCAGGTAATACACAAAATTTGGTGCATGTCCCATTTAAAAGTACGGCACTGTAATGGAGAGATATGTGATCATGTGACCTTACACAGACTTTTATAGTGTCCCTTTCTTCTTTTGCAGCAATACTTCACACTACTGATTATTACAGACGGAGTGATCAGCGACATGGACGAAACACGCCACGCTATAGTGCAAGCCGCCAAGCTTCCCATGTCCATCATTATCATCGGGGTGGGCAATGCCGACTTCACCGCCATGGAGTTTCTGGATGGAGACAGCAGCGCGCTGCGATCCTACACAGGAGAGGAGGCGGTCCGAGACATCGTGCAGTTTGTCCCATTCAGGGACTTTCGCAACGTGAGTGATTTCTTCTCTCGCTTGATCTCTTGAATCTACACTAGTTCAGTTATATAAGGGTATTGTCACTGGGTACATGACGCATGCAATGCTTTAAAATTGTTATCTCAATGCCGGGTCAAAAAGTCTTTATCGAGTAGCAGCATTAAACTCTCAATATTATGCAGATGAATTGACCCAGAGGCTTTAGCTTACGCAAATAATCAATATTTCTGTTGCCACAGACCTCTGGATAGTTTCTTGTTGTTCTGAAGTGAATCCAATCCTGGATCACGTATGTAAACAGAATCTTACGTAGGAGTGCGAGTAGGTGGTCTGTGGGCCATGTGATTTCCTCAACAGCAGGAGGGAACGGGCAGCACTGCCTCATTTGGGCTCCATTCAGAGGAAATTAAAATTCATTTAGCTTAGAGAGAATATGGAAGGAAACGGTGCCAACATTCACCGCCACACAACGGAACGTGTCTGCCATTTCTTCGTTTTCATTACATGGAAGTGGATTTAACAATCTAACAAGTGCCCACTGCCAGCGTGTGCTTAAATATGCATCCTCAATGATGTCGCTGCGTGTGTTTGTTGTTCTCGCAGGCTCCGAAGGAAACTTTAGCCAAATCCGTATTGGCAGAGCTGCCGCAACAGGTCACACAGTATTTCAAACAGAGGAACCTGTCGCCTAGCAACACAATGCCGGAATAAGAGCTGGAGGCCTGAAGTTCACACTGCATGTTGCCAAAACCTGCTAACTGTTTACAAACCCCCCTTGACCAATTCAATGGACAAAGTGCATGTTTTTTCTGTACATACGTGTTTTTAGTAAATGTTTTTATTTATTGGTTTATATATATATAAATATATATGTATGACGAATTATCAATTGAAATGCAACCGCCATTTGTGTATCTACAAAATATGTAACAGTGTTTGGCTGAATGTAACTTTATACTACCGTTTTCGGTGTTTTAAGAGAAGTGAAAGCTAAAGAGTACCTTTTATGTAGTGATTTGTACTAAGTGATAAGCGTATGGTGCCATGGTCAAGGTGGTGTCGTTGATTTTGTACAGTTTTATCAGTTGTTTATGTTCCACTCAGGTCAATAAAATTTCATTTCAGAAAATAATGACTGGGGCACACATCACATGATGCACAAACGCTTTGATTCGGGAACTGAGACTTTAGATGGGATTAGAGCTTCGGTTGTGAAAATGCTAGTGAGTCACAACAACACCTTCAAGTAACACTATTTCTAAGTGATCACGCACTGCTGTTCTTTTAGAACACTTTGCATTGACCACTTTGAGCAATTCTAAATCTAAAATGACTGCATTTACTTAAAGGGTTAGTTCACCCAAAAATGAAAATTCTGTCATTAATTACTCACCCTCATGTCGTTCCAAACCCGTAAGACCTTTGTTTGTTTTGCTTGTTTTTAATTAAATCTGAGAGCTTTCTATCCCTCCATTGACAGCTTCGCAACTACCTCTTTTAAGGCCCAGAAAGGTAGTAAAGACATCATATAAGTAATCCATGTGTCGCCGGTGGTTTAACTTAAAAACATTTGTGTCACTTCATAAAATTGTTTAAAATATAAAGTATGTGCCGACTCGCACATATGATCCACTCTGTGCTATCGTGTGTCTGGATCGGAGCAGACTGCGGTCGCGAGACACTAATGTGAATCATCCGGCCAAATCTAAAGCATTTACACTGTCTGAATCATTCCCTATCCCCTATATAGTGCACTAGTGCCATCACCATGTAGAAAATAGTAACTGATTTCAGATGCAGCTTCAGCATCTATTTATAATGTAGGGGGCGGGGCTTTGGGTTCTAGAGAGCATTTGATTGGACAGAAAATCTGAGAAGCTGAAGTGCAGCGTGATGTCACCAAAACTGATCCATGTAGAGTGGTGCAGGAATTACATCACTTTGTAGGCCAACATACGGGTTAGCACTTTAGCACTTACATTTCCATAGTCCAGAAATCAATGGCTGTGTCTCAATCAGCTCCCTAGTTCAGTAGTCAGGGCACTAATCAGGGAGTCAGCCCATTGATTTAAGTCCTGATCAGTGCCCTGACTACTGAACTAGGAAGCTGACTGAGACTGCCGCAGTGTTTTTAAATGGGTTTTGGTTAAATGGCTGAAATAAGGTCTGCAGTGAACACAAGCTCAAGACACTTTCATGTTTTTCGGTTGCTAACAAGTGGCTAAATGGGACTACATAGGCTGTTGAGGTTTTTAAATGCCATCACACTGAAAAGGTAAGCTCAGTCCGCTTTTACAGCCTCATTATGCTAATAATTGTGCTCTAATAAACTATTCTAACTCAAACGTTCTGCGAATACCAAAAAAAATCTCACTCCAAACCAAACTTTAAAGTTGGCAACCCTGCTTCTGGCGACTGCATTTAGACTTTAAAATTCATAAAAGTTGTGTTCATATGTGATGATTATCTTGATGGACAGAACGTGCAAAAATCATGACATTTTTTTGTTTTTTAGCAGTAATCCAAAAGCCTATGGTATAATCCTATTGGGTTTTTGTCGAGGGAGCCAGTGCGATGCTAACTGCTGGTTGGTCTACAGTGGCGTCATTCCTGCAACACTAAGTGAGAGACTGTACGTTTTGAACGATTAAATCTTCTAAATACGAATTTTGTCATTGTTTTGGAGTACACTATTTTATAGATTACAGTAAGGCTAACATATTCACACTAAAAGCCAAAAACTGAAATACACTGAGGGGGAGGATACTCTAGTAAAGTGCAGATGTAGGCTAAGCAAGGGCTCCACCAGAAGTGTACAGTAAGACATTTAAGATTATTTACAAGTCATCACTTTTAAAGAATTTCAAAAATATTTTGCTAAGATTATTTTCTATTAATTTATAGTCTGCCTTTACATTTAATGCATTACTATTTAAACATCTTATTTGTCCCGTGCCGAGTTAATCCAGAATTGATACGTAGATGTCACTTGGCAGCTTGAAAAAATAACAAAAATCTATTCAATGGATTATATAACCTTGAAAGTAAGCCAAGAAAAAAGCTGTCACTTTTTCAGTTCATTGCAATCTCAATAAGTCACATTGTAATAAACAAAGCAGCCAACAATGCTCAATAAATCTCTTACTTAGCCTACATCGTGTCTACACTTGCATGTTAATAAGAAGTTTCACGGGCATGGATAACTCAGCACTGAATAAAAACTCGCGTTTCAAGCAGTGAGTGGATTCTCACTAACACCTCCTATTGGCCATTGAAATCAAGAGCTCAACAACTACACCATGTCTGTAATTGGCTGCATTGCTTACTGCTGCAAAAACATTTAAATAGATATGACATTCTCCAGCAAACAAATATGCACTGGAGCTTTTGTAATATCTGTTTCGTAATATATTATTACATTATCAACTGAGGGTGCTCTTGCTTGCGTTTGAGGGTGCTCTAGCACCCTCTTAGAAACACCGGACCTTGTAAGCGGTAGTTGTGTAGGTTGTCAGTGGAGGGACAGAAAGCTCTCAGATTTCATTAAAAACATTACGGGATTGGAATGACATGAGGGCGAGTAAATGACAGAATTTTTCATGTTTGGCTGAACTAACATTTAACATCTTCCTGGTCTTTTTGTAATATTTGCATGTTCCTGGTCTTATTGCATGCATGTTATTTCAATGTATGTCTTTATAATCTTTCATGAACTCCATCCCTAAAACAACTATTTTTACCTGCTGTCAAAGCCGCCTGCACAGGAAAATAAAGAGATAGTTCACCCAAAAATAAAAATATTTTACAACCTTAATGTCATTAGTTCTCACACATCAAACAAGCACAGCTGAGCATCTGTGTTAACCATATTTGGTCAATTCAATGCATGTGCATTGATCAATGTTTATATATGAATATAAGCGTAAATTAAATCGTTCATCATTAAAGCATTTGTCTCTTCAGAAGACTTGTGCTTGATTCATATTGATTAGTTTTACATCTTTATGAACTTTTTGAAGCAAGAAAATGTTGGTTGTAAAGACTTCTCAATGAGAGAATAATACAAATTTCTTCTTTAGTGTTACAAAGATGAACGAAAGTCTTATGGGTTTGGATTGAAATCGGTGAGTAACTGATAACAGATTTTTCATTTTTGGGTGATCTATCCCATTATAGCCAAATTCTGTAGCTATTTAGGCATTGTTTTAGGTTACTGCTGCTTTTTACAATCTTAGTTGACACTAGTTAACTCTATTAATGCAGATTAACCTTAATATTAAAAAAGGTTACTTTTACTTAATAATTGAAAGACTGAAATGCTTCTGGGGGTGAAATTAACAAAACAAAAGTGGCTCACAGCATTTCAAGAGGGGAGCAATTCTCCACAATTAACTACAAATTCATTCAAGTCTGGTTCCATTCTCATATGTAAATTTTTCTCAATCCGTTAATTTTTCCGCACTGAATATTCAGTTTCACTCAGAAACTCACATTACAGAACTAAAATGGGTTGTGAATGCTGTTTCGTGTTGATAAGGAATAAAAAAAGAGAGAAAAAGCCCAGAAACGTGAGAAACACCTTTATTTTCCATTCTGTCATCACTGGTTATTTTCCAGTGAACAGTCACACTTTATAGGGCACAGTTCATGAAAATTCCAGCATTCTTAGCATTGCAGCATTTTGTCTTAAAAAAAAAGAAACATCAAACAAATGTAAAATTCAACCAAGACTTTTAAATATCTTTAAACAAGCCCATAATATGTCTGCTTTGTCCTGTGATGGTCAGGGATTTGGACTAAATGTTTCATGTCTTCTTGATCCACAGCTGTCAGTCAGTCAGTCAGTGTCCCCTTGGCCACTAGAGCTCTGCAGAAACCGCAAGGGTGGGTAGATGGGAAGGAGCGTCACCAGGTTAAGCTGCCAGGGGTTTAAACTGTATGGAACGTAATATGAGGAGGATGGGGGAAGTGTCATGTTTTGAAAGCACAAGACATCAACAACCACAATAGTAGTTAACATTACAGCCTTTAATAAACATCAAGCAAGTAACCAAACAGCCTTATCCAAAACTGAAACACAGAAATAACGGATACCTAGAGCTAAATCGTTTTAGGTATTGATCTGTGCTCGGCGCCGCTGAGAAGGCGAGGGGGCGGCACCCAAGCCTTGGGCAGCACAGGTAAGGGAGAAAGTGATAGTGAGTGAGTGTGATCTGTCAGTGTGTTTATCTGAAGAGCCTGTGGCGCTTTATGGGAGAGCCAATCTCATCCACGATACCTTCGCTGTCGCTGCTGGACTCGGAGTCACTGCTGCCCGAGTAAGCGCCGAGCCCTGGCAGGATGCCCACGCATACAGCGGCGGAGGGCAGGTGGAGAACGCCCGAGCGAGTCACGTCCGCGCTGGGGGATTTGGGCTCGACCGCCTCCTGCTCTGAGAACACAAAACAATACACGCACATAGAGCGCACGCAGTCTCTGATGCTTTTGACATCTAACCTGGCAGGTTAATATAGAAAGGTGAATCAATAAGACATTTCTCTTGATTTCTAACAAGAAAATATTACGAAACGTTTACATTTTGCTTTAAAGGATTAGCTCACTTCAAAATTATGATTTACTCACTCACACCAATCAATATTATGTTCATGTCTTTCTTTTTTCAGTCGAAAAGAAATTATGTTTTTTAAAGGAAAACATTCCAGGATTTTTCTTCACATAATGGTTTTCAATTGACCGTTCGCAAAGACCCGCCCCCTTTAGTTACTGTTGCCATGTCCGACAATCCATGCTTTAACACCACACACGTTCTCACGCAGTCAAAAACACATTGCAGAGCAAAGAGGATACTGACAACGCACTGACAGACAGGACAGAGCAGGTTACTTTTGATATGAAACAAAGTATCAACTCTAAAATTGTCATTTTTTAAAGAATTGTAAAGAATAAATACCGTTTTGTGGCTGTTTAATGTGTGGTGACAGTTTGCTGTTGCGCCTCAGTTAAAGGGATAGTTCACTTTGAAATTAAATTTTGATATGTTTTAGCTTACCTCATGGGCATCCGAGATGTAGGAGTACATCTCGGTCAAAGGTCAAAGAACGGTTTGACCTAAAATGATCAAAATTGAAACTACTGGGGAAACAAATACTCCTACATCTCGGATGCCCATGAGGTAAGCTAAAACATATCAAAATTTTATTTCAAAGTGAACTATCCCTTTAAAGCTGCTCGTGAACCGATCATCTCTTCCTTCTAGTTAATTTATAGTATCAAATAAACATGAATGAACTTCAGAAGGAATGTTGTTTCAACCGCGCAAAGACGTCAGTACACACCGTTTTTCAAGTTCAAGCCCACCAACGTTAATTTACAAACTCTCTTGACTGCTTTGTTGGACAAAAATAGCGGATTCGGCGAATGGCGACTTTTGATTGGTCAGATCACCTGTCAATCAAACTCCCGGCGAAGAGTGAATTGCAACCAACAGGTTGAAGGTTCAAATCAATGCAGTTTCAAAGGGCTTCGATGGGCTTTAGAGGCTCTGCGATCCCAGACGAGGAATAGAGTCTTATCTAGCGAAACCATCCATCGGTCATAAAAAAACTAAAAAACATTTATATAGATACTTTATAACCTCAAATGCCTTCTGTGTTGTTCTTCTTCACTGCATATGTCATCGCGTCAGAAAGGTCACGTCTGTGGCGTAGATGGAAGTACCGACTCCGTTCCGAAGAACTCCTCCAACTTTAAAACTGTCCGACAGCTTTGTTTTGCCTTTATTTTTGTAAAGGGCGTTTGATTTAGTCTTGGCACGTTCGTTTTAACACTGGGTCGGTACCTCCACATACGTCACAAACGAGACCTTACCGACTTGATGACGTCATACGCAGTAAGAATAACAACACCGAAGTCGCCCATTAGAGGTTAAAAAGTATAGAAATGGTTGTTTTTTTAAATTACAGATCGTTTTACTAGATAAGACTATTCCTCGCCTGGGATCGTGCAGAGCCTCTGAAGCCCATCGAAGATTTGCATTGATTTGGACCTTCAACCCATTGGTTGCAACTGAAAACCATTATGTGAGGAAAAATCCTGGAATGTTTTCCTCAAAAACTTGAAAAAGACATAAAAATCTTGGATGAGATGGGGGTGAGTAACATATCAGGAAATTTTCATTTTGAAGTGACCTAAACTTTTAAAGAAATATTCCAGGTAAAATACGAGCACTGTCAAATACCACAGAATTTTTGGGGTCAAATTTTTTCAGAAAACTAGGATACATTGTTCCCGCAGGATTCTTTAATAAATAGAAATTTTAAAAATATATAGAATTTTTTTTTGTTGTAACAATGTAAAAGTCTTTACTGTTGCTTTTAATCAATTTAATGCATCCATGTAGAGCAAGTCATTTCTTAAAAACTGAACCCAACTGTTCAGTTTTTTCCCCCAAAATTATTTTCTGTAATAACATAAAACAGTATGCCACATAATTACAGATCCAATATTGATCTGAAAATCACTTTACATAATGTCATTATGTGAAGGCAGCATTACACTACATTGCTCACCTGTCTGACTTCCATTGCCAGCCACCGTCTCCTCTCCTTTCTGCTTTTTACTCCCTTCTGAGGACTGAGATGAGCTGTACAAAAATGAATCACAAATAAATATACATAAAGATTACACAGTCTTGGATCTCTACAGGTATAAAATACATGAATGCCCAGTTTCACAGACAAGGCTTAAGCCTATAGTCCAGGCTAAAATGCGTGTTTGAGCTGTTTTAACTGAAAGCAACTTGCAATATGTCAGTGCCATTGTTTTGTCTCAAGGTAATATTACACTAGTAATGTTTGTATTTTTTCTAAGGCACATTTATAAAAGCTACTTAAAGGTTAGTTCATTTATTAATTACTCACCCTCGTTGTTCCAAACGTGTAAGGCTTTCATTAATCTTCAGAAAACAAATGAAGGTATTTTTGATGAAATCTAAGAGCTTTCTGCCCCTCTATACACAGCTATACAACTGACACTTTGGTGTTTTAAATAGAAGAGATTGTAAAACTAATCAATATGAATTGAGCAGTTCAGAGCAAATTTTCTAAAGAGACCAGATTGCTTTATATGATGAACAGATTGAATTTAGGCTTTTATTCACATAAACGTTCATCAACCCACACATCAGTTGTGGTAAATGGAATCTCAAGCATGTTCGTTTGACGTGCGAGAACCAATGAGGTTTGTTCACGTGTTACGCAGTACGTTTGAGATTCAGCAAGAACCAATGAGGTTCGTTCTCATGTTAAGCAGCACGTTTGAGATTCAGCAAGAACCAATGAGGTTCGTTCTTATGTTATGCAGCACGTTTGAGATTCAGCAAGAACCAATGAGGTTCGTTCTTGTCTTACGCAGTACTTTTGAGCTACTGCAAGCTTAAGGTTTGTTCTCCATGTCCAGCAGGTTTGGTTGAGCTACTTTTTATGTTTGCTGATCAATGTTGAATGTGAATAAAACCCTAAATTCAATCTGTTCATCATATAAAGCAATCGTGTCTTCAGAAAATTTGGACTAAACTGCTCAATTCATATGGATTAGTTTTACGATCCCTTTCTGAATAGTTTGAAACGTCAAAGTGTCAGTTTCGTAGCTGTCAATGGAGGGACAGAAAGCTCAGTTTTCATTAAAAAATCTTCATTTGAGTTCCAAAGATGAACATAAGTCTTACAGATTTGGAACGACATGAGGGTGAGTAATTAATGACAGAATTTTCATCTTTGCGTGAACTATCCCTTTAAATGTCTTAATTTAACTAAGGCCTAATCCTGGCTTAATCTAAGCCCTGCCTGTGAAACCAGGAGTAAATATAATAACAGAATACACGTTGCAGCGAGCAACTATACCTGCGTCGTTTCACTGCCCCAGCCAGCAGGTGGGCCTGAGACAGGTGACTGGTTCTGTGGGTCTCTGAGGGTTTGGGTCCTGCCTTTTTCTCTGGCTCCTTCTTCTGGCTCTCGGTGGCCGCCAGCTTCTGCAGAGCGCTGTGAGGTTCACTAGTTAAGGAAAAAAATCACTGACGTACGCTTAGGTGTAATTACAATTGTGAGAAAACTTCACAGCAACATGACAACCTACTTTCCGGCCCGGCTGTTGTGGTAAACCACTTGACAAATTACATTTTTCCTTTCATACTGAATCCTTCTCATGAACATAAAATAACTTCTTGGAGATCTCCACTTTAACAGCACACAAACAGAACTAAAACCACAGACAGATGAGAAAGCTATGATAAAGAGGGCAACCGCTCAAAAAAGCCAAAGTCACACCAGAAGTCACCACAGCAATCAAACCTACTTCCTTTTTTCGTTTAGTGCATACAGATGGCCTAAAAAGGTGACACACTTACAGGTAACACAATTGGTGCCTCCACAGGAGACAAATTCAGTAGAATTAGGGCACATTACTGTATTATTCTACAGACCATGGTTCTCAGCAGTGCTTTTAGATGCAGTTATCAAGCCCTGAGAAAGGTTTCAGTTGCCACGACAACACATCCTCCAACATTCTACCTACAGGCATACCTGATTGGCCGAAGAGAAAGGGTGATCGTATTAGATGTTTCACGATGAGAAATCAATTGTATGATATATGATATGGATAAAGCATGCCCTTTGATTATGGTAAATTGTGCTAATGTGGACAAATCTGCTGCAATTCATAATTCATTATTACACACAAACAATGATACTGAAACAAAAGATGATTCAATCCAGCGTAAGATTCATAAAACTGATTCAAACCATTTTTTTTAACTGTTCATTTAAAAAAACAGCTCATAAGAGTTAATTTTTCAGGAATCATAGCATTTAGTGTTTTATGTTTTATATACCTTGAGTAAGCAAGGTTTGGGTTAATCAGTTTGAGTTCAGGGTATATGTGATGGTAAGTTAACCTTGCTTTCTGGAATACCCTGCTGTCTTTTCTGTGGCACTGCTGCCACATTCCACTGCTGAATGTGGGAAACAGGGAAAACTGACTTAACACACAGACTGCCTTGTGTTCCACTGCACTGCTTTTTAATTTAAACGTGCTAGATGGACTTCAAACCATGACTATCTCAGCAAACAAATAACATTCCACTAACATTAGTATATTTTTCTGTGGTGAGGTGGACAAATGAGAGACGTGTGAGACCGGTGCGTGACTGATTGTGAGCGTCACCTGTGAGGCACAGCGGTCTCGAGTCCTCTCATGAGGAGCTCGGAGGCATATAAGGACGAGCGACACCAGTTAAGGACGAGAGGTCTCACTTGCTCCTCGTTCGTTCACCTCGCCACAGTTTCCCATTTAGTTATTTTTTGAGAATTAAACAATAACATTCTAGGAATGTTCTTTTTATGTTTTATTTTTCGCAACCGTATAATAACGTTCCCAGAATGTTGGAGGGAGGTTTTTTTAATTACTTAAAAATAACTTATACAAAACGTTCCCTAATGGATATTTTATGTTATTATTTTGCAACCAAAAATTAACTTTTTTAAAGGTGCAGTGTGTAATATTTATGAGGATCTATTGATAGAAATGCAATATAATATACATAAATGTTTTTAATGGTGTATAAAGACCTTTCATAATGAACTGTTATGTTTTTATTACCTTAGAATGAGCAGTGAAGTCACCATTTTGCGCCGTCATGTTTCTACAGTAGCCCTAAACGGACAAACTGCTCTACAGAGCGCTAGTCACTCTCTGCTCTCTCAGATGATGACATTTTTGCCCTTTATCAGCCAGCGTAGCTTCTCTATGCGTGAGCGGTCGCAACCTCACCGCTAGATGCCACTAAAATTTACACAGTGCACCTTTAAATAACCTAAAAATAGCATATATAGAACGTTCCCTAATGGTTATTTTTAAGTTTAATAACCATTTAAAATAACCTTCCAATTAAAACATTGCAGATGTTCTTATTTAATAACCTATACAGAGCTCTGAAATTAGTTTAATACAGCATTTATTTTGAAATTAGATCAATCCAAACGCGTTATAATGATCATATAAATCCAACTTTATACCTAAAATATTAAGCCAGGGTTAAGCTTAGTGTGAAAAGCACAGAAATCATAAATTTGTGATTGTCAAATCATAGATTGTGTTGAAGTCATTTCTGGGAACATTAGAATAACGCTAGGGGAACCTTAGAATAACGTTAAAGCAACAATAAAATAACATTAGGGGAATGTTAAAGTCACGTTATACTGCACCTTGACTTTTAAAGGTGCAGTAAGTAATATCTGAGAAACACTGTAGATACTTGAAATCTAGACACAAACATTCACACCCTACCGCCAACACCATGATTTATCTGTGCACATCATTATTTTATTTTATTCAAATGCTTTGTGATCTTTAACCAAAATAGCTTATAATAACATCTCTTCTCTGGTGATGTGTATACTTGCAGGAAAGACTTATTATTAAAAAATAATAAAAGGGCAGGACAACCTGTCACTCACATGAAATCGCAGCAGTAGCAAACAACAAAGACTTAATCAATTCCTGATGGAAAAAAATCAAATCCCTCCATACATTTTTTTCTTGTTTGAAAAGCTCTTGAATATGTCACAATAGGAAATAAACAACAAAAGCAACTTTCATTATAAAGAGAATTTTTGAGAGAGAGAATTTTTGTTAAGTGTGCCAGAGGTTCAGGTTTAAGCAGCTTAAGCGATAGATTGAAGCGCCCGTCTGTGTGAAGACCCAAGAGAACACTGTTGCACCCAGCATGATTTAAAAAACACATTCCAATGCCAGATCGCATCTTATTTAACACAAACTAACAAATTGCTAATCAAATAAAGATGTTTCTTTTATATTTGGTACATCCGTGCCGCAATACGTTTCAAAAAGTGGTGGGGATATGTCCTACCCACATATTATGCCACTGTTTACGACGCATTTCGCTACTTTTTCAGCCTCTCGTGCAAGAGCGCCTTGTTTTTAGGAAGATTGATTTCAAACCGCTAGCTTTATCAAGTAACAATGGTTTTGCATGACAAGGTATCAAAAAAACATCCATCTGTAAAACAAAGTAAGATGATTGAATCTGAACACACAGAGACTGTCTGTTTCCCAAACCTCCACACAATTTGCCAAGCCAGCATGAATTTCTGTCAGTGCGTCAGGTATCTCCTGGGGCTGTCTTGTTTGAGAACATGTACACTAACAAGGTACAAGAACTCTACTTTACTTTTCACCAGCCATCATTGCGCTTGACAGCTGAAGCTTCTACCATCAGCTTAACGAAGGTGAACGTAGAGACAGAATTTTGAGAATCCCTGTCAAATTTTTTCAAGAATGCATGGCAGTAATATTTTATGTGCTTTAAGGTGCAAAAGGATATCCTATATTCTTTTATCTCCTTAGCTTCCTCGTCCCGTCTGTGTTTCTCTATTAGAGACTGCTGCCGAGAGACTTCGTCAAGAAAGCTGCTCTCGTCTTCATCCAGGCCTTTAACCATGTTCTCTGTGAAAAAACACAATAACAGAATTGAAAAGACTTATTTATGAGGAACCGTTAACAGAACGGTCATAAACGGTTCCATTGTCTGTGAATAAGACCACCATGCTAGTAGATCAAGAAATGTGGCCCTTGAAATCAACGGCAATAGGAGCAGCAATGGTCGCTAGGGAGACAGAGAGTGGGTTTGTCACCAGGGATACGGAGATGAAGCCGAGATGCTAAGATCATGCCAGTCTCCCATCAGCACCCGCAAGAACAGACCTGCTCTTGATCTCCATCACTCCCATCTGTTCACACTCATAGACACCCACCGACATGCTCAAACACACACCGGCGCATGTGTATGCAAGCACACGCATGTTTTTGCACAAACGGTGACAGATAAACCCCAAAATGAGGTGAGATATAAATGGGAGAGGCAAGCCCCCTGAGACTGTGCGATGTGCGTGTCATCTAAAAGATCTGTTTTTGATATAAAAAATAATGGGATGAATATGGGAGGAAAGCAGCATGAGTGCTTACTGAATTTGAACTGCTCATCATATTCTTCCTGTTTCTTGTCTTTCTGCTCTTGTAGCCTTTCGAACAGAGATCGAGGGTCGTACTCCTCCTCAGGGGCCTCTGTGGTGCAATGAGAATGAACAATCAAAACTTGGCAAATGCATCTGGGAAGAACGAATGCCTCTCCTTAAGCATCTTGTTAATTTGTCTGATAAAGTGAACGTAAAAGTAAAGTCTCACCCTCCGGGTCATCTGGCTTGCGGACCTTCTCCCATTCTTCCTGTCTTTTTTTCCTTTTCTCGTCTAGTTCAGACTCTGACACAAACTTTCGGCTGAGGTCCACACCATCTGCCATGGCAGAACCTACACCACATGTTCAGACATTTGTGTAATTGATGTGTTGATCACCATATTTATCAATATGTTTAATCCATAAAAACTCACCTAAATGCTGTTTAATCAGGATAAACACTGTAGGTAGTTCATGAAGTCATCTGCAAGAGATTCTGTTCAGAGAATAACAATTTATGATAATTAAAAAGAAAAAACTAATGCAGAACTAATCCATCTAACTATACATTTGAATGTGAAGCACGAAATAATTTATTCCCCAGCTCTATTTTAGTGGATTTTTGTCTGAGCAATAACAGATTCTGCAAGGAAAGGTAAACACTGCCCCCTAGTGCTGGATTTGAACAGTGAAAGTAATAATTTCCAGAGACAGACTGGCTTATTTCTTTAATATGTTTTGCTATTAAAACTATTTTAAAGTGCCAGTAAAATGCATATGCAGATTATGCACCATAAAAATGGTGCTAGAAACACACAGAGAACAAAAAATATTAATAATAATACAAATCTATCTAACTCAAACCATAGTTTATCAACACTTCTACTCTCAGCGTGAAATGTGCATGATAAAACACCATCATATCGAGTAGTATTGTGATAACAAACATCAAAACAAAATAGACAGATAAAAACGAGACATATACTGCCAATATGGGTGAAAAAGGTCAGTGACTCCGTACGGTTACTTTATTTTGAATACATGCAAGAAACACTGCAATAATACTCTGCAATAGTATTTTCATGAGACAGCACCGCAGCTTCAGGGCCTGATATTGATCTGAAGCCGAGCGTGCAAGGCTTTGATCGCAGTCACTGGGAACAGAAGCGGCCCTATTTACACTTAGCTATTCGTTTAACACACACTACATAAGCCGAAAGTCGGCTTGTTTTATACGGCAGACAAATAATGACCGAAGTCAAAGAAGAGACGAGGAATAAATAATTATTTTAAGAAGGAAATGGTATCAGATATTTACCTAGTCCGGTTTTGTGTCCTGGTAAAAGCGTCCCCTCAGCAACAGCTGCTAAGGGAACGTAGTTCCTACGCACAAACAACATTGATTTATGGGAAATGCAGTTTTAATGGGGAAGTTTTGCTTTCGATAATAATTTGTCATGTCATATCAGTATAATTAATATCATTATCATTATAATTGTAGTAATTGTATCGTGTTGGAGCTAGCCTATATAGTTTCTAAACGTGTATGCTGCTATTTTTCATTACAAATGCTATAGATATTTTAAAAAAGAAAGAAAAAGGTTAACATTGGCCTTAGCATTATGGAGTCACCAATGATCTTACCTCCTTATTGTAACAAATGCTAAAGTTAAACAATTACAAGAACCTACTTTTTCATAAGGGCCAGTAATCAATATGACTTTATTGAATTAAAACATGTAAAATGTGTTCTTAGCTTAACAAAGGTGAGAAAGATACATGTGACACACGACATTAAAATGTACAATTTGTTTACACAACGCTGTCTCTTCAGCAGAATTTGGTTTGTTTTACTGGTTGCTAGGAGGGGTTGGGTCCGGCAGCATCATGTGCTGGAGATAGAAATATGCGACGACACACACACACAACGAATCGTTCTTTTGAGTCACATCTTTTTAAATGAACCGAGTGAACCGGTTCACTAAACCGAGTTGAACGATTGTTCTTGAGTCGGTCGTACTCGGAACGGATCTTTCGGGCATTACAATGAGCCGAGAGAACGAATAAACTGAAAAGAGACACGCTAATAACATGTTTTACATGGTATCAATAAATAACATTTTATTAAAACATGTAAAAACACTTCACGAACATATCCACGAATTGACAAATAATTGTATTATTGTTTAGTGTAATGGCAGGTTTTAAATGACTTTTTGAGCTGAATCATTAATACAACAAAGTGAGTGTGGTTCCAACAGATTCGCCTACAATACACACACTTATTATTCAAACATGATGGAAAAACGTACTAAACAGCAGTATGTTTTTATTTTATTTTTACTAAACAGCAGTATGTGCCTACAACACATCCACGTGATGACGCAATTACGTACTGACGGGAATAACGGAATCGTTTTTTGAACCGGTTCTCTAAAATGAACTGTTCAAAAGAACCATTCGCGGAAATGAGTCTGACTTCCCATCACTGACACTACACAGAGCGCTCATTGATGCTCTAGCTATTTATCTCACACTGATTCCAGTCAGTCAATCCTCCCACTTTTCAGTCAAGCGGCTACTATCATTATCGAACACTGTCTGGATCTGTCTGTGTGTGTGTGGATCAACAAAATGTTGATTGTTGAAGTGTTTGTGAATGAGAGTGCGAATCATTTACTTCTTTACTGAGAAGTAAAGAACACACACACACACACTTCCCGTGTAGTCTTTGTGTTCGGCCTACGGATCAGTGCTGCTACATTTACCGAAAATTCTCCGCTTTACCGGGTGAGTAAATACATGTGTCTGGTATATTTACATTGTTTAACGATAAAAGACGTGTTAGTGTATGTAGCAAGTCGAAGGAAGGCTTTAAACTGATGTTTTATTTCATTTGTTTGGAGGTGTGGCTAGTTGTATGGTTGGTTGCTAACGTTTATTTCTGACATGAAAAAGCTGTGTTTCAAGACCTAGTGAGCTGCTTATCTAGACAGCATTGTTGGAATTATATTCACGACAGTAACATTTGGGCAAAGGCATGTGTTTTAAAATGTGGACAAGGAGAAATTATAGGCAGAATGACTGCCTGAGTCACCATTCACTTTTATTATATGAAATTCATAATGAAAGTGCATGGTAAATTTACGCTGTCAGTCGCCAGCCATCTACCTATCATCTCGTTTTTGTGTTTCATGGAAGAAAGAGAGTAACAGGTTTTAAAACCTCAATGACAGATTTTCATTTAAAGACGAAATGTCTCTTTAAATGCTGTCTACGTAGGCAGCTCACTATAGTTTGAGACGCAGCCATAGAGACTCAAGTTTATTGACGCTAATTTACTGAAATGACAGCGTGCTGTTTATAAGGTTTCAGCGGGTTTGTAAATGTCAGTGATTGTGTACACTGCTCAGTGTTCATTCATGTGTGAGTAGGGTGTCGTGTTTTAACGGGGTTTTTCGTAAAGTTGTTTGGTGTGCTAGCTGTTAGTTAGCCGCTGCTAACATTGACAACTGCTGTAATCGCCGATCCTAGCAAGAATATTTCTATAGTTTATGTATGCTTGATTACGTAATGCCTGCTGTTTATTGTGATTTATTATACGCTATTAAAACTATGTGTAATGTGTGTTTATGTTGGTGAATATCAAATTAGTCAGGTTAGGTTTTAGACCTGGGATAATTGTGCTGTATTGGATACTTAGAAACTTTATGCCTTATAGAGAAACATTGTTCACTAGACAAGCCCTGGGTATTATTGTAATGAATAATATAATAAGTAATTTCACAATAAAACTAATAATATAATAGTCATATATAATACTAATGACACATTTAATAAACAAATGTTGACCAAAGGGCTGTATGTATGCATATCTCTCTCTCTCTCTCTCTCTCTCTCTCTCTCTCTCTCTCTCTCTCTCTCTCTCTCTCTCTCTCTCTCTCTCTCTCTCTATATATATATATATATATATATATATATATATATATATATATATATATATATATATATATATATATATATATACACACACTAGTCAAAACTCATTTAAATATTCCATTGGTATATATATATATATATATATATATATATATATATATATATATATATATATATATATATATATATAAAGAGAAAGATACTTTATAATGCCGTGATTAGATAAGTGGCTGTCTTCACTATTTAAGTGTTTTACTTTGACAGGCTATATGACAGAATATTAGTGGGTACTTTGAGCATTTTATTGCACTTTGCATGGTCCTGTTTTCTGTCTATACTGATAATAATTTGATGCATAATCTTTTTCAGGAGTGAAAACCTCCCAGACTGTAGGATGCGTGTTGACTGCACCATCAGCTTTGCACCTCTGCGTCTGGCTGCTTGATGGCCTGCAGTAGCACAATGACAGACACGTCTACCCGACCTGTACTGAGACACCCTCTAAAGTCCTTCCAATGATATGATAGTAGCCACCTGGATTGCATTCTGTGCCAGCAGGAGCCTTGTGCGGGTTCTACGACTCACCGTAGAACAGCTGCAGTCAGTGCAGTTTTGGCCCAGCCTCTCATCCGGTGGAGCCATGGGGAACAGCTGCGTGTGCAGAGAGGACAGTGATGTGGAGGAGGGATCGGCCCCTCGCAGGCAGCTCAGGCGAGTGGATAACTCTGTGTCTGATCCCCCAGAGGCCAGAGGCAGCCGTCCCAGGGACCCAGTTCGACCGCCCCGGCGAGGTCGAGGACCGCACGAGCCACGCCGGAAAAAACAAAACGTGGACGGTTTGGTACTGGACACGCTGGCTGTCATCAGGACACTTGTTGACAAGTGAGTGAACCTTTGATGACGAGCAGATTTGCAAATATTTTTCATTATTTCTGGGTAGGAATGAATTGTGTGTCATGTCAATTTCAGTTCCCCATTTCTTGTGCGTCAGCAATAACAGCACTCCATCTTTGGCTAAAAGCATTGTCTTGCATTTGACGTTGAACATACATTTGCATTGTGGTCTTTTTTCCCCAGTATTATTGTTTACCACAGGGATGACACAACATCTGCAAGAGCTTTTTTGTAATAATGCAGCTTTAAATGTGCAGATCTTATTGAGAAGCCTGGCAGAGCTCCGTAATGAGCATGCCATTATTTATTTATTCATTCGTTTTCGTTTGCACAGCACCACATTTAATCTTAATGTATTGCACAAGACAGCAGCTTGAGATAACGGAGCGCTTCTTCATGCTTCTTTTAACAATTTGGCTTGATATCACAGTCGCCAGTCACTCTTCCTCTTTGTCACATGTTCTTACACCTTCCTACACAGCCGGCCTACGGCTATGTAACGATGGTTGTTCACTTTAGACGAGAAGTTATTCTATGCGGCCATCAGATTTGGTGTCTCTGAACAAGCCGTCTTATTTG
Organism: Gobiocypris rarus; assembly: GCA_023029165.1. Taxonomy (NCBI): domain Eukaryota; kingdom Metazoa; phylum Chordata; class Actinopteri; order Cypriniformes; family Gobionidae; genus Gobiocypris; species Gobiocypris rarus. The sequence continues at coordinate 11,323,313 of CM040918.1, read as the reverse complement.
TAAGACCTGCATTATTGCCTGGTTATACTATTTTATGGTCACTTCCTGTATAGAATCTCAGATCTCAATTTAACACATTTCAATCTTTCTGTTTTTTGATTGATTCCAAAGAAAAACACCTAAAGGACACAAGGGAGTTTTTTCTTTTCTTTTCTTTTCTTTTCTTTTCTTTTCTTTTCTTTTCTTTTCTTTTCTTTTCTTTTCTTTTCTTTTCTTTTCTTTTCTTACAGCTGGAATATATTTAGTTTGCTCAACCACATCCTTTGACAGATGTTTTTTACGTGCTTGCACCTGAAACTAGGGCAGGTTGATATAGCTAGGAAAATCTCTATAATTTCAGATTTATGAGGATCAATATTTGTCAAAATTTTAAATTTTTACTCTGAAATTCAGGCAATCAGAGGACCCGTATTCACAGTGTTGCTTTATTTTGGATCACCAGCAAGATCATCACGGATATAACATCCACCACAACTTGAAACCCAAATACACACCAACAACTCTGTCCTTGATTGTGTTAGGCCAGTGGTTCTCAACTAGGGGGCCCGGGCCCACTGGGGGGCCTCTGCAAACTTCCAAGGAGGCCACAGAATAACATAAATAATTGAACTATATTAAAAAAATTATTTACTAAATTCTCTTTTTCCTCTCAATTACTATTGTTTTTTTGTAGAATCAGAATCTAAAATTTCATAGAATCAAACGGAATCATGTTTAATTAATTTAATATATCAACACTCACAGTGTCTGTTAATGAATATGTTTGAAGACAAGCTATTTTGTCATAATTGCATTACCAGAGCACATTTTTTAGGCCAATATGGGGGCTTTCAAATAATGTGTTTAGAAAAAAGGGCTGGTTGGGTTTAAGTAAAAAAGTGTGGGTGGGGGGAAGGGTGCCTGTTCTGTGCAGAGTAGAAAATCAGTGTTTCTTTAACTAGAACATACCCCTTTGTGACCATTACACAACGATCACACAGCAGTCAGACAAACATGGCTGGGGGCATTAGACCTCTCTCACACTCTCTTCTTCTCTTTTTCAACCACCCTCATAGCTGTCTTTTCCTTGTCCTCATTTGCTGTTTGAAAACATCAACCCTAATGCCCACCAACCACTGATTTGTGACTGACAAATGAACCACACTGGTGTCACTCCGCAGAGTAGAGGCAAATTTATTTTCCCTGCTTAAATGTCTCTGGTGGTTTTTTGATTGTGCCGGGCTCCTTCCTGGAGCACCTCAAGGGATTTTGCTATCGCTGCTTAGATTTACTGTTGCAGACCCAGGCTGCAAAATGGATGCATAGCCCCTAAAGCCAAAACAACCCCAGCAGCGGCAGTCTGCCCTCCAATAGCAATCCGTCATGTGTCGCAAAATCACCCATTATACCATTAGGCTTTCATAACTAATGTCTAGAGCAGCCAAGGTCTAAATAAGATGCTTACACACTCATGCACCCAGGGTATGAGGCACACTGGCAAACATTTTCTATATTAGTTTGCTCTACTTTTTTTAAATTAACTTTTGTATTTGTTCTTTTTTTGTTTCAGTGACCAAGAACCGCCGTACTCCATGATCACACTGCATGAGATGGCAGAGACAGGTGAGTCTAAGACACCTTGAACATGTTGTGTTCAATACTTCTGTTCTTAAAGGCACAACATGTAAGATTTTTTGTATTAAAATATCCAAAAAAACACTAGAACAATATTATATATTTTGTTGACTTGTGTACTTACATTATTCCAAATGTTTCCAAGAATGCTTAAATCCAGAGAAATAAGCAATTTTAAACAGGACTCGGACCGTGTCTGTGCGTCGCCTATCATTGACATCATACCCACGTTACCCTCTATTTCCGTTTTTCAAAATATTTTTTATCCCCCCAAATCGTGAAGCTCGACCACCTCCAGAGATCGGATTGCTGTCTATTTAAAATTCTTCTATGAGGGTCATTTTATGATTTGACAGCTATTCAACGCAAAAAAAAAAAATAAAATACCCGAAGAGAGCAATCTGTTAGCATTCCCAAATAATCTGGAATTGCAGTTTAGTGTGCAGTCAGAAGCCCTTCACCTTCATTATTTTCTGCTTTGTCTAATTCATCTACTAAAATAAAAAGCAAAAAAGTAAAATGTTGAGTTTTATAGATAGAATGAGTACCTACATTTTAATAGTTATCAGTGTAGAAACAAAGTCGTTATTAGCCGAAGTGAACCAGCCAAACCTTGATTCCCTGGTTCCCAACTTGTTTTTTTTTCCGTCAGGGGAACAAGTGCAGCTTGTTGTGACCCTCTGGCTACTGATTAAGTTATTAGGATGTTAATCTAACAGCGGAAGCTGTGGAAGCTCTGTGTGTATTACTGACGGCTGCTTTTGAAGTTTAGCTTGTGCCCTGTGCTACCATTGTCATGCCGTTGCTCTGTTCTGTTACATTAGTTGAAGTTAGTGGGTCACGGCTCAGCTGCAGACTTTAAAGTCCCTCAAAGTCTCACAAAAGCAGGAACAAAGATGGTGTATGATCGTGTGTATAAGCTTCAGTGTTTGTGCGTGATTACAAGGGCAGTGCGCTGCTGTTTCCTTACTTACCCTTTTTGCAAACAAATTTACTCTGTATCTGTTTTTTTATTTACTCATGGATGTTACCTGTACTGCTGGTGTACTGCTGGAAGGCTGAGTCTGTAATGGATCAGACTATAATCAGGGGTCAAAATTTAGCAAGGTCATGTGCGGGTCGCCAGCTTGCCTCTTTTTTTTGTGCCATTGCCAAAGCCTCCATGACTGTTGATTTTATTTATACGTGCATCTGTTGCTCCGAGCTGAGCCTGCATGTTGTGGTTTGAGACTCTGTGGCGTCAGGTGGCTGCTAAGAGCTCATGCAGGAGTGAACAGGTGGAAACGTTACCCTGGGCTTTAAGACTGAGATCAAAACTCCCTAAAGAGAATTTCAGTGTAGTATAATATGTAGTAAATTTAGCAATTTATCTCATTTGGTCATCATCATCATCATAGACCATCTGCTCTCAAGATGTTGGCAATAGCCATTGGAAAAACCCATATCAGTCGAACAATAACTTTCAATGGTGTTTGAAAGCATAGTCATAATAATGGCTCGGTAATACACAAAGCATGTCGCATAGACTGATCTTCTGTTTGTTCTTACCCATCCTCTTTTGTCTCTGTTTCTCACACTAGATGATGGCTGGTTGGAAGTGGTGCAATCTTTGATTAGGGTAATTCCTCTGGATGACCCACTAGGACCGGCCGTAATAACCCTTCTACTGGATGAATGCCCTTTGCCCACCAAAGTGAGTTCACATCTGCATTACCACACAACATCGACTGCCATATTATATTTCCATCTCTTTTCTCACTAATGGGCAGTAATGCTGCTCTATTTTTGCTAGCACTTTGCAAATGGACCACAACATTTCCCTAGTATTTGAGTTTAGGCTGCTTTTGTGTAAAATTTCTCTCTCCATCTGTAATTGATATCAGCAGACGCTTCATTTTTGGTTCTGAAATGTTTCTTTTTCTTATTTTATGTTGGATACCAAGATAAAAACTGTTTATAGTTTCTGTTTATAGTTTATAATTCAGACAGAATTGTGCATTAAAGAGAGAGTTCACCCAAAAATTAAAATTCTGTGATCATTTATCTGTTTGAGTTTATTGCTCTCCTGAACACAAAAGAAGATATTTTGAGGAATGTTTCTAACCAAGCAGATAGAGCCAGATAGGGAAAAAAATACTATGGTAGTCAATGGTTGCTCTATCTGCTAATTATTGGGTGAACTATGCCTTTAAGGCAGATTTTATGATGTTATAACTGTTTTTGTACTGATGTTAAATTTATAATTAATTTGTTATTACTTGTCCTATTTTGGCTTGAGTCCATTAACTTTCAAGTTTAAAAAAACGAGAGGAAGTATCTTTTTTTTGGTTCAGTATTTAATTAATAAGATTATCTACAAAGTAACTATATTATGATTTATATATCAAGATTTTTTTTTTAAGAATGTTATATTTTTATTCTGCAAGGATGCATTAAATTGATGAAAAGTGACATTAAAGACAAATTAATTTTTCAAATAAATGCTGTTCCTTTGTATTTATCAAAGAATCTTGAAAAGAAGAATTCAACATTGATAATAAGAAATGTTCTAATAACACTGAATCAGAATATTAGAATAATTTCTAAAGAATTATGTGACTGCTGAAAATCCAGCTCTGCCATTTAAATACATTACATTTTAAATATATATATATATATAAACAAAGAAATATTTGTTTTTGATACAAAACCCCCCCTCTTGGTGAGCTTTCTTGGTGAGACTTCTTTAAATAGCATAAAAAAATTCTGATCCAATTAAAAATTCAAGCATTGATGAAGAGTTCATTGTGTTGTCAGGATGCTCTGCAGAAGTTGTCGGACATGTTGAGTCTGAGTGCTGCTGTGGCGCGTCAGGATGCCCTCATCCCAGCCAAACACCGCAACACCACAGCAGTCCTGGGCTGTCTGGCTGAGAAACTGGCTGGTAAGGGACATGCATTCACACACACGCAGACACACTACATTTGACGTCCGTTTATTTCAAAGAATTATAAAACGGCAGATTTTAAAATGAATCCTAGATCTGTTGCATCTGGTTTTACATCATCTTTGCACTAGCATCTCTGAAGCTAAAGAGCTGAGTTTGCAGTCTGTGAAGACCTGTCATGCCTGTGCATGCTGCAGGGTCCCTTAGAGGCCTGTGATTTGACAGCTCTGCTGAGGCTGCACACACAAATGCATGCACACACTGTCCAGTTCGCTCAGTTTGAAGATGTGTTTCTGTTTTTAAGGTCAAACATATTGCCCAAAGGAATAATTTGGTTAATACTGGAGCATTTCATCTTTATACTCTTTCTTCCACAGGTCCAGCGAGCATTGCGCTCCTCAGCCCTGGAACTCTGGAGTACTTACTCGAGAGTTTGGTGAGAGCATTGAAAGTTTTTATTACACATACTGACTAACAGTGTAGTTATTAAACACATCATGGAAAACAGATTTTTCTTTCTTCTTTTGAATACCTTTTTTTCCATAGATATATTCTGTAACATTCACAACGCAAAGCTTACTTGTCAGTCCACCGAAAAGACTTGCAAAAATAGTTTAATTAGAAGTCAGTGTGGTTATGATGTCACAGCCAATAAGGCTAATTAATACTTTCATTCGGAAAATATGCATTAAAATGATCAAAAGTGACCGTAAAGACGTTTATAATGCTGTAAAGATTTCTGTTTTAAATACGTTCTGTTCATTTGAAATTTCTATTCATCAGAGGATCCTGAAAAATGCATTTTTACGCTGCACAAGTGTTTTCAAGATTGATAATAATGTTTCTTGAGCACCAAATCAGCATATTAGAATGATTTCTGAAGGATCACGTGACACTGAAGACTGGAGTAATGATGCTGAAAGTTCAACTTTGACATCACAGGAATAAATTAGACTATAAATTATACAAAAATAGAAAATGGTTATTTTAAATTTGTAATAATGTCTCACAATATTGCTGTTTTTACTGTATTTTTGATCAATTGAATGCAGCCTTGGTGAGCATTAGAGTCTTTCAAAAAGAGCTAAAGTACCGTGAAGATTAGTCCGGTGACGTAGGACTGTGCGCAACTTTCCAGAGCCCACTGGATTTTGTCCTCCGCAAATAAACTGAACCTCATCGTCGGTCCATCTGTCATTTTTTTAAACTCCATTGTTGAATCGAATATCAAACAACTCTACAAGTCTTTTACTGCATGTACAGCAAAAGACTTTTAGGTTGAAATAAAATCTGTGAACTCAGCCAATCAGCATTTTCAGGGCCTAAGTCCCACCCCTGAAAGTTTCTGAACTTAGTACTACCTCACAAGCAGGGCCGTTTTGAGGGGGAATGTTTACCCGGAACTTCATTTAGATCCTGGTTCATGTGTCCTTTTTTATTTGTAAAAATGTAAATGCTCAAAAGTATAGAATTTGGCCCCTTTAAAGCTCATCTGAACAGTTCCTCGTTCCAATTCAGAGTCTGAGATCATCTTAACTCCTTTATATTAATGCTGTAGTTTTGCATGATTGTTTTTATGCTGATATCATAGCCATTAATGTGGTCTTATTGGTCTTCTAGAGCTCCGAGGCCCATCCAACTGTCATGCTGTTTGCTCTAATCGCTTTGGAGAAGTTCTCTCAAACCAGTAAGTCTAACTGGTGTTATTTCAAAATGTTCAAACAGGCACTTTTTTGGAACGAAAAGATACTTTAATGAGAGCCTGTCTTTTTCTCAGGTGAAAACAAGTTAACAGTGTCGGAGTCATGTATCAGTGACCGTTTGTCTGTTCTGGAGTCCTGGGCAGATCATCCGGACTACCTAAAGCGTCAAGTGGGCTTCTGTGCCCAGTGGAGTCTTGATAACCTCTGTGAGTAACTTTCAGTGCAATGGCATGCATACCTTGTTTTGAATGTTAATAAGGACTTTACGTGTTTTGTAGTTTTTACTGAGACTTTATAAATGAAGAAGAACCTAAGAAAGAAAACATTTCCACAGAATGTAAAATCTTTTCAGTATTTTTTTTCTTTTTCTTTTTTTTTTTGAATTGTGCGCACTTGCTATGTATGTATGGCATAGTGAAAACCCCCCAGTTAGTATTAATAATTAGCTTAAATGTTTGTATTTTGTAAAATATGAATCATAATATAATATTATATTCATTTGCTTGTATATTGTTTCTCACTGATAATTTATCTTTGTTTACCCTTTGGCCCGTAGTTCTTAAAGAGGGACGCCAGTTTACCTATGAGAAGGTCAACTTAATCAACATCAATGCCATGTTGAACAGTAATGACGTCAGCGAATATCTCAAGATATCTCCTACTGGACTTGAGGTGAGAGAAACACCATTATTGTAATTGTGGGTAACATTCTGCCAAATGGATTTAGAAATTGTAAGATGTGTTTAACAGAATGGAACAAACTGCACTTTTATTGGTAGCTAAAATAAATTTTATTCAGTGCTCTTCCAAAATGCAAATGGAAAAAAAGCTAACAGAAACCAATTCAATGTACACACAGGACATGAAGAATGTTGTAGAGTAATGAGTTCTTTGCATTCTTACTCATAAGAAACAGTTTCTCTTCCACTATAAACAAAATATACTTTATACTATAAACAAAACCTCTTTTGTTCACTTCTGTACCAGTTCTAAGCATGCCTTAACACAGTGTTTCTCAAATATGTTCTGCTTGGCCCCCCTTTTGTGGAGAAATCTGCTGACTACACTCTCCCTTAAGCAAGGCTCAGACTACAGGAGTCTTTAAATCTTAACCGATTATGAAATATGTTTGCTTGCCCCCCTTTTTATAACTCCGGGCCCCACCTAGGGGGCACATCCCCTAGTTTGGGAACCATTGCCTTAACATGTTCACCTATTGTGGAAGAACAACTAGTTGTAACCTTAAAAAAAAAACAAGCAATGTATTGTGATTAGTTTATCCATCAATCTTAAAAATGTATGTCTAATGTGAGCTTTTTTTCCCTAGGCACGTTGTGATGCGTCATCATTTGAGAGCGTCCGCTGCACGTTCTGTGTAGATTCGGGGGTTTGGTACTATGAGGTCACGGTTATCACCTCTGGCGTCATGCAAATTGGCTGGGCAACCAAGGACAGCAAGTTTCTTAACCATGTGCGTTTCTGGTTAAGTTTAGATATTTGTGCTTTCGCTCATTCTTAGTTTTATGTTCTCATATTTAAATGAAGAGCACAGTGTTTATTCGAACATTCCTATTTGATGTACACAGTGCTGAGAATGTAATGGCATTATATTTATTTGATATAATATACACTACTGTTCATAAATTTGGGATCACTGATGTTTTGTTGGTAAGAATTCAGCAAGGATGCCTGATCAAAAATGACAGTAAAGACTGATAATAAATGCTGTTCTTTTTAGCTGTTTCTATTCATCAAAGAATCCTGAAAAATGCATTAGTTTCCATGAAAATATTAAGCAGCACAAGCATATTAGAATGATTTATGAAGGGTCATGTGACACTGAAGACTGGAGTAATGACGCTAGAAATTCAGCTTTGCTATGACAGGAATAATTTACATTTTTAAGTATATTAAAAAAAGAAAACAGTTATGTTCAGTTGTAATAATATTTCACAGTATTGGTTTTGACTGTATTATTGATCAAATAAATACAGTCTTGATGAGACTTATTTCAAAAACTTTTAAGTGGTAGTGTATTTTTAAAATTATTTTAATTGTAACTAATATTTTAAAAATAAAATAATGATTCTGTATCACATAGCTGAAGAAAGAAACTGTAGTGATGGAGAACATATTTGCTTGTTTTAACAGGAGGGTTATGGGATTGGAGATGATGAGTACTCATGTGCGTATGATGGCTGCAGGCAGCTGATCTGGTACAACGCTCGCAGTAAACCTCACTCCCACCCCTGCTGGAAAGAAGGTTTGCACGGAGCTTCCTGTTCAGCAGACTAGTTCTTCAATTATTTGATGATTTGTTACATTTAGTGTATTTCATCATTTTAGGAAAAAAAGTTGTTTGCAAAGATTTGTGAGCAGTGTTCTCTGGAATTTCTAGGTGATGCCATAGGCTTCCTGCTGGACCTCAGCAAGAAGCAGATGATTTTCTATCTAAACGGACACCAGCTGCCTCCTGAGAAGCAAGTGTTCTCCTCTGCCACGTAAGCACGACTTAATTTCTTTACCACAAGACTCAAAACAAATCTTTATGGAGCTTTTTGAACACTTGCTTTACCTTGTCTTAGGTCTGGCTTTTTCGCTGCAGCCAGTTTCATGTCCTACCAACAGTGCGAGTTCAACTTCGGAGCCAAGCCCTTCCGCCATCCCCCCGCCATTAAATTCAACACATTTAATGAGTTTGCCTCACTCGCATCAGACGAGAAAATCATTCTGCCCAGGTTTGCACTGTTTACTAGATTTCTCCACACACAGCAAATGATCAATGACTGTTATGTTGTGAATGTGAATAATGTATTAGTTATAACTACAGCAAGTGACTTGTACCATTCAAGCCAAACAAAGCACATAAAATTGCTCTTTCATTTCAGACACAGGCGTCTGGCTTTGCTCAAGCAGGTTAGCATCAGAGATAACTGCTGCACCCTCTGCTGTGACCAGATGGCAGACACTGAACTGAGACCCTGTTTGCACAGGTACAAAGTTCAGCATATAGAGTCAGTGATTACACCACTGGGTTTATGGGTAAAGAGATGCTCACAGTTTGCTCAGCAAAGCTGGATTGGTGTGCTTGGCTGAATTGGATTAGATAAAACCAACTGTTGCTACGAGAATTAAGACATTTAGGACATTTTTTTTTTTTTATTCTAGATTTTACCCTGTTACATTAAGCCAAGATGAGTGAAGTAAGATAATAAACCTATTAGGAAATTCATTGTAGTGTGTTATTAAAGGCTACGTAACACAGTTTCTTCAAATCTCATGTTAATCTTGAGTACCTATAGAGCAGTATTGCATCCTTCATATCTTTGAAGAGTCTTTTAGTTTTCAGATTCATAAAAGACAGATACGCTGTACCGATCCCCCCTGGAGGCGTGCAGGGGGCGGGGCTAAAGAGTCTCGAGCACAGCACGCACACACACAATACATCATGGCATTATCCCTGCTGGATTAATTTTTTGATTCACTATACGTTCGTGTTGTTTACATTATATGCTCTTACGCTCTTTAGTGACATTGTTGGTCTAAAAACAAAACGACACCACTGCCCTGTAACCCGAATGAAGCTTGTTGATGGGTGCGCTCTTGCGCTCGCTCTGGTTGATGTGTGCACATGCTCATCCGGGAGAAGCGCCCATACAAGGAATTCCACCCTTTATGCCGTCATACAGCGCCATACCCGGAAAATAATTCTGAAACTTGAAGAGTATTTGGCACATAAATAATCATACATCCAACTCGTTTTTTAAAAAATATTTTTTTATTTTGGCCATGTTTAGCATGAGAATCCAAATCTTTAACAGTGTAAATAAGTCAGAATTCATGAAATTTAATGAACTCCGTAGTAACCTGATAGATATTGCTATATGCCTTTGTTTCATAATAGCAAGTAGCCAATTATTGTTCATTAACTGTGACGTAAGAATCCTATAGAGTGCAACAGTCTGGTACCTGAAGTTAAAATCCTGTTCATTTTCATTAGGCAAATTGATTTAATGATAACTTGTAAACCGTTAAAGACAGACCTACTGTGAGCTATGAGGTTGTTAATCTGTGTTACCTGCTTTTTGTTTAAGCCATCAGCCTACATTGCTTTACTTTATTTTTAACAGTGGAATTAGTTTAACAGTGGAATTCCTGGTGAAGAAACTACATTACCCACAATTCTTCTTATTCGTTTTTTTTTATGTCATTTGCAGTGCTTCATTGGATTGTAGTTCTTTTACTTCATTCCCTCTTTTATCCATACCTTTTTTTCTTTTTGTCTGATTTTTAAGTACTTCAAATCAAATATTGTAATGTTGTGATTGGTTCATGGCTTATAACTTAGTTATTAAAATATTATATAAAAAAAAATTAGGGTTTTTAAAGATTGAATCAGTCAAGCAATTTAATGGGACATTTAAACCTATAGTTGATTACTGTTATATCCCCTTTTTGTGCTGAATAATTTCCTCATCTTCTGTTTCTTTGTTATGTCTTTAGTGGGATGTGTATGGAGTGTGCCTTACAGCTGGAAACGTGCCCACTGTGTCGCCACGACATCCAGACACGAGTCAGACTCATTTCCCACGTGTCCTGACATCAGCCCACCAACCCTAGATGTGGACTTTCCCCCCTCAAGTTTCCATCCTGTCCAGTCCCCTCTGTCTGAGAGATCAACCTGACCAATCGAATCACGATGCTGTCTCAGGATTGGATGCAGTGGCGTGGACCTTTGAAAGATGGAGTAGACCTTCCTTTAAAGTGGAGGGAAGAAGAGAGTGAAAACTACACTGTTGCACTCCAAGAAGGCCCCAATCAGAGGGCTGTTGAGCAAACCTGGAGGTTAAAAGGCTTCTGGGAAATTTTTAATATGCTTTTCCAGGAACAGATAAATTATGGAACAAATGCATCCGTCACATGCTGATCTGTCTTTGAGTTTCTCCCGTCAAGCTCTGGTCAGGGTCTACTGTGTGTCTGTTCAGAGTTGTTAAATATATATGTGACTTCCCTCATCTTTTTTTTTTTTTGAATTCCAAGTTACAATCTCAACAGGAAACAGCAGTGTCTTAACCACTTTGTTTCCTCTTAATGTTCATGCCTGCCTCAGAAAACCAATTATTATTCCCTTTCCATCAGACTTGATTGTACTTGAAACAGTTCTGATTTAATTGCCCCACATTCTGAATATGATTGCAAAATGTCTTGATGACTTTTTTTTTATTTTAAATAATAGTATTTTACGTTGATGTATAATGCAAAGTCCATTTAGAAATAAATGAAGACAAATTACATTAGGTAAAATGACAGAATTGAGTGAGAACTGATTCCATCAGACTGAAAGGCAATCCCCTTAGATGAGATTTGGGGTAATTTCATGTGTTTTCTGCCATGGTTAATGCACATATCAGTGTCCTAATGCTGCTGATGCTAAATGTGAACTTTCTTAAGCAGTTATAGAGACTGAAATCTCCAACGCTCCCAAAGATAAGAGTATGATTGAATTAAGAATCTTTCATTTTTTGAATTGTGATGTTTGTAATAAATATCTGTTTTATGTGTTGCACGATTGTCGTTATCTGACATTGTTTACAAATTTCAACAGCGATTGGCATTCATTTCAAAATACAAACGCACCCAAAAGCTAAATGGTATATGATATATTATATGTTGCTGTTGAGAATTAATTTATGGTCGCATGCCTCATAGTCCTCAAAAAACAAACAAACAAAAAAAACACCTTTATTTATTTTGTATGAAGACGCAGAGCTGTATGACTGAGCAGGCTGACGTCATTGGCTCGTCGTTTGTCTGCCTGTCCGATAGGAGGCGCCACACGCTTCCTCAAATACACTTGTTTATCGAAAGGAAGTCTGATCGAGTGTGTAGCAGGTCCTTTGGCGGAATCATTGAGCAGTGATTCGGATTCATCTCTATTATACACTATTTTCATCTAAAAAATAATCTTAGTATTTACTGATCTCGTCCGAGATGAAAAATTAATCAATTAACCGCGGTATAAAGCAGAGGGAATATACGTTAACTGAAGATCTACAAAGGTAAGATGGGCTGCACAACAATTCGGTGTTTTCATATCAATAGTTAAATAGACAAATATCACAAATATTAGACGTTGTTTTAACCTTAGACCATAGGTTTGTTTTATTAAAAAATAATAGTTAGATGCAGGATTTGTTGTGCAACCAAAACTCAATTGTGTCTTGCACGGCGCGATATTATGTAAATTGAGGTTGTTTATTTTAATTTATGAAACTGCAGTTCGTTTAGAAGAAATCAGATGTCGGCGTGGGCGCAGAAAGCTGGGGGCAGACGACCACCACCAAAACACAGCGGAGGGAGGTATGTGAGTAACTTAACGTTACAGGCTTTGTTTCAAAACACTGGAGCTGCCTCCTCTTTGGCTATATGTGTTTGGAACATTTGAAGAATTATTATTTTTAAGTGCTGTCTAGTGTAGAAACTTACTAGGATTTAAAACACAGCCTACGTTTTACATTGCAGATGTTATGCTTATTATAATCATGTGGATTTACTCAATACAGTGTCCCAAATCCTCTCAGATCTTTTCGAAGACCACCATATCCTATGAGGGAGGACAGAAAAGATGACCTTTTGCAATCTGAGAGGTAACTTAAACTAAAATAGTGTTCTTTTTAAAGTCAATAAGGTGCCGTATTATTTAAAGGGTCAGTTCACCCAGAGATGAAAATTCTGTAATTTATTACTCATCCTCATGTTGTTTCAAACCTGCAAGAAAATGAGAAGAACAAAAGCACGTAAACATTAGAAATGGGTTGTTATGTTGGCAGGCATCAATTATATAATATGTTAAAATAAACAAGCAGCATTATGTTTACCTTATGCAAATAATAGGCTGTATTAACTTATTCCAGCTCATTTCCATGTGGAATAAAATGACATCCTTTATTTTGAAATAAAATGCAAGACAGAAAACTTTTTTAGCTTTTAACAATAATTTAAATATCTTCCTATTTTTTTTTTCAGATTTAAATAGTTAGGCCTACATATAATTAGGATATTATTTTCCTATTATTAAATTAAATATGTATTTATTCTTATGGACCCACTTTGTATTAGGTGGCCCTAACTACTATGTACTAACATTTTAATTAATAATTTGATACATTGCACTTATTGTGTACATACTTGTTTTTACATTGTACTTACATTTAAAAAAAATACCTGCATGTAATTACATCTGTAATTAATTTCTGTAGTTACATTTGTAATTACACAGTTGACACTTCCCTTACACCTAACCCTACCCTTAAACGTACCCATCCCACCACACCTGCCCTAACCCTACCCGTATCCCATCTCAATATCAGCAAAGGTGTTTTGCAACACAATATGAACACAGTAAGTACATTGTACTTATTTTTTTATGTAAGTACATAGTAGTTAAGGCCACCTAATATAAAGTGGAGCCATTCTTATTATACCAAGCAGATGACATTTTATTTACAGCATACAGCCATGTTATTGACCATGTGAGCAGCGCATTCCAAGGTTCTTAGGATCACACAACTCGCTGCTCCACTGTGAATAAATCACCATCTGAATCCACAAGATTTGTCACTGAGGTGGCATGCAAATTTATTTTTACAGGCACCCTGTATTTTGTCCGAATAGGGCTGTATTGGTAGTTGTGTAGCTGTCTAAACTCTAAACTAATTGTTGGATTTACTAAAAAAGCAGTGTCAAGTGGGTTCCATACAACTATATTGAGTAATATTTACAAATAACAATTTAGTTATATGAACAAAATACATTCAAGTAAAGCTGACAAAATTTGAGTAAATACTGAATTTTCTTTTTTTTTGGTGAACGATCCCTTTAAATCCCATATATGGGATATTTTGAGTCATCTGTTTCACACAAATATACATGTATTACTTTGTGAGCAATTCATTACTGATCTAAACACCTTTCCCTTCAATCTTACCTCAATTTTCAGTTTTGAAAGCTTAGAAGAAGGGATTGAATACTCTGGCACAGCTGACTATGGGCATTCACCACATCAGTCATCTGGTATTATTTTTCATATAATGTTTTTTTTCAATAAAGAACTTGATTCCTCACAGTTACTATTGTTTCCATTATGGGAAATCTTTTTTAAACAACTTTGTTTGTATCAGCTGTTTCACCTGAAGAGTATGAGGCATCAGTTCAGCGCACTGCCATATATGAGAAGTTCTTGCAGCAGCTGCATGGAGATGCTGCTAGACAGCCTGCAGACTGTGTCGTCCTGTCAGTGAATAACCAGAATGTGTGAGTATATACCTCAAGTAGCAGTAAAATTCTTTAGTGTGAAACTTGCTTCTTTTATATATTAAATGAAATATAATTTCAGACTTTTTTCCTGAGTTAGCACATGAAAATATGGGACATGATTACCCATTTTGTACAATGCTAGTTTAGTTTTCTGAAAGGTCTCTGTCGTGTGAATGGGCTTTGTTATTGTCAAATGTTAGACTGATGGGATTTGTCAGTATTAAGATGTGTATCAGGAGTCATCCTTGATATGCTATTATTATAAGTCATTTAAGAAAAATTAAATGGGAATTAAATGTGGCTTTAAGTAAATCAAAAAAAATCCAGTATTCTAAATGTTCATATTTAAGCAAAAATGTGTCCACTGTTTAACATAAGTCTCTGCTTCTTAGGGTGTGTTCACACTTGTAGTTCCGTTCGCTTGCTGTTTTTGGTCCGGACCAAAAGTCCTGGACTGCTTAGAGTTCACATTGGCATTTTAACACCGAACCTAAAGGCATAGTGATTTGTTCACAACCTGATTTGTCTGCTTTTATTGCGCATATTTTGCGACAGAACTCAACAAACATCCAAAATAATGCTGTGTGCTGCTGGGTTAAAAATGCGCTCGGTGTATGTGCATAGCCTATGTATGATGGTATTTTGATCAGCTGAGAACTGGTGAAGAGCTTATAAAATCTGTAAAGGAGTCAAAACAGCATCAGGAATCCTTCCGTCACACACACAAACAAAGATCTGCGTGTTAGCTCATGTTGTGACATCATGTCCCGTTTTTGCTTTGTTTACATGTCTTTGGTCCTTGTTGCGTTCATAAATCATTCGAACTGCACCAGAGTTCGTTTGGACCATCTTTTCAGCGGTCTCGGACTCGGCCCACTTGTTTGGTGCACACCAGGGTTCGGATGGCAGCGATTACACTTATTTAAATGAACCGCACTCACAGAGAAATCGCACTAGGGTTTGTTTTAATCGAACCAAACATGCCAAGTGTGAACACACTTATTCTTTACAATTCACTTTCAGTCACTCTATGATCTTTATAAATGAATACACTGCTATTCCCAGCGGGCAAAAGAAATCAATCACTGACTGTTAAAATGAAACCTAACATAACATTTTGGCAAACTCTAGAAGTAAAAAAAAAAAAAAATTTTATTTAATAATAAAAGTCCAAAAGTTGATTTGTATGTTGTGTAAATTGTATTTATCCAGCAAATCAAACAAATGTTTACTCCCTGTGGTCTCACAAAAAGAAAAATCAAAAACAAGCTGTATTAACAAACTTAAATATATGACTTCTGAATCCAAATCTCAAAGCCATGGAAAAACATGGTGGTACAAACCTTGCATCATTTTATGGTGCCACTGCGTCATGTGTTACATTTCATTTAAATCTAAAGGCTTATGGGGTCTTTAGATCCCTGCCCTAAAAAGCACAGTAAGACTATGCTTTTCAGGGCAGGGCTTCAAAATCTGCTGTTAAACAATTTTATTAGAAATTTTACAATCAAAAATTTATATTTCACATTTCTATAAAAGGGTAAGAATAAAAAATACATTTTAAATATTAAATAAAATGAATAAAAGCAGGGAGAATTTGTAGTTTTTATTTGCACATGACTGATTTATACATGACTCTCCTACACAAACTTTCACATTTTTCTTGAAAGAATAAATGTCCAGACAATCCTTCTTTATTTAACAAAATACAAAGGAGCTTCTTTGAGAAGTGATGTTAAAAATGTTCAGCAATCAAGCCAATTTTTTAAGTGATTAGACAAACACAACCTTTAAAATATGAAAAACTCAAATGTTCTACTAACAAAACGGTAAATGCGTATTAAAGAGTTTTTTTATACCTTAACTAAAATGCATTTTTCTGTTTTTAATAAGACAATTATTTACACACAACATACGTAGACAATGTGATCTGGTTATTTTTTTATTTTTGTCATAAATGTGTTAAGTAATGCAAGTATTTCACATTTTAATGAAATCTATTTTACAAAATGTGTACACTATATTGGTCATTTAGTTGTGTAAAATATGAGTATGTAACTTTACCTCATATTTAAACATTTATCACTTCTTTTGATGTCTTGAGATTTTTTTTTTCTTCTCCCTTAAAGACTAATGCCATTCGCAAAAGCATTTATTCAGCTAAACCAAATGAAACACCCTTATTTAATTTTCTAATTGTTTAATACACTTTTAAAATGCTAAGCAGATATGTTTTGGTTTATACATTAAACCTCTACTCTTTCATTACTGCATATATAAGCCAGGCCACATCCAACAACCTCACATTTCCTCACGTCATGCCCTGAAGCATGGTGCTCAATAACCAGATCTCTTCTTCTTCTTTCAAAGGGATTACCCCAAATCGATAGGCCAGTGTTTGCAGGAACGTGGCCTCTCGGTGGAAATGCTTTACCTGCAGGTGGAATCAGGCCTGACCCGGGCCCTCCAAGATGTCCGCTCTGACGGTTCCCCCTTATGTATTCTCGTCGAGCAGACTAATGTAACTCTCTCCTCGTGCACAGTAATCATATTTTCAGAGTCCCTCAAAAGTAAGTCCCGACTCCCACAATTTATCTCCCAACAAAAAACACTTTTACTTCGAACAATAGTTACATAACCTTATATAATAGCTACTGAGAAAATAACCTGGACTTGGTGGTGGGCATTTTTAAATTATATATTTTTTTCCCCATATAATAAATTACAAAGCCTTAACTAGTGTGATAATTTACTCCTGTGATTGCACCAAAAATACATGCCTTTATATAGTTATATAGTAAAAATATACTGTAACTTTCAGAACAGCCCAAAAGATAATTCATTTATATAAACTGCAAAAAATGTCGATGTCATCTCAATGTAATGCAGACTTTGCAAAAAAGGCTATTGGTGTATCTTGTGGCAGTTAAAAACAAAATTGCAAACACACAAACTGGATCTTAAGAGTAGAAACATGCTTTGTTATAAAATAACTTTTTAGGGAAAAAGAAAAAATATCAACAAAGAAATTTAAAATGGTTTCCCCTCTAATGTTTTTTTTTCTTCTTTTCTTTACTGCATTGCGGCCACACATCACATCTTTTTTTTTAAGTCCTTTGTTTTGAAGAAAAAATAAATTCACAATACCCCATTATAAACCATACAATAACCATACATAAGTAGTTTTACACTTACACAAACATAATTCATAACATTAATTTTGATTGGTCTAAATAAATGAAGCATACATTCCTTACAAAAAACTGACAGGTTTGTGCACAAATATTTTACCAAATCAGTAGTTTTTAAATGTTTTCACCATTAACACCAAGCCATAATTCATAAATTAGAGACATATGTATGTAAAAAAAACATCTAAGCATTCACATTAACATCACATTAAAATGGATGAAATGCCCTAATTCTGATATTATAATTAATGCCCACCACAATTATTAGTTAAAAAATAACACTTTTAATAATATATAATAGTTCAGATGTGTATTATTTTTAATATTAATGTTTTTTTATTCCTATAAAACCTCACCTTGCTGGTAAGTTCTCTTAAGGCTGGTACACTCTTTGTACACATTTTGAAACACTACGCACACTACCAGACTTTCAAGTCGTTTAGAACTCAACGGAAGATATATGACAAATTAAAACAATATGTGTTCTAAAATCTGCCCAAAATATCAAACCTGTTTGACATCCTCCAAATGGCTGGAATAAGAAAATCCCAAGTTTCTGTAGTGCATTTCAGCCTTTACACCAAATACAATAAAAACTGTTAAATTGTTTCACTCTCAAAATGGTTCTTCAATATTGAATGTATCAAAGCGCAGATCCATCCTTTTAAACGCGTGGAATGAATTGTTGGAATTCATTATTTTAGGAATTCATTCTTGCTGAATGGCATATGTCAAGACTGAATGACATTGTGAAAAAGACCAATGATCAAAAGTATAAAAGATTTATCTCATGTACATTTTAAAAGCAATCTTATATAAACTTGAAATCTGTTGTGTCCCTTTACTTACAAGTGTGCTCATGAATGTGTGCTTTGAGCACATACTGAATTTTAATGTGGTAATTGGGTTAAGCAGTGGTTGCCAGACTGCAGCATGTTGCTGATGTGGTAGAACTCTTGTGCACACTGCTTAGACTGCAGCGGCTCACACTGAGCACCATATGTAACCCCCCTCCCTCCTTTGGCTGACCCTTCCTCTGCCTCTCTGCAGTTCATCGAAACATGCCCAAAGAACAGGCCATGGAGTTTGTGCTGGTGGAGTTCGGGCGCATGAGCGGTTCTCGGCGGGTGCTGGACCCCACGGAGACAGCAGCACGGGCGGCTGAGCTGACAGAGGACTACCTGGAGCGTGGCAAGCTGGAGCGCCACACTGTTCCCTCTGCCACCCGCCAGCTGCTCTTTCTCCTGGCCGAAGGGTTGCACCTGTACCCAGAGGAGCTCAACACACTGGCCGAGTATCTTCAGAACCGCCAGGACCATCTGCGAGGTGAACATGCTTCCACGTCCTGGTCTAGATACATTTATATTGTGTTTTCTTTATGAGTGTGTAATTTGCCCATTATCACCTTAAACTTGATGTATTTATGAATTGTATAATTCAATACACATTATACATAATTCAATTTAGAATATTCTGTAGGTTTTGATGCATTTCTGTTATTCAGTCAAGAACCCCTTTCACACAGTCGTGGTAATGACTTTAATGGGAATACACAAATATGATGTTCACACAAGCAACAGCGTTCTGGCTTTTTACCGGTAAGAGACCATTCACAAATCAGTACCAAAATACTGGTAGATTCTGAGATGTCATGTCATCGGAAATGATCTTTGTTTTCATGCTCATACCGGTAATCCTCATTCTGTGTTCACACACAACATCATACCGGTGATGTTACAACTTCCCTTGCTGGTAAATTGCCAGAACCGATTTACTGGTATTTTTGAAAAGGTATTCACACATGCTCTCTTAACGGTAATTTACCGGTAAAGACTGTGTGAAAGGGGCTATTGATGATATATTGGTCTGTCACTAGCACTTTATTTAAAATATGAATATTTAAAATAAATTATAATTAAATTACATGTAAATAATTGTATTTGATAAGATTATACAGTATATTAATTTTATAATTTAATTTAACTTTGTTTAACTTGTATATTAAATTAAATTATTACAATTGTTTTAAATATTAAATTAATTTAAAAAAATTACAGCCAGTCTGTAGATTGCATTGTGAATGTGTTGTTTTTATTTCTATATAGAAACATGATCTCTTTATTACTAATTGGTTCCTTTCTTCCCCAGTATCTTCTGCTGAAGTTGACAGTGAGGTTGCTCCTGTGATAAACAGCCTGCCTCCAGGGTTAGGAAAGCCTCCACCACTTCTGCCTGCTGGTTCTGGACCAACACCAAGAGAGCTGACAAACCCACCCTCAGGGTCAGGAGATGCATCCCTAGGCCATCACATGGGATTGCAAGGTTTGTTTGTTTTTTACTAATATAATATTTAAAATATTTAATATTTAGTTCATTAAACCTGTTTGTGATACTTGTGTGGAATTTGAATGCAGTGTTTCCTGTGTTTCCAGGCTCGTATCCTAAGACAAAACCACCTCCTTTGCTTTCAATGCATAATCTAAAGCCACCTTCCCACAGACCAACTGCCCCTCACAGTCTTTTACCCTCTCGGGCCCCTTTAGTCTCTCACGGTCTTGACAAGCCACAACCTCTCTTAGGCCCAGCACCTACACATAGGCCATCTCCCACCCGTGCCCCTTTGCTTGACATGCCGCCTCTTGGTTTCCAGTCCTCTAGAGGACTATTGCAGCATCCAGGATCTCATGCATTGCTAAAGACACCACTTATTTGTGGACCCCCACCGCAGAATGGACCCCGTGGTCCTAGAGTACCACCACCTTCGCTCAGGAGCCTTCATATGGGAGCCCCAACAGGTCAGAACTTCCTCATTTTCAAGTCTATTTACAGCACTATTGGTGTGGAAGGATCTGTCACTAATTTGTCTTTTTTTTTTTTTGGTTCCTTTTGTTGAATTTCTTGTTTTACCAGGTTTAGGTCCGCGGCCGCCACGACGCCTGCTCCCTTGATTGTCTCAGGACACCCGAATAACTCATAGGCCAATATTGTCATGTGGGACAGTTGTAACATTTTGGCAGTTTGTTTTATTATTTTTTTAGGAATTAGCTTTTTGTGTTTCTTTCAGGATCCCATGATGAGATGTTTAAATATGTATCAATATGAAAAAAAGCCACAGTGGTGTTCTTCTTTGTTTTCACAGGTGTAAACTAATTTTTTTAGAATAAATCTGAAATATTTCAATGACACCAATGTTTTCAGAATGTATTTAACAGCACTATTCTCTGTATAATGATTGTATATATTTCAAATATTATTTTTGGTACGATGCCATGATATAAGGCTATTTAGAATTGTGATGGGTGGTAGATGATTCTTGACCTCCAGGGGCCAACAATTTTTGACTGGTAAAAAATGTCATTAAATTCCATGTTTCTCAGTACAAATTCACTCCAAATTTGAATTAAATTGTGCCATCTGACTGCCATTATCAGGTCATGACAAATTTTATATTGGATTCTGGAACATTGTTCTACTGGAACAGAGGGGTCGCTGCTGAACAGGTCTTTGGCTGACTGAAGTTATTACCATACATACCACTTAACACCTTGGCCAGAAAGCTCAATTTGATGATGAGCACGGAAGAGGATTTGACCTTTGTTTTTTACTGCACTGTGGCCTCATAAAATCAGGCTGGAATTTAGTAATTTACTGACAATCTTCTCCACACTGAACTGTTCACACTGTGACTAAATCAAATTAGTGAGCTGAACTCCAGATCAGTAATATTCGGGAACAAATCATTCAGAGCAGTTCTTTTAACTGGATCAATTGATTTATTAAAACTGTATAAAAATCATGAATTCTCAAATTATGCATACATTTTTCTTATATACACTGCATGGCTTCAGAAAATATGTTATACAGATCACATTTAATACATTTATGATATTTTTCTCATTGTGGAGTTTGATAGCCCCTTTCACTTTCATTATATAAAAAAAATGGACAAGCAATTATTCAAAAATCAACCTTTTGTGTTCCAATGAAGAAAGAAATATTGATTTGGTAACATCATAATGGTGAGAAAATAGTAATTAATACGTTTTGGATAAATTATTCCTTAAATAAACCACACACAGAAACAGGCTTGACTTAAATATGGCATTAAAACAACCTGATAATTCCCTCAGTATTATGATGGTAAGGTTGAAACCCATATCACAATCCTTATAGGTTTGTCTTCAAATAGGTGATTTCTTTTATAAACTCTTTTGAACAATTGATAGGTGCTTATGATAGACTCCATTTGATCTCAACATTAAGAGTTTTCTACTAGCCTACATTCGACATATATGAGAGTGAAATAATTTTTTGGGAAAGCCAATTTATAAATCTAAAGATGGGCAGAAAGATAAAGTTAAACTATGGAAGCGCATTTATGCCACGTAAGAAATTAAAGGTCATGCAGTTTGGTTGATAATAATAATGACAAAAACAAAAACGTGGAATAAGTAATAATTTGTGAAATAAAACAGAAATTGAGAAAAGTCATAACATTTACAAAACAGTAGAAAAAAATTCAGATAACCGATTACTTCTCACATTTTTGTCTCAATTTCCACTTGGGTCTACGTCATAATTGACCAAAACGTCACCTTTTTTTCATAGCAAAAATGGCTTCCATAGTCAACATAAATGGACAGAAAGGAAAAATACATTGTTTTATATTATGGTAATATTTCAGTAGAACTAAAGAAGTCTTTAAGTAACTGTACGCTACACTATTTAAAAACTATGTGATTATTGTTGTTGCATTAATTTAATTACGTGGAACCTAGTCAGAAAGCCTGCCACCTCATATATTCCTGAGGGGAAAAAGATCCAGCGTTAAGTAAACTGCGACTGTCTGTCATCAGTCTCATCATTTTGTGTTTCACGTAAGAACAGAAGTCACAGATTCGAAACAATATGAGGGTAAGTCAATAACAGAATTAACATTCCTGGTTAAACTGTCCTTTTAAATAAGGGGAGATTAATCAAACCCTGATAATATTACAATTTAATATAAGTGTTAGATATTGTGTTTTTGCAGTATTTAATGACTTTTTAATCACCACAAAGAAAAAACTGAAGCAGTAATAATAGCTACACGAGACACGACGCTCATTTAAACCACTAGATAGCGCTGTAGGCCTATAAAACATACTTTTAACGTAGGCTAGTTCAATGTTTTATTTATGGTTCTTCTGCAAATCAAACCTCTTAACAGCGCTTGCTTTTCTTCTCAGATTAGATTTGGTTATATTTTATTTGAATATTTTATTTGAAAAGGAGAAACACTGAAATACATCATTTAATACGATTTAAACACACAATGAGTTATGAACACTACAAATTGTTTTCATTCTCTGGAACACATTGCTAGCTCGAATTTATTTCCTCTCAATAATAGTAAATATCATTTCCTCATGCAAAATGAACCATTGGGAGATGAAACGAAGGCTTGCTGAGTGTAGCTATTGTTCCTAGAGCAATTCCATAATAATACGAATCTGTATTTGTTTTAGTTTGTGCATATCCTCTAAAATTGGGCGAGACAATATTGCTTTCAAACGACGTAATGTTTGTATTTGAGGACAAAGATAAACTTACATTACAAACCAAATATAGAAATAAGATATTTCAAAGACATGATTCATTGTACAATAGTGCTATCCAAGTGAGAATGATTATGTGAAAAGAGTTATTTTATTAACGTTTTTTCAGAGCAACTGTTAAATAATAAATGGATGGGTTCTTTCCTCAGAATTCTCCTTTAAATACGTGCTAAGATTTCATAAAGCCTAAATGTTTCTTAGGCCTTGCCTGAGAATGAAAGTATTTGTGTAGGAATCTGTGTGTATAATATACACTGCATGTATATCCACAGCAAATATGTGTATGTCTTTACTAGGGCATGTTTTACAGCTGTTTGTCTCTCCTCTCTCTGATCAGAGACACTCAACCGCAGCTGTGAAGTATCCATCACGTCTCAAAGTAATGGAGGCCCAGTTCTGCTTCATTTCACCAGCTGGGAGGTGTTGATTGGGCCTTTTTTTGGATAAGCGAGCAAAAAGCAGCTCCACTAAAGCTGATAAATGCAATAGGAGACGGAAGGATTACCAGTCAAACGGAGTGAAACCAGCTTTCGCCCTAACGGAAGTGCAGACATGCCTCATTTGTGTCTCACGACATGCGATTCAGTTACTGTTACTGTAATTCCGCAATCACACAGAATCACTTTTTCCCCTATAGAGACACACACTTGCCATTCCCGCACAACTGGATATCAATCAAAATGTATCACTATGAATATTCTTGGCATTATTGTGTTAGAATTCACAGATACCCAGGTCGTTTCTAAACGCAATGTGCTTCTTTGTTAGGACAGCACCACACTGAGCTCCTGTATGCTGCTGTGAGTGAGATCTTCATTAGAAACCTTGAGCCCTTCACCAGGATCTGTGCCAGGTACTTGGTCTAACAGCCAAACATGTTGATAATTAAACCCCTGTAATCGAGAGGTGTTATCACAACAATTAACAGCAAAAATGTGAAGGTATGAGCGAGTGTCTCAGAACGTGTTGCTTTGTACGCACTTCCTCCCCTTGTTATTCTATTGCAAATGTTTTACATTCACTACTTGAATCCTTCAGCTATTTATTTAAGCGCCGAAGTATCCGTGCTTTTTCGTTTTGAGTGCACATTTTGTGCAGTATTCCTCTATCAAACCATCTTGGGAGGGATTTGATGTGGGGGGAACACGCACAAAAACATAATTTCTCTTCCCGTCTTTTTTCCTGAAAGCACATTTGTCTCTCTCCTACTTTCCCTAATTCTCCAGACGTGTTCCAACCGTTCTCTTTTTTCCCCTCTCCCTCCCCAAAGTTGGCTGCTTCTGCCCTCGTTCCTAGGCATCAGCTGAAGACCCAGCAAGGCCCCCATACACAATGAGCTTTAATTGGGTTAAGTTTGTCCGCCACAGATAACATTTCTCTTTCTGTGGAGAATAAAACAAATTGCTGGCACTAATGGCACTGTTTAATGTAGCTCTTTTTATTATGGATGGAGGAAATTAGGAGGAGACTCCCAACAGAGAGCTGATGTCGTGGGAGTGAGTGCATTGTTGCAGCTCATCAGAAAAGCGTTTTTGCTGGAGCGCCGGCCTCCTCGCCGCCGTTACTCATCTCTCTCACTAAGCCCTTTCATGTGCCCTTTTGAAAACACGGCCCGCGCACCTAAGAATTGGAGCGTTAAACCGTATAGCCCGTGCGATCTGACGAGATTGGGTCCCGCGTTTGACGCCATGTGTTCCGAACCTGTTCTCCGTCCGCTGTTTTTTATGCTTTAATGCCCTAAGTCCATAAAGCTGGTGTTTCTTTGTGTAAGTCTGGGGCAAGAGCCAGGGAAACGGGGGCTAGAGGGGGGCTTGTTATTGAGGTTTTGGCACAAGACGCAGTAAGCCTAAAAGCCTGAAATTTGTTCTGCATTGCTTTCGTTTCTGAAGAGGGTCCCCTTTTTCAAGTCAGACGTCTCACTGCAGAAAGCTAATAGCTTGTGAGGACAGATGCACACCCTGGCATTTAACACGCCAACACCTGAGAGTGTTTGGAAGACAATCAGCAGTAAAAATGTAATGTTCAATCTGGATTTTTATGGTGGCTAATCAGGACTGATGAAGTAGAGGGTACATTAAAGTGCAGCCGAGCGGTCAGCCCCAATCTGCGTTCCTGCTCTGCACCTCTCCCTCGTGTGCCCGTGTGCACTCGGCATCGGCACGGCTGTCTGGGTCCGGGGTCACTGTAACAAACAAAATGTGCTGTTTTAAGCGCCGCGCTGTCCTTATATGGACAATTAGTGCTGTATGGTGGCATATTTTAGCAATCCTATATTTTGCTGATGTACACGTTGAGACAATTAAAAGCTTCTGGCAATGCTTTCCTGCCATTTTTTGCTTCCATAATAGACTCTATCAGGTCAGGTCACTGTAGCTCAGTCCCGAAAGTAAAACCCGAATCGAAGGAAAGCTAATAAAATGGCCCTTTTTTTGGCCCTGCTTCAGATCCATTAGCTTTGAACGCATTTGTGTTTTAAACCTCCTTGTACGGATTGACATAAATGACACTGCAAGTGCGTGCCTCTCCTGTACTTTGTTAACGAGACAAAAGAGTGTTGGCTTTGCAGTATTTAAATCAGTTATGTCTAATTATTTCATACAAAAATAGCCTATCTAGGGCAAAGCCAATGAGATGTAACATTGTCTGTGGAGGGGGGACCTGGAGGAGTTGGCGTGAGTTCAGCTGAACAGAACAGAACAGAGAGAATACGCTGTAGGCAACATAAATATAACATGAACTCTCCAGGCTTGTGACAGTACAATGGGGGAGTGTTTAAGGGTGCTTTCTGAGGCCGCACTGTCCAATGGATGATAGTCGCATAAGAATAGCAGCATACCTAGGTACGGTGAGAGAGGAGACGGATGAGAGGAAGGACAAAACGCTGTTGAGTTATTGCTAAATTTTGAATAATCGTCACATGAATAATGTAAGGGCATCAATCTACCGCCATCCCTGCTGCGTGAAGGAAAATACTAGCCAATACTGAGACCATTTGAATTCAGTTAGCAGTGAAATGAAGTGTTGCAAAGGCCTCCGTCCTTATAATATCCAATGTGAGATTTTGTTCCTCCTCTAAACGTTCAATATTTTTCAAAATCGCATGCAACCATCCAAGCTCAAATAATTATTTGCCACTCATTAAAATCATCCTAAAATAGCAACGGTGTCTATTCCAAACAGGACCACCGCATTTGCCGTTCACACCTCTTTTTCTCCAGTGTCTTAATTAATTTCATCCACATGTCTTGTAAGTCTTATTCTGAACTGTTCATTGTGGCACAAGAAAAATGCAAATCCGTATAAAGATGACAGAGGGTGTAATCGTGTGCTGTGTGATTTCACAATGCCACTCTTTCAAACCATTCATGTCTCAGCTGTCCTTGACCCTTAAGGAGCTTGTAATGTGGGCTATTTTCCTCCTTTGAATTTATCCGAGAAAAAGGGACCACTGCGGTGAGCTTTCGCCCCTTCGTGTCAGCGGCCTCTCTCTCTGGGACACCAGAAGCACATTTAAAAGTGGTCTCCAGGCGTGCGCTCAGACGAGACAAGAGGGGCCCCGGTCCTCCACGGGGGGTCAATTTTAAAGGCCGCTCCGTGGCTCCGCGGGGTGCCCGGCTCAATCTGCAGGACATCCCGCTGACCGAGACAGGGTGCCCAACATGTTATCCATGACAACGGCCGAGCAGCTCCAGCGCGCTGCGTGTGATTTTGACCATTTCTTAGGTTGATTTTTGCACAAATTATCCTATTTCTGCGACTGCACTTCGGTATTACATGCAGACGGCCAGACAGTCGCTATGGGGACTGAAAATACTGCTGAAAAAGCCTAATCCTGCCAATAAGAATGCAACAGGAATCCTAGAAAAGGGGGTTTAAAGTCAATTAAAACATATCCCATTATAACAATTAGAAAAAACACCACCTGATAATACTAAACATTATTCTCATATGCAGATCTTTTCCAATAAACAAAATGCAGGAACTTAATGTTACAAAGGTTAACACCAACAATTAAAAATCTGTCATCATTTACTCACCTTCTTGTTGATTCAAACCTGTATGACTTTACTTTTTTTCAGTTACCATTCACTTTCATTGTACGTGAAAAAATAAGGTGCACTGAGAGTGAATGGTGATTGATGCTGTCAGACCTTAACATACAGCCTAACATCTCCTTTTGTGTTCCACTGAAGAAAGAAAGTCAAACGTGTTTGGAACAACGTGAGGGTGAGTAAATGATGACACTGTTTTTATTTTGGTTAAGCCGAACTATCTCTTTAAATCCTAAATCTTATCCTTTTAAAAGCAGATAAACGTCTTTCAAAGACGACGTATGAATGTTAAATGTTCAAAACAAGCCCCCGACATAGTCAAAATGTATCGTATCCAGTCGACAGTTAAACGCTGGAGTGAACCCGAGACGATGGCACGAGTACAAGGAGCGCAAAAAAAGCGAATCCAGTCCGTCTTTTTTCTTGCGCGCTGCAGAGTTTCCTCGAAGCTCCGTGTTTTGGCCCCGATCCGTGCTCCAAGTTAAGCTGTAGTTTCCATGGCTGACCATGGTTTGGTGCTGTTGGCTCTCTCTGTCTGCTCAACCCAGGCTGTGCGGAGCTCCCTGCGGGATCAGAGCGCTCCCCCGCCGGGACCCTACTCTCACATCCTCCTGCTGGGACACGGCTACATTTCCAGCCAAGCCTGGCTTTATTATGTGTGTCTGCGCTGCAGCCCCGCCAGCAGTCGGATCGGGAGGCGGAGGGAAGACCAGAGTCAGGACAAAGAAAAAGGGAGAGAGAGGCTAGCGACTAGAAATATTTACGGCTTTTAGGACGATAAACAAAAAGAAGAAAAATCCCCTCAGGTAAAAATGCTGCGTAAAATGCCATTGAGAGTGGCACCTTCGGAAAAATAACAGCGAAGGAGGGCGGTTCGTCGGGATCTCAACGAAAAGAGACAGTTGCGACAACTGCTAAAAGGAGGAAAAACATTGCGAATCAATTCCGAAACATCGACGAAGTGGGTTTACCATATTATCGGCAAGTATTGGCACCTCTCGCTACTGATCAGGTGTAATTTGGGCACGCTCCGCTTCTTGAAACTCTGAGCGCGCGTGCCCGCTCCACCGTCAACGTCTGCCGTTACGGAGGAACAAAAGAGCGTTCGCGTCTCGAGCACGGGAAAAGCCGCAAGTTATTCGTTAAATCTACAGGTTGAAGAAGTTTAATCATTGGAATATCCTTTTCCTTTGCCGTACTCTCTCTTCCTTTGAACGCTTCTGGACTAGCGAGACTGAAGTTGCCGCATTGCAACAGGCAAAGTGAAGAAATCTCCCAAGTATCAGCGCGTGACCTGTCAATATTTCTCGGAAAGGACAAGACACCCGTTAAAGAAAGTAAAATATTGCTCTAAACACGGAGATGTCTAGACGCAAGCAGGCCAAACCCCGCTCCGTTAAAGGTAAGCGTTTTATGTTGGTATACGAGAGGGAACAACTCACATGGCCAATGAGATTTCATGGGTAAAACTGGCGGGGATTGTGAAATGTATTGATTTAATGTTTTGGCTTTCAATAGTGACATTATGTTTATAGACTTTTAGTATGCTTTTTTCACATAGAAAGATAATTAAGAGATTAAACTTGCATTTTGATGCCAGCTGCCAGCAGGTCTTGTGGTTGGCAGTACAAGTTACCTCTTATAGGGAATGGGCTGTAGAAATAGTGCTCGAGTTTGTTTTAGACTTAATAATGTTAGTAGTAGTAGTATTTTTGAATTGGTTTCATGTTTATTAAATTATATTGATTTATTTTTATAATTAAACAATAAATAATTTATAGTCAGAAGCATTATTATTTTATTCATTTAACAAATAATAAATATTATATTTTTACAACTACTACTACTACTACTACTGATAATACAATAGACATTTAAATCAATATATTCCTATTTTGTCCTCTCTGTGGCAATAACAACATTTGAGATGTTTATGCAACTCATTTTAGTCAACCCCCTCTCAGTCTGAGGTGGTATCGTGAATGCAATCTGGTTCTTTATAGACCTCCGTTTGGTGTATTTTGTTTATTGTCTCAAATGTATTCCTGGTTGTGACTTTGACATGGCAGAATCAGTCACACACAGTCTCATCTCATTCACGCCCCTCCTACAAGACTCAGCACTCTCAGGCAGGTGAATTTAGGAGCAATAAGGCCTGCTGCTATTTTGCCTTGTCCATCAGCAATGTGCGGCAGATATTGTGCTGCCGGTCGAGATATCACTTGGCACCCTCACCCCAATAGAAACCAGATGGGCTTTCGGGTGGCCATGTGGCCCATATTAGTACCCCCTCCCCCAAATAATAACCAGTTTTTTTGTTTTAATTAACGGCCGCAATCTGCAGAGGTTCTTCAGGGAAGAAAAAAAATGGTCAGAAGTTTACATAGGGAGTAAGTGGATAATATTCATGGCGGGTAAAGTGAAAATAAAACGTGTTAAGAATAAGTTATTGTCATAGATATTTAACATTGACAGAGCCTGCTGGGTGCAAATCAATCCTAAACAATGTTTCTGAGTTGTTTTGGAGAGAGAGCAGCCTTTTCGACCCTGTAATCAATACCGTAATATTTATTTTGACCAGCTTTTATTGTTCACATAAACAGAGTGATGGAGAAAAATAATATTTAAATATGCATCACCCCCCTCCCCTCCAAGCATTTAACTGATAATGTTTTTTCTGTGGTTGTTTTTCCCCTAAGGCAATTTCAAGTCAAATGCTTGGTTGTATTGCAACAAATACTATTGCAGTTTTCTATCAAGTATGCATTGGCCTGCTGCAGCACAGAGGTTTGGGGGGTAAACAGTGATTGTATTGACTCAGCGATGCACGTCAATCAGAGGCCAATTAAATATGTAACCAAGGCTCGCTCTGTCCCTATCTCAGCCCAGCACCTTTAGCTTTGATTGCTATGCTCGGAGATTAGAAGGGCATCAACAATATGTCTGAGTGTGGTATGCACAAAATCATTCATGTTTTTTATGCCCCGGTGTCTAGTGTATTGGCTCGCTCATTCAGAGGTTAAGCTTGTTTGTCATTAATTTCTGCTTTGATATGTGCAAATCTGCAGGTGTTACGGCTGTAGAAAACATATGCAAGCACATCGAGAGGGGGGTTCCTA
Source organism: Gobiocypris rarus (assembly GCA_023029165.1). Taxonomy (NCBI): domain Eukaryota; kingdom Metazoa; phylum Chordata; class Actinopteri; order Cypriniformes; family Gobionidae; genus Gobiocypris; species Gobiocypris rarus. The sequence goes on along the minus strand of CM040918.1, from coordinate 11,292,795 downwards.
AAGGAACCGTTGCCCATTGTCATGTTAGACTGGGGATTATTTCCCAGCAAAGAAATCATGCTCTCACATCACATTACATTAGAAACTGCGATTGCCAGTGTTACTCGTGCACTCAAGAGCGAGAGAGATTATTTAGAGAGGAAAAAGACAGCGAGCGTTCGTCAGAGGGGGAGAGGGAGCTGCGCTTATCAAAATATTATTTCTCTCAATTAATCCCTTTTTAATGTGTGTCTATGCACTGAGTGTTCAGCTGTGGCATTCCTGTTTCATATCTCCACCGTCCCCATGAGTGTTTCATGCATTATGTAGCGATGATTATTACTTAATTACACATTAATAAATCCCCTTCATTTGCAGGACATTAAGAGGGGGATGAATGCACACGACAGGAAGGGAAACCGAGAGGGCACTTATTTCCATTTTTTCACTGTTGTTTACAGTCAGTCGAATCAAATTGGACCTTTTATTCTACGAAATGGAAAAAAGGTTTGAGTAATGCTGGCTGAGAATTAAATCTAATGGCATTATTCCCCTCTCTGCCCACTGACATCAGGGTCTTTTTTGGTACGTGGGTATATAGATGGGATTGTTCCTGTTTTACATGTTGAAATGTCTTTCAGGAGCGCATTCCACTCTTCCTGTAGAATATGTATCCTTTAGCAAGGGTTTCGATTGGGAATTGGGTAATTACTCGCTGTTTTGAATGAGAATTTTCAGATGTGCTACTGAGGGACTGTGGGAAGGAAGAGATTTTCATATATAGATACACAACACAGCAGCATTTTATTTTTATCAGGAACAACTGGATAGCAAAAACTTTTCTAGTTATTTTGTAATTTTTTGTTATTTTGCGTATTTATCTGACTTTTCAAGGTTTTCTGTTGCGTGACTTCATTGGTAATATTCAAAACTCATCTTCCGGAGGAGCTGTGTTACATGTTGGATGTTAAGAAAAGAGACAATGAAGCTGTAATGTGCTGTTTTGTTGATCTTTTTTGGTGTGTGTTTATGTAGCCGTACAGATCTCACCTCTTTGCTTTCCTCTCTTTCTGGCACCATCTGGTTTTAACGTTAAATGGCTTTTTTATTGTCACCTAGGCTTTTGGCAACGATGTGGAAGTTTCATTGGTCAGTGGGCTGTTGTAAAATGTTGAAGTGAGTTACCATAGGGCTGCAGAGCCACAAATGAAGAGATCAGGGAATGAGAACCCCCAGCGTTCTTATGCATCCAGCATTTGCGTTCTTCATTTCAGGCTTTGATTTGTGAGCTGTTTCCATTTTTTTTCTGCACCTAATCACTCGGATTTGCATCTGGTGCATTTTCAATGATGGTTCATTCATTGAGAATAATAGATTACATTTATTTTTAGTCAATATTTCTTTTCACGTTTCTGTTGTAGTGCCTGAAACATTTCTTTGTTCAACATTTTCCTAAGTCTGTGTTTAACTAAACTTATTTTTTTTTGTTAAAATAATAATCTTTCGTAAAATTGGTTTGTTTCAGTTCCAGGCAGTTTATGTGAGGATAGAGAATGAAGTGTTTATCTGTGTGTTGACTGTTAGAGGGTGTGATTTTGAGGTAATGGGAGATGAACCACAAAATTGATTTTTATGCTCTTGCTTTTTTTTTGTTTTCATTGACTTCACAGCATGAACAATTAGTTAAACAACTCTAAAAGTATTTAATCAGAACCAGGAAAAAAATGTAATTGCGCACAGTTTGACAGCAGCTGAGGTCTTTTTTAATGGCTGTTTTTGGGTGTTGATGCAACTGGTATAATAATAGTAAAAGGCAAAATGTTTTTCTTCCGCTCTTTAAAGTTCTTTTTTTACACCAAATAGTTATACCTTGTAGTATCTGGAAGCAGTGACACCTATTGGTGTGGAGATTGTGCTGTAATTCGTCTGGTCTGTGATGGGAGGAAAAGGCGGGTGGGTTTTGATGTGGGTTTCTCCCTGGTGGGCAGTGTGTCTGCCAATGACAACTCCTTATCAGCAGCCTGCCTGCTAGTTTTGTGGGGAAGAATCTGTCTTAATGTAAGAGCTCATTCGTAGGCTCTGCCATTGTACCGGCTTAGCCACACGCTTTATCAGAAGGCCTGGGCTCAGTGGCCCGGAACCGGAGCTCGCTGCGGACCCGCTCCATGCCACGCTTCACTTCTAAAGAGAAGGCGTCGCTCTGACGCTCGCTGTTATTAATTCTGTTTGTGTGGTTGGCATTCCCTGCGCCCCCCTCTTCCTTCCCCACCAAGCCTGCCAGCCAAGGCTCCCCTGTCAGGCCTTCCCGGAGGATCGCGGCCGTTCTAAGATGCTGCGCTCTGGAACCCGGATTGGGCTGCTGCAGAGGGCAGATTAAAATGTGCTGGAACAACACGCAGAGAAAGAGTCTCTCAAAGCTGCTCGTACCCATGTAGATTAAACATGGCAGCCATTTTCACTTAGTCCGCAGAGAGCGTCAGACTTTTGTCTAGAAAGCACGTTGTGGTACGTCTTGAAAGTATTCTTTTCCATTTAGGAAATTAAGTTTGGTGACCTAGAATATGAATTTGAGTGACATTTCATACAGGAAGGCTCGTTTTATAATTTAGGCCTGTCAAACTGTCGATGTTATGAGCCACTCTGGGTTACACTACCTACATTTAAAAGTTTGAAATCAGTAAGATTAATACTTATATTCAGCAAGGATGCATTTTCAACATTGATAATGTTTTTTGAGCAGCAAATCAGCATGTTAGAATGATTTCTGAAGGATCGCGTGACACTGAAGACTTGAGTAATGGCTGCTGAATTCCGCTTTGCTATCACAGGAATAAATTGAATACAATAAAATGGAAAACAGTTATTTCAGAATATAACTGTTTTCCTGAATTTTTGATTAAATAAATGTAGCCTGGTTGAACAAAAGAGACTTCTTTCAAAAACATTAAATGTTAACCTTACCGACTTTAAACATTTGTTTATATGTCAAAAGTTAGAAGTGTTTTTCTGTGTGTAATTGACTTTTCCTGATATTGAAAGATGCATTAACGCTCGCCTCTCTTCTCTTTCTCCTCTCCGGGTGGCTGCTCTACGACCCTGCCCCATCTCACTGGGCTGTACATTAAACATAAGGAAAGGGGGCAATTAAGCCCACTCTCTACACCTGGCTGATGCATATATTTATTGGCCTGTCTCCCTGCTGGACAGGCTTCGGGCCCTGGTCTGAGCTTTTTGAGGGTGGTGATTGAAGGGCTGCAGAGGTCATTAATGAGGAGTACTGGTGCTGGTTTGACCCCTGCTGCACCCCCTAGAGTCCCCTCTGACCCCTCACCAGGTCATCTGGCCTCCCATGGCAGAGCGTTCAGGGAGCCGTCCGAGACCAGTGAAGGACTGGTATAGCTGGAGGTGAAATGTTCCTGTGTGTGCGTGTGTGTACGCATGCATGTGCCCACGCACAGAGAAATCTCTTGAACGCTTGTGGCTCTCTCCAGAGCAGAACCTATCGATTTCACAAGGCCTAAAAAAGTTTTCTAGCAGCAAGAACAAAACGGCTAAAACAAAGATATGCTTACAGAGTTGAGCAGCCTTGCCCTTTCAAACACAGATGGAGTTTGACTCTGCAAAACGAAACTTTTGAGTAATTTGCAGAGTTCATCCAATGTCAAAATGTCTGGCTGTACCTTGTTTCAGATCTTTCAGACAATTACATCGGCGAATAAAGAGGCGTAATTGATTTGGCAGAATGATAAAACACGACTGCGACCCTTCACTTATCAATTAAAGTAACTAGTTTTAAAAATACAGACATGACCAACAATAGTGAAGCGGCGCTTGTCAGTCAGCTGTTTCGTCACGGACAGATTATGTGTGCGAACCACAGGTCTCTGTGTTGGGTTAGTAATGCCTTGATAAATTGATTTTAAGGCGTGAAGCTTCCTCGCTTTATCCGGAGGCTAGTCTGGAACCTAGCATAGAAGTCTTTTTGGCTTAGACAGAATTAGCCCTTCATTGTAAAAGACCCTCAGTTCTGCTAGCCTGCCTGACCCCAGAGAAAGACGAGTCCTTGATCCTGGAGTCAGATGTGTTTTTCCTTATTTTTCTTCATTTAATTCCCCGTCAAACAGCAAGCCCCCTCCCCTCCCGCAAAGTCAGGGATAATAACCCGTGCAAACAGCGGGGCTATGCTGAAGAAACAATTAAAGTGGCTCTTCATTCGAGAGCGCTCACGCACACACATACGCTCACAAAGGGAGAATAAAGGGGAGGGGACACAGGAAAAAGCGTAATAATGACATTTACAAAACAGCCGTTCTTCTATGATGTGTTCATTTGTTGGTTAAAAGTCAGGTTTTTCCATTGTGTGCAGTTCAGTTTGCATGTGTGCGTTTTTGGAGGGCTGCTCCTGAATTCAAGAAGTTCCCAGAGGACCTGAATGAGGCAAAGAGTGATTATTACTCTCTCCTTCTCTCTGTTCACCTCATATCACCTAACTTCTCACCTTTTTGCCTTTTTGTTAAATTGTAATATATATATATATATATATATATATATATATATATATATATATATATATATATATATATATATATATATATATATATATATATATATATATATATATATATATATAGCGTGTGCGTGTGTATATATTAGTATATAGTTGCAGTTTCATCAGCATAAATCTTCTTCGTCAGCTTCAGAAGGAGTTTGTAGGATGCTTTGCCATACAGTCACATTTCACTTAGGTCACTAAGCTACGTCAGTACTTCAGCTTGAATTATTCTGAAGAAATAGATAAACAAAAATGTATCTATAAAATATTCACACATGGATGGACTGATAAGACAGAAACATATCTTCATCGATTATATGGCTGACACCCGGACCCTGGTTTTAGGCACAAAGCTTCTGGGCATGGCTTGTCGAGAACAAGTCATCCATCTCCCGGGTGCCAGTTGCTCACCTCACAAATACTTATCCGTAACAAAGATTACTAGCACATACATAGCTTCTTCAAGGTTGGAGTTGGTTTAGCTCCTGGTCTAAACAGAAAACTTTCCCAAAACATACTGATAACATGTTCTTTCTCTCAGTGAGAGGTTCAGACTATATTTACCATTATTCTCTAGTATTTGAATAGAGAAAAGTAAAGTTAATGCTTTAACTAAGAAGTGGTCACATAGACGACAGGCTGAAATGACCCAGTGACCTCGGCTGTCTTAGTCAGTTAGAAGAGTAGATATTAACACGTTGAGTGTCTTCTTAAGTTAAGTTAAGACAAAACAAGTCCATATTTCATCTTTGGAAGCCGGGCTAAACGAGCAAACGCTGTTACTGCATTCCTAGCATGGGCTAGACCCTCAGTCACATCTCAGATACCAAATACAGACAAAGGAAACACGGAGAGAACACGCGTAATTCTATAACTAAGTAAAATCTCATAAACTTGAAAGTCATTAAAATCATTTAATATATAGAAGGGTAAATATTGATTATTGATTAATACCTTCATTAAAAATCACTCATAACAAATCACTCCAAAGGATATATCGGCCATCAGCCACCCTGCTCTCTAAGATGGCACCAGCCATCAAATAATCAATAACGGTTGACAACTAGTGTTGTGTCAGGAGAGATGACTCGGGCCACATTTAAGGTGGTGTGTAGAAGCAAATCATCCACCTTTGTGGTAGCACATGCATGGTGGATCTAAATTTTAATGCAGCTGACGTGTGTGTTTGTGTTAGAGCACTGCCAGAGAGACAGAATTGACTCCAAACTGTGTCAAAACGCTCGCCATATCCAAACCAAATCAGTTAACCTTATGTTATATCTCGTCGGCTTAGTCCCCAGGTAAAGTTCTCCATGCTACAGCCACAGCGTGTATTTAATCATCCATCTGCTGGCACTCAGACGTGTGTGTGTGTGTGTGTGTGATGTGGGCTGCTCTGATAGGTGTGTATCTGTGTTGTTGTGGTTGAACATGATGGGAAAGGGAGTCTCTTTCAGCTTCTGCAATACAAGGGAAAAAAATCCAGGGCCAAGAGAAGTGCGCAGAAATTATTAACCATCCACACACTCGCGCTCCCAATTCTTCTTTATTCTCTCTTTCCTGCTCAGCTTCTCTCGCCTAATAAATGCTTCATGTCACCATCAAACAGGGCCTGACTTGCTCCAGGAGAGGCAGAGAGAGGGAGCGGAAAGAAAGAGAATTAGAGATCGCGGCGTGAGGGTTGTATACAGTGGGGCCTTGGTGTTGATGGATGGATAGATGGATGGGCGGATGGACAGTTGTTAAAAATGTAAAGTTTGGCCTGTTCTGAAATGATGGACAAGGACAAGGGACCAGACTGTCTGATTCTTTTTCTTCTATCTGGGTCTAGCTCGGATCATTAAAATCCAATATCATATTTGCACCATAATACCTTGAGGCAAAGTGTAAACGCAATACTTTACACATTGATACTGAAGAAATCAATCCATAATTAGTCAGGACATTTAAGTCCAAGTCTTTCGCACTCATGCAGTGTTTTTATCACTTCTGTTATTGACGGTAACCTGAGTTATGGAATCAGAATTAATGGTTAAAGTGTTGCGTTAAACACCATAATTGACAGAAAATTTTGACTATTTTTAATTGATTTGAATTTACTTCCTGACAAATTCTATGAATAACATGCCCATGATGTTGTCATGTGTGGTATTCTACACTCCTGGTTACAATTGATCACAAAACTTAATTCAAAGTAAATCGACACCTTGGGGAGTAACACAATACTCAACTTTTCATGTTAGCGTCACATTATTGTCATACTCCTTAAAGTGACTAATTACATGATGATTTTATGGGGAAGATATTTTCAGTTGCATTTATTAGTAAATAGATTTAAAAAGAAAAGACTTGTGGTCATTTATTTTTAAAGTAACAAGTAATGTTTTTTTTATTTTCAATTTTAAACAAATGCAATCGAAAATGTCTCCCTTCCTCATAAAGTGATTTTTATTAAAAGTAGTATATGTAACATAACCTTAATAAAAGTAAAAAGTATAATACTTAAATCTCTCCACTGATATATATAAAAAATATTTAAGCTATTTATTTGCTGACAAAAAAAGAGTCTGTAAAAAGTAACAATGTAACTTTAGTTTTAAAAGTAATGTTCGCCAGCACCGCTTGGGTGTATTTATCTATGTAGTTCTTTAGAAATTCTCATATACTGGAACGGAAGACCCCTGAGAGGTCAAGGACTGAGTGTTATCCCCCTCCCAACGCACACACTTTCCTTCTTTTTCTTGTGGTCATGTCCCACAATAAGGGTCGCTGTAAGTGTGGGTAGAGTTCATTTAATAAGAACCCCTCCCACAAAATCCCCATACACAAACAAACATGCGCTGGCACGGTCTCCGGCGGGCTAAACAAACAGAAGAAGGGTCTCAAAAGGAGCGTGATTGCAGAGTTAATCTGTCCTCTAGTGATGCAGGCCGGCCGCAAAGCTCCTTCAGAGAGGGACACATTGTAATGCCTAATCAAGTCTGTATCAAACTAAATAATGCTGTAGCGTGAAATTGGAAGCTGAAGTCAAAAAGCACTCCCCAGCCTGTACTACAGGATAAGGCAATTAAGACTCTCTCTCTCTTTCTCTCTCTCTCGTTCTTCCTGTCTCCTGAGCAGTCAGGCTGTACTCTTACGTCTTTGTGTGTAACAGTCCTGTTCTCTTTCTCCCTCCTGTTCGGTTGATGGTATTGTTGGTGGTGTACTGGGAACATCTATTTCTGGAGGGTCCCGAAGGCGCTGTGATCCAGGGAGGCCGTCCTCCTCCGAGGTCAGGGGCGTTCAGCACGGGGCCCTTCCACCTGCCAGAGGGTGTAAAGCAAGCATTTTGGTCGTTTTGTCTCCTTGAGTACTCTACAGATAAATCAATGGAGTACTCGGGGATGGGGGTCCACCTGAGCGGTTGTGCATTGTTGGTTGTGTTAGGGAAGGCGTCAGACTACGCATGCCATGTCATGTTAAAAAGTCTTTTTTCTAAAAACATCTATTTTAGCAAACAAACCTAAAAATGCATCTCAAGACCCCTTCATTCTGTTCCATTTAATTGCTCTCCATCTAGATGTCTGCAAAAAAGACTGCATCCTCTCTCACCCTAATTCTTGCAGTTTTGAGCACGGATGCTGCCCCAAACTGAAAGACAATGTGTACAGAAGGTGCTTCAGCTATTTCATTATGAAGGCCAAATGTGAATTTTGAGGAAGTCCAAAGGGCCATTTTACCCAAAAATGTATTTACTCTCCCTTATGTCTTTCCAAATTCGAAGTTTCTTTTCTGTGGCACATGAAAGAAAAAAATATCTTGTTTTTATTTTTTTTTGTTTTACTTTTTATGTGTATGTATATTTAACTTATATTTATCTATGCGGTTGTTCAGCAGAAGAAAGTCATACAGGTTTGGAACGACATGAGGTTGAGTACATTTTCATCTTTGGGTCAACTATCCCTTTAAGTTTAACTTGCTAAACTGCAACTTAATACTCTTTTCCTTTTTTCCCCTTTTTTTAAAAGAAAAAATCTTGAACCTGCAACTTTGCATAATTACTTGCATATATAGAAATACATCTGATGTGTGTGTGATTGTATGTACACCTAAACTGCTGATTTATGCACTTTTGTGTACAAGGCAGCACAGCAATGTCATCTTAATCAATAGGAGGGTCATATAAAAATAATAGACGTGCAGGATTTGGCAAGTTGACCATCCAATGGTGTACAGCGTTTTGCTGAAAATAACATTAGTAAAAATGGAAAGTAGAAAGTCTTTTATGGCACGTTTGCATGTTGTCTACACTGATTTTCGATTAAAAGTTTTGAAATTCGAAAGTCCAGTCATGCAATTATTGTGTTTACAAATTGTTCATCACTGTCACTTTTGAGTACTAATGCCCTTTCCTAGTGTAAAAGGTGATTTTGGACAACGTGGGATGTGCTTGTGACGGTTTTGGGTTCTGCCGTTGTCCCTTTTGCAACCGCCCCGTCCGTCCCTGTTTGATGGCATCACGGCGGGAAGAACGTGATTATGGTGCTCTCCCTAGTGAGCAGCGTTCTGAACCTTGTGTCACAGTCGCTGACAGCCCCACACAGCCGACAGGATTTAATCACGTCTGCTCTCCCTCCATGTTCTCTCTTTACCTCTTTCGCTTTATATCGCTCAGACTCTGCTTCTCTCTGCCTTCCTCGATCCTTCTCTCTCTCTCTCTCTCTCTACACAGGTATATTGGAAACATTTTTCCTCTTGTCTTTGACAGGCAAGACAGATGAAAAACAAATTTCAGATCTGATCTGAGCGCCCCTTTAATCTTTGACTATGTTTTCTTCTAGTGAACACCGTAGCTCCACCATGCACTTACGTGTGTATGTGTGTGTGGTGCCAGTGTGGTTTACGTTTTTCTCAAATCTTTGAGTTGAAGAATGTGCCTGTGTGTGTTTTTTAAGCACATTTGTGCCTCTGAGTGTGTGTTTATGAGAGTGAGTGTGTTTAGAGTCAAAGAGTGTCAAGATAAATATATAAACTTCAGTGTTCTGCACTCTGTTGAAAGGCAGAATTGTGGTAAACTGATAAGGCCCTGACTACATCTTTCACTGTATGTGTGTGTGTGTGTGTGTGTGTGTGTGTGTGTGTGTGTGAGAGCGAAAGAGAGGGGAATGCAGAGGAAGAAGGAGAGTTGACACTGCACCCAGGGCTTTCCTCAGGAAACGGCTGCTGACGGCCTTTAGCCAGAACCTCGCATTGCACGGCCAGGAATGTGCCATGTGTGCGGTGAGGAGGGAGGAGTGTGAGAGACAAAGAATGTGTCTACGTGTGTGACTTTTTAATATTTGTGTCATGCTGGTATATACTGTGATTTAGACATGGCATCTAATTTCTGGTGGACTAGCGGTAACAAACAAAATTGCTATATAATGATTATCTTCAAACTTGTCTCCCAAACACTTCCATTTTGCCCTTCTGCCACACTGATTTTCAGTGATTATTTGATTTAATTTAATGTATTTATTTGATTCATTATATTATATTATAATTTTATTATATATTATATTTTATTATATTAAATTGTATTATTTTACATTATATTAATATATTATATTATATTAATTATATTATGCATTATATTATATTAGACATTACATTTATTATATTATATTAGATATTACATTTATTATATTATATTAGACATTACATTTATTATATTATATATATATATATATATATATATATATATTATTTTTATCTGCTCCCTTTCATGTCACAGTTCAGGATAGTAATGTAATCGCTATTGAGATGTATGAGAATGCTTACGGATAGCCTTCTCCATGCATTTCATATGTCCTTGCTTTGGAGAAGGTCCTACCCCCAAAATTACACCATTCGTTGAGGTAAAGTTGCTATGTTTGGTTATTCAAACAGAGCAGTGTTTTGCACCGTGTTTACACTATGTAAATCAACCATAGGCATCTCTGTTTATTAAACTCTCATTAATTTTAACATCAGAAAAATGACACAAATCATTTTAAAGCTAAGTATGTTTTGCTTTCAAGACTGGATAGATATTGTTAGATTACACCAGAACATGTTGTATTTGTGCTGCTGTGTGCAGTGTTCTGTCTCATCTCCATCTTCTGTCACATCAGAGGTGTTGTGGATCTCTAGTTGGCTCTTGTAAAAACATCAAAGTTAGCATTACTTCAAGCATTCTCACAAACATGCAGCACACCTCAACTTACATAAAGAAGAGAGAAAGAAAGAGAGAAAACATAGAGAAAGCACAACAATAAGAGTCTCTTTTGACCTGAGCCACCCAAGTTCTCCCAAGAGCACCAAACCTCAGGAAGACAACACTTGTGCTCTCGCGATCCTCCCACTCTTGTATCTGCTCTGTTTTTCCTCCACACCATTTCCTTCTTTTACAGTGTTGACTTCCTGTCCCTCATTCCTCTAGCTCTGTCCATTGCTCGGATTCTCTGGTTAGTGTCATATGATTTAAATGCTGTATACGTATAAAAAAAAGATTAGATGACATTTTCACTTATGTTATCTTATTTTATTTTATTTGTTTATGTTTTGCTAAATAGTTTATAATTAATTTTACACTGACATCTATAGAAAATCTATTATTAGTATTTTTTTTATTTTTTATTATTTGTCATTTTGCTAATGTGTTTGAACCCATCATCCATCCACCCATCCATTTCCAAACCGCTTGTCCTATCCCAGCTTCTGGAGTCATAGGCATGTTTTTTGAACTGTTCTTTTTAACAGCATGTGATTTGAATGTGTGCCTAGTTTCACCGTATGTTTTAGAGGGAGACTCTGGACTTCTTCATTTTGTGATTGATGTAGTGGTGAGTCTGCGGTCTGGGTCCAGTCAGTCTTCATTGTGTCCCTTTGCCATATAACACCCCTCACCCATCCCCCCTCAAGCATGTTTTCTGGCCAGTGCCACTGGTTTTTAAGGCCATTTTGTGCAGCGGAGCAGTTTCAGTGCTGATAAAAGTATTTGGTTAATCAGCTTCCCTCGCTGTCCCTAGGCCTAGGTTTGGAGGACAGGCTATTGAAGTTGAAGCCCTTCTGGGAAAAGCCCAGGCTGAGAGATTGGCACGGTGCTCTACCAATGCTAGGACCTGCGAGATACAGCTGGCAGCCAATGCATTCGGATTGCGAGGGTCTGAGGGCGAGGCTGTCAGCTGCGTCCCATCCAGCAGGAAATGCCTGTACCGCCCTCACGGGCCGGCCTCCAAAGCCTGATTGGACACAGTGACCCAGTTGAGCGATAAGAGTCCCGGCAGAACTCCCGCTGTCCACGCTTCCGTACCACGCTTGGGGAATACTCATCCCTGTCACTCCATCTTTGCTGTCATTCCACTGCAACTAGAGAGTGTGTGTGTGTGTGTGTTTTCAGGGGCGGAGCTGTCACAGAATCCGGCCCGCATTCAAAACAGCCCTGGCTACAGGGAAGGAGTGAAAGAGAGACATAGACATATTGAGGAAACAGTCTCCTCCTTCTCCTGTCAATGCTGGTGTGTTGCTGACAAATGGCTGCCTGAGTGTAAATATTAGTTGTTGTTTTTTTTTGGCACTTCTCTTGCTGTCACGATGGCAGCAGTTGTTTTGATGGTGATATTTTGTAGGTGTGGAAATCAGCAGGGACCTGGCAATACAATAACATATTGATATCTGGATATATGACTCCATGTTAAGCGTATAATTGCAATTCAAAAGTGTGAAAAATCTTTTACTTATTATTTTCATTGGAATATGGCACTTTGGACAATCAGCACTTTATTGTAGAGCCATGTAAGTAGTGTAACTCATATATACACAATATAACGAAATATCGCAAATGATTGTATTGCAATATGGATTTAGCAATGGCTTGTGATAACTGCATGATTTTAATGCTCCAAAAGATTATAAAAAGTTTTAGGTTTATGCAGACAACAGAGAGTGGACATGCTTAATGTTGCTCACATACAAGAGGCCGCCTCTCGAACAGCACATGATCCCGAATTCAGTTCTCTTTCGCAGCTTATAAAATGACCCCCTGCTCTTGACGAAATACCCTTTGTAGCTTTAATAAAAATCAGTATATAGTTACGTTTTATTTTTACATTTGATTATGTAATTTCTGCCTTTAAATAAACCTAAAGTAGGCCTATACCTAAAAAAATGTAAAATACAAAGTTATTTTTATATTTATTTTAAGTAATAGACTTATTGTATTTTAGAAAATGTAAAATTACATATATTTTCATACAACAATTTGTCACAACTGTAATCTAATACAGTGTTGTGAGGTAAAATATCACTATGCTTAAAATTGATACTATGAAATATTAATTTTCATATCCAACCCCCCCGCCTCCAATATGACCCTAAGACTTGATGACCCTCGGTCTTATGGTGCAGTAATTCTACGGCAATGATGGTTACTACATGCAGTCCAGCGGGCTGTATTGCGCTTATCACTGTAGTAAACACACAGCAATATCGTATACTATACAGAATGAGCAATACATTTCAACTCAAGGTATTTATGTGCGTTTATGTGCTGCGGTCACCATTGGTGTGTATTTGTTTTTGCTCTCTATGTAGTTGAGTCCCTTCTTTTGAATGGCTTCATACCGCTGCGTCCGGGTATTGATCTTCGGTGGTTGCTTGTGATGTGTGTAGTGCTTACGGGAAAGAGCGTATGTATTTTTATATGCGTGTTGGCAGGAGTGAATTGCACCATTCAGAGAGCAGGCCTACGAACGGCTCTCTCTTGGGTGTGTTTGTGCCCGTGTGTGCTTGAGTAAGTGCATGGGCTTCTTCTAGCGTGCTTGCCTCCTTCCGTGTGTGTGTGTGTGTGTGTGGGTCTGTTCTGGCTCAGGTACGCCTCCCCCCTCTGTGCTGCAGCAAGATGACGGTGTCTCTGGAGGTCTGCAGGCCAGCGTCTAGAGACACAGCCGTGCGTGTTCCCGTCATTCTCCCTGCTATTAAAAGCTATTAAGCCATGCAGAACAAGTCAGGCTTTTATCTATTATTAATTATCTGGAAATGAAAGACACTCTGCCTCTACTTCTCCCTCTCTCCTCTCTCCTTCATGGCGAGACTGTGCGTCAGTATAGGATGACCGTTAAGGCGTCATTAACCCAGAAACATGGCAGTGATGGACAGCATGCTGTATCTCTTCATTTATAATGTGTTTTTCTGTGTCCCGGAGAACACGGGCGATGTGAAGCCACACATAGCGGCCATTAAATCAGCCCTACTGCAGGACTTGCGGGATACCTCTGATTTCCTTTATTAAATGTTGATTGCCTAGCCTTATGCTTTTTTTAATGCCGGGTTCAATGGTTTAAGGGGTCCTGTCTGTCTGTCGTCGTTCTATCTATTGTTATTTCATCTATCTTGCATTTATCTCAATTAATAAAAATGTTTATGAATAGTTTTAAGGCCCTTTCACACAGAGCTTAGATCCCAGACAATTGCCATAAAATTGCTAGAGTTCCTTGTTTGTCAACGCAAAACATCCTGGGTTCGATCCCGGGATGAGGACCTAGTAGCATTGCCGGGATCAGTTCCGGAACGTCCCCTGTGTGTACAAAAGGCAGGATCAATCAATGCCGTACAGGGTTTGTCGTAGTGAGGAACTGAAGCTGTGATAGTTTGCCATCTTGGAACGGTACTCGCTGCACTAGTTTGTGATAAAAAAGAAGCATGAAATTGCAGATCATAAGCAAACTTATAAGACACTGCGGAGACATTACATATCACATCCTGATGTCACGTGTCTTCTACGGGATCTTAACGGGATGTGTGCGAACGCACAGATTCCAGAAAATCACTGCCATTGTGATGATACACATTATCAGTGTATTTTTCCTGAATCTCTGTGTGAAAGTGGGTTTAGTGGACAAACTGTTGTTATTTAACAGTTAACATAATTAACGGTGTGCTGTTAATGTGCCACTTTAGGTGTGCGACTGCGTATATCGCCTTTTCCAATCATATTTTTGTCCCTATAGCTGTTTTTCCATATTGCCTACATTTGCAGCCCAATAAGGTTTCTTTTCTCAATTTTTATTAATTGTACATGGCTTAATCACAGAATTCACCACTACTCTGTGTGTCACACATGTTTTTGTGATGATGTTTGTGCCACATGTTGGACAGGCGGAGATCAAACACCCCGCCCTCCATGCTGTGGACTCCGACCTGATTAATCCAGTGCAAGCGTGTGTGTGTGACAGTCTGGGGCCCGGTCTCCCGATTCCATCAGGAGCGGGTCTTAGGGACACTCAACAGGACCCCAATCGTGATTTGTGATGTTGCATGGGTAGCCATTGGCCCTGCGTGGGCCCATTCTAATGAGGGGGCCGGACCGCAGTGCACTCTGGGCCCAAACAGCTCGCCGCTGGACACTAATCCCAGGGTGCCGTGGAGCTGTTTTGTACTGACAAAATCACACACGCTTTGCTCAGGAAGCAGCACACACACTCGTACACAAACAAGGCAGGAGCACAAAGACACAGGGGTATGAACCCATTCAAATGCATAGGCTCAAACACGCACAGGGCGCACACACATACACACACACTGAGCTGCAAATGGGGGGCTGCTAATGGCTTCCAGTGGGAGAGAAGGAGAGCAAGGCTTTATCCCTTAAGTGTAGAAGACTTAATCATACAGAATGGCCCGGGGCCAGTAACAGGGCTGTACGGCACGCCCCTCCACACACGCATTAGGTATTCTGCTGCTGAATCTCCTGCAGACGGCTGCAGCAGAGCCGGGCCCAGGTGAGACTCCCTCTGAGCGTTTGCTCACTCACTCGCTTTCCCCTTCCCTTCCACCTATCTCTCTTTCTATCTTTCTCTCCATGTCAAACACGCATACCAACAGTGGTCCACAAGAGCTTTTCATTGTAATGTCATTTGAGGTGCGTCTGCATAATATTCTCGCCCTCCCTCCGCCCATCTATTAGTCTTTTTGTCTCTCTTAAAATTTATATTCATACAAGCTCTACTAGCACGACTGTTTAAATAACAATCTCTCTTTTCATTTTCTTTTTTCTTCTTCTTCATATTCTTCCCTCCCCTCTCTTTTCTGGCATGGTGCTGCAGTGCGATGCCGATCTTTGAAGCTTTACCTGCAGTGTGTGAGGCCCTTACTGGGAGAAGCAGGGGTCCGGCGCGTGTGAGGGTCCGCATATGCATGTGTGCTCGTTAAGGGCCCTCGCAGCATCATGTCTGAGGGCGAGTGTGTTTCTTCTCGCTGGGTTAAGAGATGTGATCTCGTTCTTTGTATGCGCAGCGTCTCCTCATTGTCAGCATCTCTCACTTGCGGTGAAACGCATCCCTGATTTGATAACGCAGCGGATCCTGACGGAATTCCTCTCCGGTTCAGGAGGAGTGTGTTCTGGTAATCCTGCCAGTCACAACGACAAGGGTTATATAAACAGATGCTAACAGGATTCACCCCCAGTTCCCAATTTTTCTCGCCGTGTTTATGTCCGGGGGGGATTTTAAGGCGAGTTTCATGCTTGTCGAGCCTCTCACGGACAGCTATCCACACCTGCTTTCTTTTTGTATAGCACTTCGTTATATAAACTCCTGTAGCAAACAATTGCCGTTTTGTTCTTTCTTTTTTTAAAGACTTTTTTGACGTGTATTTATTGCAGTGGGAGATAAGACAGGAAATTATGAGAGGAAAAGGGAGTCAGAAAATATATTGTGAGCTAGATTTGAACTCTTGTTGTGACCACAATGCCTCAATAAGTTTTTTTTAATTCACTTTCTACATGAAAAAGAATTTCAACATATCTATTTTCCACATGCATCTTATCAACTTGATATTTCACTGAAACGACAGACTTCTTTTGGATGACGTGTGCCGGACTTTCCCAACCGTTTTGTCCACTTAAACCTTGTCCCTTTCTTACAATTGACTGCAAGCTCGCATTCAGATTTGCCTCCTTCTGATCAAACACCCTGACATTTTTTTTGAATAATTTGTTTCACTCTGATGTGTCACAAAATGGAAGATCTGACACTACTGTTAAATCACAACATTAAAAGTTACAATAATTACGTATCTTAAATGAAAAAATAAACAAACATATATATATATATATATATGAACCACTTGTAGAATCTGTGAAAATGTGACTAATTTTAACAAAATGAAAGCGATGGTAAAAAATGCGTAATTTTTTTTATTAAGTGTTGCCCTGAATAAGATATTTTACATAAAAATGTTATATAGTCCACAAGAAAAAAATAGCTGAATTTATTAAAATGTCCCGTTCTAAAGTTTATTAACCATTGATTCTTAATACTGTGTCGATACCTGGATGATCCACGGCTGTTTTTTTGTTTTGTGATGGTTGTTCTTGAGTCACTTGTTTGTCCTGAACTGTCCAATGTTCTTCAGAAAAATCCTCCAGCTCCTCCAAATTCTTCAGTTTATCAGCATCTTTTGCGTATTTGAACCCTTTCCAGCAGTGACTGTATGATTTTGAGATCTTTTCTCACTGAGGACAATGTAAAGGACTCAAATACAGCTATTAAACAAGGTTCAAACATTCACTGATGCTCCAGAAGGAAACACAAAGCATTAAGAGCTGGAGAGGGTTCAAATACGCAAAAGTTGCTGGACAACTGAAGAATTTGCAGGACCTGGATGATTTTTTGTTGTTGAAGAACGTTGGGCAGTTGAGGACAAACAAGGGACTCAAGAAGAACCATCACAAAACAAAAAAACAGCCGTGGATCATCCAGGTATCAACCCAGAATATTAAGAATCAATGGTTCATAAACTTTTGAACGGGTCATTTTTAATATATTCTGCTTTTTTTCTTTTCTTTTTTGTCTTGTGGACTATATGTAAAAAATGTTTTATGTAAAATATCTTATTCAGGTCAGTACTAAAAAAAAAATAACGCATGTTAAAATCATTCACATTTTCACAGGGGTTCACATTTTTTCTTGCCACATAAATATACAGTAATTTGTGTGAAATTTGAGCTTCACCATTGTGGGCATGCCTTAAAAATGTTTATAAGTTGAAATGTATAAACATTGCGTAACGCTATCAAAGCATTGCTGTTTGTTTGAGAATCACAACCAGCAAGTCTTACTCAACCAGTGGCATGAGTTTGGGGCAGGATTATCTATTTGACCAAGCAATGGCAGACCTGATTCGGAGACCTGTTTGATAACAGTCTTTTTTTGTTGCAGTTCCATTTGGAGACACTGACACAGATATTAGACCTTTTACAAGTTCAAATAGAAAAGGCGCATGCTAATTTGTGCATACTTATTGTGATTTCCCCATACCCTTGTTATTTTGGTAGATAAGCATCGCCCGTTGTTAATTTAAAGTGCTCATTTTGAAAACAATTAAAGGCTGTGTCATTCTCCCACCGGCTGGCAAGCGTTTTGGCGGCTAAATGCGAGCGTTGTGTTTGCCATGTTGTTACGACGCGCTTGTTTGATCTCTACCCTCGTCCTATTCTCCGCTCTGCTACGCTGATCACTGTGTTGCCGTCAGCTACACTCAGATATATTTGTCTGTGTGTGTGTGTGTGTGTGTGTGTGGTGACGGTGCTGTTTAACACTGCTTAACAGGACCCAGAAATGCAAATAACGCTGCATGCTCACTCCAACACAGCAGTAATTAACTGAGGAGGAATTTCAATAATATAGAAATAAATTGTGTCAAGGATTTGTGTGTGTGTGAGTGAGATGTAGTGAGGGAGTTTGAAGATGGCCCTTGGGGGAAATGTGTTTTTTTCCTCTTTCTTTCTTCTTTTAAATAATAGTTTAAATGGAAAAAGAAACAGCAGTCCACCCCTGCAATGGTGCTAAAAAAGGGAGATTTCCCCAGGATGCTGATTATTTATTAACCCCTTCTTACCTGTGAGATTAATACACACACAAATATACAGCTATTTATAAAATGAGAGAATATGATTACATATTTCATGATATATTATATATTTTTATTTACTTGTGCTGACAAGACAGTGGAGCTTTGCTTAAATATTTTACGTTAAAAATATATATTTGTTAATAATTGTACTTTCAGTCATATCTTTAAATCAGTTTTAGAAAAAGTTTGCTCTGTCAATTGGCTGTGCCAGTGGACACAAAGTGTGGGCGCAAAACTGAATTCTTTCTTTTTTTAATTGATAATAATTCAATGATATATTGACAGTTGAACTAAAAATGTGAAATGTGAAATCTGCCCACCTTACAGACCTGAGAGGTCATGGTATGTAAACGCATGCAAATGCTCTGGTCAGCAGTGTCCATTTTGGATCTTGAAATGGAGGCACAGCGTCAATCTCTTCTCCTCCATCCAGCTCCTGTGCAGCTCTCAAGGATGTTAAGGAAACTGAGAGTATCCAAGGTAACATTTAAAACATGCTGTTATGATTAGAATGTGCACTCCACTGTATAAAGCTTTTACAAGCAGGAGCTGTTCTGTAGGAAGGAAGCAGTGTCAGTGCCTGCAATGTGGAGCTTTCCTTTCTCTAGTGCACAACATAAACGAGTTATGCATTTGTTCATAGTGGTAGACCGATATTGGTAATATAATACTATATACACTACTGTTCAAAAGATTTTTTAAAGAAATGAACACTTTTATTCAGCAAGGATGCATTCAGTTGATCAAAAGTGACTGTAAATTTATTTATAATGTTACAAGATTTATATTTAAAAAATAAATTGTACTTTTAAAATTTCTATTCATCAAAGAATCCTGAAAAAAATGTATTGTGGTTACCAGAAAAATATTAAGCAGCACAACTGTTTTCAACTTTGATGATGATGATAATAAGAAATGCGTATGTAGCTGGAAATCAGCATATTAGAATGATTTCTGAAGGATCATATGACACTTAAGACTGGAGTAATGATGCTGAAAATTCAGCTTTGCCATCACATGTTCAGTATTACTGACCCCATACTTTTCAACGGTAGTGTAGCATACATTTAAATTTCAGCGTACAAGACAATATGTTTGTCAATATTTAGTCTCAATTAACACATTTTTTTAATGTATTGTTTGATTTTGTGTATTGTTTTTATTTTTAGATTACCTTTGCTGTCATCTAATGCTTAAAGTTACAACATTTAAAGTTAATCTTTAAAAACTGTTAAATGTAATTGTTACCCAATCTCAAACCTAACATCAATGTTATATACTGTACATTTTTTTATTTTGCCAAAATAGTATGGATTTTTTGTAAAAATAATTATCAACTTATTGATAATTATTATTATAGCCAACTGTATTGGCTGGAATTGTAATATTAGTAACATCCGTCCCTGCTAAGTTTGCCAGAAAATGTGTATATATCAGTCTGTCACTACAAGTGAGGAGTATTTACTATTTACTTGTGTCTGTGGAAGGTAGACTGGACGGTTGACAATCACATGACATGCCAGTTATATCTCACATTCTCCTTCATCTCACACTTTCTATGGCTGAAGCCCCCCCGCCGCGCGTCGCAGTTCACAACAGCAGCGCTTTTCGCACACAGTGCGCCAGGGGATGAAGACAAGATACACAGAAATAAATATGCTCAGCTAATGAGGGAGAGCAGGATGAGGCTTTTAATAGAATGCTGCTTTTAAAACTCCTTCTAATGACTTTTTTCTGTTCTTCTCCCAGTCGCCCTCTCCTTTTGTTTCTTTCCATGCGGGGTTGTGTTTGGCTGTGTGGATCCTAGTGTGAGGTCTTAATATCCTCTTGGGTTTTATGTTTAATTCTTGTTTTTTAGGAGGGTTGGAGAGTTTGAGTCACTCAGGACTGGAAGTGTGTACTTTGGGCCATCTGTAGTCCAGTGGTCTGCAGCTGTAAGGCCCATCCCTGTAGTTGAGCACCAGCCACACCTTGATGTGTATGGGTTTTTATAACAGTGATAATTTATATTCTGAAGCATCTGCAATCACTTTTATATATCTGCTCATTCACTGGTATTTCTGACCATTGACTTCACAGTTGGTCTGGAGTTGTAGCTTTCTCTCTCTCTCTCTCTCTCTCTCTCTCTCTCTCTCTCTCTCTCTCTCTCTCTCTCTCTCTCTCTCTCTCTCTCTCTCTCTCTCTCTCGCTCTCTGTCTCACACACACACACAGAGAAAGCTAGTATGTCTTACTTGGCTCGAGCCCAGTGCAGTGCAGTAGTGTGTAGGAGGCAGAGGTCTGCCAGTGCCGCCGGCAGCTTTGTTTTTAGACAGGGATCGGGGCTCTACTGTGTGTGGTGCTGTTGTGCTGAAGCCTGGGGCTGAAAGGAGCTGTCTCTGTGTGTGTGTGTGTTTGAGAAGACGTAGGGCATTTGTCTACCGTAACCCTCTTCCTCCTCCGCACTCCTGCGCTCTTTCTCTCTGCCTGACTACACTCCAATATCCTTCCTCTAATGAAGCGGGAAATGGGGGATGAGTGGCGCTCTGATTGGGAGTAATTTAGCGTTTTTCCCTCCGTTGGGAAGACGCGTCTTCAGGAACGTGACGTCCCTCATCTGGTCCAGCAGTCTTAAGTGTTCACCGTGGTGCAACTGAGATTTAGGTGATGCTTCGCTTTGAGTATTATGAATTCTGGTATTGGACCTAGCTAGGGTGTTCTGGATGGTTGCTCAGGTGGTGATGGGGTAGTATGGAGCCCACCATGATGTATCTAATATTATGGTCTCTAGGTGTAATGTGGGTCCCTTCTTCAAAATAAATTCTCTCCCCACCCATAGTTTTTAAAGTCATATCCTTTTGAAGAAGTAATTCGTGATTTTAAAGTAGTAAATAAGTATAATGCAGTATATACTTATTATTTAGGCTATATATAATATTTTTTATTATTTGTATTATTGAAGATGAT
This sequence comes from Gobiocypris rarus, assembly GCA_023029165.1. NCBI lineage: Eukaryota > Metazoa > Chordata > Actinopteri > Cypriniformes > Gobionidae > Gobiocypris > Gobiocypris rarus. The sequence goes on along the minus strand of CM040918.1, from coordinate 11,271,408 downwards.
AATAATAATAAGGTAACACTTTACAAGAAGGTCTAATTTGGTAGCATGAACTAACAATTCATGTTAGTTATTATTATGTATAGTGCATTAACTAATGTTAGCATACAACTTTTGATCTTGAGATTAACATTAACTAAGATTAGTAAAAACTTTAGTAAAAGTATTATTCATTGTTAGTTCATGTTAACTAATGTTAACAAATAAAACCTTATTGTAAAGTGTTAGCAATACTATTACTACTACTGCTGCTACTAATTATTATTATTAGTATTAATAGTATTATTATTATGGTCATATTGATATACAATACAACATTGTTGGCCAAACAAACAAGCACCACAAACCTGAAGTGGGTAGCTAAAAGATTGTGAACAAAGAAAATAGCATTTTTGTTAAAGATTATATCTGGATCAGATTCAGAACGACGATCAAAACATAGATGAGTCCATCAAAAAAGCTTGCACAGTCCTAACCAATTCTGGCTCGACATTTCATTCAGTAACATTAGGCTGACGATCGCATTATTTTTCATATGCATCTGCTTACATATGCTTGTTTCTGCTTCTTCTTTCCTGTGTTTTGATCTGGAGATACTGTACTTGTTCAGGAGATGCGTAATAGCGCCCCCTACCTTATAACCGAGATAACACGGAAAGCCGTATAATTTCGTCAATGGCAGGAAAAATATTTAATATGACTGTTAAAAAAGTATATATATATATATATATATATATATATATATATATATATATATATATATATATATATATATATATATATATATATATATATATATATATATATATATATATATATATATATATATATATATATATATATAATTACATATCAATATGACTATTAAATAATACATATTTATTATTATATTATTTTTATTAGTCATATTGATATATAATTCATGTATAATATACTATTCTTGCCAACTTGTGCAGCTGTACAAACAAGCACAGCAATCCTGGAGTTTTTTTTTTTTTTAATCAGAGGAAACACAATTTGATTTATTCCACTAATTTGTTCAGGATTAACACCTGTCTTCAACAAGCCACACAATTTGATGCATCTTTCATGGCCATAGCACATCGTTTATGACTTTCTTTATTCTGTGGAACACAAAAGAATATATTTTGAAGATATAGGGGCCTAAAACAAAACTGAACCCCAATGACATGCAAAGTATGGACAAAAACTGTTTTCAAAATGTCTTCTTTTGTTATCCACAGAAGAAAGAAATGCATAAAATTCCACTAATACTTAGAGTTAAGGGCTTGTATAAATTCCTAACCATGAGTATGAGCAATAGTAATCACCACTAATTATCTTTTCTTAAGGAAGGTAGAAGTGTCTTTTGAGTGTGGGTGTCTGAGTCTACCTAGCACTTGCAGTGTAGGCTGGATTTCTGGAGAGATAGTGTGTGTGTGTGTGTGTGTGTGTGTGTGTGTGTGTGTGTGTGTGTGTGTGTGTGTGTGTGTGTGTGTGTGTGTGTGTGTGTGTGTGTGTGTGTGTGTGTGTGTGTGTGTGTGTGTGTGTGTGTGTGTGTGTGTGTGTGTGTGTGTGTGTTTGTAGGTCTGTGCATTTTTTTGTATGACTTGCAGCACTCATAGTGGATCTTACAGACTACCGGGAGCATACCATAAAGCCAGGGGGAGAGAAGCCCAGCCCTGCACAGTGGAGAACAAGAGAGCAAGATCTGACTAGAAAAAGCAGCATGATATCTCCCCTGATAAACAGTACATCACGGCATCGGAGCGGCTCAGGCCGGGAGACAAACTTATTCTATGAACAGAGAAAGAACAGTACACATAAATACAATCATACAGTGAAGGGATGGTCAGAGATGAGCAACAGCATATCTAAGCAGTGTTGAGTAGAGTCATTCTAATCAGAGCCTCAATAAGCAATTGTTGGGCCTGGTACATTCATAACACAATCACATTCCGGTTGAAACACCTTGGTCCTGATTTTCAAGGGATGACAAGGGATGCAAAGGAAGGTGATACCTGGCTGCCATCATGATTATGTGTAAATTACAAACTGATTTATTACCGTTGCCTCGTAAGTATTCAATATTTAATTAAATAATCCATAACAAAAAAAAAGTATAGGATTATATTGTTATTTTAAAATCTAGTATACTCAATGGGTGATTATAAACAGGTCATTCTCGAAACTAATTCAGACTGAATTCAGTTGAGTTTTTTTGCGTAATTTATATTTAATTTGTCAAAACGTTATTGCATTAATTACACAAATAAATGTATATATTTAAAATATTTATATGATTATTTTGTTTTGCTCTGTTTGCAGAACTTAAACTAATGTTTAACCTGGGGAAATAAAGAGCGTTATAAATAAATAAAGTAAATGAAGTGATTTTTTTCAGGCACCTGGCTAATAATAATAATAATAATAATAATATTAATAATAATAATAATAATAATATATTATTCATTTAATATGCAAAACAGTATAGATTTAAACTTTTTTTTAAAGTTACACAACAATGACTTTCTTCATGACAGAAAACTCTAGGGACATGTTTGTTACCATATTTTGTGGATGACCCAAGCACTTGGTTTTTGAAATCTGTTTATGAATTAAATGTGTCTACCCAGCACTGCCTCCAAGTCTGGAACAAGAATAAACAGATCCAAAAATCCAGGCAAACCTCATTTAAGATTGGGAAATAGTAACGGAGGGGAAAAATGAGAGGGACTTTGAAACAAAGGACAAGAGAAAGGGAAAGAGGTGTGACGTATCCCTTGACTTTGAAAGGAGTGGAAGAGAAGACCTCAGTGTCCTGTTAGCAAAGGCCTTCTGTTGTTTCTGGGCTCTAGCGCTTGGCGTCCAGTAACAGGCCAGTCATTCTGACCTGGCTTGGCTCCTCGGGCCTTGACGGCAGGCTTTGCTCTGGAACTCCTGGCTTGAGTGCCTGCGGTCCTGATATTCCACAGCTCTGAGAGGGAAAACAGGGGCCTGTTGGCCTTGGCTTGGGTGTAGAATATGGAATTGGGAGGGTGGTAGTGGAGTCGAGTTCACACCGACCACCCTGCTGGGAGCAGCCTCGACAAGAGCAGTGTACGGTGGCTCAGACAGCACTTTCTGCAGTGGTGTGTGCATATTTGAGAGAAAAAGAGAGTCTGTGTGTAATTAAGGAACTGATAATGTGGAAGGAATGCAGTATGGCTGTCAGGGATAGTGCAGTTCTCTCTCTCTCTCTCTCTCTCTCTCTCTCTCTCTCTCTCTCTCTCTCTCTGTCTGTATTTCTCTTCTTTTGTCTCTCATTTTCCCCCTGTTTCTCTGAGAGTCTTTTCCTGAGAGGAAGTGGGTTTAGTGAGACTGCAGTGATGCCCAATGCCAGTGGGAGCATATCTAACCACAATTTCCTTTACACAGAGCAGATTCTCTCTCTCTCGTGCTTTTTCTGGCTTTCTATGTCTTTCTTGTTCCCACTTTTGCTTCTTTTCTCACATAAACTCTATTTAAAGAAACGGCTCACTCAGAAATTAAACGTCTGTCATCATTTACTCACCCCATATTAGTCTAAACTTGTATGACTTTCATTCTTTCACAAAAGATCCCCCCTCCACACACACACGCACACACACACACGTATAATGAAAGTGAAATGAGGACTGGGGCTGCCAAGCTTGAAGATGGCAAAAAAAACCCTGCTCCCGTCCCTGTTTACCATCACAGAATTGAAAAAAGAGCAGCGTAAACATTCGCTCTAACGCTCCTTTTGTGTTCCTCCGAAAAAAAGAAAGGGTTTGAAATAACATAAGGGTTAAGAATAATGACAGACGTTTCATTTTTGGTGTTATTAATGCTCTAAATCTTCATGTGGTTAGTTTGACATCTTAATTAGTGTCTTAACCCCTTTTGAACCTCATCATGGATGTTTATCTTTCCTGTTTTTTGTTCCTTATCTTCATGGACGTTGTTTGATGAGTGTGAAGACTTCTACATTCAATAGTCCATTCATGCTGAAAAAGTGCTGTTAGAAATTATTTGGCATATTCCTTCATGCATTGATGCCTCTATCATCTAATGTGGAGGGGTTACGCAAATTACCGTCTGTTTCTTGTTGAAAAGTTACAGTGTGTGTTTCCATTCTAGACTGTATGCCAAAGTGCTTCCAGGCCACAAGGAGTTTTGTAGAGACCGGTAATATGTGTGTGTGTGTGTGTGTGTTTATGGTGGTGAGGCTGTGGGGGGTGTTCCAAGTTCTTATTGTGTCATGAACACTGCTGCTTCCTGTTTGTGTGCCAGTGGGGCTTCCTTCCTTGACTATGCCCAGGAAAACCTTTATCACACATTCCTCCTCTCATCTCACTGCCTCCTGTTACCTGTTTTTGCACCTCCAAAATTAGCACATAGACAAACAAAGAGCACTTACACACAACAAAGCCCTTTTATGTGCATCCAACAATCAAATCCAAAGCATCATAGACTCATGATGGTCGGCGTTTATGTGGCACGCTTCTGAGAAGAATGCCGTAAATGTTTGTGTGCTCAAAATGTGTGATTTGGCTACACAAGCACTCTAATGCGCTCTCTCTCTTTTTCGGTAGCAGTGGAAGAGGCCGAATCTACAGAGTGCGGCAGTGGTTGGGACTCCTCTGTTCAGACAGGTATGATTTCGCTAGCGTGGCGTCCTGCACAATACATCCAACCCCCTGCTCCCTCTGAGACGACCTGCTGCATCACAATCTCTAATATCAATTCCACATGGCCTGCAGCCCTGTGCACAGAGGGAGGGAGAAAGGGAGGGAAGAAGTTGACACAATAAGACACAAGAAGTTGGCGTCCAGGTGTATGCTGGACTGGAAGCTTAGTGGCGTTTCCTGTCTGAACGTAATGCACTCCGAATATAATATTGCACGATTTGACGAGTTTGATTACACCTCCTCTCTGGAGAGGAACATTTCTATCTGGCAAAATCCAAGCGGGCTGTTTTAGATCATGCATCTTTCGGAATATTATATTTTGCTTTTCACCCTGTTACCTCAGAAGCCCTTTTCGCTACTCAAGCATTTTCAAACCAGGAGATGTATCTAGACGTGAAAACATTACCGCATCATCAACAAAGCTGCGGGGTTTTTTTGACTGGACATTATCCAAAAAAAAACAGAGCTATGCATTTTTTGGGGATTCTGAATTAATGAATCCTTGCTTGTATAAGTCAGCACTGTATTTCTGAATGATACAGGATATTCAGAGAGGGGAAAAATGCAGGGTGGGGTGTGATTTCACCCTTTGAGATTTAATTGGTTTGTGAAAAGTGATTTCTATATGATGGGTTAGCAGAAGGGGACAGAGGGGGTTTGAGAAATAAAAGGGCTTGTTAAAACGTTAAAGACAAACGATCACAATAAAAGCTGGTTAGTGTATTCAAAACGTAAATGGTCAATTGTGATTTCATGTTGATTTTAAAGTCATGATGTAACGAAAGTAGCAACAGTTCCATATTGTGATGTACATCCAAGTTAAAGGGATTATTGAAAAAGGAAAAAAAAAATGGGCATGGTTCAGGCCATCATTTGTTGATTGGACAGAGGCCGATCTGAATGTGAGTTTGCAGTTGGTTATAAGAAAGGGGTGGGGTTTAAGCAGAGAAAATGATTGGAAATGTCTGGCATACAACACCAGAGAGAATTATGACTTTTGAAAAATAAAAATAAATTGAAAAATGCATGGATGAGTCGTTCACAAAAAGCACAATAAAGTTTTTAGAAAATAGATAGATTTTCATACCAACCTTAAAGATAGCGGGCAAAAAAGGTCCAAGGTCCATCACATTTTTTTATTTGTTTTACAGTTTTTATAGAAGTAAATGACTCAAACGTAATGAAGTCATTTTATTTAAAAGAAACCTGTTCAAACATACCAGTGCTTATACTCTGTACAGTAATCATTTAACCATCAGCCTACGTTATTACACTGTTTTCATTACAATGGTAAAGTGTACATTTCTTTCTTTGCTGCAAATATACCAAACTACACGAGCCAAGCTCTACCTATTCGCTATCAGTATCGTTCAACAACTGGTTCATTTCGTTGACTTCACGAACGACATGTACCAGTTTGTTCAAATCGTTCATGAACTAGATCTCTCGTTCAGACTCAAACGCATCTCGGTCAGTAAAGGGCGTATTCATTCACCGAATTCAACAAATCACATGCTCCATCACATATCATACTCTAAACACTATTGGCTCGAGGTTGTCATTCTTGGAGTATTTATTAGTAATACAGCGGAAATTAGCATGTTGATTTATGGTGTGTGCCCCTACATTTTCTGGTTGTGCCCCTAAAATTTTCATTTGGGGGCCACTGTGCTCCTAGTGAAAAACGTTATTCTGGAGCCCTGCGTAGCAATGTATGAAGCACAGCTCACACAGAAGTCACTTTTAAAACAAACAGCTTTCTGTTGATCAGCACGGCAAGATATTTGAACATGAGCAGAATTAGCTTGAGGACTCCCGATCTTGTGGAGTCCTATTGAAATGACAGATATTCCCCATGAAATTTTGCTGTACAACAGTAAATGTGACCATACCTTAAGACTAAAAGAATGCAGCATCAATGCAACAGGCCATTAACTTTTGATATATATATTTTGAATATACTTACTGAATCTTTTTGGGATATGTAGCTTAGCGTTGAGGATTTTTGCTAATGTTGTTTGGGGCTATTTCCCAGACCTGTTCCCTCTTCTCCCTATCATTTCCTGTCATCTATCTTCTATTCCTATCAGTAAACGTGTTCAAAAGAGCCTAAGTAAAAAAATATATAGCATATATTGTTATCTTATTGGTCATTAGGGTGTTAAAAGGGTATTAAAATCACAAAAGTCAGATGTGTGTTAGTTGTGTTTGTGCATTTCTCAGTGTGTGCATGTGCGTGTTGGATCTTGGTGATCTCAGCAGAGTGAAGGGAGTAAGAGAGAGAGGCCCCCGGGGGCCCGAGGGGATGACGTGGGCCCCTCCTAACCGGCCCGGAGGGAGTGCTGCAGGGGTGCTGACTGAGGTCCTGGGTGGCTGCAAAGTGCTGCGTGTGTGAGATACAGCAGGAAGGGGAGTCCCAGGGCTCTCGCTAAACCCTCCGCTCTTCCTCTCTGCCTCTCCTCCTCGACTCCTCCCTCCATCCCTCTCTTCTTCATTTCTTGTGCCGTAACCCCATTTGCTTGCGCTAATCAGCCTTTTTTTCCACCTTCGTTCCGGGTGGACTTGGTCGCATTCCGCATCACCTCCTCTTTCTTCCTTTCTCTTTCCTCTTTGTCTCCCTTTTTTCTCTCTCTCTCGTTCCCTTCCCCCTATCCTTACTCTCTCCTGTGTTTGTTTGTGCTGCTGTGCTGGGGCTCAGGGGGCCGCTCGCCATCTCTTATTTAAAAAGATAAAAAAACCTTCCTTCCCTTTATTCCCTAGGAGATGATGTCGACAAGGACACTGGCAGGCTTTTCCTGGTATTAAATTCAGTTCGTCCCCCCCACCCCTCTCCTCTGTGGAAAATGTGTACTGAGTTTGGAGCGAGTAGTGGGGCGGGGGTATAGTTAAGGGGTGGAGAGGTTAAAGGAAAGAGTTAGAGCACCGCCCCCACCCACGGGCCCCGAGGACCTGATTGTGGCCCCTTTGGTCTGTCCCGCTGGGGGAGCGGGCCGGAGGTACACCCCCCGTTTCCCTCTCCCTTTCCCTCTCTCTCTCTCTCTCTCTCTCTCTCTCACACACACTGTCTTTCTCTCTCCACCCCGTGCTCCCTGAGATAGAAAAACAACCCGTCCCTCCTTGGCCCAGAGGGGAACAAGAGAAGGAACGGAGAAAAGAGAGAAAATGAGCCAGGTCTGACACTGGAGACTTGAAGAGATGGTGGTGTGGAGGGTGGGGATGTCAGTCGAAGGAAAGGAAGAAGAGAAGAGGGAAGGAGAGAGAGTTTATAGAGACAGATGCAGACGCTTGTCATTTTTCGAAAGACGGAGAAGGGAGGGGAATTGTTTTTTTATAAGTGCCATCAGAGCTGTGAAGTTGAGCATTGTTTTTCCTGCTTCCTGTCAAAGAACCGGAGCAGTGCTTTTGGATGCGTTCACACACACACACACACACACACACACACACACACACACACACACACACACACACACACACACACACACACACACACACACACACACACACACACACACACATGCACACTTTGAAACAATAGCTCTAGAGACTTTGCTTTGTCAACATATAGGACATCGTCTGACGCACATTTGCAGGGATCAAGTACATTATTACTCACACACACACACACGTGCATGCACACACACACTGACACACACAAGCACCCAATTTGTGTGCGTGTCCCCGACTATGATTCATTGTGGAAAAAGGCTGCTCATATCCCTGTGCGCTGGCCGATAGGGGCTGTAATGGTCTTGAATTGAATTATTTTATTCATTTCCTCCCTCAGCTATTGGTGGGCCAGCAGGACCTCTTAACACAGCCAATCGGATGGCTCTGTCTGTTCTCCCTTGGTCTCACCCACACTGGGCGAGTCATTGTGACCTCACCCGTAATGTGAGCTTTTTGGTCACCTGTGTATTCCTCAGGCAGAAAGGGAGCTGTTGTGTTCTGGTTTTATTTGGCAGCGGGGCACCGAACCAGGCCTATTTATGACCCTCTTAATGGCCTACGCTGTCAAACTCGGCACACGTTAAACTTTTGTCGAGGCCAAAATGAAAGAGGGAGAAAGAAAGGTATGTGCTGCAGTCAGTACAGTCCAGAGCAGGGCTGTTTCTATTGGCTTAGTTGGGCCAGAAGTTCAGATTTTTACCTACCAATACTTTGACTGGTCCTCTAGCAAAATTATTATTTTTATTTTTTTAAATATTTAAATATTTTAAATTACGTTTTAGGGACTTGTTGGGACATAATGGCATATTTGAAGGCTATCCAATCTTCAAAATGACTTATCAGCGGATTGCCTGAGGGTTATGGAAGGCCTGTATAATAAGCTGGTTTTATGTTCACCTGACATAATAATATAATGATAAAAAATGGAATAGAGGTTTACATTTAAAATAGAAAACATTTTAAATTTAAACCTTAAACCTAAACATTTATGCCAAATTTCATTAATTTATGCATTCAACAGTCATAATGTATTTTTGCAAACAATGTAACTCCAATATTGATAATAATTAAACATGGTTATAACATTGATATCGGCATATCTGTAGAAAATGATAGTATAAGGTGCAAAACTTTAACTGCAGTGGTTCTTAATAGCGGTCCTGTGGACCCACTGCTCCCTTATGTGACACACTCAGTTCAGTTCATTGAGCTCTTTTCTAACGGGCTGATGATCTGAATCAGGTTTGTTAAATAAAATAAAAAAAGACACGAAAAATATGCAGAGCTTTGGGTCCACAGGGCTGGAGTTGAGAACCAGTTTTACTGATTTCTTTGTCGCTTTCAAGACTTTCACAAGTCATTCTCACAGATTCACTAAAACCAGCTAGGTATTATTACCGTGGTAACATATTTAAATAACTACACAACATTGGCCTTATTGGGTAAGCGATCGTTCAGTCAGCCCCAAAATGGCCCATTTTTTTGTTGGGCTCTACTGAGGCAACTGTAGAGAGCCAGAGGATTGGCAAGATCTGTTGGATGACACAGAGTGAAAAATCAGTCAGTCTCCTGGCCCCTGCAAATGCTTCATCCCCTCTGGAATCTAACCTGAGCTGGATTCAGCCATGCATTCCCTGTTTGGTGACTGGGAACGAGGGATGAGAGGGAGGGTGGGAGGACAGGAGCGATGATGACCGTCGGCTACAACGCAGCCCCAAAATGGCCCTCTTTCTCCATGATGCAGTGGGCAGTTTAGAAAAGAGGACACAACTAAGAGATCCATCTCTCTATCCCTCAAGTGCTTTTGTGTGTCTTCCTCTCCCTCAGTTTGTGTCTCGCTCTCTGTCTCGCTCTCTCATTTGTGTCCCTCTCTATTTTTCTTCATCTCCTTGCATGAACCTCTGGAGGTCCATAATATATTTTTAATTTCCCCAAGGCAGCGACAGGAAAACAGTTTTAATGTGTGAAGAGGAGGTGTGCGTCTCTGTGTGTGTATGCATTAGCATGTCGCCACGCGTGTATATTTGCGTGTCGACGTGTGTACACGTCGCTTGCACGTTCACGTGGCAGCTTGCGGAACCATGGGCTGGAACAGGTGATGGCATCGTTGAGCAACTGTTTGGCTGTTTGTGTGTTCTGTGTGATTTAATTCCCATCCTTCCATGACGCGCTCTTTCATCATCTCCCACTCTTTCTTCTCTGTGTCTGGGTGCACGAGCGTTGGGTGCTGGGTCTCTGGAGAAGAGGAGACTGGTACAGCGTGGCTGGCAAGCGGGAGTCCCAAGGGGCCATGCGGTATTGTGGAAACACAGCTAGCGGAGGCCAGAAGAGCCGGAGAGAGAGGTCTACTTGCTTTAAATAGGTCCCGTGTTTACCGCGTTAGGCCCTGCGGTCCCCCGAGAGACCACGTGCATGCACTGCACCTGCTCAAGCGCTAGGCCATCAGGGGCCCTTGTCCCAACTCCAAACCGGAACACGCACAATGCGGATATAGATGTACCACTCATGTGGCCTTAGAGCTAGTGGTCAACCAGCATGGCTTATTCAGCGGACGATGACAGTTTATGGAGAGCAGGATGACCATTGTTTCTGACAAAAAAGTCAATATTTCAATATTTACTCCAAATTCACTAAAATTCGCATTGAAAACAGGAAATGTTTATTATCCATTGACAAGGCTGTAGGTATTTGGAATTGATGTGAGGAGGAAGTATTACTTCTGTTTATTAGACAAGATAACACAATTGGTGGCCAATGCAAATTATCACATTGTCAAAAATTGATTAATCAGTTAGGTTTGTGACAGTTGAGGTCTCAAAAACTTTGGCTTGAGTTGACTTTAATTTGTTTTATTTGGTTTTATTTTCTTAGTTAAATTTAGTTTTATCTTTTTTATTTTTTTATTTGTCATTTTATATTTATTTTATTTCAATTATTATTATTATTATTATTATTATTATTAGGGTATTTCATTTATTTTTATTGTTTATTTTATTTTTTATTTTAATTTGTTTTATGTTATACTCTTATTTCATTTTATGTTATTTTTTATTGTATTGTATTTTTCTTTTATTTCATTTGATTTTATTTTAACAGGATTTTGTGGGCTACATGCCATTTTAATTCTAGTGTTAATTTTAATATTGAACTTTAACAAGTAAAATATTATGTTCAGCAGCATATTAGAAAATCTTATTGGTGTTGAATTTTAGTATTGTAACAACACTAATCATTACTAATAACTCGTAAGCGTAAGCTACAATGGGGTGCAAATTCGTCTTGCTTGAAGGTGCTGGTGCCGTGGAGTCCATATTAAACCTGGATTGACTCTCTGTTGTGTCTTGACGCGGTCCAACATCATTAATGTTTTCTATCAGGGAGCTTGTCTGTGCCAGTTTTCAGGGACAGGATGAGCGATGGATTTCGACAGGTAGGCTGTGTTCGTGTGATGAGATCAGACATACCTAATCGAGCTTAGAGAAGCACTACAATTCCTTTGGTCTCTCTAACTAATGCAGCCTTGATCTGGTTTACATTTGGCCACGTCTGGTTCGAGTGTGTATCTGCGTGTGTGTATTTGTGGTCTAGTTGAAAGACAGCCTTGTGCTTTAATGTTTTCATAGGAAAAAAGTCTTGTTGAAGTTGGAGCTGCTATTTTTCCAATGCAGCACAGTGTGGCTTGTTCTTTTGTTGGGGTTTTAGTTGTGTTCTGGTATGTGTGTGTGTGTGTGTGTGTGTGTGTGTATACCTCTTTTCCCAAACCAAGCTTACTCTCGGCTCCTGTTTGTAGTTCAACACACACAACTTCTCCTCTGATCTTGGTTTCTGTCTCCTGATTTCTTTTCTCTTTCGGTTGACACGCGAGTATGACCTCCATATGTGGATTTCCCCTTTTAGTACTTTGAAATAATAAAAACATACATTCAATTGCACTTAAACGCACACACGGTACAGCATAACTAAGAGCAGACACAGTGGCGGAAAGGGAAATGGAGTTTTAAGAGTTCTGGTCATAAAGAGTGTTCCCTAGCTAAGGTCTTGAAACGTTGCTGACTTGCCGTCTTGGTGAGCAAAACCCACAATTCAAAATGGAAAGCTTTTTATTGCATTATTTAAAGATCACGGAAGATCAAAATTGGACATTTGTGGCTTTTAGTCCATGTCTATTATCTTTGATCAGCATCTACATGTTAGTGCAGTCATAAAAGTTGACAAACTTAACTTTTAGTTGATATATGCACTTAAAATACAAAATGAAAAAGATACTGTACTCATTCTTTTTGTCCAATCAGATGCTTTGTCCAAAATTTAACATAGGAAAGGAAACTTTGCTTGTCAAGCAGAATCATGGCATTTTATATTTAATTATTGTAATGCGCTGTGGGCGATTATGAAGACAACATAGTTGTGCCATTGGATCTTAGTAGCACTAAAGCATCTTCTAGATCCTTTGTCACTTTGTGATTTCAGTGTTCCTCTCGTCAGTGTGGAGCATGCCTTGCGGTGTCCATTAAGGGCAGTATCACACCAATGCTAATTATTTCCCACTCTCATGATGGAAGCTGCACCACACTTAAAAAAAAAAAAAAAGAAGACATATCAACCTAACGAGGGGTAATTAGCAGGTCCCTGTAAGGCGGGGCTGTGCTCGGCAACATGACTGCTCTGTGGATTCTGCTAATTCACTTCTCCTCATCTAATTACCCCACACAAACATGGCTGTTTGTCTTTCCTGAGAGAGAAAGTGTATGTGAGGGGGGGTTTGATTGTGGCAGACCCCCACCACCACCACCAAACCACCACCTCTATCTCTCTCGCACACACACACACACACACACACGACCTGAGGCTCAACTTGATGTAAAACAAACACAACCATGTTTAATATAAAGCACAATAAAGGGCTATTGCTATGAATATTATACAATATCATAAAGAAAAACAATCATTAATATATAATGATACAATCTGAGTTTCCATCAGACCACATTGTAAGTGTGGTTTAAAAAGTTGGCCAAGCTTTATGAATATTAATATTCTTTTCTTGCATTAGAATATGCAATTTACCATTTTTAGAAAGGATGCCAACCCTTGGGACTGCATTTAATGACTTCAACTCTTAAGCACCATTGAATTACTTTGTAACATATGAATATATCCTCTGTTAAAAATTGCTGCAGCTATTTTTGAGACAATTGTTTTTATTCAGCCATTTTTATGTGTGTGTATATATATATATATATATATATATATATATATAATGTCTTATATTTTGTTCTTTTTTTTACACCGTTTTAATTTCTTTTTTAACATGCAAGTAAAAATTTTTTGTGTATGCATTTTAATTTCAATTTAATTTTGCAGTTTTAATTTTATTTATTAATGTACACCATTTTTTAAGAAAATAGTTATAAATTAAGAGTGAATTTGTGTGTGTGTGTGTGTTGAGTGTATGTTTATAATACCCTTGTGTAGTGTACGTTTATGTTGGTTGCATCTGTTTTGGAAGTAGTTGGGTATATGTGTGAGGTTTTGGTGCTGGGACAGGCTGTCTCTCAGAGATAATGGCCTGCAGAGTGAGGGACGGGAGCTGCAGCTGGCTATGAGAGAGTGAGTTGGGCTCTGGGCACATCCCCTGCTGGGGACCCCCAAACACTCATTAACACATTGGTGTTGCACGCACGAAAGAGAACAGCAGCATGCACCCTAACTTAAAGCATTGATAAAATACTCTCCCATACATGAAAAAAGGTGTGGTGGAAAGAGCTTGCCACCTGGGACGCCAAAGTCTCAAAAGAGCATGTGCTTGATGAAGTCTTTGCCATCAACATACCAAGGTCTACTCTGATAAATGGAGCTTTTAATCAAGTTTGCTACACCGTTGTCCAATAACCCTCACCGAACACACACACACACACACACACACACACACACACACACACACACACACACACACACACACACACACACACCACACAAGCAGAAGCTTGTGAGAAACAAGTCTCTTTGGCTTGTTTCTCACCTAGCCCTCTCACAGTAGAGGGAGTCTAGGCCCTGTTGTGAGGAATGCCAGTGTGTGCGTCTGTCCGCCACCTCCAGTGTTGCAAAAGGACAGTGAAGAGACAAAATTGCCCCTCATACTCATTTGAACCTCAACAGCCTACCTGAGGCAGAACATTATAAAAGTAATAGACACCACATTATGTCACTAACACGTTTCTACTACATTAAAAAAACACAAATAGCATCACAGTTACCACAGGCTTGCTAGCTTGACAGCTATTACGGTAATGAACACACAAATAACCGCATGGCCTCTTGTCAGGAGCCGAGCATGCTTGAGATATGTATGTTAGCAGCATACAGAGCAGAATTAGTCCAGAATTATATCGGAGAGCATAAAAAGGACTGGTTCTTTTGAATGGTTTTCTTTAAAACATTAGTCTCTTTGGACAGTATTCTCAACAGCCCTGATTTCATTGAGTTTAACTGTGCCACCTTAAGTCACTTCTGCAGGTTTTACCTGTGTGGGAGCTCTAAACGGAGAGTGTACCCAAAATTAAAATTGTAATTAACTCACCCTCATGTTGTCCCAAAGCGAGAAATGTGTACTTTTTTGCAATCCATAATTTTCATTGCAGTTGTAATTTTTTTCAGTGAATCATTTGATTCAGTCCTCAAAACTATTTTGAATGATTTGTTCATGAATTGGACTCAAAGACCTAATGACTTGGACTGAAATAAAAAATAATATGAGAAAAACGACTACACAAAAATATTGAATGGCAAGCCTCCTTTGTGGTACTTTTATAGTTCTTTTGTGTACTTTTTTGGCTCTTAATGAAACCTCAAGTCCCCATTCATTGGAAACATAGTCTTCCAGTTTACCCACACAAGAAATAAAGTCATATGGCATTGAGGACATTGAACAGCATGAGGATGAGTAAATAACTATTATATTTTTTCGGGGTATGCTATCCCTTTAAACATTTCAACCGCCAGATTGCCAAAATAAAAAGCAAGCCCCATTGCGTGAACCCTAATTTTGAAACGTTCACAGACCTCACCTCGACCTGAGCCCCACCCTGCGTCCATCAACCTCTCCTCACACCACGCATCATGTTTACACACGCATTCGCACTCGTGTGTGTTTGTCAAGGCCGCGGTCGGAGGTGGAACGACTGCAGCTGAGATGCGTGATGCGTGTGTATCAATCTTCCACTGCAGAGAGAGAAATGGAGCCCTGTAATGACGGTGGCCCTGCACTCTAATGGAGTGTGTTCTGGAGGGGCCCCTCTAGAGACTCCCCTCCCCTCTTTCCTCCTGAGAGGGCATACGCTTACGGGAAAGGAGGGGGAAGAGAAGGCAGTAATGAAAGGAAGATGCAAAAAGAGAATGAAAAAGAAGGATGGAGGAGTTTAAAAGGCAGGTTAGCAGTATAGTGCATTCCGCCAGCCACTTTTATCCTCGTCTCCATCTCCTCCTGCATGCCAGCTCCGCTTATGACCGGAGAGATGGAGGTATGGAGAGGGGAGAAGGGTAGGAAAAGGTCCCCTCCTGCTCCTCCCTCGTTGCCATGGTAGCAGGTTGTGCTGGCATGTGCCTTGGTTGGCAGTGCCTGTACCTCTGGCATGAGGGTACCTGGGGGAATCAGGGTGTGTGTGTGAGTGTGTGTGTGATTGAGTGAGGAGAGGTAGGGAGTGTTCGAGGGTTACTGCCACCATCCATTTTCCCTGAGATTAGAAGCTCTCATGGATGAAATAGTGTAGTTAATGCACCTTTTGTGTGTTTGCACGTGTGTATGTGTGTAACCGCTGCTCAGGGCTCTATCAGTGTAGTGTCAGTTAGGGGCCGTTCTCCTCCCTGTCCAGACGGTGTTCTCACCACTGGACAGATGGCCATACCCCTCCTACCCCCTAGCCCAGCCCGCACCACCCTCCAAACCACCACGACGCCCCCACCTTCACCCCCACCTTTCTACCCTCTGCTCTGGTGGGGGTGAAATAAACTAGAGCACCTCGACGCTTCCTTATCCAAATGCCCCTCCAGATACCAAAACCCACCAACCCCCCCTCACCCATTTCCACCTGCAGTCCGGACTGGGCTGGGGCCCAAAGCGAAGCCCAGGCTCTCCTCTGGCCGGGCTCCGATCCGCAGGCCCCATTAGCGTGGGCTGCTGCGGCGCAGCGTAATGCAGAGCCAGGCCTGGCCAAATTAGAGCTGATCAGAATGTGTGGAGCACAGGAATGGCCACCTCCTGCTTCTCTCTGATTGCACAAGTCCAGGATGATTAGACAGGATGTTAAGCCCGGGGGAGCCGGTGAGCAGCCCTCCCTCTCTCCGGCCCCCACTTCCTCCCTCCCTTTTCCCGCTCCCTCTGCCCTCACGTTTCCTCCTTTCCCCTGCGCTTTTTCTCAGCTCCTTGGTTTTCGTTGTTGTCGATGTTGTTTTTTTCCCCTGCTTATTTGATTTCTTTTATTCATTAATACTCGTTTTGTATTCTATTCAATTGGAGGGTATCTCTAGTGTGTTTCAGATAGAGAGCTGATCACACTTACACTCATATGCAACGTAAAACTGGTTGCGTATTGCATCAGACATTGCATAAACTGAACAAAACGTTTTGCCATTTAATGTATTTGAATAACATTCAGAATGCTTGATGCAATTTTTATTGGTGTATGGCATTATTGCTTTTAGAAACATTCCCACAGTAAAGGATGCTAATAGAGATTAAAAGTGATAAAGTTTTAGAATCATGACATTTTTAAGTTCTCTTGCGGTTATGGACTGGGAGAGTGATGTGAGTGAGAATTTATGGGAGAGAAACAAGAGGTTCCAAGTGTAGTCCAGTGGAATAATTCATGGGTTATTGGTCATTTAGTCAGGTGACCTGATCGTGTGACCGTCTGTTGTTTTTTCATATTTAAGTCGTGATGAAATGGAAGTAGTGACAGGGACTTGATTCTATCCATCGGTTGTTAATTGGCTGGGTGCAGATCTGAATGCGAGCTTGCAGTCATTTGTAGAAAGAGACTAGGTTTAAGAGGGCTAAATTATTGGAGAAGTCTGGAATGCGTAACCAGAGACAGAATACTGTTTTTTCATTCAATTTCAATAAAAAATTACAAGGTCACAACATAATTGTTCACAATAAGTTCAATAACATGCATTTAGAAAAATATATTTTTTATTTTTTATATTACTTTTGTTGTATGCACATAACAAAGCATATTAGCATTGACATCTTTGTCGAAGGTTGTCAGAATGGTCTCTGACCACTTCCATATGTGGTCTTGGTAATCACAATGCAATCACCTGGCTTTTAAAGTGGTCAAGTGCTATCCGATTGCGATCTGACCACTGAAAGCGCATGTTAATAGCAGGTGTGACGGGGGCCTTTGTGTCTTAATTTGGATCAATTTTATCAGGGTCTCTTTGCTCTCATTCTGTCTCACAATCTCATACCACCCCACATTTTGTATGCCGTCTTGTCTCGCTTCCTCTGTCTCTCTTTCACTCTAACTCAATCTTGCTCTCTCCTCCCTCCTTCTCCAGTCTCGTGTGTAGTCCTTTCAGCGTAGAGCCTTTAATGTGATAATAAGGTGGGAAAATGGAGCCACAATGGCGGAAGGAGGATTGCAGTGGCAGATTTCTCCACTGGTCCTTACTGTGTGCCACAAGCGACTGGGTGGCTCGCGCTCAAGCGGCTCTTGAAGCCTCGGGCCCCTCTCTTACTCTTCAGTCTAGAGGCTCATGGGAGCTTTGATGTAGTTTTGACTGAGACTAGACACACTTAGGGTTGGGATTTATACGGAGACTGAGAAAAGTGAATTCTTTTAGGTCATTTTGAACAGTGAAGCTATTCCAGTAATGTGCTACATTTTTGAATTAGTGACTCTCTCAAATGTAGCATTGGAAAGTTTAATTGATTCAAGTGATTTGGTTCATCCTAAAGGATTCTTTACCTCATATGCAGCATTGGATTGTGATTCATACTAGTGAATTGGACCTCTCTCTTTCTCTGGAAAGTCTTAATCATTCTATGGAATTGATTCTTTTCCGCATATGCTTAATGGAAAGTTTTATTCTTTCTAGTGAATCAGTTTATTTGGATTATTTACTGATTTATAAAATGATTTACTGAATTTAATTCCTGCACAGTTATCTTTGTAATAAACCAGCATTTTATGTAATATTTGGTTAAATGTTGCTGCTTAACACTTGATAACTTCTTCTAGTTTAATTTCTCATATTTCGTTTTCTACTTGTATTAGTTCTGTTTTGTGTAATTTCATTGTTTGATTTTGAACAAAATAAAAAGTGAGCATCACATTCTCCATTTAATATTTTATTCAGTCTCATGTATTTAATCAAAACCCTCATTGTTCTAGAAAATACAGCTTTAATTACATTACATTGTGTATGTACTGTATGTATATGAATATGCATATGTAGTGTAGTTGACATCTTTTTCAAAGATAAGTTTACTAGTAAACGTACTTCAGTTCTTGAGTTCTACTTTGGCAAGGTGCAGTTTCAGAATAGCTTCGCCAACACTGGGTACAATTTGTTAAAAAAAAGTATTTAAGTTTTGACAAGTACAGTAAGCAAAAGCTCTGCATCAGCACATAGGCCCATATGAAGTACAACACGTAACAGTCAAGAAATAATTATTATAGTATGCTTCACCTGTCAATAGTAATCCCTTGACCTCACATCTTGCCTCACATCTTTCTCTCTGCGGTGCATGTGTGTACATGCATAGATGCAGCTGTATCAGAGCGAGACTCTGATAGAAAGGAGAGCCGGGTGACGGGTGAGGACGGAGAACAGAGTGTGACCAGTCATGACGAGAGGGTGGGAGAGGAGGATTTAGATGACGACTCCATCTTCACCTGTGATAACTGCCAACAGGACTTTGAGTGTCTGGCAGACCTGACCGAGCACCGCACCAACCACTGCCCAGCAGGTTTGTGTATGTGTTGTGTTTCTCCACTGTCTTTAGCCAAAGTGTTTTTTAATGTTTAATGTGCCTTTTTAAGGGTAACTTTTGCAGATTCCCACTTTTTAAATTTTTTGAATCAGACTTGTGAATGGATGATTTTTGCCACAGCATTTAAGACAAACTTTTCACCTACAATAATCAATAATAATCCAACTTATTTGCATTACGTTTATGGGCGAGACTACCTGGTTAGCCGTACAGAAGCAGACGGGGGAAGTGTTTAGTAAACCTGCTTAAAAAAAATAATCATATTTTTTTTAATTTTGTGTGGTTATTCTATTGGCACAGAAATTATACAAGGCTTTAATTTCTTATTTCTGAGTAAATCATATTGGCAGGAGGCAGAAGTTGGTATAGTTTTCGAGGCGGTGGGGTTACTTAGAGGCCGTTGGCTGTTCTGGAGTCAGTATGCTCCCTCAGGAGAGTGGTGTTTTAAAGCTAACACGCAGTACATGCACACAATAGCCGTTATTACAATCGCGGTAATTAATGAAACGCTGAAAGCGGCCCTGCAGGGGCATCTGCTTCCTAGCAGATTAATCAAGGGCCTCTCCTTAACGAGCATAAAACTGAAGAAAAGAGGGGGAGAAGTATATATATATATATATATATATATATATATATATATATATATATATATATATATATATATATATATATATATATATATATATATATATATATATAAATAGATATAAATAGATAGAGAGAGAGAGAGAGAGAGAGAGAGAGAGAGAGAGAGAGAGAGAGAGACCACACCATATGCAGTTATGTTTATTGGATAATCTTGCAGTAACTTTTCAGCTATATAAAATTCTCAAAATATGATGCTAGTGGATAGTTAATATCCACAGCCCTCTTCATACCAGAGCACACATATTTCTTAGAGGACACAATACAGCATGACACAACCCTTTCCCCCATCTCCTTCCGTTATTTTGTCTACTTCCAAAGTAATGAAATCATGGCCCTGGATTTTAGACGCAATCTCAGTTTTGAAGTCATCAGAGAGCTGCATGTTGTGTATTGGAGGGGAAAAATAAAGAATGAAATGAAATGACAAAATGCAGTTTTTCCCAGGTGTGTGCGATCAGGAGATTGTGAAAGAGGGTGCTTCTCAATCGGAAGGATGCTTCCCAGTAAGAGGGCATATCTCGGCTGCTATATCAAAGTACGACAAATGACGTTTCAATTCAAAGGATCCTTTGAAGCCAGTCTTCATTTCTCGTCCTTCATTCGGCCTGTTTTGAAGGATTCATCAAGTCTATCCGTCATGTGCCCCAATCACCCACAATCCTTTGCGCACGTTCAAGTTCACAAAAAAGAATTAGCAGAAAATGAATCGCCATTGTGGTTGTTCAATTTTGCTACGTAATGAAAGACAAAAAGTTATTTTGGGTGTAATGGCATAACATTCTTTTTTGTCTACATAATGTAAACCACTGGGAGACCACAGATAGAAAGGTAGTTTATATAAATGTTTTTAATATAAAGTATTTTCAAATTATAATTTTAAAATATTTTTCACATTGTGACCGCAGAAACATTTATGACCTTGCCTTGTGCATTTACTAGACTGTCTCATTATAGCATTTAATACTAAGGAGAACTCTAGCCTACAAGCCTTCGATGGACTGGACTAGAAAGGACACAGCCTCCCTAGGATGCAGCCTTCTGTTTGAGAAGCACCCATAACCTGCTGCCGTGTCTGGGGGATTGGACCAATCACAAACCTTCTTCTCATTTTATTATTATTATTATTATTATCATTATTATTAATAATAATAACAATAATAATAATATCAGTGTCATTTTAGTATTATTTCTATACTATTATATATTTGGAATATTTAAATTACCATATATATATATATATGGTATATACAAAAATATATATTTTTTTATTATACATTACGGTTTAGGTTTAATTTATTTAAATTTCAGTTTTAGTGCTTAAATTTAATTTATTTAATTACCAAGAAAATATTTCTCATTTTCGTAATTTTATTTTTCATCTAATATTTGTATTTTATTTAATTTCAGCTTTATTTCAATAAAAAAATAATTGTTAATAGTTTTAGTTTACAATATTAACCCTAACTTAATAATAATAATAATAATTATGATTATTATTATTATTAGAGAATAATCTATTAAATTAATATAGAATAATGCAGATTATTATTCAATATTAGTTTAATACAGTCTTCTTTTATTTTTAATTATTTATAATAACAACAACAACAGCAATAATAATAGCAGCAGTAAATAAAAAATCAATTGCAAACCCTTTCAAGTTCTTGACACACTCCTGGGAGCTGGTCTAGTGGGGGGAGAGAGTAGCCTGCTGCTGGTGACTTCATCTGATAAGGGACAAACACACGCCATTTTGTGTGTGTGTGTGTGTGTGTGTGTTTGTGTGAGGGAGGCCATGTTGTGGAGAGCAGTGGATGGTTCCCATGGCCCCAAGGAGAGCCTGGCCAATATCAGCACACCAGCAGAAGGCTCATAAAGCCACTCTATCAATTTACGGTTATTATTATGACCGCATGCCCGTCAGAGCAGGAATATTCTCGAGCACAGCCGTGCCACGCCACGGCATGAAATGAAATTTCTATTCCCTTAACAGAAGACACCGTGGCTATAGAATTACACCTGGAATCCCATCATGTGTTTGTGCCTGCATGTGTATTTGGCATGTCCGCCTCGTATTTGTGCACCTTCCTCTTGTTTAGCTTCTCGACAATAATATAACCTCTGATATGATCGCTAACCATCCCTATCAACATTGTTTTTCTCTGACTGTTCCTCCATCCCTCTCTTTTCCTTCTTCCCCCTCGCTGCCATTGATCGCTGCTAATATGAGTTCCACAGGAGACGATATTGGAGACGAGGAACGTCTGCCTTTCCGTCCCTCCAAATGTCTTTGGCTCTGCCTTCCCTCATTACACTCCTAGCGTTTCCATCTCCTCCTACTTTTGTATATATCACTTTAACTTCTTGTGCTCTATTTCTGCTTATGATTTACAATTGAGTTCACAAAAGACAAAAGTCTGTCACATTGAAAATCAGGTATACAAAATAATTTTTAGCAGTTTTAGGATTTTTAAAAATTAAAACAGAGAAACATTATGATTTAAAGTGAATAAGAAATATTTCTGATTCTGTACTACATTTTTAGGTCACAACGCAAATAAGCTTGTTTCTGACATTGATCATGTGACTCTTTGTACAGTCAGGTGTTCTTGCTTTATCAAGTTTTACTCAAATTTGTGGAGTTCACGCAGTTTAAATGCTCCTGTCATTAAAGGAAAAAGACATTCTGAAGTTCATATTAATATTGCAATTCAGCTTTTCACTCAGATTATGCTCATAAAAGTTTAAATGAAAGCATTTTTGTTAGTGGTCCCGAACTTTTGGGCTCTACTGTATGTTTTTAAGAGTGAGTTAATGTGTATTATTACTGTATTCTAGCATTTGTTTGTATTCAATGAATTTTTATTTTATTTGTGTGTAATGTAAAGGGAGCAACCAGTGTAATTTTACAAATTATCAGCTTACTTTTGAAACCACGGTTTTCTACACTTACCATTCAAAATTGTGTTGGTAAGATTTTGTTCATAAGTTTTTGAAAGAAGTCTCTTATGTTCACCAAGGATGATTTTATTTGATAAAAATTATAATTAGTTTTTATTTTAATTGTTTTCCTTCCAGTATTCTTTGAACATAAAGTTAGAAAACAGCATTAATTGGAAATAGAAATCTTTTGTAACATTCTTTTTTCACTGTTACTTTTGATCAATGAATAAGTGTTCATTTCTTTCTTTCAAAAACAAAAAAACTTTTGAACAGTAGTTTAAATGACCCTGTGTCTGTTTACAGGATTACAGTGTAAGTGTGTGTGTTTGTGTTCAATTTGCTGGCAGTTGGACAGCATTATATCGTCTAGTGTGTGTTTATATTTGTCTGTGTGTGAATCTATCGGGTCATGAGTGTGGATTAGTGTTTGTGTGCACAAGTATGTGAATGTGTGTGGGTGATACGGCTGTGTATGTGTGTGTGTGTGTGTGTGTCATACTGTGGGCTGATTCTGAGGGGAGGCTCTACTGGAGGAGGAATCTGGAACACTGGCTCCCTGAGGAGCGCTTGGAAAAAACCTCAGATCAAATGGAGAACATTCACTGCGCTGCTCCGCTCCACTGCCCTGCAACCGGCCAAGGTTGGGCCCTGGCTGTTAACAACACTCACCTCACTCTCTTGCTCTCTCTTTCTCCCTCTCGCCCCCTTTCCACATGTCCCCTGTGGCATTGTGCAGCTGACCCCTCCCTCTCTAGTCTGGAACAGAAGGCCTTATAGCCTCCTGGGTTTGGCTTAGTCGAAGAAAGAGGCCCAGTTTAGACTCCACAGCACAGCATGTGGACCAGTAGGCCCGTTCAGGTGTCCTCTCAGCCTCGTTTTTGCTGCATGTGTAGCCTTTATTGGTCCACCTTATCCGTGTGTTGTATATAGCAGTGTTGACCACCCTGCGAGCTTCCTAAACTCATGTGGCAGGGCAGGGGGTGAGCAGGAGGCACAGATACACATGCACACACACAGAGGTGACCACTGCATGGCAGCTGAGCTCTTCTAGTTTGAAATTAGAATTCCTCCTCTGACCCATTTCTCACTCGATCAGTTCATATTTTGATCTGTATAGAAAATAAATGTCAGGATGTGTCTTCCTGAAGTAGAGCGGACGAGAAAGACTGAAAGACTTCGGGGACTAAGCCAGAGAATGGTTGAGTGAAGCAGGCAGCCGTGTGGGTAAACGAGAGAGCTGTCAGTCAGCTGGGGGGCGGGCTCTCCACCTGTCAGATACAAATAGGAGGCGAGTGCTAATTAACCCGCCTTCAGAAGACTGAGGGGAACGGCAAGCGCTCCAGAGAGACAGAGAGAGAGAGCGAGAGAGAGAGAGTGTGTGAGAGTTGATGTTGGGGGGGTGAGTAGTCAGTAGAAATAGCTCTACACAGCTCACACTCTCTCTGTCTCTGCTCTGAGAAAGAAAGAGAGGGTGGGAAGACGAATGGCTTCTTCTTTTTTTGGGGCCTTTTTGCCACTTTTATTTATAGGTATAGTCAAGAAAAGACATGGAGTGATGGGTAGAATAAGGGGGAATGGGGTCAGTAAATGTCACCAGCTGGATTCAAACTCACATGGGCTGTGTATGCACTAACCACTAGGTCACAGTCTTGACAGTGAGGTGTACTCGAAGTTTAGATGCTAGTTGAGTTAGCTTCAAACTTGCCATTACTCACTTCATATTATTTTTAATATATAAAGTTATATTTCAATGAATTAATTTTAAGTAATTTTATGTTTAAGAGTACATTTAATAACATTAATACACTAGATTTCAAATTTGTTTTTATGCATTTTATTTAATATTATTTTTATTTTTATTAAACGCATTTGTAATTTTTCATTTTATAAAACAAGTATATTTAGTAAATATTTAACTAAAACATTTTAAAATCAAACACAGAACTTTGTGAATGAGTTGCGAATGCATTTTCTCCTGCGTTCTCCTTGATAATCGTATCCCATTCGCCCTTTCTCTTTATGTCTGTAACATTCAGTGCACACCAACTCATTTACTTCTATTGACACTCTGACACACACAGAGCGATGTGCCCTCTCCTCTGCTGGCAGGCTAGGTGGGGAGTTGTGTGTCTGGCAGGCAGTTGAAGTGTAATGGGGGTATGTGACGGGGCCTCGGGGTGGTTCGGTCCCCCGAGAGAGCAGTCACCCCCTTCATTTTTTCACTAAACACACTCGCCCAGGGCGGTTCACGCCATGAATACATATCCCTTTTCCACTTATCCATCCTTCCATCCATTTGTCCGTATGTCTGTCTGGGCCAACCGAAGACCCCCCAGCTCCTGCCTGTCGTCACGACAGCAGCTGAATCCAGGGAGGCCAAGACTCTTATTAAAGTTGCAGATCATTTTCCTCTCCCTTCATCCTACAGAGAAAGAGACGAGTAGTTTGTAATTTGATCTCGCTGTGCTGAAAAAAAAGAAGAAGCTGGACAAGGACATTTTAGTACCTTAAATAAGTTTTATTGGCATAAGTTTATTAGTCACATTTTTGTTTTAATAAATGTGGCTGGACATAAATTTGTATGTTGAAGGAATTTTTCGGGTTAAATGCCACATATAAGATTTTTAAAAAAAAAGCTTTCGTGCTTACAGTGGAATTCTGGTGCCCCTTCTCCACCGACAGGGGGCCAATCTGGAGCCTTTTGGCGCGTCTCAGTTGAGCTGAAAGAATTGGCTCCGCGCTGACACCTAAAAGCTGTTGATCTCCAAATAAAATTGTATTTGATTATTAATTGCATTTAATTAAAATATTTTCTATAATTTTTGCATATATTTTACACACACACACACACACACACACACACACACACACACACACACACACACACACACACACACACACACACACACACATGTTTGTTTTTGTGAAATGTGGGGACATTCCATAGGCGTAATGCATTTTATACTGAACAAACCGTATTTTCTATCCCCCTACACTGCCCCTGCCCCTAAACCTACCCATCACAGGAGACTGCCCAGTTTACTTTCTGTGATAAAAACCTCATCCTGTGTGATTTATAAGCATTTTGAAAAGTGAGGACATGGGGAACGTCCTCATATTTCACCCTCTTTTTGTAATACCTGTGTCATACCCATGTCATTATACACATTTGTGTCCTGATATTTCACAAAAACATGCCCACACACACACACAAACACACACACGCACACAAACATTTAAAAAAAATAACACAACATTGCATTTAGATGCAGATTGTAATTACACAAAGACACTGAATTAAAATACTTTAGATGTTAAAATATGTTTTTAAAATCTATATGGCATATAAAAAGACTTTTTAAAGTTCATTTGTAGACACTTTCATAATCAATTACGTCATTGTTCAACTGTCAAGTCAGCAGAAATGCAGTCTGAAGAGAGGTTTGCAGATCCCAGGTTGAGCTTCACAGCATACCACATATTTCCTCCATTGTAAAGCACGTAACTGTCTTTTTTGTTTTTACAAATCGTGAGACGAGCTGAAATTGTTGTCTATGGTAATCGACAGCATGCGCCATTCGTCTTCAGCTGTATTTGCTTTGTGTGCGTTTGCGGCACCTATATCAGAGGAGCGCGTGTGTTCGCTTCTGTGTGTTTGCACAAATCAGACTACGCGTGTTCCCTCAAAGTGAGAGCTGCTTTGTGTGTTGGTCCTCCCTTACCCCCTCCATTCCCTCTCTCGCCCGCTCTCTCTCTCAGAGCCAGAGGGTGGCCTGAAGATTCCTCCACTAAGCCTTTGGCACAGATACAAATGCAGTCACAGCTGGTTGTAAACTCAGGTTTTCCAGGGAGAGCAAGAGCCCTGCCTCCATAAGAGAGAGAGATTGAGGGGAGGGGAGGGGGCACAGCATGCAGGGAGAGAGAGAAAGGGAGGGGGTGAGACGAAGGAGGGTTGTTTCAAAGCACACTGGAAGTCATTTTTCATCATAGGGTTCATTTTTCACGATGAAGTTCTTTTCTCTCTCCTTTTTCTCTTTCCCCATTGCTGTCTTTCAGTGACTCTTTTTCGTTTCCTCTCCTCCTCCTTCCATACGTGACTCTACTTATCTTGTGTTTACCCCCCCTAGCTTCCTCTTCTAGCCCTAGATTTTCCTCTTCCCCCCTCTTATAAAATATGGATGGCACCAGTTTTGGGAGAGTTGAGAGGCTCTCTGGCATAGAGAGCAGTGCTCTGTCTCTGTAGAGACTCGGTTTGTGCATGCACCTAAACACTTCACTGAGCAATCTGTCAACATGTCAGCAACACATGTTTTGTAAAAAAAAAAAAAAAAGAAAGAGGAGGAGAGAGGAAAAAAAGAGGAAAAAAAAGCGCTTCCAGAGGGAGTAATGGCTCCCACCAGGACTCCGAAAATGCTTTGAATTCAGCAGATTTCTATTGCGGGGGGACTCCCCTGGGGTGCCTTTTTTACAATGCCTGCATTTCAGAAATTTGAGCCAAAGACCCCTGGGGGCGTCCTTTCATAATGCCTGAAAATGTAGGGTTATATTGTGTGCAGTTCCCCATGGGGCCTTTATTAATACCTGAATTCTGAGGGACTGGAAATTACACAGGGACTCTGTGGGGGCCTGTGCTCGCACCAGGAAGGGAGAAAAACTCTGTGGGGACGTTCTCTCTTCTCTTCTCTTCCTTTTCCTTCCATCCTCTCCTCTCTCGTTTTTTTCTTTCCTGCTCCACGCAAGAGCGAAATAAAAGAATTTGCCAAAGGACACAAAAAAGGAGCGTGTGTGTGTTGGCGGCAGCGTACTTGTATTCAGCTTGCCTTCTCGGAGGGAAAAAATCAGCCGATTAAAAATGTAACTCTCTCTCTTTCTATCTTTCTCTCTCTCTCTCGGCTGCTGTGTCGAGCAGGCGGGCGGAAGAGGGGAGAGTAAATATTTGGTCTGTCTGCGTGTGCCCAGGAAGAAGCCAAAATCTGCTGGAATATCCACACACAATTTTTTCCCGCTCGTTGGAGAGAGAGAGAGAGAGAGAGAGAGAGAGAGAGAGAGAGTGAGTGAGTTAATATGCCTGCCACCAAACGCACTCATTTGTATTCATTGGCTATACGAAGGGTGTGTACGGACAAATAAATGTACAGATAATCAAAGTACACAATTACAAATCTATTTCTTTTGGTGCTCATCCACACCAATATGCATTATTCATACTGTGCGTATTTGCGCAAGCTCTGGTCACACGTCCTTTTTGTTTCAGGGTTCAAATCGTTTCTCTTTTTTTCTGTATCACACTCATGTACTAATGCATAAATATTACTCATTCATACATAAATATATGTGCGCGCCTCAGGAAGTGCACTAGTTCAAAATGAATTTTCTTCAGATTAAATTCAACTTTCCATTCCTGGATGTTGACTGCTAAACTTTGAGCCCCAAAGTCAGTGAGGCTGTGTTTGCTCCCATTGAGCGATTGAATGAGTGCATAGGTCCGTTCTAAGATGGCCGCCCTTTGTTGGTTTTCCGCAGGGACGAGGTCTTTGTCAGAGGCTCTGTGGGCGGAGGAGGTCAGGTGTTTCGGTCTTCCGTTGATCGCTTTGCGTCTTAGTTAGGGTTTTGTGAGAGAATGTGACCCCTGGTTGGTGGGTGTGACCTCAGTGACCCTGGGCATTGGAGAATAGAGCTATCACCAGGTTCTTTGCGGGGAGCCGCGGTAATGAGGAACAGCCTGTTCTCTCCGATTCAGCCTTATTGCCCCCTCCTTCTCTTTCCGTCTCTCACCCTGTAGTGGATAACCCAAACTGCCCTCTTTCTCCACGTCTCCCTCTCTCCAGCTCTCCTGCAGTGTCCTTTCTCCCTTTCTCATTTTCTTTTCACTCACTCCCCACCTCCTGTTGAGTTCGGCCCATTTGCCCCCAACTCCCTCGCTCTCTCAATCTCTGGCTTCTCCATTATGGTTTGTGGCTACTAGCTGTGCTCCTCCACTCCTGACTGGCTCCCTATAGCCAGCTTAGCGTGGGCCGAATGTGGGCGTGGAGTGGGCCCCTGCAGGTCCGGCCCTTAAGATGCGCCGTTGCCGGCATTGTTACCATATAGTACGAAGATGCGGTCAGATGGCATAGTATGTCAACACACCCCGAAGCTGCAGACCTTGGGTACTTGCACGCATACACCTAGATCCGCATACTCTTTCACATTCTCACACTCAAGGGTCCCAAATCGCGCACACACAAACTCTCACATACACACACTTGGTGCAGTGAAGCCAAAGGGCAGTGTGCCAGAGGGAGAGCTGTTATAATAGTTTTAACCCTGCGGTCAGGTGTGGCTCGCCTTTGTCAAGTGAAATGTCAGGAAAAGCAGTGCCCCTGGGACTTACGCACGGAGAGAAATGGGCAAGGCTGTCTGAATCCACACTCTTTTCAAAGAGCCCCAGCCTTTCCCCCTCCACAGACAGACCAGAGTCCATTAACCACGGCCGCCAGCATACATGCTCACACACTCACCCTTATTGATACACACTCACTGATTCAGCACGTGTGCACGCCAGTAGAGATGGACACATACTCTATACGCCCATAAGTGCTCTTCCTTTTTTTTATGTTTTGTTACTTTTAAATTGGAGTACGTACGAGTGTCTTTACAGGTCTGCTCCATAACCTCCAATTGCCCAATAAGGCAGCATGCAATCTGAAATGGACCCTTATAAGTAACTCTCTACATAGGCAGCAGTTTGCAAATAGTGATCCTAAAGTAAAGCACAGTTGTTCCTGGTAGAGTTTGATGCTAACATATTGCTAAGCTAATGGCATGTTGCTCTAAGTGTAATATTTTTCTGTTTCGTGTTTTAAATTTTTTTATGATCAAATCATCGTGGTGATTGCCTACTTGAATACTTACCCCTAACGCTACCATAAACCCTAACCATAACATTAGTGTAGCGGTGGTAGCACATCCTGATAGACAGCAATACTGTTCCATCCATCTATCCATGAATTTGTTAAAAGGTGGCTGCATAATTTAGTTGAGCAATGATATCAGCCACGGGGTGGGGTTTGTGCTAAAATGGTTTGGAAAACACAACATGCAATCCTCTAAAAATAGTTTATGAAACAGTCCTTTTAATTATATTTGAAGCATTATAATTACTTTTCTGTATAGAGCAGTGTATCTATAACTATCATCTTGATGTTTGTAATTATTTGTCTGGATTTGTCCGCCATCTTGGATTTTTTTAATCTCTGAAAGTTTCTACTTACGAGTTGGGAAATTATAAATTTGTCACGCGTCCAGTGATTTTGGTTGTAATCACTCATATTTCTATTACACTTTTTAAATTCTTGAGAAAGACAAGAAGGTTTTTTAGCACTAATTCTACATTACAAAGAGCAAAGCATACACATTAGGTGTGTACATTTTTTTTTGTCATTCTTGTGCTGTATCATCTATGTATTTTATCACAGAGAATGATGGGAAATGTAGTTAACACAACAATGCGTACAAATGAAATTGTACAGTCACATTTACAATTACAATTGATCAAAGTGTGAAGGTGTCCTTTCTCATGGTCTCACGATGTGGCGGCCAATCACAGTTTGTTTTGTAGTAACACGGAACTCCGGCCTCCACTACTGTCATTATTACATCTCCTTCACATCTAACATAAATGCATCAAATATCACACATTCTCATTTTCGTAGTTACAATACATCACCGTTGATGTTTTGCACACAGCCCTCACTCAGTAAGTGTCCACAAATGATAGAGAACCTTTTTTTCCCATCTTCCCATGAGGACAGCACCCCTCGGGGACCTCTGCCAGCCTCAGGCAGGCTCTCAAACACCCATTACGCCCTCCCTCTATCTCTCTCGCACATACACGCACTCATACACGGTGACGTCAGTGGCTGGTTGCTCCCCTGGGTGCCAGGAGCAGTCTTTGTTCCCCCTCGTTTTCCCCCTCCCCTCCAGTCCTGCTCCTCTCCATGTCCTTTGTCCCTGGAAATAGCCATCCAGCTAAGTGCCTGATTGGAATCCTTCGCATCTTGGCAGGGTCGCAAGGGGGGGGCATCCGAGACCGCAAGGGAGTGAGAGATGGATGGATAGTAGGAGAAAGAACAGGACCGGTCTAGATTTAGAGCGTAATATCGGATGAGGGAGGGCATGAACATAGTTTTTTTCCCTTCTTTCAGCAGAATTAGTGCGGTAGGTGCGTATTGTTTTGTTGAGGCTAGTGACAGTGAAGAATCCCGGGAGAAACGGAGAAAGGGAAGTGCGTGATGGGGGTTGAGTGTTCAAAGGAGACAGCCCTCTATTGGGGTTAAAGATCTGGAGAATCCTTCTGCTGTTCCTCCGAGCTCAGAGTCTTCGCTATCCACCCAGCCTTTGTAAAATATTTAAACCTGTTTCTCATTTCTGGGGAGGATAGGAAACTCACGGCTGAATAAGTAACCAGACCTGGGAGTGGGTGGCGTCGCAGACACAAAACCCCACCTCGGAAAAGACGATAAAAGCAACGCACATAACCCGATGAGAAAAAAACAAAACTTGTCACGTTATATTAGCCTTTGTGTTTTGCCTCTTTCTTTCTTTCTTTCTTTCTTTCTTTCTTTCTTTCTTTCTTTCTTTCTTTCTTTCTTTCTTTCTTTCTTTCTTTCTTTCTTTCTTTCTTTCTTTCTTTCTTTCTTTCTTTCTTTCTTTCTTTCTTTCTTTCTTTCTTTCTTTCTTTCTTTCTTTCTTTCTTTCTTTCTTTCTTTCTTTCTTTCTTTCTTTCTTTCTTTCTTTCTTTCTTTCTTTCTTTCTTTCTTTCTTTCTTTCTTTCTTTCTTTCTTTCTTTCTTTCTTTCTTTCTTTCTTTCTTTCTAATGAGAGCAGCTTCAGTGGAGCGCAGTAGGGCCGTGGCGGACCTGCTCTCTGGCTGGCTGGCTGGTGGGAGCGCCCTGCTCAAGTAATGAACTCCCCCAGGACACAGCACAGCAATGC
This sequence comes from Gobiocypris rarus, assembly GCA_023029165.1. NCBI lineage: Eukaryota > Metazoa > Chordata > Actinopteri > Cypriniformes > Gobionidae > Gobiocypris > Gobiocypris rarus. The sequence continues at coordinate 11,239,711 of CM040918.1, read as the reverse complement.
AGGCCCGTTTCCACACTCCGTTCCCAGGCCAGGCCGGGTCTGCTGTTGCCGCCGCTGCTGCTGGGTGGGGAGACGAAGAGAAAGAGAGGGAAACCAAGAGACTGGTTACCCCCCGGTCTGCTGCCAAAGCATGCGGCCTGCGAAAGCCTAGATAAAGTTAAGTGGGGGTTTGGAGGAGAGGGAGTCAGAGAGGGAGCATCGGGAGGCTCTTACAGCTGTGGGGGGCTTTGGGTTGACTGGTGAGGGGCTGATAACGGGTCGGTACGGATCGGAGACGACTAATAATCCACAAGCATGCTGAAAAAGTTGAGTGTGGTTGTGTGTATTGGTTTGGGATTGTGATGAACACTGTGTACTGGCATCGTGTGTTCAGCTCATAAGCATCGTATCCTAACATCATAGTGTGTGAGAAAATGATGATATTTATTATTTATTAATGCATTTTTTTATGATGTTCTGATGTTTGTATTTTCTTTTTTTGTTTATGGAGACATTTGCTGAATATAGGCAGTCCTTTCTTTATTTTCTTCTTTCTTTCTTGCATTTTCTGCACTGATTTGTTGGATGGCCCAGTGTCTTGTAATCAATGGTGATTTTGGTTGTGATTAGCTTACGACGGAGAGTTTCCACCACCGGTTTGGATCAGAACAAATAAACTGCTTGATGTAGAAGAGGCAGCATCATTCCCCCAGAGTCCCAAAAATGAGATATGTGGATGTCAGAGAGGCTTGGCAGGGCTCTATAGTGATCCAATCGCGCATATACAAGAGTTGTTCTGCTATTTGTGCCGAAAACCACAGCCAAGTCTTAAATCTAATTTTGGCCACAAACTGCAATCAATGAAAAATCCTAAATGTGATATTTCAGAACTTTGGAGAGCTGGAAATTAACTCTACGGCAGCAGTAATGAAGTGAAGAAAGTTTTGTGTGGATGGCGATGTGGTGGGGTGACTTGTTGCCCGATATAGACCGAACCTGTGTATTTCTCTCATTTCACACCTCAGACACATCAGAGACCCCTGTCAGACACTTTCCAGAGATAACAACACTTCTTCCAAATGAAATAAGGCATGAGCGATTGTTTTTTCCCTCCGACGTAATAATACCCATATGTCCTTAATTATTCATATTTTAGTAATGCAGTCTCTTAATGGCTGGAAACACAAGTAAGTAATAAAACACTTGGGGGTTTGATTTAATTTAATTTTTTCGTATTAATTTAATTTTGGGGCATGTGTGTGAGCTTGTGCGGCAGAAAACGCACCCTTTCATATATTGGCTGTGTGCTTTTGCTTGTGTGGTGTGTGGTGAGGAGAGAGAATCAGGTAGACAGGTAAGACATTAGGTAGGCTCATAGAGGCCTATGTGTCTTTTCAATTCCAAACACTTTTTGTATTTTCTTTCTATTCGTTCAAATGTGTGTAGCAAAAACTATCATCAGTTACAGCTTCTTGTCTTTGTTTTATTCCCCTAATCTAAGTATGATAGAACAGAGTATTAGTTCTTTCATTAGTATTGTGCTATTATTATTGCTTTTATTAAAAACACCCCTAACCTTATATTTTAAACTTTTCTTCCATGCTCAGTTTTTGTTTTTACTTTCCCTACCAGCATTTTCACTGGCTTCACCACAAAAGAATTATCAGTCTTTTTGTTTTATATATTATGATTTTCATAATATGAGTTTACATTAAAAAAATAACTAATTAATGAAAAATATTGTAGATTTTGCATTAAATGTATATATATATATATATATATATATATATATATATATATATATATATATATATATATATATATATATATATATATATATATATATATATATATATTTTGTTTTTGTTTTGTTTTGTTTTTTTTTGTTTTGTTTTTTTTTGTTATGGAAACACAGCTCTAAGAAATCCAATAGGACAAATTACTTGTCAACAGGCCCAAAACTTTAGGTGCCAGTGGGCCATACTTATTGTTGAGCCTTGTATGGTTTTTGCCTTAGTGGATGATAAAAAATAAAATAAAAAACAATAGACTTGCATTGAAGGGACCTTATTTCTTTTTTGACTTGGGACTAGTACACAGCCACCCAGAGCACCCTACGTAGATCATCCCAGCACAATGGGAACTTTTTCCTCATCACATTTGTTGTAAAAACAAATGAACAAGTGGATTAAACCTACACCTCTCCAGTGGTTGAGTTTGATAGTCTGCCATTGATGAAGGCAACACATATCCCTGACGTTTTTCCATAGGATAGGGTAGGAAGAATGAGGGAGGGCATACATGAAAGCCATTTTCATGTTTCTGTTCACCCACGTTTATTAAAAAGTGGTGGCGGGGCCACATTTGATGTGAGGATGGGGCTGCACTTTTACTGTTAGTCCCACTGCAATCCTTTTTTCTGCTGTGGAGTTTGAGCAGCTAGTGGTCGCCATTGATCTACTGCACGCCGTCACACTGCCCTCTACCACACTATGTGCCTCGTTTTGTGTGTGTATGTGTAGGAGCAGGTTTTTTTTATTCATAAATGTGCAGGCATTCATGTTTGCATGTGCATTTCATGTATTTTACATATGTGTGAATGTCTATGCACATTGTATGTTTGAATGCACGTCTGTCTGGAGGTCAGCTTGCTTCTCCTTCCCAGAGAACAGCCCCTGGGGCGATGCCAGAAGTTCCAACAAAAAGTTTTTTTTTGTAGTTTTTTTCCAAGTCGTTCAGTCACAGTGGACAGCTATCCCCCCTATGGACCAGCAAGGGGGCTTCCCGCATGTGGTGGGGCCTTGCCGGCAGAGGGGGAGGGTGAAGAACGGGATCTGGCAGCGCTTGTGCGTCCTGGTAGGGGTTAGAGTGTGTGTGTGAAGGACTAGCGCAAAGGCAACCCCAGGAGCCAATGGATTGGAGAAGTTTTCACATTGCCTCCATCCTCTCTTTCCCTCTCCCCATGCTTTAGCGGATGTAGGCCGTAATTACTGGACCCCCTGGCTTCCCTTTCTCCCGACCGCAGCCTTTGATCTGTTTCATGTCGGGCAGATTTTTTTTCCCACTCGCTGTACCTTTGTCTCGTCCTCCCTTTCTTTTCTCTGCCGCTCCTTTTCCCCCAGCTGAGCCCCCTTTGATGGAGACAGTTTGAGCTCTTTAATACACAAAGAGAATTTTCTCTCTCGCCACCCTCCATTTTGTTTTAAAGTTAGGTCCTTTTTGTTGACAACCACATTGAACTTGATACTGATTTTTTTTCTTCCTGTTTGCTAGTTTATTTTGCGTTTTTATGGTCCTCATGACCTTGATTAAAGGCATTGTGCTCTTCCCCCCCCTCCCTCATTCTGTCACTGTGTTAAAAGTAAAATAAACTCACAAAGCTAATGGCTGGCCACTCTTTGGGTCGTCCTGGCATCCTTTTTTCACATTTGAACATTGAAGAAACAAGATGTTTCGTTTAATGTGTGTTCTTGCTGTTGTGTGTGTAGGAGAGAGTCTCAGGGAGTGCATAGGTTTAACAAAAATAATAATCCACTGATGAAAACCATTCAAAGTGAATAAGCGGTCCTCACCTGTTGGCGGTCGCGCATTGTCCGTTGTTTAGCGCATGTCCCGCCGGGCGTTGATCCATAGCCTCCCGCATGCATGGATGTGGGGGTTGTGTTTGTTTGTAATGTAATGGCATTGTTAGCATAATGTTGGGTTGATTTGCTATTCAGTGTGGCTATTCTTTCGGGCTAATTGCCACGCTACATAGCGCTCCGGCAACGCTAAAGGGCCGGTGTATGCTTTTTAAGAAGGCTCAAATCATATAGAGTGGGTGTATGTATGGTCCAGTGATCAGCTTTTTCATATTTTCTGTTCTTCTTGTCTTGTGATTGGTGATTCTCTCTTTCTCCTTCTCCTTCTCCTTCTCCTTCTCCTTCTCCTTCTCCTTCTCCTTCTCCTTCTCCTTCTCCTTCTCCTTCTCCTTCTCCTTCTCCTTCTCCTTCTCCTTCTCCTTCTCCTTCTCCTTCTCCTTTCTCCTTCTCCTTCTCCTTCTCCTTCTCCTTCTCCTTCTCCTTCTCCTTCTCCTTCTCCTTCTCCTTCTCCTTCTCCTTCTCCTTCTCCTTCTCCTTCTCCTTCTCCTTCTCCTTCTCCTTCTCCTTCTCCTTCTCCTTCTCCTTCTCCTTCTCCTTCTCCTTCTCCTTCTCCTTCTCCTTCGGCATGATGCTAAATGGCAGCGGTTAAAGGAATAGTTCCGCAAAAAAATTACCTACCATGGTGGTGTTCCAAACCCCTATGACTTCCTTTTTTCTGTGAAATGCAAAAGCGATGTTAATCAGGATATCCAAGCTGCTCTTTTCCTTACAACAAATGTGTAAGTCCAAAAAAAGACAACACAATATAATACTATAGAAGTATTTCATATGACTTATAGTATATACGTTTCCTAAAGCCATAAAATTATTTTGTGTGTAACAGGTTTTGAAAACATTTCATGACATTTGAGAGCTATGACAGAATTAAAGATTTTGAATGAAATAATGAAAATGTAAACTTCATAAAGTTTTATGCGAATTAAAAAAATACATCTGTTCCTTACATTAAGCTTTTGGCACAACAGATTTGTCATCAGTGCAACATGCCACTGGTTCCACACATCTCATAATAACCCATTGTTTAACACCAACATTTTAATATGCGGAAGTGTGAATGTGAGAGATTTTCAGTGACTAAATAACAAAATATGTGATTATGAATGACTGATTCTGACTTATTAATGAAAGTTTTTTTCATTTTTGGAGCTCTATGCCATCTTTTTGATGGTATAAGAAAGAGCAATTTAAATATTCATCTCTTTTTTTTTGTTTCATGTAAGAAATTCATAAAGGTTTGGAACGTCAAGAGAATGAGTAATCCATCGCATACATTTCCATTTGTGTGAACTGTCTCTTTAAGGGCAGCTGTTTGAGTATATGTGTTGTAAGTGATTGTGTGTGAGAGAAGCGAGAGAGAGAGACAGTCAGAGACAGTGCATGCTGCAGTAATGACAGTGTTGAGGTGCAGCTGTTTGTGTTTATACGTCGTATTGGAGTGTGTGAGAGAGACTGAAAGAGAGGTTGAGCAGCAGACAGGCAGAGAGAGACTATGCATGCTGCTGTAATGACAGTGGTGAGGTGCAGCTCTCTCTGCGTCCTTGAACCCCGGCTGGGTGCTCTGGTGTCACCCTGGGGAGTGCACCGTTTAATACCACAGTAATTATCCTGTCCTTATTCACCACATTGCCGTCCAGGTGTCTCCTTCACCCTGCCTCGCAGCGTGTGTGTGTGTCTGAGCGCATGAACTTGTGTTTTAGTGTTTTTTTATAGTACCGCTGCCCTGTATTTTTATGCCTCTTAATATTCATGACACCTTTTCATTAACTCATGTGGGTGTGTGTGTCTGTCAAGTTTTTTTTGTTTTGTTCGCTGTTTGTGTGTTGATGTTATATGCGGAGTTCTGCGTGTGCTAGTTCCCGTTTGCTCAACTGTTTGTGCATTAATGTCAAAGCATGTGTTTGTGTGTGTAGTTTTTATTTGTGTATGGGTATATGCATGTGTATGTGACGTCTTTCTCTCCAGATCTCCAGCTTACCGTCTGTCTGCTCTCACAGTCTGTGTGACTAATGGCAGGTCCAGGTGTTCCTCTCAGTTCTGGCGGTCCCTTGAGGTGCTGATGGCTCCCATTGGGGCAGCGTGGGCAGGAGGTACCCGCCTCTCTCTGCCTGTGTGGAAGGTCCCCTGGGCCCAGCAGCCTCATGAGGACCTTAGCCTTAACCCCCCACTCTCAGCTCCATAGTCCTCTTATAGCTTAGATATTGAAGTACAATATCATGCATTAGCTCATGTTGTGATTTTGATGTCTGAATTGAATCTGATGAGATAAAGAGTGTACTTCAAAATACTGTGAAGAAAACACGCCTTTCTGCGCTGACTTTTCTTGCTGTACTTAAAAACAAACAAATGACTCCTATAAGCAAGTTATTGAAAAAATCTTTCAAAAAATCGGTTTGAATCAGTCAGATGAATCTTTCAGTTAATGAACATTCCTGTACTTAAATTACCCCAAAGCCTTATGTTAACCAATGCTGCTTTTACGTGATCACAAATACAGTACAGCAATCTTGTGAAATAATTGTAAAACAGGTCCTTCTAAAAAAATTAGCATATTGTGATAAAAGTTCATTATTTTCCATAATGTAATGATAAAAATTTAACTTTCATATATTTTAGATTCATTGCACACCAACTGAAATATTTCAGGTCTTTTATTGTTTTAATACTGATGATTTTGGCATACAGCTCATGAAAACCCAAAATTCTCAAAAAATTAGCATATTTTATCCGACCAATAAAAGAAAAGTGTTTTTAATATAAAAAAAGTCAACCTTCAAATAATTATGTTCAGTTATGCACTCAATACTTGGTCGGGAATCCTTTTGCAGAAATGACTGCTTCAATGCGGCGTGGCATGGAGGCAATCAGCCTGTGGCACTGCTGAGGTGTTATGGAGGCCCAGGATGCTTCGATAGCGGCCTTAAGCTCATCCAGAGTGTTGGGTCTTGCGTCTCTCAACTTTCTCTCCACAATATCCCACAGATTCTCTATGGGCTTCAGGTCAGGAGAGTTGGCAGGCTAATTGAGCACAGTAATACCATGGTCAATAAACCATTTACCAGTGGTTTTGGCACTGTGAGCAGGTGCCAGGTCGTGCTGAAAAACGAAATCTTCATCTCCATAAAGCTTTTCAGCAGATGGAAGCATGAAGTGCTCCAAAATCTCCTGATAGCTAGCTGCATTGACCCTGCCCTTGATAAAACACAGTGGACCAACACCAGCAGCTGGCATGGCACCCCAGACCATCACTGACTGTGGGTACTTGACACTGGACTTCAGGCATTTTGGCATTTCCTTCTCCCCAGTCTTCCTCCAGACTCTGGCACCTTGATTTCCGAATGACATGCAAAATTTGAGCGACAGTCCAGTGCAGCTTCTTTGTAGCCCAGGTCAGGCGCTTCTGCCGCTGTTTCTGGTTCAAAAGTGGCTTGACCTGGGGAATGCGGCACCTGTAGCCCATTTCCTGCACACGCCTGTGCATGGTGGCTCTGAATGTTTCTACTCCAGACCAGTGTTAATTTCGTTGACGAATAATTTTCGTCATAATTTTCGTCAACGACCTTTTTTCACTGACGAAACCGAGACGATAACTAAATAAAAACTAGTGCTGGATGACAAAAACTATGACGAACATCTTCTTTCATTTTCGTCAACGAATAAAAACGAGACAAAAATGTCAGGGAGGGACGATTAGGGAAGAGATCCAGTCAGAACTGATGTCCTGTGTAACAGATGCGCACATTTGAGTTGTAACCATGGTTGTAACGTGCGGATCTAACCGCGGGCAAACACGGCGCTGTTGAGCTTCTCCAGGCTCACGCATCTCCAATACAGCACTTCAGAGCGGCTCAATCAATGAATAGCACACATTTATATCATGCAATTGTTTATGAATTAATGCTGATGAACAAGGACAATGTTTACTTTACGATGTGTATATAGTAATATGCTTTAGACCAGGGGTCCCCAAACTTTTTTCTGTGAGGGCCACATTATTGTTATTTTCTTTAATGGGGGCCGGGTCGGTTACAGAAAATTACATGGGCCAGAGTGACTATTATTGTGGAGTTTTTATTATGATTTTAAATGTATTTATTATGCCTCCTAATGCTTTGTTTATTATTTTATGCACCATACAGACAAAAGAGAATTACTTTAAAAAAGCATTATCCAATTGTCTTGTAGTCTCTAGTCATTTCTTGCTGGCTCGCAAGACTTGCTCGATCACGATGAAACGCGTTCATTGAATGTGCGATTCTATTGGTGGGTGAATCTAACAAATAATTAAGCTACGCTATGTTAATATTTTAGTTAATTACTAAGGGAAATTGTAAAAGTAAAAAAAAAAAAGGGACATTTTAGTTTAAAAGGCAACCTTTATAATCAAATACAGATATGAATATAATTTTAAAATTACATTTTTTCAAAATATGTCTCTGGCATTGTTCAAAGGGCCGGTCCTAATGTGGGGGCGGGCCGTATTCGGCCCGCGGGCCGTAGTTTGGGGACCCCTGCTTTAGACGGTTGTAACAATGCATATTTTATCTCCCTCATCTGAACTTGAAAGAGCAGCTGCAACTGCAATAGTGAGGTGTTTCAAAATAAGAGTCCCGGTGTATTCCGAGCTTGTTTATAATTAAGAGTCACGTATTATATATTTGTTTTTGGTTACATAATAAACTATATTTAATTTCATTCCCATTTAATTCATAGTCAGGAGGAAAGACCAGTATTTGACACATATTCAATAAAGTATCAGGGTTATAATAGTTTCATAAAACCATTAAAAATCTCCATTACTTAAATAAATAAACAAACTTGAAGCTTTAGCTTAACCTTATATAGTAACTAAAACAGAAATACAATGTTATAAAAACTATATAGATGTTTAAAAAAAAAAGAAGTTAATTGAGCTCACTTTCGTGTATTTTTGTCAAACACAATGATGTCACAATGTCAGTTCAAGTAACAGTCGGTTATGTAATGCTTAAATGCTCATTTAATGCATTACAATTTAACTTAACTCTATACTCTATCTAAACTAATCTACTGTAGATTTAGTCGACTAAAACTAGACTAAAACCAAAAACAATTCAGGTGACTAAACTAAATGGCATTTTCGTCAAAAGACTATGACTAAAACTAAATCAAAATTTGCTGTCAAAATTAACACTGCTCCAGACTCAGTCCACTGCTTCCGCAGGTCCCCCAAGGTCTGGAATCGGTCCTTCTCCACAATCTTCCTTAGGGTCCGGTCACCTCTTCTCGTTGTGCAGCGTTTTTTGCCACACTTTTTCCTTCCCACTGAGGTGCCTTGATACAGCACTCTGGGAACAGCCTATTCGTTCAGAAATTTCTTTCTGTGTCTTACCCTCTCGCTTGAGGGTGTCAATGATGGCCTTCTGGACAGCAGTCAGGTCGGCAGTCTTACCCATGATTGCGGTTTTGAGTAATGAACCAGGCTGGGAGTTTTTAAAAGCCTCAGGAATCTTTTGCAGGTGTTTAGAGTTAATTAGTTGATTCAGATGATTAGGTTAATAGCTCGTTTAGAGAACCTTTTCATGATATGCTAATTTTTTGAGATTTTCATGAGCTGTATGCCAAAATCATCAGTATTAAAACAATAAAAGACCAATGAATCTAAAATATATGAAAGTTTAATTTTTATCATTACATTATGGAAAATAATGAACTTTTATCAAATATGCACATTTTTTGAGAAGGACCTGTATATCTTGAAATGTTATTTATTCCTGTGATGGCAAAGCTGAATTTTCAGCAGTCATTACTCCAGTTTTCAGTGTCACATGGTCATTCAGAAATCATTCTAATATACTGATTTGGCACTTACGAAACATTTCTTATCATTATCAAAGTTAAAAACAGTTGTTAGAAAAATAGGAATCATTAAACTATAACCATCACCAGCATACATGTTTTCCGCTCACATGTCTGTAGGGGGCGGTACACATGTCCAACACCAGTGTTTCCTAACCCTGGTCCTGGATAACCTCCTAAACTGCACTTTTTACGTCTCTTCCTCAAATACAACTCCTCAGTGAGAAATGCTCTAAATAAATGTACTTCCTGTTTAGAGTCTCGGCACAGCGAGCAGCGCTTGTGCCCGTGACACATAGAGCTGTCAGCTCATCGGGTCCCAGGTTCCTATCCAGCCTGCAATCCTGTTCCCTCTTTTTCTCCTTTAACTTTCCTGTCTCTCTTTTGGCCTATGAATAAAAAAATGCTTTGAATTCTCTCAGATTTAGCCCTAGCTCTTTAGTGCCCTACACTGCTCCAGTGGTCATCTCTTGCACTGTGAGTTTGTGCAGGTGTAAGTGGATTACTGTAGCGTCAACTTGTCAGCTGGGAGCACTTGTTTGAAGGCTTGTGGTGGATTAAACACTCATCAGAAATAAGGTGCTTAGCCTGTCATGCCCCAGAGACAGTTATACATGCTAAGCTAAGATTGATGGCTATTACTGACACCCATTTTTACACTGAATTTGGGCAGTGTGCTAACAGATAATTATTCAATCACCTTTAGTATAAGTAATACTAGGTATAGTGCTGTGGATGGCAGTGTGCGCTCTTATTGTAGTTAGCATGAAGCATTCTCCATTAGCCTTCTCCTGTAGCGCAGGAGCCCGTGGGCACTTCAACTATTTTTAACAATGAGGTTTGGCTTGAGTTCAGGGAGAAGAGGGGTTGGTCAGAGATAGACATGGTAGACTGCATAACCTCTTTATATACTGTCGCAGTGTCAGTGACTGGACCCAGCTAATTTATTTACAGTATTTTTTAGATAGAATAAAGAAATTATTACCACATCTAGTTTGTATCAAGCATGTTCGCTAGACAGTTTCAGAAGACACAGACTCCCTAAGATTTTTGAGCCAAGTAGACTTTAAACCTATTCGGACGGGACTAGTTTTCTAAACAATGCTTGAGTTCTTATCATCTGACTTGTGTGATTTTCATGTACCGATTCGGACAGTACTAACATCTCGGTTTAATTCACCGGAAGTGTGTTTTCTAGATGTGGGTGTTACAGAAGGTCAACTGTTATGCTTGCGTGCATCACATATGGTGTATGTTTTAAAAAAAAATTAATTACTTATTGACATTGATAACTTTATTATTATTTATTATTTAAATAAGTGGCTGTTTATAATAATAAGAAAAAAACAGGAAAATATATAATTTTTTTCAAGTACAGCACAAAGTGGACTAGGACTTCCTCAAATGCCCCTACAAAAATATAGGAACATTGCACCCCTATTTGTTGTATGTATGATGTGATGATATAATGAGGTTAAAGAGTCACTGTGTTAACAGAGGGGGCAGGTGAGCTTTAACCAAAACCTTTTTCGGCATTGTTTTGATCAAAGAGAGCCAAGAGGCAGAATACAGTGTGTGATCAGTTTAGAGGCCTGTCTGCCTCCGAGCACAGATCATAGAGAGAAAGACATAGACAGACTGGTACAGTAAGTGATGGAAGAAACGATCCGGGACACATTTAAACACATTCACCTTCTCTCTCTCCTCTCTTCCATCTGTTATGCACATGCTCTTTCGCTCTCGCACACAAAACATACAAACACACAAATGTGCACAATTCAGCGACGAAGGGTCATGTTCCAGGTTATGTGAGGTAGATGTTTGTGTGTGTGAGACTCTAGAAGGGAACAAAGTGCTTGTTTAGCACCGCTTTCCTGCATGGCTAGGCAGGCAGCTGCTTCCCATTGACTCGGCACACAGTGGGAATCTGACTGCACTCACTGTACACTCCCAACCAGTAAAACTTGTGACATACACGACTACCTGACAGAAGTGAGAGATAGAGACATCAAATCAGTAAAACGTGTAAAATGGTTTTACAGGGTTTTTGTGGTTTTTTTCGTAAAGTAGTTTTTCATAATTTGAGAGAGTGTGGATTTTTTTAATATAATTAACTACACTACCATTTGAAAGTTTAGTCAGAAAGATACTAAAATTTTAATTAAGATTTATACCATGATTTGTCTGAATACTCGATTCTGATTGTCTGGAAGGTGTGCAATAAAATGGTCAGTTTATCGCACTGTGCAACAGAAACATTCAGGAGCACAGACACTTATCAATGCTGTCCTGTGATTTGAATAATAAAATAGCTTCGCTGCTGAAACGCTACATTAAATTTCTCAGCAACAAGGTGGTTACATTCCTATTTTGAAGTAACTAAACTCAGTTTTGTTGTTAAAGTCCCAGTAAACCGGAAGTAGCAACTGAGTTTTCTTCAGTGCTGTGACGTATTTCCAAGTGAAACGGAATATTGAATAGAGGGCAGGGTTTTAGTTCAATGCTCCTCCTCTCCATCACTCGCTCAGAGCAGACTAATGGTTAGAGGGGAGTGGTTAAGGATATTCAAACCTAAGCCGTCAAACTGATGCCATTGGAATGGGAATGCCATTCCAGACCAGAAGTAACTTTTCAGATTTTGATTAAAGATTACCGCGACAAACCATGTATTAACTTGCACGGATTAATTGTTCACCCATAGACCTGTAATGTGTGCTAACAAAGTAAATAAAATCGATTTTGATTTAATGAGGACTTTAATAGAGATACTGTTACAGGTACGCATCTCTCCTACTCTTGAAAATAAATTTAAATAAATGCTATAATTTATTCCAATAAATGCAATGTGTGCTACTTTATCTCTGCATGCAGAATGCTAGATCGAACGAGCTGTAACTGATAAAAATAACAACATTTTTTTAATATTGCGCTGCAAATATCAATAACAGCTTTAAGTTGTCAATGCTGAAATGACCATGGTATAAGCAGTATAATTCACGGATAGCTGTGCATTAAAGTTTCCATATTGTCAAAACTTAAATTTCCTGGCTTTTTTCATGATAACTCAGGTCTAGGGGCTATGTAACTACCATATAAGTTTCAAAACAGTCAATCCACAGTAAAATGCACACAGCCTGCATAAAGTAGCTGTGCCTTTTCACAAGCCGTTGTGACTTCCATAACAATGTGACACCAGAACTACGTCAGAACTGCCCACCGTCCCACCCTCCTTTTGCCAAACCCCCAGACATCATCGCGTTTATGCCATTGCTGAGTAACGACAACACATGTCGAGAAAATGCTGTTCAGTCAATGGATGTCAGGAAACTACATCATTGCACAGGCTTCAGAACAACATTAATATTAGAGACCAGTGGCTAATGTTTATTTATTTCAGAATTAACACAGCAATTTAGTTCAACCTTGACCTTAGTTCTGCACATTTCACATGTGACTGCTTCGTAAATCAGGCACAGTTCAATGCTGGTTTTTCAAAGAAGCTACTCGTCAAAGATGCTGCAGTCCCTACATTGTTGGCCTCATATCCGCAACCCTTAAATAAACGTCTCATACATTTTATGTTATATTATAGAGCCAGCATAATCTGAAATTATAGTTTGTAAACGGTTATGCACAGGGCTTGATATTTTTTTCAAACTTTTTTGCTCACCAGCCACTGTGGCTACTAGTGGTTTTCAAAGTTACTAGCCACTCAGCATTTTCACTGGCCACAGTTTTGCTGTTTGGAAATTACATTTTATATGATTAAAGTTGACTTTGGCATGCTTAAATTACTTGATTTTGAGTCATTTTACTTGATTTAGAAGATTTAAAACCCTTTCAAACTTTCAAATGCAGAGTGACCACCCAAATCAAGACTACATTGTATATCAGCTGGGATGTGCAGGTGGGCATGGGGTGGGCAATATGATCATAGGGTAATATGAGAAATTGTAAATGATATGAGTTTATTTTGTTAGTCTATATAAAAGAACAAACAAGCAAATTACAAAAACAATAGTAAATACAATTTAAAAAAATTCAGATACAGTAGGTTTATTTAATATGTATAAATGTATTAAACATCTGTTGTTGTTTAATTAACATTAATGACAGACAGGTATTTAACTGGGCTGCTGAATGAATGGATGTAATATTCTGACACATATCCAGTTGTTACCCACCTGTTTACATACACTTAAGCCATAACTGGCTGTGTTCACGCTAGATTCAGGTGCAAGGAGAACTGATCGCACGTGCGACAGAGAGAGTGTGTCATTCAGTGCGATTCCTCCTATCCCGTCTTCACTAACTGCAAGTTAATCGATAAAGAATTGTAATTTTGTGAATGTGATACGACAGTCTTGGCATTTTATTTGGCTGCAGGCTGAAATTATATTCAACCCACCAAAGTGGCTAGTGGGAGCGACTGCCTACCCGCCACTGCTGAAATCTACCCGCATTTGGCGGTTTGACGGGTGTTAATGTCAGGCCCTGGTTATGCAACTCTAACTTGATGCTAACATGTTGCTAACATGTTCCTAACCCTAATACCATTCTGAAACATCCTGTTGTAAGTGCATTTTAAGGAGGTGGTTGGTTGTCTCCTGTCACCATATTGGGTTCTGAATTCGGCTCAAACATGCAAGGCCGGACATTTCCCTCAGCAGTAACCATCATTACCAGTGTTTCTATTTACCTGTGATTATCACCAAGCCACAGCAGGCTACAGTATACATGACCCTAGTTACCTGTTGTTGGCCCTTGTTGTGCGTCAGCAGGCCAATCAGAAGAGAGGCTAATGAATATTAATTAGAAATGCCAAAATTGACCTGTTCTTAGCAGAGCTCCTAAAATATATTGAGATGGTTTTTGGTATTTATACAGGAAATATATATTTGACATCAAAACCTAAAATAACACCAGAAAGGTGTATAATATGTGACCTTTAAATGATTTCAATGCATGATGTGGAGGCAAAGACCCACCCGACGTGAAGCGGACTGAACTCCTAGTATGTACTAACATTGAAATTACATGATATAATACATCTATATTTACATTGATAACCTTCCCTTACCTTTTAAACCACCCTTAAACCTACCCATACCACCAAATCTGTCCCTAACCATAACCATAGCCCACCTCAATAGCAGTAAAAGAGTTTTGCAATACAGTATGAACACAATAAGTACATTGCACGTATTTTCTGATGTAAGTAAATAATAGTTAAAGACACCTAATATAAAGTGACCAATAGTCAGGCAATGTTCATCATTTGCAAAACGACAAGCCAAATAGAACATACTTTCCCGTACATTCAGTAACATCATAAGGGTTTGTTTAACCAAATGCGGCAAGTACAACAAATGGAGCCAAACTTTGAAGTAAAAAAGCAAAAGAGAGGAAAGAAAGCGGCAGAAGCCAAACGTCTCATCTCTGATGCTGGAGTTGTGAAGAGGCTTGTTTTGGTACACTTCACATGTAATTAATCTGCAGCTGTTTAACAGTGCGGGCCCCTGCCGCTCGCGCAGACTGAGCAACACAAGAGTCAAACGGAGCTTAACCACTGCCAGTGCCCCTGTCGTCACGCAACCTCTCCCTCAGTCTTTATCTCTCCTCCATCTCACCTTCTCTCTCTACATCAAGCACACACAGAGTACTTACGTTTCACCTTTGCACCCCTAAAAATGCTTAGCGTGTAAATCATCCTTGCTACAACGCCATTGGCTTTTCCGCATCTAACCATTATTAATGGCTGAAGGCTTTTAATTGGGCATACAGCAACTTTATCTACTGTAGTAAGGGTTTGTTTAGAAGTGATTTCATCTGTGTCTGGTTAGTGTTTAAAGGAGTGTTTCAGGTTAAATAGAAGGCAAGCTTTATCGTCAACATCTGTGGCGTGCTCTCAGTTACCATTGAAAATAATTATGCTCCTCAGTTTGTAAAGACAAACAAAGTGCTAACTGAAATTTACGTCCAAAATAAGTCAGGATAGGGCGATAGTACGATACGGCATGGACTTCTGTTGTGAACCGTCTCATAGAACAAGAAAAAATAAGATTCTGTAAATGTATTACCAAAAGTCAAAGGGCCTTTCCTAGATGGTCTATGATTTGTCATTTTTGGATTCATAAGTGTGCTCATAGCAACTCCCTTTCGGGATATAATGTGCCCTTGATGCACATTTTTGGGGGTTTATGACCTGTCCAGTGCTGGGTATCAGCATAGAGTTCCTGATTTGATTCATATCAATTTTTCAATCTTCAGTTGAGATCTTGTTTATATTTTGATTAGATTGAGATTAATTTTATTTTATTTGGGTATATTCCCATCTTACATAAGAGTAAAAGGTTTTGCGATTTTTAAGAACTGATATAAAGATTGTTCAAATGAAGATCGCCATTAATCCGAAATCATCAATATTTTTGCCAAGGCCTGTGGTTTCCCATTGGTGTCAGAGTTCTGCTCATGTCTTCTGTCCATCATTTCCTGTCCTCACTCCAGTATCTCTTGTTGTCATGTTAGCACTGCACCCATCTGTAAAGCACTCTGTGGTCTCTAGAGGTGAGTCAGTGGTCAGCCTCCAGAAGGTGTTCCATTTCTCTTCCTCACCTGGGGGTCGCTAGAGGGGAGATGGGGAGCAGGCTGTCAGCTGTCCTTGCCTTCCCAACCCCCTGCTCCTCACCTTCTGCCCTGGGAATGAGTCCGGCTGCTCGGACGCTTATGGGCGCCAACAACTCCATATGGGCTGTGGGCAGCAAGAGTGTGTGTCCTCCAGGATTCCGGCCCCTGACAGACAGTCCGTCCTGTGACATCACTGCAGCACGCATATATGTGTGTGCGCAAGGGTACATATGAGTGTAAATACATGGTTTTCCTCCAGGATTATGGTCCCTGACAGACTGGCTACAGGATGACATCACCTTGGCATGTGTTTGCGTGTTTGTGTCCTTTAGGAAAAGACCCCTAACAGACTGTGTCCCTGGAGCCCCCTGTAGGGTACCGAGAGCAATGCCAGGGGTCCTAGAAGCACAGACTGGAGAGTGTCAGCTTGATGGAGCAGAGACCGTTAGGGACGACAAACATGAGTTTGTGTGTATGTGCGTGTTTGTGTGTCCACTAGGACCAGGCCCCTGACAGACTGTCTCCCTTGAGCGGCGGTGGAATACGACAGAGGCAGAGAGTGTGTCAGCATAGAAACCCAAATGAACATTGCAGAACAGTTGGGGGTAGAAATACAGGAGTCGCTTTGCTTGTGTGTGTATGTGTATAGATGTGTGTGTGTCTGTGTGTATTTTAGTATTGATAAACAGGTGTTTGGTCTCAGAGACTGTGCTCCCAGAGGACTGCTGGCCATGTGGTCAGTTCCTGCGTGCCGTCCCCCTCCCTTCTCGTTCTCTCTCTTTCCTTTCTTGTCCTCGCTCTTCCACTCTTTTTACCCTCTTAGCAACATAGCTTTGTCCTCTGTTGTGTTTGGTTATGACGGCCCTGTTGCCTAGGGGAGAGAGGAAGGAAGGAAGATATGGAAGAGGGAGTTCTCTGTGAGAAGCACAGAAAAAGAAACAGGAGAGATGATCGAAGAGAATTAAGATGAACCGCTAGTAAAAACTCCTATAGTCCTATACTCTGGGTTTTTCTGGAAGTTGTTTTCCCCTGGCTCTTGCTTAAGGCCTGTCTGGCCGGCATGCTGGGTTGCCCAGTGGGAGCACGGGGTGGAAGTTGTTTTTCTGCCCCCTACAGTGTGTCTCTCCTGCCCCAGGCTGTGGGCAGAGGGCCAGGGGGAAGGGGCTGTGAGCGGGGCAGGGGGGCTGCTGGGAAAGATGGAGGTTTTGGGCAGGGGGCCAGGCTCAAAGGTGGAGGGGGTAGCGAAGGGGTGAGAGGTCAGGGATGTGGAATGTGACTAGGTGAAATGATAAGACACAGGTTTAGTTAGACCACAATTCTACCATTTTACTTTTCCCTATGTTCCATTATGTTGGAATGATCGTATTTATTAGTGCGCATAAAAGACACTAGTAGGATTTGGTTACTTTCTTTAAGCTGTAAATTGGTATTGATCATAAAAATTTGTAATTGGGTGTTTCATCAATTACATGCACTTTTGCACCTATGGACATAAAATTTATATAAATAAATTTTCACACAAATACTAAGATGATTTATGTTTTTTTAATAATTTGTTAACATTATTATAGTTTGTGTAAAATACTGTTAATGACAAATAGTGGTAACACTTCAGATAATACTTAGAAGGTAATACTAAATAAGAACTTTCTTGCAGAATTACTTTGGATCATAGTTATGGTAGGCACCACATTTAAGATAAATTGGAATGTCTTAAGGTCCTAAATCATGTCTAATATTTACAATATGTGTCTGTAGTTTTTGGTTTGTTTGGAAAACCTGTAATTTCAGTGTTTCATCAGCTGAAATTAGCACCACTGTACAACCTTGTACAAACTCTACATCAAACCTTGTTTCTATATTAAATAAAATTAAATATGTTGTCTACCCTTACTAAGATCCATTACTATTTTAATTAGCATTGCTTGAGGCTATTAGCATGTTGATGTCTGTGGTCTCTGATAACATTTTATCCATATTTTAGAATACATTTAGGTGTGCTTCTGAAATTAAACATTTGTGAGAAAATACAAAGCTTCTCCAGCAATAATACACACCATTCTGATCGTAAAAACTGTACTGTAAACTTGCTGGAATAATTGTTTTTGATGACAGAAACTTTCTGAGTATTTCTGAAGCAAAAGTATGATTTAATAGTTAAAAAGTGCTTTAGGACAATGGAAGATGTTAGTAGTGGCATCTAACCTAGATGGATGATGAGATTAATCAGGCCAGAACCAGAATGTTTGCCTTCATTTGTCAAGTTTGAATAGAATATTTTGGAATGAATGTTAAACTGGTTTAGTGTTGGTGTGGTTGTTGTCGAAGTGGGCATATTTAACCTTGTCTCCCATGTAGCATAAATTTCAGTGTGTTAATCATTGTGGAACGGCTGTATTGTTTTTGGATGGTGTGTTGTTCCAGAAGGGGAACAGCAGTGCTGTATGTCATAAGTGTGGGTCTGCTGTATATGCCTCCAAGCGCTAATGAACACACTAGCCTGTTTTGGCTCTGACGATTGGCTCGTGTCGGTAGGGGCATTCACAAAATCCACAGCTTTGGTGTTGGGAGAGATGGAGGGGATCTCTTTTTTTTCCCTTCTCTATCTGGCTTTCTCCCCCCCTCCTCTATCTGTCCTTGTATCTGATAAAGAGGAGGGAGGACAGACATCAGACTGAGCACGTCTTCATTACCGTCTTCAACCACGCTTCCGGCCCGGCATGCCAGTGCTTTAGCTAGCCCATTAACTGGCCTGATGTGGTTTAGTCCAGCCCGGTCCGGTGGAGGCATGGGGGTCTGCACAGGGTGGGGGGGATCTGCTCTTGAATCTACGAGAATTATCTGCAGATTAGATGCTGGGGTGGCTGCCGCCATCACCATGTGTTTCTGTTATCATACTCCCAATTACCAGGCCCTGTTCGAGGCAGGATGGCAGGCCCATCCCTGGACATCAGAATGTGTCCTTCTGCCAGTCCTGTCTTCCCATTCTTCCCTCCCTCGCTACACCCTTCCATCCTGTGCTCCACCCCTCCACATGGGACAGGCTGGCGAGGAGAAGGCCAGCGCCAGGGGCAACCACCAGAGCAGCCTGTTAATTCGGTAATGAGTCACAACATGAAAGAAAGTTTGGAGATGGGATGTGGAACAAGTGAGAAACAAACTGTCAGAGAGGGAGAGAGGAATCTAAAAACATAGGGAAGGTCGATTGAGCCTGTAAATGTATAAGAACAGGAGCGTGGAATGAGCCCCATGTCTTCATGCCCATTCCAGACGCCGGTTCTTTTCTCTCTCTTTCTCTCTCTCTTGTCCCCCTCACTTTTTTCTTTCTGTTTCTTTTCTAATTTAACTTTTCATTGAAATTTCTTACCCTGTTTAGTGCTCTTGCCAAGTCCCCCGGCGGACAGATGACAAAAGCCCCCTAAAAGCCATGTGATCTTCCATTTTCCGACAGCCACACTTCTGAGGATTAAAGCTATTTAATGACTATAATCTCCCTCTTTCTCAAAAGTGATTTCTCACATTCTGTCGCAGTCAGAGGGATTGCATTAGCATTAATAGATTTATAATTCGCCAGAATGACCACATGTGCCAGGAGGTTTTTTTTTTCTTTTAGGCTCCATTCTTTTCCTCTCCTCTGCCTTTTTCCCCTCCTTTTTTCTGGCTCTGAACTCAAGCAAGTGTTTCTTTGTATCTCTTGCACTGTGGTACATGTCTGTGTCTCAGCAGGACGGCCTACCTGTCAGTCGGCACCCCCACCATCACCACTATACCCGCCCCCTCTCACCTCCACAGTGGCTGGATCAGAGAATGGCCTGTCAGGGGCCACAGTCTCATTGTGCAGCCAAAGAATTCACCATGGTTAAGTCCCTTATGGGCTTTTCATCTTAGCGCTTTCATTGGGCCACTGCAACACTTTCTCTCCCGTGTTGCAAGGGTTTTAAGTTGTGTTGGGATGGCTCTTATCCTGACACGGGCACAAAAGCATGAGAACATAACAGGGGGAGGGCACTGTACTTGAAGGAGGGAGGGAAAAGAGGCAGAGGTGGTGTGTGAGAGGTGGGCCAGTTTGTCTTGTGCTAAATGTAATCTGAGAAAGAGATGCTAAAACAAAAAATGAAAGTGGTACAAAGAGGATGCACATGAGCATAAACTTAAGTACTTTCTTTTCGTTCTTTTTTTTTACTAGACATTATTTGCATTTTGTTTCCATTTTGTTTATTCTATTTTATTTTTATTTTAGCTTGATAGATTAATTAAAAGAATTCTTTTTTTTTTAAAGTATTACAAATGCCATAAACCAACAACAACAAAAAAACTGTTGAAAAAAATATTTAAAGTATGATGATCATACTTTCAAGATGTCAAGTCAGATGTTCTTTTTTAAATCACCATTTCCTTCTATTATGTTTAACAGAAGGGGAATTAAATACCAACATGTATTATTTTAGCTTGAGATGCCACACTGCAATTTATTAACACTTAAATTGTAAATATGAATGTACTTTAAAAATTACCTTAGCTTGGGAAAGCCAACCATTTCATAGAATCTCATCTTTATTTACAGAGGCTTCCGTGCTCTTATTAGCCTTTCTATATAAGTATTTTCTAAACAATGTCACACTTTCTTCTCTTATTTTACTCATTTACTGATATCTCTATTTTTAACTTTTTCTTTACTTTGGCTCTGAATTCATTTTCGCTTAGAGCTAAATTCATAATTCATGGTTTTACAAATTTCTACCCACAAACCCCTGTGGAGATTTATTTGTTCTGCACAGCACCTACATTTTAAAGTGGATCGATTCATCACTTGAATTTATTTTCTACAAATTCTGCTGTGCTCACCTTTGTGTAATGGGAGAGTAGTGGGCGGAAGTAAAATCCTACAACTGCCATATGGAGTTGAAGTTATTAGTTTATACAATACACGCTGAGGTGATGCACTTTCTTTGTTCTTTTTTTCCTTTTCCCATTGCATTAGGTCGTAGATTGTGACTCTGTTTCAGTGAGTTTTTCATTTCTAATTAGAAAACTGAGCATAGGGAGGCCATTGTTACATTTGGTTTGTGAGTGCGGATGGAGCTTTTAGAGGATGTGGGGCGTTATCCTCTGTAAACATACATTTTTTTGGGATTTGTTATACCAGAGGCTTTTTCAACGCATTAAGAGTGAACATACAACTTAGAGAAAATAAAGCAAACAAACAGTGCACTGATAGAAAATTCTGTGTTTGTCTGAGTCGCAGTGGGACTTTGTGCTCGCAGCATCCCTGCTCAATAAGTCATGAGCTCTCTCCCTTGCTTTCCTTCGGAGTCTGCTGGTTGAGATGCTAAATAGATGACGTGTTGGACTGTGTCAGGCCCCATCAGATTGCACAAAGCAGGAGAATTAAGAGCAACCCGCTTTGTATATCTTTGTATAATGTATGCCTGCATTAATCTAGACTGGCCGTGTGTTTGCACAAACAGCGAAAAAACATAAATAATCCAGTGCGATGATTTTGTATGCATTGTCCAGAAATATGGCCTTCCTTTCTGAATGTGCTTTAATCACTTTTGTAAAGCTTTTCAATCTGGTGACCATAATGAAAATATGATAAAGCAGATCCAAATCTGGGGGATATGGGTATGAGCTTGTTTGCTGAGGGAGGATAAGAGGATAAAAAATACATCTTTGTCCTTATTTCTCTACTCTTGTGGGGTTTGCTGTCTTTGGTTCTTTGCTTCTATTTTGATATTTTCTCTGCCTCTTTAACATTTTAATTCTGTCTGTGTTTTGCATTGCAGATGGTGATGATGACCCGGGGCTCTCCTGGGTGGCGTCCTCTCCCTCTAGCAAAGACGTGGCATCACCGTCACAGATGCTAGGGGATGGCTGCTGCGATATGGGCATGGGCACAGGGGAGGAAGAAGGGGGCTCTGGCCTGCCTTATCCCTGCCAGTTCTGCGACAAGTCCTTCAGTCGCCTCAGCTACCTGAAGCGCCACGAGCAGATCCACAGTGACAAGCTGCCCTTCAAATGCACCTTCTGCAGTCGTTTGTTCAAACACAAGCGCAGTCGTGATCGTCACGTCAAGCTGCACACCGGTGACAAGAAGTACAGTTGCCAGGAGTGCGAGGCAGCGTTTTCTCGCAGTGATCATCTCAAGATCCACCTCAAGACACACAGTTCGAGCAAACCATTCAAGTGCAGCATTTGTAAGCGTGGCTTCTCTTCCACCTCCTCTCTACAGAGTCACATGCAAGCCCATCGGAAGAACAAGGAACACCTGGCAAAGAAAGACCAGGGTAAACGTGATGGATCTAGCAGTGATGTAGCTGACCAGGACCAGGACCTGTATATGTGTGATTACTGCGAGGAGACATTCAGTCAGACAGATGAACTTGAGAAACACGTGTTAACGCAGCATCCCCAGCTCTCAGACCGTGCAGAGCTGCAATGCATCCACTGCCCTGAAATCTTCAGTGATGAAGGCACTCTACTCACCCATATTGATAGAACACACGCCAACAAGAAACACAAGTGTCCCATGTGCGCTGAGCAGTTCCCATCTGTAGAGGATGTCTATTGCCATCTTGACAGCCACCGGCAGCCAGACTCAAGCAACCACAGTGCCAGTCCTGATCCGGTCTTGGGAAGTGTGGCATCAATGAGCAGTGCGACGCCTGATTCCAGTGCCTCCCTGGAGAGAGGATCAACCCCAGACTCTACTCTCAAGCCTGGACAGAGCAGACGCAAGCTTGCACCTTCTTCTGACCATGACGATGGAAGCTGGTCAGGCAAAGTGACCTACAGTTGTCCATATTGCTCCAAGAGAGATTTCAACAGCCTGGCTGTCCTGGAGATTCATCTGAAGACTATCCATGCAGACAAACCTCAGCAGAGCCACACTTGCCAGTTGTGTCTGGAATCCCTGCCTACTCTCTATAACCTTAATGAGCATGTGCGCAAAGCACATAGATCCAGTGGGAGCTCTGCCTCAAACTTTCCTCTTCTGCAGTTCAGTAATGTTTCAGCCTTTCATTGCAACTACTGTCCTGACATGTTTGCAGACATCAACAGCCTGCAAGAGCACATTCGTGTTTCTCACTGCTTATCCAGTGGTGTTGTTGCCGGATCCACCACTTTGGAGGGCAATCATGCTTTCTTCTGCAACCAGTGCTCCATGGGCTTTCTTACAGAGTCCTCACTCACCGAGCACATTCAACAGACCCATTGCAGCAGTGGAGGTGGTGTGACCAAGATGGAGTCTCCAGTCTTGCAGCCCTCGCAGTCCTTCATGGAAGTGTATTCTTGCCCTTACTGCACCAATTCTCCCATCTTTGGTTCCCTCCTCAAACTTACTAAACACATTAAAGAGAATCACAAGAACATCCCTCTTGCTAACAACAAACGTAAAGTCAAAGTGGCAGACTTGAGCCCAGCCTCATCTGATGTAGAGATATCCTCCCCTAAACGCCATAGGGTAACTGGTGACAGCACTCCAGCAGTTGCTAATGGAGACTATCCCTGCAATCAGTGTGACCTTCGATTCACCAGCTTTGAGGGCTTCCAAGCTCATCTCAAATCCCACCTGGAATTGCTGCTGAGGAGACAGTCTTGCCCGCAATGCAACAAAGAGGACTTTGATTCTCAGGAGGCACTGCTTCAGCACTTGACCATTCACTACACCACCACTTCCACCCAGTATGTCTGTGAGAGCTGTGACAAACAGTTCTCTTCTGTAGATGATCTGCAAAAGCACTTGCTAGACATGCATACCTTTGTGCTATACCACTGCACACTGTGTCAGGAAGTCTTTGATTCAAAAGTCTCTATACAAGTCCATCTGGCCGTCAAGCACAGCAATGAGAAGAAAATGTATCGTTGTACGGCCTGTGCTTGGGACTTCCGCAAAGAAAGTGACCTGCAATTACACGTAAAGCACAGTCATTTGGGTCATCCTACCAGTACAGGGGCAACTGGGAAAGCACGCAAATGCATATTCTGTGGGGAGACATTTGGCACTGAAGTAGAGCTCCAGTGTCACATCACTACTCACAGTAAAAAGTATAACTGTCGGCTCTGTGGGAAAGCTTTCCATGCCATTGTCTTGTTGGAAAGACATCTCAGAGAGAAGCACTGCATTTTTGATGGAGGAAATGGCAACGGAAATGGAGGCAGCCAAAATGGAACGCCTAACGGGGTGACTCAAAGCTCCAAGCGTTCCACAGCAGGATCGACTGCAGCTGCTGAGCAAGCAGATTTGCAGAACATGCTGTTAAAAGGAGGTAGTCAGGAAACAGCAAACAGCCATGAAGCCAGCGGTGGTGAAGAGGAGCTGGATGCCTCAGAGCCAATGTATGCCTGTGACATCTGTGGTGCAGCCTATACCATGGAGTCTCTTCTCCAAAACCACCGCCTTCGAGACCACAATATCAGGCCTGGTGAGGACGATGCATGCTCAAGAAAAAAGAAGGCTGACTTCATCAAGGGTAATCACAAGTGCAATGTTTGCTCACGGACATTCTTTTCTGAGAATGGCTTGAGGGAACATGCCCAGACGCACCGTGGCCCGGCAAAGCACTACATGTGTCCCATCTGTGGTGAACGCTTCCCTTCACTCCTTACTCTCACTGAGCACAAGGTCACCCACAGCAAGAGCCTGGACACAGGCACCTGCCGTATCTGCAAGATGCCCCTGCAGAGTGAGGAAGAGTTTATTGAGCACTGCCAGATGCACCCTGACCTGAGGAACTCCCTCACAGGCTTCCGCTGTGTTGTGTGCATGCAAACTGTCACCTCAACACTCGAACTGAAGATCCATGGAACTTTTCACATGCAGAAGCTATCTTCCTCTGGGGCCAGCGGTGGAGGAGGAGGATCAGCCTCATCATCTCCAAATGGCCAGCTGCAGGCTCACAAACTCTATAAATGTGCCCTTTGTCTCAAAGACTTCAAGAATAAGCAAGAGCTGGTCAAGATAGATGTCAATGGCCTGCCCTATGGTCTTTGTGCTGGCTGCATGAGTCGGGGGACAAATGGCCAGTCCCCAACTGTTGTTGTCACCCCACAAGAAGGGGAGAAGGGCACCACTGGACTGCGCTGCCCAGAGTGTGCGGTTAAATTTGAGACCCTTGAAGACCTGGAAAGCCATGTTCAGGTGGACCATCCTGAGATGAGCCCTGAGACCAGTGGAGCTAAGAAAGTTACTGATGCTTCACCTGTCCCTAAAGTAAGTGCCAAAGCCTAACCCATATGATAACCTCATATGCTTTATACTACAGCTGTCTCAATTATATTTTCTTTTGTCTGAAAGGATATTAAAAGTATTTGATAGTTCAATGGGAAACCAGAAGATCAAAGATTACTCTTAGCCATTGTCCACAAGCTCTGGGCCTTTTGACAGAAATGTTCTATTACAAAAGGGATTTGTATTTGCTTAGGGTATTTTTTAGGTCATTTGAGGTTTTCCTCTAGTTCTCAAATTTGTGTTCTTTCTCTACCTTTTCTCTTTTTGTGTTTCTTTTCCTATTATCTTTTTTCTTTTGGCAGTTCAAAAAAGAATTTTATGCAATTTCTTTTGAAAAGGGGAGACATTGCCAGCAACCATTTTCTGGCAGTATTTTTAGTGTATAAGTTCCCTGTGTTCCCAAAGTGTTCTGAGTCAAAGAGAGATGTGTGAATTCATGGCTACATTACTACTGGCCCCAGAGGGTTCAGCAGCCTCATCCTGCTGGGCTATTGTACAGCCTGTTCGCTTCACTAGATATTGACAGTGAACTTCCAGGGACGCTCAATCTTTACCTGTGCTTTTGTCTCAGCTCAGTGTAACAGATAGGAGAATGGCTGCCTTTTCCCCTCTCGTTGCAGCAGGATAGGTTGGGTTTTTTCGAATGTGTGGAGAATTAAAAAAGCCTGTTCAATGTGAATTCCAATCCTGTATTTTTCCTTGTAGAAGAAGACGTATCAGTGCATCAAATGCCAAATGACCTTTGAGACAGAACGAGAGATCCAGATCCATGTTGCCAATCATATGATCGGTAAGTTGACCCCATAGTTTCCTCTGCTAGTGAGCGCGTGTTCTTGTGTGTTTGTGTGTGCGCGTGTGTGTGTTTGGATGCTTGCCAGTCGCTCCGCCTGCTTTCCTACCCTTATTTGCTGCCTTAGTCTTGCCCCAGCACTCTCTCTCACTCCCTGCACACAGGTGTGAGACAGACAGGTGAAATGAACAGCTCTATTTCTGGAAGTGCAGACATCGCTCTCAACAGCTGTTCCATTGTTTAACACTTGACTACGCAGCTGAGGCCTCGGCTGCAGGTCTGATTGCTCTGTTAACTCTTCACCATGCAGCCGAGACCAGGACTGCAGGTCTCGCTCCTTCAGCAAAGGCCAACAAACAATTAGGCTCTATTTTATTCCACTTCATTTAATTCCTGTAGTCTGTTGTGGACAATTACACAGATTTTGCTCTTTGTTGCCGATATTTTACGAATAGAGTAACTACATGTGCACATGGAAGGGGTGTTATTTACCGATGTTGGAATTCTAATTATGTTAGGTTAGCCAAACTAATAAAGGGCTCTATGACTTATCTAATTATGTTGTAGAAATGTTTTGAATATGTTTCCTCAAATGCTATAATGCTATAGAGCGCTGGGTGGCACTTTTTAATGTTGGCTCCTGGTGGATGATATTTTCCATCCTATGTTTCTTGTTTCTTTGGCTAGTGGCCCTGGCTGCAGTATATGAGCTTAACTGAAGAGTTCCTTTGTAGTTGTTTTATATGCCTCCTCCCTTGGTGTTGTTATTCTTTAAGTAATAATTGCTGCTGCAGCACACTGTAGTGTAGATTAACGAGCTGGGCCTGTGAGTAATTTCACAGAACAAACGGCGCAATGCTCTGAGCCTCAGCAACTTCCCTGCCTTCTCCGATCCTGACAGCCGATACTAAAGCGGAGCCACCTGATATATTCTTAGAGTCCTTGTGAGCATGCTGCATCTGTCTTTAAAAAGGACATTGTGCCTTACCACATAGACTTGTGTGTGTGTTTGCAATCTACACTTTTCTTTTTGTCTGGCTTTATTTTATGTGGGTGTAATTTTGAGTTTAATTCCAGGGCCCTTTGGTTCCATGTTCATTTTCTTCTTCATTAAAGGAGCATGGAAGTGCTTAGCACCCAATTATTCCCATATTAACTGCCCTGTCTTTAACCTCCCACCCTGTTTCTATCCATCCACCTATCTCTCTTCAATTCCTCTTTCCCATCTCACCTGACCCTTCACCATTCAATCACAACCTAACTGCATCCAACCTGCCCAATCTCAGACCAACACAATCCAATTTGGACCACGCTGAGAGCTCTCTCCTTTCATCCCTCCATCCTCTCTCTCTTTTCCTCTCTGAAGATACTGATGGTAGAGATAGAGGCTGCGTGTGAGACGGCAAGGCGGATCGTATGTCTCTCCCCATCACCATGAAGGGAATTTTGGGTTAATTAACATCATAATTGTCAGAAAAGCTGGAGGAGATTAATTATGGAATTGAGGCAGATTATTTTAAGTGCCGTTGTTATTTTATTATTTTTTCCAACCCTCTTCAAAGATTGATGACGTCTTTGAATAATGAAAAGGGAGTCGTGTATTAACCTTTATCAGACTCTGCGTTAGGCACCAGAAAATTGAAGCGAGATCACAAAGGAGTTCTAGTTTTAGCGCTTTTGCTCTCTTTCTTCCTCTTTCTTTTTGAGATTACGAAGCAATCATTAAAAAGCTACACTATCTGTCAGCTTTGATATATGACTAGTGAGGCTATTATAAGACTTTGATATTTTATCCAGCCTTTTCTACTGGAATTTGCAAGCATGCACAGTGCTTTTTTTTCCAAAATAAAAAATATGTACTACAGGGATACCCACATTATGCAGCTCTGTGACCACTTAAAAAAAATTAAGTGAACATGGTCCAGAAAATAGTGATACATTATTTTTATTTTACTGTATGTTGATTTATACATGTTAGATGTATAGTTACCAGGGGTGTAACTATAGTAAAAAACTTAAAAGCCAAAAGCAAACTACACCACGGCCACAGTCCCACGACTTCTAAATCACCATCACTAAGCTTCCGACAACTCTTTCAGTTTTTATCTAAAAACATTTTCCCAGAACGTTTAAGAGCACAATTATAAGCATAACGAGGCTGTAAAAGCAGACAGAGTTTACCTGTTCGGCATGATGAGGTTTAATGCCCCATACAACCTCTATAGTCCCATTTTAGCCACTTGTAAGACATGCAACGGCTTGAAAAAAGTCACGAGTGGGGTAATACTGATGTATTTTATGTCCTAGAATAAAACGTGAAAGTGTCTTGAGACCTACAGACCTTATTTCAGCCTTATTCAACCTTATTTAACCAAAATCTCTCATTGACTTCAGGACGATGGAACCTGGAAAGGGCTAAAATGCTAACTTGTTTCTGTATTTTGGCCTACAAAGTGATATCATAACTGCACCACTCTATATTGGATCTGTGCATTATGTCTTAAAGTGACAGCAGCCTAATAAATCAGCTGAAGTCTAATTTTACTATTACTTGTAGTTTGATTATATGTTCTTATTTATGTACATTTTATTGTTTGTTCTTACATACATTACATACATTATATTTACATATCGAACCAAACCAAAACTGTGACCCTAAAACCACGATACATACCAAACAATGAGTATTTTGAACCGTTACATCCCAATAGTTTCCAGCAACCACAACCAGCCTCATACTTCAATCACAATCATAAGGGCTGGTCTGATTTTAAAAGCCCTTTTCATTTTCCACAACAATGTAGTGAGTCAGAAAACAATATAATATCAATATCAGTGTAGAAAACAATATACATTTCTTGTTTCATATTCAAGCAATGAAATTCACTACAATTCATGTGTTAAGTCGAGGTCCTTTTTCATCATAATTGTATGCAGCAATTTAGGAATCATTCATTTTGTAGACAGCCTCATTTATATTACGTGTGCTTTCTGATTGGTTGTGTCAATATCAAACAATTACTGAAATAGCTGATTTTGACAGCAAATGGACTCAATGCAGTTTCACTGTGAATTGCATTTAATTGTTGCTAATTGTTTGGCTTGAACTTACTAATTGAGTGTGCATTTTAAGTAGGATACATGTTCTTTTCCTGCCATGTTAAATAGAACAATTTAGCTTTGTGCTTTTTGCTCACCGTTTGGCAGCTGTGGAAATCACACAAATTTGATCTCTCCGCCTCCTGTGTTTCATCAGTGCTTTTACTATGCATATTCATGCGTGTTCCTCTGCCAAAAGTAACGGTGTGTGTGTGAGCCTGGTTGTTGCATATATGTTGAAGATGTGAATTTAGTAGATGTGAAGTCCCTGTGCATTTCTACCCACACATACCTGCTCTTATATATGATTGACACATCTGATAAGAGCTTGCTCACACAGACAGACACATTCTGTCAACCTCCGGCTCTTTTTCTTGCAACTCCCTGCTTGTGGATACACACAGAAACTCGGTTCCCGGTTTCAGTCATCCTACCTTTTTGCCAAGGTGTGATCATACCTCACCTAGCCTCCCCCCACCTTCCCTTCCTCTCAGCCCTTCCAGCTCCATCCCCCTCCCCTCTCTCACACTCACAGTCACCAGTAGGCTGAGGTGACACCTCATCTCAATCAGTTTACCTCCTCAAACTTGCAACATCTGCTCCCCTCTCTTCCTCTCCGCTCTTTATTTCTCTCGTGTCCTTCCTGTGAGCGCACCACCACTGCGTGAGCACGCTGCCTGTGTCATTTTCTGTACCGTCACTTCGCTCTGCCAACAGCCCAAGAGGAACGTGCACCAATCACAAGAGACAATCCTCCCACAAATTAAAAAAAAATCATCCACACACACCTTTAACATTCGTTTTACACACCTGAAGGCTTCCTAAGGCATGCTTCAGGTGGTTAGGGCACCTTGAGGTTTTGTGACTTGATCTTTAATTTAGGTTTAGATTATGTTGGTGTCGTTTCAAATCTTCGCCGCCTGCGTTTGCATGTAAGCGGCATTGAGCATAGGTGAGGGAATCGATAAAGATTTCGGGCTGTTGCGGTTTGCTGCAAAAGAGCTTGATTACACCGAGATGGGAGGGGTGGAAAAAGCCTAGTGTTTTAATTAATCCGACTGGTGAGGCAGGCGAATGCGATCAGAGCTCCGTTCTCCAGGAGGCGGTGAGCCTGGAGGAATGTGGGTTTATTTTTCCCTGCCTGTTGATTGAAGCCGTGTGATTATTTAATGTAGACGTTTGTCTCTGTGCAGAGAGACCGCGTAACGATTTTCCTTAGCACGGAGGCGGCAATCCGCGTGTACGGGAAAAATGAATTTCATTAGCGCTGCCCTGATTTCATCAAACAACCGACAGCTCCAGACTGCACAGGGTCATGCAGACTCTTATTTACTGTGTGGTTTTTATACTGCATTATTATTAGTTTCATGTTGCAGTAATAGTCTTTTCAGCTTCTGTCTAGGGTCGTCTGGTCTCATTGGCTAGTCACCTTTTAAAGTGGAGGCATCCCATTGGTCTGTTAGAGCTTGACTATTTTTTAAATGATATAATGATCTTTTCTGAATAAGAGACTTTTTACTGCACACTCTGCTCCAGATATATGAAAAATGAACACAACAAACCCATATTCATTGTTTATCTGTGTAGTTGACATGACGTGTCAATCTGTGACAGCAGAAACCTGTACAGCAGTGTGATGTGCTATACTTCATCTGAAACAATTTAAAAAAAAATATTATACATGCAGTTTTTATGACTACATTAAATGTTGGAGTTTCATTTATCACAATACAGAACTATTTGTAGCAAATACTTTAGTGAAGGATTTTTTTCCCGACAAAATCCTGGCAATAACAGTAATATTTTCTCAACACATCTGGACGCGCACACCTCATAATGTGAGAGCCGGTGTAACCCCCTTCATTTCCCCTGTGAGGAGACAGACACTGCTCTACACATTTCACTGCCCCACAACAAGACCTGTCTCAGACATGACACAGGCTGACTGGACTGAAGTGAAGAAAGAAGGAATAGAGCTGAGAATTGTGGTGCGTTGCGGCATTTAGTGGAGTGACTGGTGGTGTGATGCAAAGAGACTGTTGTTGAGGGAGCCTAAACAGCTTGATAAATAGAGTAATGTGTGCTGATGTTATATTTCACCCAGTTTACCAAAAAAATTAAATGGTCATTATTTACATTTGTGTCATTTTGTCACACACCTACGTATATTGTATATTTACATACCAGATTGAAACCTTTTAAGTTATTTTTGGTAAAGATATATATTGATATAAGAGATAAACAAATTATATAGGTTGCTAAAAATAAAATGTATATATTTTAAAAGACACTGACAACGCACTGGAATGACATGAATGTGAGACAATAATGACAGAATCTTCATTGTTTGGGTTAATTATCCCTTTGAATCACTCCATTAAGGGTCAGAATACAGCAGTTGCGATGCATTCATAAAAGTTCCTGTCACTCTCTACAGCGTCTGCCTTATAAAGCAAAAGACTTAAAATCACTCTTTGGCAGTGCTAGCAAAAAAAGACACTATTTTGACTTGTTCCTGACAGGGATGCAGATGAAAATGAGAAGGGGAGCTGGATCCAGCTCAGTGAGTTTATATTCATATTAATATAACAGAACCCCTCTGAGCCAGGCAGTTAGTTTGAGGGCAAAAAGATGTTGTGTCCCACCGTCGGGCCACCCTCATGAGGACGTGCCCGCATAGTCACTGGCATCTCAGTGCACTGCTTTTAATTTTAGTCTTCATTTAGCACAGCACCCCTTGATGATCACCTCTGCGCAGCGGCGCGCCCTGCTGGCTGGGGGAGAGCTCGCGCAAACTTAGACTCTTGAGAGCAAACGCTCGAAATCACGCACACGTATACATACATACACATTCTCACACCTGCAGGGGGCACCCCGTGGGTCTACAGCTGCGCAGCGGAAAACAATAAAGCCTGCCGGAAAAAAAAAATCCTCTGTGCTCCTGAGAGACCTTCACACACAAAAGATTGTGCACAGAAAAATAATAGTAATAAAAATACAGACAGACTGACAGATAAGCAAACCAAGAGAGGGGAAAACAAGCTTGAGTTGCAAACAAGCAGACATAAAGCACAAGGCCTCTCAGACATTACAGCTCGGCCTAGTATTCCACATTTCCTCCTTGACACGTTCTTGACACTCCTTGTGATAAGGTGTGATGTTTTATAATGTTTGTGTTTTGCTAGGCAGGCTAGACGCACATAGGCAAGTTTGTTTTTTGGGCCTCAATGCAGTCCATGGGGTTCGACCAGTTTTCTGTTTTTTCCTGTGCTTTTCATGTTGGGCGAGAGTATAGGAACAGTAAGAGAGGCGAGCAGAAGGAGGCTCATTTCACCTCTCCATCCACTCCACCCCCCACACCTCTATCTCCATCCGTCCATTTGGGCACGTCGCAAGGAAAAGCATGCAGACACTAATGTTGCACTAATCACCGGCGTACAGAACTCACAGCACGTCCACTCTCCTCTCAATCGCCCTTAATCAGCCAACACATTTCAATTAGCATATTGTGTTTAACCTCCCTTTCATCTGCCTTTATTAGTGGATTGAGCTGTAGTCAGCCTCTTCACCCCCCTCCGTCCAACCCTGATTCTCCCTTGCTCGTCTCTGCTTTATCGCTTCTCTCTCTCTCTCTCTCCCTCGCTCTCTGTTTCACTTTTCCACGGCCTCGTGTATCGTGCCACTGTGATCTTTCTCAGTGATAGGTTCAGGGTTGAACATTACAGGACACGCTGTTGTACATCATACACACAGTCATGCACACTCATTTACTTATCTTCGTGTTGTTCCAAACCTGTATGACTTTTTCTTCTGTGGAACGCAAAAGAAGATATTTTTAAAAATCTGCTTCTTTGTCTACACAATGAAAATCCCTGGGGTCCAGTGTTGTGTTAGTCCCAATTGGCTTTTCATTATGGTTAAAAACAGATAAAACATTTTTTTAAAATATCTTCTTTTGTATTCCGCAGAAGAAAGAAAGTCATACAGGCTTGTAATGAAATGAGGATGAGTGCATTTTGGGGTGAACTATCCATTTAAGTTTTCTAGTTTGTATATGACGATCATTCTGGAAGCACGTCAGGATAATGAATGCTCAAAGAATAGTTTTATCATATTTTGGCATAATTTAATCACCCTCAAATCACAAGCATGTATTATGTTTTTTCTGTGGATCGCAAAAAGAGCAGTTTAGCAGATGTTTTGTCTTTCCTAGTAATAAAAGTGTGCTATCAAGTTCAAATGACAAAAATATCATTAAAGTGGTCCTTGTAATTTGGAATGAGGGTGAGTAAATGATGGAACTCACCCCTTACCAATGGTTTATTTTCTAGTTGTAGTGTATTTTGACCATTTAAGACATGCAAAAACCATGGCAGCTCAGTCTCTCTCCATATCGTCACCATGAGTAAGCCATGACCCCCATGTCTGACCCTTCCTCCACCATCTAACCCTCATGTGATCATAGAGCTGCTGACTAACTGTCACCCTGCCTTCTCTTTCCACCCTCCCTGCCTGTCGGACGGCCCGTAGGAGAGCCTGCCCAGCTGCAAGGTTTGTTCCCCCTTATCTCTCTCCATTCTTAGCTAGATTACCTGAATGAATGACCCCCCTCAAGCCCACATACATCTCTCACTGCTTGAGTAGAAGGAGCGGGGCTATAGTAGAGAACTGCATGATTGGTCACCTAAAGGGGTCATGCCATCATTTTTTCTTTCATTTTCATTCATTTATTTTCCCTCGGGTCCCTTTAATTTAGTTTTTCATGCTCATTTTTCACTCTTTTTGACCCACAGAATTGAACAGGCAGTTTTTTGCCGCATGTGAAATGACTCAGGAGCCCCCATCTATTGGCAACAGTCTTCGCAAAGCCTGAATTACAATGTGACAAACAATAATGTGTTGTCCCCCACATATTGCTCTTGTCATTAGTTAAATAGTAAGTGGAGTAATAGCATCTTTTATGATTGTATAGTTCATACTACAGTTTAGAAATTAATAATAGTCTATCTATCTTCCTCCTTGTTAATAGAGAATAGGAGTTGCTATATACTGTAAACATGGGCGGTGGTGCTGTATTCAGTGAGCTTGGAACTAAATGTTTTTGGAGCGTTGTTAGAATAAATGGAGCCTTTTGAATCTATCTGTCTGTCTGTCTGTTGAAACTTTCAAAGATTTTTTTAGCTTCATAAAATTCTTCATTCTTAAGGCCCGTTCACACCAAGGATGATAACTATAAAGATAACGATATAGTTCTAAAAATTGTTCTCAATATTAAAGAATAGCAGAGTTCACACCACAGCTATAACGTTAATGGCACAGAGAAACGGTACTGTTGGAATCTCTTTCAGAACAATTTTTTTCCCAGGTGATGAACGATAAAAACATTGACAGCCAATCAGAATCCATCCCGCTGTAATGAACTCAAGCATTTAAAGCGACAGACAAGCATGCGCTTAGAATAAACAGAACATCTGCTGGTGTGGGCGCTTATATAGTTATCTTTAAAGTTATCGTTCTTGGTGTGAACAGGCCTTTAGAATACATTTATTAGAATTTTAGAATTCATTCTACTTCTATACATGCAATTCTGCATGTTGTTTGTAACCTCATTTAAAATTCAGGAACTGAATTGGAATTTAAAACACATTCTCAATTCAATTTGGATCAAAGTACATGAAACTTTTATTTCTGTTGTAGAATATGATTTGAATATGACCCTTAAAAAGGAACATAGAGTGCAACCTTAGTTATATTATCATGTCATTTGATTTTTACATATCCAATTCCCTCTGTCAGTTTACACATATAAACACACACGTGCACCCACACACATTGCCATAGTGGTTATTTGTGCATGGGGCTGGGCTAGGGGCATGAACGCACATACACCTGAATGAGACTGCTCTCCAGAGAGTTTTGCTAATGTCACCGTTGATTCTTAGTTATTCATCCCAGTGATTCTGATGCCTGGAGCACGAGTCACACATGTGTTGTCAAGGCAACACCACATAGATGCTTGCCGTTTGACCCCAGGGTGTTCTCTGTGATGTCATAATAGTCTTCTTGTCTCAACTGTGGGTGCGCTTTGTCATATTTGAATCTCTGTCACATCACAGCTATTATTTGTCAAAAATCTGTTTTCATGTGCGCAAGCAGTTACTGAAGTCGATCATTTCTTTAGTGCAAAGTGAAAGATTGTGGGATCGATTGTTTGTGGGATTGATTGCGGTCTCATTGTGATAGAGATTGTCGGTGTTGTTTTGGAGGTTTTTTTTTTTTTACAGGAAGTGATGCTGTAGAGCAGTGTCTTTTAATTCTGCTGTAGGTAATGCCCATCTCATGCTGTAGAGTCACACACACTTACACAAATACTCACACACACACACATATACACGGAGACTGGCTACTAAAGGAGACCTGGCGCGGTCTCTCTGTGTCAGCGCAGACTTAATGAGGCAGCACACAAGAAGCTTTAGGAGTCAATGGATGTAGATAATGTGGATGAGGGTTCACTTCACTGAGCGCCTGTACACGAGCAAGCCAGTGTCTAGCCTAGGGCCACACTGTGTGTGTGTGTGTGTAGCCACACTCCAGCCCCCTCCATTCTGTAGTTACGAGAGCAAAAGAAATCATCATTCCTTCACATTGCATGTCACTCCCTGTTATCCAGCCCCTGATGTCTCTATTGTGTGCGCCGAGCCGATGTTAGGTTGAGTGGCTTTGGTGAGAGCAGTTATTCCTCAGTGTTCTGATGTTTTAAAAGGGTTGGGTTGGTTTTTATGGCTTGTTAATGGTGTGGCGCTCTCTACTGCAGCCCATGTGGCAAGTACGTGAGCATGGGAACAGATGACAGCCCCTCATGCACATCATAGACCACCTGGAGCTAGCCAGGCGGAACCTCAGAGGGGCCGGGCAACGTTTGAGGGGGGATGATGGAGGGTGCGCTGCTAGAGGTGAATAGAGAGAGGGAGAGAGAAGGATGAGGGAGTTGAGCTTGACCAAATCAATGCAAAACACGTGCACAGTTAAACTCATACACATCTGCATATGTTTGGCTTTTACTACACGGGTCTCTGGAATGTTTGATTCCAATTGGCCATATAAAAAAGATTGTATAATGACTTCTAATAAATAAGATAAAAATAAACAAATAATTGGTAACCGATTTCCTACATAGCTGTGCTTGTTTTGTGTCTCTTGTATCAGTCCACGGTCTCATTTTACTTGCATAATAAAGTCATCTAAAATCAATAATTTAATACTTTGTGACCCGGTCTTGATGACCCTGTTGGTGGCAAATGTCATGCCTTTAAAAAAACATTGAACACATCATTAATTAACCCGTATACACTACCATTTAAAATATTTTTTTAATGCTTTTGAAAAGTCTTTTATGCTCACCAATGCTGCATTTTGTTGTAATAAAAAACTGTAATATTGTGAAATATTTACAATTTAAGATAACATTTTTCTATATTTCTATATTTTAAAATTTTAAATATATCATTTTCATGTGACGGCAAAGCTGAATTACTCCAGTCTTTAAAAGCTGATTTAAAATTTGTAAAAAAAGAAAAATTCAGGACTCTTTGATAAAAGTTCAAAACAGCATTTATTTGAATTAAATTTAATTGTATTTACTGCCACTTCAAACTTTTAATGCATACTTGCTAAATAAAAGTTTTAAATCATTTTTAATCTTACGGACCTAAACCCTTTGAATGGTTGTGTATTAAGGATGCAGCGATATTATAAAAATTCTGGTCAATAAATTGATTTTCATGTATAGACCTATTTTATTCTATTTTTTTTCTAAATAAATTAAAAATAAAACTCTAAAAACTAGAATCAATTGTTTTAAATGCTAAGCTGGTTTATTTTTAAAGATTACATTCAGCTGTGTTATTACAGTAAATTGAGTGTGTTTTAGAAATTAAATTTAAATGACAGATAAATATTAATTAAATAAATTTGGAATTTTAAATGACACGTTTTATTTATAGATAAAATAAATAACCAGAATGGTTCTTACAGTATATATCATGTTTTGTTGTTGTACTGTACACAGATATTCACATTTAAGCTCAAACAAGCCACATGACCCCTAACCTGCTCCATCGATTTAATTCCTTTACTCTCTCTCTCTCTCTCTCTTCCTCCCTCCCTCCTTTGAATAGCCCCCACAGAGAATGTCATGTTGAAAAGGGAGTGAGGCAGCAATGTTTTGCTGAAATGTTTGTTTGCAAGGCTGAGTGATGTCTGATCCCCCTGAGAGCTCATTTTGCCACGTTTGCGCTTGATTTGCTTCTTATGCTGTTTATTAAAGGTAATTACAAGCTGTTTGGAGATCTATAAGAGAACTGCTCAGGGGGAGCCTCCTCCAAAAGGTGTGGGAACAGAATTGAAAATGAGGTACACTTGCGGCCAACGTGGCGAAATCGCATGGGTGGGAGTTGCAGGTGTATTTAGAGGAAAGACTACATAGGAAATGTGTCTTTAGCTGATCTGGTGTACTGATACATCATAATCTTTGACACAAGAAGTTACTTGGTCTGAATGAATCTTTGGCGTGCTGGTATGTTAGCAGCATGTGTATACACATCTTTCTCAGGTATATCTGGTAGAGGTGCAGCTGCCCCGTTTCCCCCTTCCCCTCCTCGCCGTCCCAGATCCGTCCAGGTGTGTCTCAGCCAGCTGCCGTGGAGGGGAAGGAGCGGCAATATCAGGAGCTCGTCAGTCTCCCAACCCTCTCTTCTCCATGCCGTGCGGTAATTGTTAAAAAGACAAACAAGCTGCCTGCCTATCTGTGCATAATGAAAGGGGGCCAGCCGCAATTTGCTCCTCACTTAATCCGTTAAGTATTCTGAATTTATTTTCTCGAGTGACAGTGGCATCTGTCGTAGCTGGCGAAGAGAACTTACGTGCACATGACGTTACACAATGTTTGTGTGATGAGGGAGGGGGATGGGGGGGTGTGATATAAGGGTGGAGTGTTAAAAAGTTAGTTCGCCAAAAATGTTGACAGTGTTTATACATATTCTTTTTTGCATTTTTTAATAATGTTCTGGTTTTTCATGAAGTTACAATACATTGACTGAAGCTTTAATTTCATTGAGTCTTCTGAAGCCAAGCCATATGTGAGGAACAGAATGAATCTTCTTTGTTATTGTTACATTTCCTTCATAAGAATTATTGAGAGCTCTAGTAATGTCCAGTTGGAAATGAATCATTCTTTGAGTTGGACCTTTTCAATTCATTCAATTCAGACCTTTTCTTTTTTTGTTGATTCAGTCTGAATGATTCATTCATAAATGAGACTTATTTGGTTCTAAACTCCAAAAAGACTTCAAATGTTGAGAATGAATCATTTGGACCATTTTTATAATGCTCTGCATCCCTTTTGAAGCTTAAAAAGCTCTTATCCCAATTTTTGGTAATTGCGTGGAAAAGAACGGCTAGTTCTTGGGTGAATCAAGGTGTACAGGGGTGTGCATGTTAACAGGAGAAGGTATAGATCTTGTAACAACCCAAGTTGACCCCAGGCTTGTCTTGTTGATGTCAGAACAGCAGAGTGGTGCAGGTGATACAGCGGTTCCAGGTAAAGTCTGCAAATAAAGCCACCTTAATACTGACTGATAATTAACATCTGCTGTCTGGTGTGATCCTGCCTCTGCACATCAGCTCAGTGTGTGAGTATATAAGTGTGTGTGTGTGGGAGGAAGGAATAAGCGGATGTCACAGCTCATCAGTGCTCTATGTGAGATGCGCAGGAATCAGGGGAAGGCACACTCTCGATGGAAGGGCGGGGGTGGAGGTCCCAGAGAGACGGGTGGAGGCCCCTCAGAGTGTGTGCATGTGCTCAAGCCCGTGTGTGGGAGAAGGGGCCACCTGGGGTCGGACTCTTCAAAGGCCGCTCTCTGAGGAGCGGTGAGAGGTGCCTGTATGACAGGAACCCTGGCTTTGATCCGGAATAGGAGTCAGAGTGGGAGAGGAGATGGAAGGCAGGAAGTATGAATCCAAAAGGGAATTCTGAGGTGTGACGTGTAGATAAAAAAATTGAAGTTGTGGGACACTGTAGATCTAAGATAGGCCTATCCCCTGTAAGGCTTCTTTTAGGATTCACTCTAAATCTTCACTTTTACCCTGTGGGTATGCCTCTAACATGCCTCTGCTGTTTGTCTGTCTTCTTGTTTTGTTGTATGTATAACTCTCTGTTCAGAGGCATTCTGTGTTTATGTTTCTCGCTTTGAGTTGCATCTGGTTTATTTAGAGCATTCATTTTATTAATTAGTGGTATATGGTTCATAAGTTTTGCAACTTTTACAACTTTATTTACACTATAGACTGATACCTCAAATCATGATTTATTGATGAATGGTATTTAATTGCCTTTTGAGTTGGGATGCACAATATATTATGATATCAGATATTATAGATAATAAATATTACAAATATTATACATGCATATGTCATGTTTTATTGCACATATTATATTATGTAATATCATATGTAATCAAAAATTATACGTATTTATTATTATAATTTTGTATTGCACACGATATTTTACATTTACATAATATTTGCCATCTAATGCTCACCTGAAGGTAATCTAGTTAGTCGTTTAAAACTGTAATAATGTAATAACGCTCTTAAATGTAATCTTGAGGAAATTTGAAAATGAATAACTATTTTTCTTACTGTACATTATACGTTACATTATACTGGTGTGAATATTTTAGTTCAATTTAGAGTATAATTTAGTTTTATTTTCATATTATTTGTATAGAAATTTTGGCTTTATCAGCTTTTTAGCGTTATTGACCATATCATAATGAATACAGAGAATAATGGTATCGAACAAAATTTCAATATTGTCCATCCCTAGTTTGAACTTGTGCTTTTTGCCTGGTGCACAAGTAAACACTACTCGGGGCTTTTAGATTTGTTTAGTTTTGGCTTAAACTTTGTAGTCGTGTTGCATCCATTTAACGCAGTATGTATTTTTACTAAAATAATAAGCCTCTGTGATTGGCTCATTTTTATCATGCTGTGCCCTAATTGGCTGTTCTTAATCACTTAAATATCCAAATATCACCTTGAGCACAACAACAATTTCAGATGGCAAACCAATGGAGAGATTAAGAGAATGAGGTTAGAAGAAGATTATTGAGCATCATAAAGATTGAGGGATGCGACAAATGGCCGAAATGGGGAGGGATCCGTGAGGGGAAATGGGGGAGATTTGGCAAGGAACTAGGGATGAGATGACAGGAATGCATGATCAGTGCCTTTCCCTCCCTTCTTGGTACAGAGATGTTGCAGGAGGAATAGATACAGAGGGAGGGAGAAAGAGAGAGATGAACTGACCGGGTGCTGATGAGGGAGGTTGACCTTCGGAAGTGAGTGAGAGCGAGCGAGGAGGATGAGGCTGGCTGACAGGGGCTCTCCTGGTTTTTGGCAGCCTCTCAGTCTGCGCGGTGAGCAGCTGGACTTCATTAGGCGCTGGTGTTAATTACTGGGTCCAGGCTGCAGCCGCCCGCCCGCCCGCACACACAAAACACTCACCGTAATTCAGCCAGGGTCACCTTGAAATTGATCATTTACCATCAGAGAGATGAAGACGGACTGAGTAGAGTGAATGAATGAATGAACGAGCGACACTAACTAATTTGCTCTATTCCAAAACCTAGTGAGGCACATTCTTGACACGAAGACTGTTCTATGCATCTTAAGATCACTTTTTTTGGGGGGGGGGCAAAATTGGGGCAAATTCTAATGCTATTGAAATCCTTTGCAGAGATGCAATCCCATAATGCACTGAGATAAGCTCAGTGGGGGAAAAAAACAAACACATTTTCACCAATAGAAACTATTAAAAAAAAAAGACATTTCATTAGGCAATGAAAGATTGTTGTGGTATGTACAATGTAGAGTTAATAGAGTTAGCAAACTCTATTGAAATCCATTGCAAATCCCCAGGTGAAGTTCTGTTTGTTTGGCATACTTTGCTGCCTGTGTAGAATTTTCCAAATATTCTGTTTTATTTTTCTGCACTGTCTGCGCTTATTTTAGGGGAAACTCTTCACAGTTCCACTGAATCAATTAAGATGCAATAGAATGTGATTCTTTTTATATAATGGTTCTGCAGAAATTCAAGGAATTCTTCCAGAGCAGATTCCGTGTGGGCCTACTTGAGGTTCCACTATGGTTTGGTTGTTAGATTTTGAAACAGAGTTTGTGTCTAGTAAAAGAGTTGTGAAACAAAAAGCAGCTGTTCTTTAGCTAGTGACAGAAATGGCGAGTGTTAAATGCTACAGCTGTAACAGATGCTGCATATCGTCAGATACGGGGTGAAGTCGCAGTCGAGGCAGCAAGCGCTGCGGCTTGGTTTCCTGTGACAGCGGCCTGCAAGGTCAACTTCCCTGCCTGTGGCGGATGACTCAGCTGACCAAACCTGGGAAAAGGACCGTTAAGGACTTGAAATGTGTGGGAGAGAAAGCTAGCAGAAAGCACAACATTTGGAGATTATTTTCCATCCACTGCTGTGGGACTTCTTCACACTTATGATAGCTCTGTCACACACATATACGCACAGTTATACAATTACTTTAAGTTATTCTTTGGAGTGAAGCACACGGTCCTACCTTGGTGACACTATGGTAATTACAGTACAAGAGGACAAAGAGAGACAAATGGAAGTCGAGGAGGTGAGAGAGAGAGAGAGAGAGAGAAGAAGATGTAATAGTTGGCCTGATGCGTACACAGTCCCTGCATACCAGAGGCGTACAATAGAGCGCTTTTATTCAGCATCCTCACAAAACAAAAGTCTACCACTCTCTGCTCTCAATAATACAAAGGTCTGATACAATCTCCTTCTTAATTCTCAACCATGTCAGTTTTTCAGGAATGTTTTTGCCTCCTCCCTGAAGAAAATCAATGCATTCTGATTTGGTAATTTCCCATGGTGCCACGCTCTGCGCTCCCTGCGCTGAGAGAGGTGACAAATCCGGTCATGGCGGCGTGAACCTTTCCCCCCCTCCCTTCCCATCTTCCTCTGTTTCCACCCTGCTTTTGTTTGTGTTTCTCTCTCTCGATCTCTCTCTCGCCGTCTCTGGGTGTTGCGACAGAGTGCGAGCTTAGAATTTGTTGGAATTTCGCAGCCCTTCCCGGTGCTCTGGTGAAAAACACTCATTTGTGACGGTGCCAAGCTGCTAATGGCGGATGGCGGGGTCCGTGCCGAATCCCACCTCCGCTCCCCCGCGCTCGTTATTCCGTGCTCGGCGCCGCTCGCACCCCTCCCCTACATCTGCCAAACTCAGCTGCGAGGGAGCGGCATAATTATCCCGCCGGAGCCTCAGACGCCTCCATGCCGTCACAACTGGGGCTTCATTAGAGACCCGCAAGAATGCCCCTGTGTGTGTGTGTGTGTGTGTGCGAGAGAATGTGTTGCGTTTATTTGAAGATATTTGCGCGCATCCCTTTGTGTGTTTGCGTGTTGTGTATGTGTGCGAGTGTGTAGCGAAGCGTGGATAGTTGCTCCGAGAGTTTTATGTCCATGGCTTGCAGCACAAGTGTTACTTTGGTGCTGTTCGCGTGCGTGTTTGCGAGTCTTGTCTGTACTAATATTCTGGTGAGTACACCATTAATGAGTATGTGGCGTGTGGGTGTGCGAGGAGCTGATGAGTCGGGCTCAGAGGTAATTTGACTTCTTAGAGCTACAGACCCCTGTGCCAACCCCCCCAGCCCCCTTCACCAGCTGAGCAGTCCCTGAGGAAGGCCGGGTATAACAGGGCCTAGATTCCCCCACTTACAACACACACACACACACACACACACACTTATATACTGTCAAAGACGCGCACACTTCAAATGCACGTTAATAATGAGACATTGGCCTCCTCTAAAGGCGCCTGTCCATCTGTACAGTACATCTCTCTGAGACTTATTTGTCATGTGTAAGAGTTTGCTTGTGGGCTTAAGTGTGAATAGCAAGCACAGATTCCAATGTGTGATCTAAAAAGTCAAAAATACATTTATAATACAAAATATGTTTAAAGTCATGTTAGATGGGTTTTAGGAGCTTTCAGGAAGTATCACAACATTTAGTTTTTGATGGAACACCATTTTAAGACTAAATCTTGTCAGTATGCTTTCTCATTTTTTAGACTGTACAGCCTCCATGGACTAACTGATGCACTTCTCTATAGCGCTAATCTAATTGGCTAACTTTAGGCAACCTCCCTGAGTTTGGCTTTTAGCAGTCAGATTTTCCAAATCTTCGTCTTTTTTTTTTTTTTTACAGCAAAATTAGGCAAAATGTTTTACAATAAAATTGCAAAATATTATTATTTATTTTATTTTATTTTTGAACAAATTTTTTTTTTTGTAAACATTAATTTAAAAAATAAAATCTATTAATTAAAGAATCCTGGAAAAAATGGTGATGGTTTCCAAAAAAATGAAAGCAGCCCAACTGTTTTCAACATTGATAATAATAAGAAATATTTATTTAACACCAAATCAGTATATTACAATTATTTATGAAGACTGGAGTAACGGCTGCTGAAAACAAAAAAAATGTTTTGCCATCATATTAATAAATAGCATTTTAAAAGATAGCATTTTAATTTGTAGTTTTACAATATTTCTGTTTTTAACTATATTTATTTACTGTATATCTTTCAACAACACTAAAAAATAATCTTACCTACCACAAACTTAAGAACATTAATATGTATATATAAATATATATATACATATTTAATTGTTGTATAATCTGTTTGATATAAAGAGTAATTGTAGCCATATATGTTAGGAAGACAGTGTCTCTAAGTGCACGGTTATTGGCCAGAATAAGCTGCAAATGGACTAGAGTCTAGACTAAGACTGTAATGATCTGAAGTTATCTGAAAATGCTAGCTTTGAATCAGAGGATTTGCTGCTGTAGGTTTTTCCCTCTCATTAAGTCTCTCTTTTCTTTCTCATTTCTCTTTATGTGTCTCTTTCACCTCCTCTCCTTTTCTCTTTCCTCTCTGAAGAGTCTGGCGACTCTAATTGTAATGATGTTTTTGTTTCTTTTTTGTATCTGCCACACATTGATGTTGTAATTGTAGGTGTGTGTGTGTATATGTGTGTTTGTGTGTGAGAGAGAGCGAAAGAGGAGGGTTAATACAGTTCGCTCTTCTCTCAGGCCACCGACCGCTCTGTCGTAGACGGCTGTTAGCGTGCCACACATGCCAGTGCATGTGCACAAACTGTGAGGTAGAAACTCAAACATTCCTTTTCTGCACTTATAATTTAGAGAAATCACTTTGAGATCTGGATGGGTCGGTGAACATAATTGTGTAGTTTAGCTTTGC
Source organism: Gobiocypris rarus (assembly GCA_023029165.1). NCBI lineage: Eukaryota > Metazoa > Chordata > Actinopteri > Cypriniformes > Gobionidae > Gobiocypris > Gobiocypris rarus. The sequence goes on along the minus strand of CM040918.1, from coordinate 11,195,149 downwards.
ATTGTGTTCTTTTTATTTACTCAATTCTTGCCCTTATGTCATCCAGAATAGTTTCATACAAACACTGAGACTTTCACGTGAGGAAGAGAGCTGCATATTTTCCATTTGAAACTCGGCAGGGACATCAGACCACCTTGGAGGAACCACAAGCCTCCTCTGCGTACCCTACACCCCATAGGAAAGCCAGAACTTCTCAGTTCCAGGCCAAAGCAAGCATCCTCTCCCCTCCTGGGCCAGATCCTACGGCACAGTTACACACCAGTGTTCGCCCAAGGACAGAGGGGAAGTTGAGCATGAAAGCTATTTGATACTCTCGCCTCACTTTATGCACCGTTTTTAACTAGATCTCAGTGTTGAGAACAAGACAGGCATGTTTTCACTCTTTGGTGACCTTTAGATGTGGGCTCAGAGGTCAAAGGGTAACCAATGCGCTGACTTGGTGCATTTCCTGCAGGCGTTAATTGTGCTGCTGGCACCTTATTGACAGTGTTTCTTGCCCTCCATACTGTGCACATTTTGTCTCACTCACACCTCAGCCCCCTCCTTCCTCTGTCAGTAAATCCCCTTTATACTGGAGGGACGTGAGGGAATGGTAGAGATGGATGAAGTGGGAGGGATGGATGGATAGATGGGGAGGGAGGAGGGCGAACTGTGAGTTGGGCTTCTACGTAAGTGTCAGTCATATTAAAAGCCGCTGACAGCTTTCGCTTCCAGACCAAACTCTGGACAAATAGCTCTCCAATCGATAGTTTCCCAACAGCAATATTTGGTATCAATGCGTGTCCTTCTCATTACACGATGAGGCCAGAGTCTCCCTGGGCTCTGAATAATTTATCCCCCTGACGTGGAGAGAATTGCAAAGAAGGAAAAGCCGCCCTATCTCTCTCTTACTCCACTGCTCCGTTCCAAAACCTAGTGAGCTGCCTCCGTAGGCAGCGTTTTAAAGCATTATAGCTGTGAAGTCTGTTCCAAAAGGTAGGCAGGGTAATTATTCTGGCTCTTAAGATACCTCATTTTGGCTCAATTCTAAGGCAACATTGCATTTGCAGAGAAAGTAATCCCAGAATGCATTGCAACAACTTTGGTGTAAAAAAAGAAAGAAGACTAAAAGATGGCGCACAAAGTAGGAGATTTAGAGAAATTTTAAATACTGAAAAGTATTGAGAACAAATTAATTCAAAATGATTCTCCAAGTATTATTAAGAATTTTTTGAACTTTTTAATTCAAATTCTATTCCTGAATTTGAATGAGGATATGGATATGGAATTGCAATTTAATTTTAATAGTTCTATTCTAGCTATTAAATAAATGTAAAATGAATTAACCTTTTTTTAACAGTTTTAATCAAGAAAAAACTGCGAATGTCTGAAAGTTTTGATGATAGATAGATATGAGGTTTAATTTATAGGCAGCTGCCTTTAAACAGTCCTTAGCAAGGCAGCTCACTTGGTTTTGAGGCAGAGCCCAGCACACTTAGCTCCCGTTGCACCATCCGCTCGCCTCATTCCCTATGTTCTTAGTCTGTCCCCTTCTCTTCCTTATTGACACAAATCTTCCCCTCTCTTGCTCATGCTTTTTTCATCATCATATTTTTAGTTTTCCTCCAGCAGTTCCTCTTCTCTTTGTAAGTAGCTTTGCATACATTAATCGCTAGCAATGTCAGGTGCTGCTGAGTAGTATTTGCCTAGACTCAGCAGTATGTATGCGTTTATGAGGTGAGCAGGGTCTATGAGGGTCCTCCATAAGAAGAGGATCAACATCCATAGGCATTACACATCTTGCCGTTGCCTCTCCGGGGAAAGGGCGCTCGAAGAGCAAACTCATTTTAAACACACTTACTCCATTCCGACCGCATCTCTCGCTCATTATGGTGGCAGCCAATAGCGTGGGATCCGTGTGGAGGTGAGCCATCTTGAATAAGTGGTAGAGAACATTAGCGAAGAAGAAGATAATGGAGGTCTGGAAGGCTGGCTAATGAGTGCTATCCTCTCAGGAACAGACCCTCAGCCTTATCCCTCTCTCTCCCTGATCAAATGCGCCGAGGAGAAAGCAGGAGGAAAAGGTTCCCGCTCCATCTTCCGTTATCTTTCGTGACCCTTCCCCCCTCACCCGCCCTCTCCTCCTAATCATCGCTAAGTATTATAAATGTTAGCTTAAACCAGGCAATCATCGCTACACCATAATAATAAACTTTTATTGCCGTGTTCCTATTAGTGAGTTAATGTTGTCTGCTGATGGCGTGTAATTGTGCTCTTTTCTCGGCTTTGCGAGTCCCACATTTCCCTCATGCCCAATCAGCTACGCACGGGGAGAGAAAATAAATAGCCTAATGCTGTTTTAATTACTGAAAACATAAAGCATGAAGCCTACGCCTTCCCTCCTCTCCTCTCCTTTAGCTACCTGCAGCTCTCAACATCGCACTCGCAACCAGCGGCACTGACCGGCAGAGCGAGCGGGGCCACGGCTCACACCCGCCCACTCTGTGGAGGAGCCGTAGATACCTTTAGGGACATTCAGAAGAGTTTGGACGCATTTGTGCTTCCATCATTATCAAAGTATGCTCTTGCAAGTACGTTCTTGGGGGGCAAACTTACTAAACAGTTGCAGCACAAAAACCTGCCTCGGATACCTGCGTTTTCCAGATTTTGTGAACGCATTTACACCGTTACCTGATTTACATGCTTTCAGGCCCTGAAACAGCGCATGCAAATAGACGCTGACCGCAATCATTCGTGGGGAGTTCGTAGTCATTATGTTCACTATCTCTTCTTAGTATGCGCACACACCCACCAAAGCACAAACATACACAAGCCCTCGTAATCTACCCTGAGAACTCGGCGTTGGTAATCTAGTACATTCTTTGACAATGCTTACTACAATGCAATTAGTCGCATATCACACACATTCTCAAACACAACAGCCTCCTGCAGTGTTTACAGCGTGCTAACATCCCGCCCATACCATCACACACTCAATCATCGACACACACACACTCTGCACTTCCATGGAGTGGCGGTGTTTCTAAGGAAACGGAGCATTCTACGTGTCTTTGTGGCTCCCAGTAAGCCACCTTCCCAGACGACACTGTTCTTATTTTAACTCGCACCCTTCACACCTCTGTCGAGGCCGGAGACGCACTCGCCCCACTAGACATGACACTGAAGCAGATGTTAAAAGCGCTCCTGCAGTAATTAATCTGATACCTGTGCTATAACTGTTGATTTAAAAAAGAGGGGCTCCAAACTATGCAGTTAAAAATAGATCAGGGTACAAATCTGACTTGCGCGAAGAAATGTTAAAACACTGAAAAAATTGATTCTTTTTATTTTAGACATTAAATGAATCCAGGCAGCGTCTGCAGTGGTTCGTAAAGAAGTTTCAGCTGTGTGGGCTTGTTTATCCCTTATGTTCTGTTTGGTGTCTCATAGACCCCAGGACCATTTTATATCTTGAAAAACACACTTGAACATTGAAGTATCAATTTGATTTGATAAACACAATTTAAACTGTTCTCCATGTTTTACCAGTTTGGAGTCTGGAAACCCTGATGTAAAATATTAAATAATGCCATTAATTCATACATGTTAAAGTTCTCTGACTGGTGTACACTTCTACCAGTTGTTTGTTGTATTTTATTGCATTTCTCTACAGTTTGTATCTGCCAGTGTTTTTTTATGGCTTGTTTCCACCAAGCGGTACAATACAGTACAGTACGATTCGGGAATTAAACCCTGATCCAGCTTGTGTTCCACTGGCAACAGCATCCTTACTAGATAGACGTGGTGTATGCTGGAAAGTAAGCGACACAGTAAACGACAATGGAGGACATACAGCAGATCTTGTTCTTGCTTCTTGGCAAGTGGCTGCTTGTCACAAGACAAAAAAATTGTGTTGCATCAGTATTGTTTTTCAACCGTATATTAAAAAATTGCCCTTTTTTAAGTTTAAGTTTCTTCTAATATTTATATTTTCTTTCAGCTTTATTTCAATGACTGAAAATGCTTTAGTTTTAACAATAACAACTCTGGTATTTGAAAAAAAAAAAGAAAAGGAAAAAAAGTGCATGAATACGTTGTGGTAAAACAGAGGGATGGATGATGTTTCATAATATTTTTACACAAATATCATTGGTATCTCTCATACTCCAAACATAAAAACAGTTATCAATCTCAACAGAACACAAAGGTTGAAAAAGGGGACCATTTACTGTCCAACTAACCCGTGGAGATGAAGCCAGCAGAGATGGACACAGATTTGTTATGGAGTGGAGCGGCAGTAGACTGCCCTGAGGATGTCGTTGTGACTTGAGGTTTCTGTAGACATCAGATGACAGGCAGAGGAGTGGAATAATTATGGGAGATTTTCTGCCCTCATCTCATATTCTCTTCATTTTCAATTCCACATAATGTGTCCTTCCCTGTAGCGAAGTAATCATATTACAGTTTGTATCTATTTGTATGTGTGTGTGTAAGACTGAAAAAGAGAGTTAGATGTGCTAACTTTTAGCAGATGTTATCTTGGCACGTATGTGCATGCGCATAAGGACGCGGTAATGCTGTTTTCTGAGTGTATATGGATGAGAGCTGGAGGGGCAGATTAAAGGTGTGGGGTTTGTGCCCTGAGGCCTGCTCTAGTCTGCCACAATCCCTTATACAACCTCGACCCAGACAGCATTGATCCACGCGAGTGTGTGCGTGTACGGAGCTTATCAACCCTTGTAAAAACGACCTGGTCTCTGGCTGGTCAACTGTATAACACATAAGGAGAGTCTTTTTGGAATCATTTTTAAGGCCATATGACGTCGACTAGAGGAATTTTATTTCTGTGACTTTTGATTGTTGGTCCAAGTAGGTTAGGGGTGCATTGCAAGCAGAAATTGTTGAACCAATTTTTTTTGTATTCGTCCAAACACTGTTGGAGCAGTCCAACTGTGAATTGGGTTCATGTATGGGCAAACTTTGTGTCGGGGCTTCATTGTCACAGAGGGTTTTATGAGGTAGTCTACACCGGACATACGCGACACGACATGGCAAAAGACTATAGAACCCATTATAATCAGTGATGGTGTCTACACTGGATGTGGCGCGGCGCGGCACAACGCAACACAACAAATCCCCTACAGTAAACTGATGCCTCGTCCTGTTGCTTAAACGCAAACATCAGGATTATGATTTTATTTCTGTGTTTGTATATATATATATATATATATATATATATATCACACAAAGAATTAGAAGGACTATTTTTCCTCTGTTATGTCTTTAATATTTTGTTTACAATTTAGATATGCACAGACGCAGTCTCTCTTCCATCTTGTTTTGTTTTTCCAGCGCTGACAAGCAAGTCAATCCCCTAGATACAAGAGGTAACTGTTTGTAATGTTTTGAAAACAGTTAGCACGTTTCACATTATGCTAAGTTAGTAAACCAAGAAAATTAGCTTGTTAATTAAAGGTTAAATTAAAATACAAAAACGAGAAATGTGTAATTAGAAATTTTTTAGCTTCTGTAATGTAATATGTAATTAAAAGGACTTTAAAAGAAAAGATTAAGAATAAGAATAAATACACCATAAAGCAATTTTCTATAATTAAGATAAAGGGAAAAGGGCTAATTGGCTATCAGTAGGCTTTAATACCGGGGTAACTTAGCTTGACGCGTCATTCCGTAGAACGTTGACAAAAGTCTTGTGCAAGGACTGTAATGCTCCGCAAGTAGCTTGATCATTTTGTGCGTCATCATAGTAATGTTGTTTTGTCACACAAAGTAGTATTTTTTGAAGTACTGTGGTGAGACTTTTAAAAAGAAGAAACAGACATCTGCAGAGTGAGGGGTCGAAATATAATGGCAAAAATGAAAGCAAAGTGCTGTGGTTACTACATAGGCCATGCACATTACCCTTTGTCTTCTTTTTCTTCCTTTTCCTCCCTCACACCCACACGTACATACCCACAGTTACGAATAAAAGTATGCAAATATCGCAGCATGTTTGATTCTCCGACTCTGTGTGAGGTCCCCACAGACTCATCAAGACTTTAGCACCTCCATCAAGTCAGAGCGGAGAGAAAGAGGAGGTCTCAGCTACACCTTACATCACACACTCCGGTGGGTGTGAGTGAGTTTGTGTGTGTGTGTGTGTCTCACTGAGCTGCTGATGTGGAAGGTTGGTTTGTTAAAAAAGGGAGAAAATGATAAGAAGAAAAAAAATAATCTTGGGTCCAGGGGTGTGAAAATGGACCTATATCACTGTCAAGGACACCTTTAATTACAACAGCAGGGGTTCTGCATGAGGGTGACAGGGCAGAAGGAATTCTGGGTAGAATTCTGGGTAGAACTTTCAATTCAGTTCAGTCAGTTTGCATGAGTCACATTCTTTTAGTATTCAAACTACACTTTTTAAATTATTTAATTTAATTTTGATAATAGCATATTTTTTTGTACATACTGTATATATTTATAAAATATAATCCTTAAACCATACATAACTGTATAAAAGAACTAGAAGCACTTTACACACAAAACAATTGTTCTGGGAAAACGAAATAAATACTTGTCCCCCTCAATGTAGACCAATGTAGGTGGTTACGGCCCTGAATTGAAATATTATTACAATGTCAAATAATGGTTTTAATATATTTTAAATGTATTTGTTTAATTGCAAAGTTTACAAATTTATTTTTAAACAATCTAAGTCTTGACTGTCACTTGATTCATTTGATGAATCTAAGCTGATTAAAAGTATTAATTTTCTTTTCTTTTGTCTTTTAACTTTTGAACAGTAGTGTAAATTAAATCAATTTTTATTTTAAAAAACATTTTAGATCATTAAAAAAAAACTAATGAAAACTACTGCCAGATAAAAATGGAACAATTGGGAAACGGGTAGAATAGGAGACAAAATGCTATTTTAGTTGTGGTGAGGATGATGAGTGTGTGTGCATGGACATTTTAGCACCTAACTGCCGGCTCATGCACACACACACTACTGAAGACTAACACCTTTGAATTCAGCCATGTTAAGGTGTTGAAAGCTAACTACCTCTTACTCTTCTTAAGTAGGTGTGTCTAATTTGTGACAAGTGATTAAAGCTACCACTTCCATGTTAATCAGAATTTTTGTCCCACCATCTGCAACCTCAAAGACATTTTTCTGGTTGTTGTTTTTTAACTGGCATAAAGTAAGGTAGCCCACAATAACCTCTCATATTAAACAGCAAATATGTTCTGATGATTTTTGTCTTGTGATGGAGTATTTTTCGCTTTCAGTTTTAAATTATTTGTCACTGGAAACTTGTTGCATTGGTGATAATCCACCATTAGAGAGCAAACCTGCTAATTAAACCTCAGCATTTAGGTGTATAGATATGTCATTGCGTTTTTTGTGTGCATGTAAGTAAATATGTTTGAATTCATGAGATCTGGGGTTTTGTCAGAATGCCTGTCTTGTTAGAAGCTCTTTCATTCTCTTGCGCTTACATCTCCCTTCCTCAAAGTGTACAAATATATGCAAACGAGAACATTCTTCTGAAAAGGCACTCTTTAGTTCTTCATTAGTGGAGGGTGAAGCTACAAAGAGCACCAACAATATGGGGGAAAAAAATGCGACGGAATGAATCAAAGGGCTGAGAGCTTTGTCAGACGAGCAGAAGCAGATATGCTGCCTGCCGCCCCATTTCCTCGGCAGAGCGGCTGAATTAGCATGATAATCATTCTCATCGTTTACAAGGGCGAAATGTTTCAGTTTAATGCCTTGCTTGTGTTACAAGCCATGCACTTAATTAGACTGTAATGACTCCGGCGAGGCGAGCGGAGAGAGGAAGAGAGGGGAAGACAGGAGTTGAGGGTATGAGGAGTGAGAGCCCTTCACATCCAAGAGCCCTGCCACATTCACCCACTCCACCTGTCACACACACACACACTCTGCACGCTGTGTCCTGTAGCCATGGCGACAGTTTACTCAGGTAAACTGTGAGGCACAGTCTAGTGTCATTGTGACCTTAGGTCACTTTCCTTTTGGACTATTGGGATATCAGGATAACCTGTCCTTTTGGTATACTTATCTCCAAATTGGTATCATTGGTATGATGTCCTCCTCTTATTTGTAGTTCTTTGATGTTAGTGAAAAAGTATTTTTGATGCCAACCAACTTTATAATGGGCTCAGTGAGGCTTATATATATATGTGATGCATGTTCATCATAATCATAATCGCTCTGCATGAAAAATACATACTTGTGACAACTCCATATCATCACCAACCAATGCATAATTTAAATAAAACTATGAACACTTCCCATAAAAATCCAATAAGATTTTAGAGGGACACAGACACTCTCAGATCCATGTGACCTTCTCTCCTGGCCCATACCGTCTTTCTCTTCCTCCTCCCTGTAACAGGATGGCAGGGATCATGTTCTGCCTTTTTGCTGGGGAAGACAAAGACTGTGTAGTTAGAAGTGACTGAGTACTTTTACCATTAGAGAATTCAGGCTGGTATCCAACATTGGAGCAGGCCTTTGGGTAAAGCCTGGCTCGCCGCGTTAAGCCTAGAGCCTGTCGTCTCACTGGCTGTCGGATTGGAGCGATACGCCAGTCCATATCTCACCCCGTGCCCTGGCTCTGGGCTCTCTGTCCTGGGCCAAGAGGTCTATCCTTCCCTGCCCACAACTCCTGACGGCCGTACGATAGAGGACGTGAGTTGAGAGCATGTCATTCTGGATAGATTGCTGTACTGTGTGAGTGTGTCTGCAGAAGTATAAAAGCCTGGTTGGGAGCAGGGCTGTTTCGTCTCTGCCGTTGATCCTGCTCATGCTGTTCTTTGAAACGGCTGATAAATGCGGATCTTCAGTCACACTCTAATTACAGCAGCTTAAGTGCTTTAACCACTGTTATCGCAAACTGTTCTATTCTCTGAACCCTGTCAAAATACACACACACGCATACGTGCACGCCAGAGTGTTTGTTTGTGCGTTTACGCATCGCATTTGTGTGTGCAGGACTGTTCGTTTACACAGGCCGCGGGTACGAGAGTGCCTGAGCGTTCTCGCGGGCGAGGGACTTATCTCCACGTGTGTGCGAGCAGAAGTAGGATGTGATGGCACTTGATGTTCCGTCGAACGCATTTTTCACAGCGCATAATTTAAAAGTTTCCTCCTGTTTGCATCTCCCGTCGCTTCTGTCGACTCCCCTCCCTCTCTCGCTCCTTCCATCAGAGGGTTGTACCTCAGTGACAGCCCCCCGCGCCCTCGGACTGCCTGCGGTCTGCCTATTAGCGGCAGCGGCATCCGATTCGGCCATGGCGCTTCATTTGCAATATGGATTTAATGTGTGACACAGAGAGGAGGTATCAATGGACTAATGTCTCATCCTTTCATCTTACTCTTTTCCTGTGTTTGGTCTCTGGAGTGTAATAGTTTTTTTTGTCCCGGGTAGCATCGCAAGCTCCGAGTGCAGAGTGAGGCAAAGGCAGACCGTGCGCAGTGGTTGGCGGTGCCTGGGAGAGTTGGGTGTGTGTGTTTGTGTGTGGTTTTGGTGAATCAGGAGAGGTGTGTTTCCAGAGTGGAGGTGATTCTTAATGGGGTGTGGAGTGTGTGTTTATCAGCTCCCTGATCGCTGTTTATTGCCCAGTCGTGTGGAACTAATTTACTAATTGAGTTTGAGGCTGGGAAAGATGTGGCAGGAGGGTTTGTGAAGGAGACGTGGAAACATGTCATACCCCCGCGTGTGTGTTTGTATGTACAAGGTAGAGAGGGAATGATGGATTGTTTTCATGTCAAGATTGTATATACATGGCCATGATTAAGGCATTTTGCTCTACTTTCTGAAAGCAAAAAGGCTGACATATAAAAAAATCACAATACTTCACCTTTGTGTTGTGTGTGATGACCGATAAACTTAAAGGGATAGTTCACCCTGAAATTATTTCATTTTATCAACCTCATGTCATTCCAAACCTGTATAATTTATTTTCTTCTGTGGAACACAAAAAAAACAATTACATGTTTAAGTTTTTTTTTTCCATACAATGAAAGTCAGTGGGGTCCAATGCTGTTTTGGGACAAACAGTCAAAAACATTCTTCAAAATATCTTTTGTGCTCCACAGAAGTCATCATACAGGTTTTGAAACAACATGATGTTGAGGAAATGAGGACATTTGAGTTAAATTTCGCTTTAACATAATCTGCCTGCATGATGTGCCCAACACTGCCATTTCTGGTTAAGAGGGCACAACAGGTGAAATATCATTCTCTTTCTATCCTCCTTTTTTCCCTTGACTTTCCCTCAGTCTCATTCGTGCTCTTGCCCTTGTTCGTGGAAGATTTGACCTGGAATGTTAATAGGGGAGTGAGGCTGGAGTCCTCTGCAGATCTCTGGCTCTCTTCACTCTCTGGATAAGACAGGAAGAGAACATCCAAGAGGAAAGAGTGTACTTTAAACTCTCCCTCACTGTCAGTTTCAGTGTAGTGTGCATCGATCGCATGAGAAAAATTTAAAATATTTGCATTCAATGACAATAGTGGTAAAGAGTATAATTTAAAGTAAGCTTAGTGCAAATGGAGTAAAAAGAAAAATAGAATCTGCAATAAATTATTTCAATTAATTTAATTGTTGAATTATGAAGCTAGACTAATTATGAAGTATAAAGGTGAAATAATAATCGTAATATTTACAAACCTAAATGTAGCATGGTTTCTTTTTGGAAAGTTTATAATGAGGGCTTCTGATGCATCTTTCTGTACTAGTTGTGCAAGAGAGGAAGTTTTTGTTTTTATCTCCTCTGGCATGGTCGGATCACCCTGCACTGACTGACAGCGTGAACCTAGAATGAAGGAGAGAGGAGAAGATAAGTGAGAAAGACTTGGTTGTGTAAGGGTTACAGAGAATGGGGGAGCGTGGGTTTTTTAGACAAGCAGACGTTTTTGGGCTAGCTTACAGCAGCTGTGGAGCCCCGCTGGTAGATTAAAAGAGGCTCCCGTCCGCAGAGTGAAGTACAGCAGAACCCCCAGCGGGTGCAGGCGGGGAGGGGCCTACGCAGCTGTCACCCTCCACATACTTTCTCACCCAACTCCAGGAGCTCCGACCCAGCAGCCCCACCGTTCACCCACACACCCCACCATGACAGCGGCACGGACATTAATAGAGAGGAGCTGCAGGGCTAGAGCGATGGTCTACTAGCAAATGTTTACTGAGGTTGTGTGTGTATGTCATCAAAGAATGGAAGAGTTTGAGATGGTAACCCTCATGCTGTGAAACGCTCAAACTAATGGTTAGTTCTCCTACAGTACTAAATATTATATCATAATATGGGTCATTTTAAATCACGATAATGGTACGCTACCATTAAAAAGTTTGGGGTCAGCACGTTTTTTTATTATTATTAATAATTAATACATTTTTATTCAGAAAGGATGCAATTTAAATTAAATTAATCAAATGTCTCAGAAAAGACATTTATAATCAATTAAATTCTGTACCTTTGAACTTTTATATTCGTCAAAGAATCTTGAAAAAAGAATCACAGTTTTCACAAAAATATGTGACCCTGGACCACAAAACCAGTCCTAAGTTGCACAGGTATATTTGTGGCAATAGCCAACAATGCATGGTATGGGTCAAAATTATCAATTTTTCCTTTATGCCAAAAATCATTAGGATTTTAAGTAAAGATCATGTTTCATGAAGATATTTTGTAAAGGTCCTTCTGTAACTATATAAAAAATGTATTATTATTAGTAATATGCGTTGCTAAGGACTTCATTTGGACAACTTTAAAAGCGGTTTTCTCAGTATTTAGATTTTTGATGCACCCTCAGATTCCAGATTTTTAAATATTTGTATTTCAGCCAAATATTGTGACAAAGCATACATCAATATACATAAATGGAAATCTTATTTATTCAGCTTTCAAATTATGTGTAATATAAATGTTTTAACATTGATTACTGCACCAAATCAGGATTTTGGAAGGAATTCTGAAGAATAATATGGCACTGAAAATTCAGCTTTTCCATTACCATTATTAATGTTTTTACTGCATTTAGATCAATTATAAATAATAGAATCTCACAAACACTGTATACAATACAGGAAATACTGTCACACCGCACAGTTCTATCCTGTGTAATGAGCATCAGATGATCAGTGAATTCCTTTGAGAAGTCTTGCAGAAGTTTTTTCACTTGTGAGATACTTTGAATCAGATTTATTGTCTCTGAGATGGGCCCAGATCCATTTTTAAGGTCACAGAGCACATTACAACAGCGGGAGTGCCGTCAGTGTTTGTTTCATGAGATAGCAGTAGTTCAATATTTTGAATTCAAATGCTACGCTGTTAACATAAGCTGATAAGCAGGCTTTTTTTCTTCATCGAGTGGAAGGGAGTCTGCACAGCTGCAGCCAGGTCTGAAGTAAAACACTCGCTCTCAGTCTGTCACACATACATATTGTGAGGATTACAGAAGGGAAAAAGAACGATTTGACACCCCTCTCAATGTTCTGACATATTTAGTTGGTTTGCCGGAATTTCGGATTCTCACAAACACACACACACGCACAGTCACAGGAGGCTTTGGGTTTGCTGAGAAGGCTGAAGTCAGTGGGTCTCTGTGGTAATGCCGACTGGGGAGGCTTTGTCACGCAGACGCCCTCACCAACAAGCATTGAACAATGACAGTTGTTCAGAAAACACAACAAAACACACACACTTCCTCACACAAACATGTCCTCGCTCCCCTTAGTCCACTCCACACTGCATTTCAACACAGACAGCTCAGCCTACCCTAGGGATATGGGTTCCTTTGTTTTAGATTTGTGGGTGTTTTTTATGTCTGCATGTCTTTTTTTCAAAGGTTGTGCTGATGTCGTAGTGTTTATGTAACTCTTTGGCATCTCTCATCAATAAAAAGTCATTGGTATGTGCGCATTTGTGTGTTTTCGTTCGGATTTTGAAGGGTGAGGGGGGTAAACGGGGCTTTCGGCAGGTCCAGGGTGAGATGGGGTCAGGGGTGTCAGGTCTAGCTGAACTGGGTTGGCTCAGCCGGCAACGTGGCCTCCCCCCCCCACAAGGCTTCCGGCGCACTGCCTGCTGGGAAGCCAAGACCAATCAAACGCCTGACAACACGCACTGTACACAAGCCCTTCTTTTGATTTGTGGAGAAAGACTCGATCCAGCTGGGCTGTGGAGCTCCTGAGGTGGAAGGGGGATGATAGGGCAGGAAAAAAACGGGTTAGTCGGGAGAAGAAGTGTTTGCTAAAGGCAGGTGTTTGGCTTTGATGGATGGCGTGGGGTGCAGGTGCTCCCGGCACCTGTGTTGGATCTCAGGTCTTGTTTCTGCGGACTTGAGGTGCTTCTGTTTCCCATCCAGCCTTGAGTGGCGTGCTCGCTCGCTAAAAGGCCCCGCAGAGTTTAACATTTGTAGTGAGGTGCGGCATAATTAGATATAACCAGACTAGGAATCTGTTCATACTAATAGAGACAGACCCAGACAGGAACGCTCTCAAGCCCAGTCAAGGATGGGGGACTTCTGCTCCTCTCTGATAACCATTAATGATTCTCTCTGCTTCTGGACTTCTGCTTTCCTGCTATAATATCATCTGTCTCTGTCTCTCTTACAACCATGGGAGTGTAAATTCCGCTCCTTGGAGCCACGAGTAGCAGAGTGTGGTGGCTCAGATCTGACATCCAGCCACTGGTTCCCATTTTTCCAGCTTTCCCTCCTCCTCCTCTTCCTGGCCTGCTCCTTTCTTTCAGATGGACGTGAGGAGAGGAGGGGCCGACTTAGATGATTCATTTCTCCTGGCTCCTTCTCTCCCCTGCTTCTCCATTCATTTTCGCCCTGGTCGTCTGCGGGGTCCTGACTTGTGCTGCAAATGAGCATTGTCTTTCACTGATAGGCCTCTGACATGCTATGGGGCCGCTCTCATGGTCCCTCTTTGCTTTCGCTCTTTCTACTTCACTCCTCATTGCTCTCTTTTCTTCTTACTTCATTTCTGTCTCTTCTTCCTCCTCCATCTCTTTCTCACTCTCTGCAAAGTGACAAAATTGAAGCCAATCAGCACATTTTTTATATTTAATGTTTAACAGTAGTGTGATGGAACAAAAAAGAAACAAGTAACCAACAATGTCTTGTCATGTCACTTGTTGCAGTTGCAGCTGGTTAGGGCAAACTTTCGCTTTGAAAGAGTTTATCGCTTCGCTTGTCACTTGGCACGTCATTTGGACAGTTTTACAAAAAAGTATGGGATTTTGAATAAGTAAGTGTTTTGGTGTTTTTATGGAGTGACACAGATTGGAGCTTCATTCACATGCATAAAAAGAATACAAGAACTCATGGCATGTGCAAACAGAAATATAAAGTAGCCATTGTCTGTAAGTGACTTTACATTTTCTCACAGTTAAAGAGAAACTTTTGCCGTTTGAGTTTGCATACATGTTTGCATATGTATGCACGTGGTGTGCGAGCATGTGCGGGTTGAGAAAGGCTCATCAGCATGCAGCGGGAGGTGTGTTGTGTATCAGGGACTGGGGGGGATTAGAGAGACTTTACTGTCTCCAACCCCAGGAGAGAGAGCTGAGAGCACACACTGACACCAGCATCCAGGAGCCAGATTAGAGCTTCGCATCACACACACACACACACACACACACACATGTTGTGTTTCCATGTTTTATGGGGACATTCCATAGGCGTAATGCATTTTATACTGTACAAACCGTATTTTCTATCCCCCTACACTGCCCCTGCCCCTAAACCTACCCATCACAGGAGACATGCTGCATTTTTACTTTTTCAAAAAACATCACTTAGTGTGATTTATAAGATGTTTTCCTCATGGGGACCAAAAAAATGTCCCCACAAGGACAAAAATTTGGATATTGCCATCTTTGTGGGGACATTTTGTCCCCATACCGTAGGGATTACCAGTCCACACACACACACACACACACACACACACACACACACACACACACACACACACACACACACACACACACACACACACACTGAACCACACACACACATTGTGTGCTTAGCTGTCTAAATGGGGACATACCATAGGCTATTTGTTTGTTTAATAATGATAGTATTTTTATATGCATTTATATTTTTCTTATATTTAGCTCACTTTTTCATATGTATACATAAAACCTATACATTGTATAAATATTGGAAATAAAATAATTTATTCTAAAAGGGAGTTTTTGTCAGAGTTGGGCCTAGTTCACTTCTAAAGACAATTTTTTACACACTCATACTCCCTTAAGCTGTAATATTTGCACTTTCATAAACACACATTCATGAATTCATTCAAAAGCACAAATAGATGAACATTCTTTCTCTCACTCAAAACAATGTGAACAGACCCCCAGATTGCCGCTAGTCCCCTGCAAACACAAAAGGATAAACAGGCATGAAAAACCTAAACCCCGCTCCAACACACACACACATGCGGCAATGATCATGTGTCTCTGCACCCCCCACCCTGAGCCAGGTCCCAGATGCCCCAGTGATTGGCCCAGCTCTGCACAGCAGACTGTGGTATTAGCAGGGAGGGGGAAGAGGTGCCAGGGGAGAAGAAGAGAGAGGGAGAGAGAAGAGGAAGAGAAGGAGAAAGACAAGAGTGGGGGAGGATGGAGAGAGAGAAGAGGAAAGAATGCACCCTTCACTGTTGGGAGCACCAGCCTGCCCCAGACCCCCAGAGGTTCCTCTCTCTCTCTCTCTCTCTCTCTCTCTCTCTCTCTCTCTCTCTCTCTCTCTCTCTCTCTCTCTCTCTCTCTCTCTCTCTCTCTCTCTCTCTCTCTCTCTCTCTCTCTCTCTCTCTCTCTCTCTCTCTCTCTCTCTCTCTCTCTCTCTCTCTCTCTCTCTCTCTCTCTCTCTCTGTGGTGTTTGGACAGCTGTGAGTGGAGATCAGGTTACGGGTGGCGCTGGCACTTCCTCTGTGCTGCCAGGCGTGTGTGTGAGAGAGTGTGTGCTGAACGTCTGGATGCCATTACCACCATTAAACTGCTGGAAGCTAAGCTATGCCACTCTTGACTCAATATGCATAGTGTCCTGCCACATAGTATGCAAAATGCATGTCAAATGTAGCCTGGATGCCAGCCGAATTTAGCCCCGCCCATAACATTTTTGCTCGGGCAAATCGGTCTGGACTCGATCCATAGAGGAGACACTATGCCCGAACAGAAACTGTTCGGACCAATGAAATTGTCAGGGCGGGTTTTAGACGATGATGGACAGATGATCAACAGTAACGTAATCATCCACGTCATCAAAGGCGCTTGGGTTGAATTTGCTCTTATCCTAAACGGAGAACTTGTTTGTATATGCATTCACCTTCACTATTTCTCTAAGAAACGATGATCGTGTTGGTAAGTACTCTGTGTATCCTTAAATTCTTTTATTACAATACTGGCAAAGATCGTTTACACTAATCTTTTTCTTGTAACGTTACTTAATCCAGCGCACGTGCAGACAGGGTTGCCAAGTTTTTTTGCAATGTCGCACACAATTGCTACTCAAAACTATAGCCCAAAACAATAACTTTCTGGGGGGGTTTTCTGGAAAAAAATGGCGTTTGGTTGGCAAAATTATGTTTTTTTGGCAAGGTTGCCTGCTAAAATTTGCATTCCTGGGTTTATATAATCACATAATTGGGGTCGCTTCAACCTGCGGAAATGGAGAAAAACACGGACTTGGCAACACAGTGCAGTTGAGTTCTGTTGACATTTGACAACTAACGTTACGCGTCGCTCCGTTGCTCTGATTGGTTGTGGGTCTATCCAGTTGAGGTCTTTCCTGGTTCGTTTGAAACATGCCCCATAATCAAAGCCCAATGGATCGGTACCAGACTCATATTCTGACTAGAATTGAGTATGACCACGTCAGGCTACGTCAAATGAGTAAGATATGTAGTATTCATGATACAGGAGCTGGATAAAACTGGAATGGCCTTCTGCATCCGATGAGATGCTGATGTTTACAACCAGTGGACACTTTTGTAATGGATAAAACATGGGTGCTCAGTCCTGGAGAGGAATAGAAAGCCTGCTGAGTTCAGATCCATCCATGTCTGTATTTATAAGTGTATCTTAATTCGCTGGTTCAGTTGTGTTTGTTCAGGTTTGGAGCTGAACTTTGCAGGAAGGTAGATCTCCAGGAACAGGATTGTGCACCCCTGCCATTAAAGCTAAGTAGCAGTCAAATTCAGAAAATTATTTTACAAAATGGTGGAAAATTGTGAGGCTGGCTGCTCTTTTCAAGTGAAGGCCATCTAGGCACCAAGCAAGTGTACTTATTTTTTTAATTATTCACAGATTTTGGTACGTTGTTGGCCAATATCCAGCATGGCCGATAATGTCTACGACAGTAGTTATATATTAAACATCTACATACCTACTTCAATAGTGTTAGAAAAGTACCTTCAAATTTAGTGTTGTTTTTCAGGTAGCAATCTGTTAATAGTTTTGCTAACTTGATGAGGAAGATTGTCTTAAAGAGATAGTTCACCACAAAGTGACAAGTCTGTCATTTACTCACCCTCAACAAACCTGTATCAATTTCTTTCTTCTGCTGAACACAAAAGAAGACATTTTAAAGAATGACGTTAACCAAACAGTTGGTGGGCCTTGCTGACTTCTATGGTATTTTTTCAGCAGAAGAAAGAAACTAATGCAGGTTTGGATTAACTGATGTTCTTTTTGGGGTGAACTATCCCTTTAAATCTGTTGCTCTGCCATGACAATTATTGAACCATTGATGCCATGACAAATGCCCATATGCGACAATTCTGCACACACAACATGTAATGTAATTGCATTATGAGCAACAAGCTAGGATCATTTGCATTGACATACTAGCGAAGAGTATATTGAGGGCCTTACAGTGCAGTAAACTGGCACACTTTATAGCTTTCATCTAGTAACTCTATATATCAGGCTCTGAATACATTATACTCTTCTAGTCGTTATGAGATACCAGTGTTGCATCTTGACATAGCAGATAATAAAAGTTGTCTTCTATTTCTAAATTCCCTAAGTCCTTCTGCTTTGCTCTTTCCCTAGACACTGAGCCTCGCACTACAAGACTTTATGACTTTTGTATTTATGCTTTTCTCTTTCTGCATGTGTGTGTTTGTGTGTGTGTGTGTGTGTGTTATCTCTCTGCCTGTGAGCCATACCTGCTAACGAGGTCCATATTCAGATGAGCTCTCCAGCCAGGCCAGCTCTGAGGCTAGGCGCACTCTAGAGTCTCTCCTCTCTCTCTTTTCACTCGCGCTCTCTCGCTTTTCCCCTCCCCTTACTGGTTTATTAATTCATTCCCTCCTGTAATGGGCTGCAGCTGGGGAGAGGCAAATCGTTGCTCAAATGCTGATGGAACCTTCAGCTGCTGTCTAATCGCCCTGTTTGTGTGCCACACTCATAAAAGGGGGGAAGTCAAAGCAGGGAAGAATGTTTTAGTGTCATTTAGAGGTGACTACCACTGGAAATGGATCATATTAAGGTGCAAGTGCGTGACTGACACCAGGCACACCTTCTAAAGTAAGAAGGTGAGGTAGTTAGTGATTTGCTCTAGCCCCAAAGTCTCTCAATTTTGATACATTTGGTGATGGATTTAAATTCTCTGCTTTAAATATAACCTTATATTACATCACCCTAACAAATATACATCACTTATTTCTTATTTATGTTGGCGAAAAATTGACAGTTTCTTAGTAAAAAGAATGTTGTGCAAACATGGCAAATTCACAAAAATGGAAAATGCATACAAATGGTGCACAGGGAACCCATTTGATCAAAATCACCTAAAAAAATATTAAAAATCTATCTCAATAATGACACACATTTGGTGACGTATTTAAAGATTGGATACGTTGGAATTCACAACCTTGTGACAGTGATATCCTATAAGGCAGAACTTTTATGTACTACACGATAACCGGCAATGCAAATGCGAATTTGCTCCAGCTCAGTCAGAGGAGAGAGAAAGTTGTATTTTATTCACAGAGCCGTAGGGAAGAGCATGCAGTACATTTTTGTAAAACGCTCTGCAACAGGCGAGCGGACTATCGTAAACAGCGACCTGACCCAGGCACCGGCAACAGTTACTAAACTCAGCTCATTATCTAACACAAACTGGCCAAAACAGACTTGGCGCACTCAGTATGCTCCACGCATGCACATACACAATAGAAACAGAAATGCATTTGCCACGACAGACACAACAGTGTGAGGCGGGCGGACGGGCAGGCCCCCGGGAAGCAGCAGCGTTACTGTTTGATGTTGGGAGCTGATTAATGAGATGTGAGGAGTGAGTGTTTGACGGCTACTCTCTGGGCGCCTGTTTGAGGGGCCCACTGCGTTCATGTGTGTGTCTGTGTGTGTATATGTGTGTGCGAGAGAGGGAGAGAAATGGAGTAGGGGGGTGGTAGACCCCTGCTGGTTACCCTTGAACACTCTGCGGAGGTGTTGAGGCGGCCCTAGCTCCAGCCGCTCATGAGGGTGCTGTCGCAATTAAACCAGCACAGCAGAGCTGCCGTCAGAGAGAGAGGCCTCACTTCACTCCACGCCACCTCGCCAGAGAGAGAGAGAGGTGAGGAGCAGGCGAGGATGAGACAGGAAATCGTGAGACTTGAGGTAAACTATAAGAATCCACGAAGGAAGGAGAAATCGAAAACATGAGTGGGAAAAGCGACTTGAGAATTCGCTGACAGGCAGTTTCTAGAGCATTGCAGGAGTGAATGAACATGGATGATAGGAAAGAAGGACAGATAGACAGTAATAGGGGTTGAAAACCAAGGTCTTAAAGGGATAGTTCACCTAAAAATGTACCTTTATGACTGACTTTCTTCCATAGAAAACAAGTTGCATTTTTAAAGGATTATCCTTTTTATTCTTTTTTTATGTTATGAAATTGTATGAGAATTGAGACTCAACTTAAAAAGATCATAAAGTGGTCTGTAAGACGTGTTCGCTCTGTTTTAAGTTTTCTTCAGCCATATGATAAATCCCAACCCATTATTCTGCAATAACTTTGACATTTGCCGGTGTTCTCCTTGGAGCATTTATGACACAAATAGTGACATCTGATTCATAAATGATTAATTCTTTTCACTCTAATTCATTCTGAATGATTTGTTCATGAACCAGACTGATTTGGTTCTCAAGTACAACTCCCTACTGACTCAATGTAGTGAACAATGTCAAATTTGCTCTGTTTCTCACCCCAAAAATATAAAACGGCTTCATAAGATTTGCTACATTAAAGTTACTTAAGATACTTTTAGGGTGCTTTTGACTCCCTTTTCTCTGAAACAACATGAGGGTGAATAAAGTGGGAGAACTATTCATTCAATAGACTGACACCCATAAGATCACATATAATAATGAGAGTTTATTTTCGAGCAGGGACCATCAATTATTTTTTTAGGCAAAGGGCACCTTGATAGTAGTGTAATAATATATTTGCATAATTTAAAATGATGCTTACATTGCAAATGCATTAAAAATAATCACAGAGCCATGTAATTATACATTTAACTCATTCAACTCAACTTCTTAATAAATTTTAATTAAGGAGAGACAATGAAACATCTTTGGTTTCATCTTTGAACAAATTCATTTTTGGTTGAAGTTACCTCAAAGCTGCAGTCTGTAACTTTTTTTGGTTAAAAATTATCCAAAATCCATTTTTGAGCAGGTACATAACCATCCAGTGTTCAAAACATTTTTAAAAATCCTTACCTTAGCCCAATTCACAACGGTAAGCTTTTAATAATGTATTATAATTTGATTGGTACTGGTAGCTTTCTGCAAGAAATTTGAGCATGGTGCTGTTTGCCTTTTCTGTCATTACATCACGTCTGTATACATCGAGGAGTCCGGGCTAGTAGGCTATCACATGTGAGGATGCTGCAGGTGGCGGATCATTTATTTTTTCACAGCAGCTGGAATAATTAAATTTATCATTTTGATGGCGGATTGTAATCCAGAAAGGTCCAAATGACAATCATCAGTGACAACTGGAGATTCATCTGTAAGCAATCGTTAGATTCCTCTCACCGTTGGCAGTGCAATTTATTGTAATGCTTTTTTTTTTCTCAGTTGTTCAGAACAAAAGTGGCAGACATGTTACTTGTTCAGATGACATTTTTCAAGTCTTGTTTTGGTCAAACTTCTAAGACAAAGAATCTGTGATTCCGAAGTACAGTATCCAAACCGGTTTGGTGAATGAATGACAGCTGGACATACTCCTCAAAACATTCGATTCATTTGCGCTGAGGAGCTGGCCGATGTACAACCCACGTAAAGAGGATCATTCCACAAATAACTGCAATTGCAGGTTTCAAACAAAGATGGCGACAAAGAGGCAAACATTATGGACTGCAGCTTTAATATTGGATTTTTGTTTAATACGAATTTAAATTTTTTCACAAAAATGTGTTGGAGATCATGCAACAATTGCAGACCCCCTACAATACCACCATAGCCCACCTAGCAGCTACAGACGACCTGTTGAAGACCACTGCTGTAGCTATAACCAAACCCATATTTAATGACTATAACACTTATTTCACTGTAGAAGCAGAAGCATAAACTGTAAAAATGGAAATTATCTTAGTAGAAGCAATGTTATGTAAACATTGCAATCAAAAGTTATATACACGGAAAAAAAAAATCAGATTTTGAAAACTACCAAAAAGCTACATATTAAAATAATGCCGAAGATGTCAGCAGGAGGTTGGCGAGACGAGCGGGATTTAGGTGCATGGAGAGTTTACTCTTTCTTTACCAAGTTCTTAGCCCTCTGACGTAGCACTGGTCGGACTCGCGCTGGGAGCGGCTCTTTAATTAGCTTCTGATGAGGACCTTGAGGAAAAGAGGCAGGTGATTGGACTTCTTATCCAAATAATTACCTCAATTAAGTCATTAAGACCCTGGGCATAGCCAAGCCCAGAACTGCCTCCCCTGTGCCACAGCATGCATTCATCCCTGATCTCACTCTTCAACTGCTGCGGTGTGTGCGCGCGCACTCATGTTTTTGTCTCAACTGATGTGTTTCTGTAGGCTAGTGCACGTTTGTGACCGTCGTGCCTTTTTCTTTTGTCGTCTTATAATGGCACTGATTCTATCGCGTGCACAAAGTCTGTCTCTCATACTTTTACACAGTCGCTCGCTCACAGAGGTAGGTTAATTACCCATAGCATCTGGATGGCCGTATGTGTGTGAGCCCTCGGCGCCAGTGTGGGTCTCAGTGGCTCTGAAAGTGCCCTGGTGCATCATGGGGGATTAAGCATGGGCAGCCATGGGGGGTTTGAGGGAGACAGCCCGTTTGTGAGACTTTCACACTCCTTTTTTCCTCTTCAGTTATAGAATTAGCCCACGAATAAGCTAATTTTGTGCATTCGTAGGTGAAAGTGGCCACCATACATGGACAAGACAATTCCATGCTCGCTTTTGAATTTGCACGAAGAGAAAGAGTGAATGAGAGAAAGCGATAGAATGAGAATAGATAGTCCGGAGCAGGGGGGCTGTTTTCCCCCTTTCCCTTTGTTTTGTTGCTGTATGTGTCCAGGTGTGTTTTTGCTTGCAGACCTCGGCGGCCCACATCTGGATCAGTCCAGTGGCTGTACACCCAGATGTGCTCCGGTTCTAGACTCGCCCTCCTTTTATTTATTTGTTTTTTTGCTTTTTGTTACAGCAGAGTATAGAGAAAAGGGCATCAGCTGCCTGTCAGGTGTTTGCATAGATGTAAACAGATGTTATTTTGATGAGTGTGAGAGAGAGGGAGGGCAGATGACAAAACAACAATGCTGCACGTATCAGGAGTTCAAACCTGAGACGTAACGATTGAGGAGCCATCACTGGAGTGAGGAAACGTGGCATACGGATGAGGTGCACATGCACTTGGCCCTGCCTCGCCTGCTCCATCTGGCCTGTGTGTGTGCGAGCATCTGTGTGTGTGTGCACGCTGTTTGAATGTGTGTGTATCTTGCATGTGTTCGACAAATTTGCTGTGCACCTCCAATGAAATTAGACCGACCGCTGATCCTCAGCTTAACTGTTGGTGTCATTCTGAGGTTGGGAGTTTCGTTCACTGCTTCTGGAGAGAAAATTCGCCCCTTTTTGACCAGATCGTTTTATTTTAAACCTTTGAAAGGGGTGGAATTTTGGTAAACCTTTTGCTGTATATTAAGGTCTATTTGGTTAATGACTAACTTAAAAATACCACAATTTATTAATGCTTGATTAATTATATTTTTATGTATAATAATACATGTTTAATATAAAAAAGCTATTATGAATATATGAATTAATATGAATTAAACATGAATTAAACGAATTATAAAAATATATTATATTAAATTACATTATTTTGTTATAAATTAACAATAACCTAGATTTTAAAAAATACTGTAAAAAATATGTAGTTCTGGTTCACTAATATATTCATAAAGATGCATATTTTTTGCAAATCTCTTGTTCAGACTCATACAATAGATTCATTAACATCTGTCTGCCACGTCCAGGATCTTAAAAAGTACAAAAGAAGGAAGACCATAAACATAAGGTGTAAAAAAAAAAAAAACTGGGAAAGAAAAGTGAAAGAAATGGGGGGGAGTGGAGTATTTACCCCCTCCTGTGCTGTCCTTCTCATTTCACTCCCGTGAGTGTGGATGTGACATGTTGAATTAGGGCGCTTGGGCTGCTGGGAGCTTTGATTTGACTGAGGACTCTTTAGGTGGGACAGATGAGTTCTCCCAGGGGGACAAACACCCCCCTCACTTCACTCTGTGGGGGAATGAACGATGGTTTAAGAAGAAAATAAAATAAAGTTAGGATGAAAAAGCATCCTCTAAACAGAAGCACTGACATACTTCCTTTGTTGTGGATGTGTGCGCATTAATATTGATTTTTATTCGACTGGGGTCTTTGAACATCCAGTTTGGTGCCACCCCTCAGGGGAACACGCCCTGTGCACACCCGATTAATGCTTTGTCATATGTAATAACTCAAGTCTTTGACACCCTGATATTAATATTAGTATTTTGTGTTTCTTTGTGGTTGCTTTTTTTGTAGTTGTTTCTGCTAGCCTTCAGACAGTCTGTCTGGGACAGAAAGAGAGTTTAAGGGTTGCATTGACTCAGATATAAGGAGTCGGAAAGAAAGGAATCAAGGAAAGAAAAGCGACAACAGAACTATTTGGACAGGACTAGTTTTCCCTTAGGAGCTAAGGTAAATTTGTGATTTGAACATGTCTGTGAAAAATTTACAGACAACCTCTGTAAGAATTACAGAGCAAATTGCTTAGTGTTTTTCGACTAACTCAGGGGACTGCTAAGAAATCGAATCCCATTTGGATAGACATGTCTGGGGTGTATTCATTTTTCACAACACCATTCCTAGTGTATTTTGACTTTTGCCGAATTCTGTTACTAAAGCTAAATTTCTTGTTTCACTGCCTGGTGCACCTTTATTATGAATGTAGATCTTTTTGCCAAAACCTTTCTGGGAACAGTTGGTGGTTCAAGTACTGCTGGCATCCCATCTGATTTAAAAAGACAATTAAATTAATACGGAGGATCTGGACTGCTCAGAACCGCCACTTTAGTAGCAGAATCAGGTATGATCCTTATCTTAATTTCTTTCTTTAATTTTTTTTTGTTGTTGTTGTTGTTGTTTTCAATAAGATTTATGATGCACACATCCTTCCATAATGGCCATAGCCAGAAAGTACACACTTCCATCTTAGTAAAAACTACTAAATCTGCAAATCTGCCTTTGTAAATAATTGTAAGGAAAGGTAGAAAACTAGCTCTATAAAAAAAATAGTATATGGGATATAGTATATGAAATTCTTTAAACACTTTCCAAAGAATTCCCACTCATTTCTTTAAAGCTTCAACATGACTCTAATTCTATTCAACACCAGGAAATTAGGGCTTTTGTTTTCCGTGTTTGTAAGTACGTCAGTGTCAGCTGGGAGTCATTGTCCGAATTGGGAATGCCGTATCCAAGATGGCAGTTCTAAAAGCCCTGCTGCTGTCTGAACGCACAAACAAATCTCTAAATACATGTATATTTAATCCTGGCCTTCGAATAATTAATACAACATTATTTATTGATTTGTTTGTATTTTAGTATGTGGTGCTAGCGTCACAAAAGACAGGTTCGGGTAACCATGGTAACTCACAGGTGCACTATGGCCTGGCCAGTCTCAGTGGGTGGGGTGGGGGGAAAAAAAGCATGCTGGGAGATTTAGACTCAGAGGAGCTGGGCAAAGCATGTTGGGAAATGAACGCTCAGAGGAAGTGGCATGCAGAGAAGATATCATGCAGGCATAGAGCATGTTGCAGTCCTGAGGGAAGATGGGCCTTCTTTCAAACTGCTCAGTCGTTCCCTATTCCCTAATCTGCAGAAAGAAACCTTTCCATTAAGTCACATCAAAGGCAGTGCCCTGCACAGGGGATAGAACAGTCATTTGAGACGCAAACGCAGCTCTTGCGCATGATTTGAGGAAACACGGCAATGAACAAGGTGGTGTGCATGTATAATTTTTTCGATGTTAAAACACTTTCTTGTATTCCAGTTAAATAAGTAGTGACAACTCAGTAAACCATTTGTAGGCTGACATCACAAAGTATGTAAAGAATGGCGTTTTGGGCAGGACCAAAGTTTACCCTACATCAGATCAACGATGTGACATTGATTTCTAAGATTTGTGTATCTTAGAGGAGGAGCAAAACAGTTTGAGACACTTTTGAGAATTTTGTCCCTTATTTTGAATTAAATTTGAGGTAGCAAGCAGGATGCAGAATTGCTAGGCAAGGCAAGTTTATTTATATTGCACATTTCATACACAATGGTAATTCAAAATGCTTTACATAGAAAAGGTATAAAAATAATGATAAAATAATCACTAAATTCGGGACTCCCCTGTCTGGTATGGAAGAGATTGAGGAAATGACCATTGTAATTGTAATGTAAGAAATTTTAATTAAAAATGAAATTGAATCAAATTAATTGAAATTTTAAGAAATGAATGTAACTCATTTTTAACTTTAATAGAATAGTTTAAAAGCTTAAAAACAAAGTTAGAAAGTTTAAATGATAGATGGACGACAGCAGAGAGGGGGTGACATGACTGTTTTGCAAAACCTGTTTGGAAACTCTTATTTTGGCAATTTCGCTGGTGCCGGTAGTGGTGTAGAAATGACTCAGATCACCTTTAATTAAAAATTCCTTCAAAATAGACTCAACCTTGTAGGTGAAGCACACATCGAGCGGATGTGACTAATCCAGTCTCTTAAATACACTTATCACATTCTTACCAGCTCTGATAACCTGATTTTTTTGCACTTCTCTATCACCGTCCTCCATTCTTCCCCTTTGTCGCTGCGCTCAAGCGTTCCCATCTCTCCCCCACAGATTCGCAGCTCTTCTCTTTTCAATGAACTCCCCTAACAGTCTCGACTCTCTGATCATCAGTGCTGATGATGTGTCTCAGATCAGTTTGTAAACATCCACATAAAACAGCCACTGAAGATCTTTGATATGACAGTATTTACAGAGGAAGAGTCTATAGACGCACCAACTGAGAACAGCGAGAGGAAAAATTGTGATGGAAGGGAGAGGAGGGGGGCGTCCATGGGAGTTTTTGGCAGAGGTTCATACACATGACCTACAAATGATGTAGTGTCTTCATTAAATGTGTGATTTGTGTATATGTGCAAGCTTTATTTAGTGTGATATTAAGTATGTGTGTGTGTGAGTTAGTTAATATGATATGTTCACGGTTCCTGTGTTCCCTTGAGGCCTCAGCAGGATGGCAGTGTGTGTTTTGGCCCTGGGTGAGGGTCCAAAGGCAGGGCACAGTCGGACGCAGGGCAGGGGGCGGGGACGGTCCAGACGCAGCAAGGTCACTCCGACTGCTCACAATCATCCACATAGAGCCGGCTTACTGCCAGGACCCCCTCTCTTTCTCTCTCTTTTTCTCTCTCTCTCCCCATCAGTCTAACTCTGCCCCTTTTTCTCAGTTATTTCAGAATATCCACCATTTTATTTCCACCTCCATCATTGTTTTTTTCATGTGAGCACATTTATCCTTTCAATCTCTTTTCATTTGTATAACTCCCTCCCTCTCTATCCTCTCTAGCATTTCATCTTTCTCTCTCTCTCTCTCTCTCCTCTTCCTCTGGAGGTACAGATGGACACATTTGCAGGTTAACTTGAACAGCTGGAGGTGCATTATTAGCATCCTGCTGCTTCCTCATATTTGTTCAGAATTTTTCCCCCTTCCTTAGTGAGCAGATAATTCACAACCAGCCAACCAAAGACATAGACGTGTCCTAATACAGGAAGGGAAAAAAAAAACAGGAGAGGGATGAAAGCTAAGGGAACGTGGAAACCGGTAGGCACTGGCGCACTGGTATTGGGATGTGGTTTGAATGTCCATGTGATAGAGGTATTTTTTGTCGATTGTTTTTCCATACAGCTGATATGGTTGTGGGTTCAGTGGGTTGAACGAGAGGGGGGAGGACCGAAATGAAGTCCCAGGAATTCGCCGTATCCCTAGGGACCAAATCAACAATGAGCAATTGTGGTGGAATGGTTCATGGATATTGCTTTTGGGCTGAATTTGGGAGCTCTTGCGTTGATAAAAAGCCCCTGGCGCACCCAGGGGTGTGGATTAAATGCACACATGCATATGCATATATATATATATATATATATATATATATATATATATATATATATATATATATATATATATATATATATATACAGTATATACACATATGCACACATAGAGCATAAATGCTTACTGTTTACAGAGCCGTAAAGGACTGTTGTGCATACTTTGCTGAATGTGACCATTGTGTGTTTGTAATAGTAAAGGCAGCTGCGTCCTTTGGCAGTTCAAAAGCAACCCGTCATGTCTTTGGAAAGTCGTGTGGCAGATTGCAGTATTAGAGAGAGACAGACAGTGTGTGTGTGTGTGTGTGTGTGTGTGTGCGTGTGTGTGTGTGTATGTGTGTGTGTGTGTGTGTGTGTGTGTGTGTGTGTGTGTGTGCAGCTGACTAACAGCTCAGCCAACTCCAAATTCACTGCACCAGGCCTCAAATTCAATAAGACCCCACAAAGACCAGGTCCGGCCAACAGCACTGGCCAGCTCATACTCTGCTGACCACTCACCAGAGCCATAATTACCCTCTATACTGCAATTAGCAATCTGGGGCTGTGCAAGCGCGGGCGAGCTCATGCGTGTGTCCACTTCCAATAAAAAGTTTGAAATTGGCAAAGGAGTTACGGCCCACTTTGACCTTGAAATATGGATTTATGTATTATACGTGTTGCTTCTTCTCTTTTGATTTTAACAAGGCCCTGGCCAAGTCACCTGGCTGTTATGGAGAGTTTATTATACACGTAATAATTCTTCAATGAGCTTATTATTAATGCTTTTGCGTTCCCATGGCAACGTGTGCATTTGCTTTAATGCCGCACAAACCTCTCTTTCCTAATTTTTATGGTGTAGATTTACTACTATTTAATCACTGAAGCGTATTTTCACTCATGTCGGATTTGGTTGTAATATAGCTGTTTTGTGTTCATGCGGTCTAGGAAGGTTCGAGGAAGGGCAGATGATAGGGGAAAAATGGATGAGGGAGGGAGGAGGAGGTGTACAGTGACTGTTAAGGTATATGGAGGCCATGGGAGTAAGTGCTTCTTATAAAGACTTTATCATGTGAAGGGTTTATTGGTATGCTGATTAGAACTATTCCCCCACCGGCACTTTCCAGCATTCAATTAACATTCAAAACACAAATAGCTGTGCATATATTACACGCTAACAATCAGGTCCTCAAGTGTGTATGACTGTGAGGTCGAGGGTGGTTTGTATGTACAAGATGATGTGGGTGGGTTACTGTTTGTGTGCTTGCGTATGTATGCATGGGCACGCGTATCATTTGCCCTGGCAACAGAGTCGCACATTATTTTTCATAATTCAGTTAATTCAGTTTCAGTGTTTAAATCATAAAAGCCTTGGTCAAAAAAACACAGTCATGCACTATTTTGCAGGCATTGCATGGTCAGAGCGCTGTGATGTATGTAGTAAACATGCATGTTTTATCTATCATTCGAGCTCTGTTTTGATTGCAGACTCTATCTGCAGCACAGTGTGCTGTCTTTTTATCTGTGTGTGCTGGAAATGAGAGAGCGGTGCCTCAGTGGGAGCACTGGGTGGCCATCAACACTGCAGCCAGACCAGCCTGCCTCACAGGGGGTTAGACCTGCTGATACATCCTGATTGGTGGAGTAGAAATTAGGAGGGTGGCACTTGTTAAGAACAGAGCACTTTGATTGGAAGAGAATGTGGTTGGTTTATTATAGGGGCATTTCATTGGCTTATAAGCTAAACAGAGTGCGAGACTTGTGCAGCTGCTCCTGTAGTGCATTATGGGTAATGAAGTTCTCTGGATGAGAGCACCCTGCTAGTAACAAGGCATAATAGGACTTTGGATTGCTAATTTTATGCTGTGCTGTTCAGAGACCTGAAGCAGCAGTCATAATGAAGAGTGAGATATTGACAAGACCTCCCATTAAGTTTAACCCTTGAGCCTGAAACACATCTATTTATTTATCTATCTATCTATCTATCTATCTATCTATCTATCTATCTATCTATCTATCTATCTATCTATCTATCTATCTATCTATCTATCTATCTGTCGGTCTGTCTGTCTGTCTGTCTGTCTGTCTGTCCATCTGCCCATCTGTCCATCTATCCATCTATCCATCTATCTATCTATCTATCTATCTATCTATCTATCTATCTATCTATCTATCTATCTATCTATCTATCTATCTATCTATCTATCTATCTATCTATCTATCTATCTATCTATCTATCTATCTATCTATCTATCTATCTATCTATCTATCTATCTAATTCAAATTTGAATTAAGTAATTCTGAATCCTGTTTGCTATCTTATTTTAAAATCAATTCCAATTCAATTATGAATGGTTCAAACCCCTGTTGAAGCAACAAATTAACAGAATCTTGATTAGCAAGTTAAACTTCATCAAACTTTTGACATGAATAAAAACATCCCGTTTAAAGCACAGACATTATTGATAATAACGTTGAATGTCACCTTTTAGAGTACTGAGGTTTGTTACTGCTACAGAAACGCAAGAATGCATGTCAATTAGATACAATTTGCAGTGTATTAGTACACTCACCTATATATTTAGCTAATTTGTTTGTCAGTATGTTTTTTTTTATAGTCACTATACTCAGCATCAGGTTTAAATTAGAATTTCAGTGTCGACACACATACGACTACGGGTCTCAATGGCTTACTTAAGCTCTGAGTCAATAGCCACAGTTGGTAGAAATTTACCACACTCATCCGTACATCAGCCTGAGTCACCAAGACAACCACACCAGCAGGTAGACAACACCAAATAAGCGAGGACGCATCATGAGTTTAGACGTTCACCACGACGATTGAGGAAGAGGTGGTGTGCGCTTTGGATGGAGATTTTGTTTGTTTGCTTGTTTGCATGAAGGTCGGTTTCTGCAGGGTAGAGGGATCCAGCGTCCTACTGTTATGTAATCTGATAGGAGATTCCAAGCTGGTCAACTCCATATGCCGTCCACGTTTGCCAAAAATATCTGGAGCCGGAGACTCCATCCCGTTTGGCAGCCAGATAAAGAGAGAGAGAGTGAGAGAGAGCATTCCGGAAATATTTGCTGCAGATAATAGGAAACGTGTGAATCAGACCGACAGCCAGGAAAGAACACGGATGAGTTAGTCGTGTCCCCCACTTTGCTCTCAGCATCGCCATCGGACTGCATGTATATTTTGTCGAGTCAACGAGGGCTGGGTTTAACTTTTCGGGCATGAATGAAAGTTGTGTAAAGGAGTCAATGTGTGCGTCTATGTGAAAGTAGAAAGATGGCTCCTGGGATTGTTTCAGCAATGCAGCATTCAGTGTTTGTGCATAAGAAAGAAAGAAAGGAACGAGTAGGAAGCGAGAGCTCTCGAGACCCCCCTAGCCCTGCAGTAGGAGTGTGTGTGTGTGTGTGTGCACTCGGTTTTGGCCCACATTGCCACCCCCAACAGCACGGGTCAAGCTCAGCACGCCGCCGCTTCTCCCTGCTCTCCCTCTCTGAGTTGCCATGGCAACACACCTTGAGCTCACCCCCTAGAGAAGCCCGCTACCTCCACCCCCTTTCGCCCCAGCTCGCTCCCCTCCTTCCCCTCGTCTCCCACAGCTCTCCCGCTCTGCCTCTCTACCGCTCAGGCCATCAATCCGGGGGCCGGGGCCGCGGGCCTCAGGGCCAGGCGAGAGGTGCTGAGCCACATGGGATGTGCAGCTCCCATCTACACAGCTCATTTGTGTGCCAGTGCACGCTACAGGGGGTGATGGGTGGAGAGAGAGAGCAAGATGGAAGGAGGGAGGCACTCTCATATAGATGGGCCCGTCCCAGAGGAGCGGCGCAGGCCAGGGCGCCACCTGGCTCCCCCTGGTCAATTAGCTGGAAGCACATTGGCCAAGCTTTGCAGCAGCAGCCACTGCAGAGGCACAGCGGCAAGGAGAGTCGGCCTGCTCAGTCGGTGGAATAACAACCTGGAATACCACATGAATACGTCCTTTACTCATTTGCTTTCCACCTATCTGTTTGCACGATCGCTGTTTTCTTGATTCGATCCTCTTGCCGTTTCTCTCTCGCACTCCCTCTCCCCTCCCTCCCTCTATCGATGTCCTGGAAAGCCCTCATCAGTGATTCTGCGAATGTGTGGCGGCTTCATGCCGTTTCTCAATTAAGATGCTGCATACCTTTAGAGGCGGCCGGTTCTCTTTTTTCCTCCTGTTTTTTCCCTCTCAATTCCGGTTAAATATTCTCTCAGACGCACATCCCTGCCTCTAGTTGCTCTTATATCTCTATTTCGCTCCTGTTCCTCCCTCCCTTCCTGTTTTACTTAGCACAGTCTCTAATAAGCATTGAATATGGGGTGAAATTCTTTGAGGAGAAAGGGTGGATGGCTAACAAATTGTTTAACCTTTATCGTTATCGGATACAAAGCCACATATAAAGGGAAGAAATTGCTTTCAATTAAATCCTTTTACGTAGCGTTTTTTGCAAATGACAATGCAAAAAACATACATGCAATATATGTGTGTATATATATATATGTGTGTGTCTATGTGTATGTATATAAATATATATATATATATATATATATATATATATATATATATATATAATATATATATATATATATAATATAATATAATATATAAACAAGATGCCAAGCATCAATGCTTTCTGAGATGAAGGGAAGGAATTCTGAAATCTCTTCGGTTTGCCTTTCACTATGTGTCGCAGTGCTTGTAAAGTCCTTTTGTTCTTTTTTTAACCCCCAGTTAGTTTCAGTTATGAAAGAGCGTGTTGTTGTCATGCACTTCCTAGGCCCTCTGCTGCACTCTACACGTCTGTCTTCTCCTCTTTAGTGGTGTGATGGCTCCCCTAGCACACTGCAGTCCCCCTCTCTGAGACCTTTGTGTCAGCCTCACTGATCAAATGCTCTCCCTGACAGCACAAGTCTGGTTTGCAGTAACAAGCAACGGTAATCCCAACGTAGCCCCATCACTCTCTCATATAGACACACAAACACACACACAGACAATGAAGTGGAGAGCTTAGTGTTTTTGCGCAGACTGGAAAATAGATGATGGAGCATGTTCTGTACTTACTGATCAACTGCAGTTCTCTCAGAGAGAGGCTTACTTTTACTGCACACACGCATGCGGAAACACACATGCTCACAGGCCCCTTGGCTACCATTACTTTGTGTTGGACAGCCCAATTATCCCTTTGCTTTCTGCTTTCTTTAGCAGAATTCTCTTCCTCTAACTCGCCTTCTCTCATTTTTCCCAATTTTTCACTTTGGTCTTGCTTCCCTCTTGTTTCTGTGCATGTACATATCATTTCATCCGTTCTAATTCACGGAACAGATGTTGTCTCTTTCCGTAGTGTAGATCTTTCTTATAAAAGGATTCATTCAGTTCATCTGCATCCATGAACTGGATCTTGTCTTGTTCAAAGCGTTTCCAAAAACCAGTGGTGATTCTTCTTCAAAAGGCATTTGACATACTAAAGCTAGTCACAATGCAAGAAAAGTTTTTTTTTTTTTAAATCTACATTTTTCAACTAGAAAACCAATAATTAAAAACTGATTAAGTTTTATTACGGATATTGCAGTGTGACTCACTTTAACATGTTCCTTTTGAAAAATAATCTTGGAAAATGTTTGCACAAGACAAGATCCAAGTAAAATCATAAGACAAAAAAATGCTCACTAAGGTTAGATAGATAGATGTATGTGGTTTATTCACAGCCATGAACTGGATTTTGTCTAGTACTAAACATTCCCTTAACTACAGTAGTTCAGATTTTCCTCCAACAGGCATTTGACTCACTAAACCCAGTCATAACCTCTTTCCACTGCCGCTTTCATTCTCCCAAAAAGGAATCAATTTTTCACTTGGTGTTGCATCCTTCTCATCCTTATCCTTGTTTATTGGTTTGCATCTGGAGAACGGATCTCATCTTGCATCTCAAAATGATCTGTTCTCGTTTAAACCGTGGCCCCCGAACTAGAGCAGATTTTCCTCCAAAAGGCATTTGACATATTAAACTCAGTCGTAACCTCTGTCCGCCGCTGCTTTTATTCTCCCGAAAGGAATTCTCCCCCACCCTCCCGAACGCAATGTCTTTTAGGAGGCAGTGGGGAGGACAGACCAAAGCGGTGCCCTTGTTAACCCCCTCCCCACTCTCACTGCCCCTCCGCCTCTCCTCCCGCTCTTTTCAAACGGGGATTAGAGCACCCTTGTGTGGGCCTTTGAGACGGAACAGAG
This sequence comes from Gobiocypris rarus, assembly GCA_023029165.1. NCBI lineage: Eukaryota > Metazoa > Chordata > Actinopteri > Cypriniformes > Gobionidae > Gobiocypris > Gobiocypris rarus. The sequence continues at coordinate 11,161,219 of CM040918.1, read as the reverse complement.
ATTGGAATCGGCAGAGGTGGCTTTTAGAAGGGAGGGTGGGAGGTGGAGGTCAGGGTGATGGTGGGGATATATGATTGAAGACTTTATTAACCCTCCGCGCACCCTGTAGCTAAGCAGCAGGACTCTTTGGGCCTGTCTGCTCAGGCTGGCGGAGTGCTGGACGCTTTGAGAAGACAGGGGTCTGGGAGATGGCACAGTGGTGGCGTCTACCATACCCCAGGGCTCAGTTAGGGGCTCGGGGGATCAGGGTGGGAGTCTGGCGGCGGGTGTCTGATGGAGCACAGGCAGGTGGGCCGGGCTCAGGCCTGTGTGGCGGGTGGGTGATAAGACGAGAGCAGAGGCGTCCAGCCAGGACACAACGCCCACCTTTCATCTGTCCCACACCAGCAGGGGGCGGCACTGATGTCACTCAGGCAAGCTTAAAATAGAGCAGCGGGCAGAGGGAGGGCACAGAGCCTACAGCACTGGGGGGGCAGCAGGCAATTACCGGCCGGGAAAGAGACGGCACTGGGCAGAGGAGGGGGAGGAGGGATGGGACGGGTGGTCATACTGTCCAGAGCTGAAGATTATAAGCCTGGGACCACAAATGATGTGCAAGGACAGAAAGAAACAGAAAAATGACCCCGTTTGCTTGAGAGAGCTTGAAAAGACTTCGACCGTTCACTTACGAGATGCCCTCGCAGACGATTAATGTGTAAAAATGTTGTACCTTGTCTTTTGGCAGCGTGTGTCTGTGTCTCTCTGTCTCTCATTCTCTCTGTCTGACCCCACTGGTGTGTGTAACCTGTTGTATCGTGCTCTTGTGTTGCAGAGGAAGGCATCAATCATGAGTGCAAGCTGTGTAACCAGATGTTTGACTCTCCGGCCAAGCTCCTGTGTCACCTGATCGAGCACAGCTTCGAGGGCATGGGAGGCACCTTCAAGTGTCCCGTCTGCTTTACAGGTGAGGGGTCCGACCAGGGGGGTTGGTGGGGTTGAGGTCGTAGGGTCAGGGGCAGTCAAAGAGTTGGGGGAGGTGGGGGGATACACTACCAGCGGTGACAGGGTAACTGCACTCAGTGTGTATGGTCACATAGTCATGCATGTCAACTGCACTCAAATAAGCACATTCCCTTATGTAGGATCACATGCAAAAGCACGTCTTTTTTGACTTCTCTTCTTGTCTCTCAGCCTGCTATTGTTTTGTCTCTGCTCGTCTTATCTTTTCTTTTTCTTTTCCTCTCGTCTTGCTGCTTCTCTTTTCTCATCTCGTCTCACTCCTTCTCGTCTAGTTTTTCCATCCCATTTAATCTCTTCTCTTAATGTGTTTTTTGTCTCATTCTTTCTTTGCATCTTGTTCCATCTCATTTCCTCTCTACTTGTCTCATTTAATTTTTTTAACCTTTCTCTTATTGTCTGTTTTTATTTCATCTAATACTTTTCTTCTCTTCTTGTCTCTTTGTTCCATTTTCTTTTTTTCATCTCTTCATTTCATTTAAAAAAAATAGGTTTCACTTCTAATTTTCTTGTCTATTTTTTGTCATATTACTTTAATTTGTCTTTTTCGTTCTCTTCTTTTCACTTGTTTTGTCATCTCTTTTTTTTGGTCTCATCTATTTTCTTTTTTTCATCTTGTTCTTTCTCTATCTCATCTTTTCTCATTTCTTTTATTTTTTATTTGTCTCATCTCTTCTCTCTCTTTTTCTCCCCATCTCTCCATCTCATCCTCATCTCCACCACTCACCCCTTCTCTCCCCCCTCCATTCCTCTGCTCCATTTCTCCTCCTTGTCCTGCTAATTGAACTGAATTAACTATTAAATTCATTGTTCATCCCGGTGAGAGAGAGGAAAGACCAGGCATAGACTTTGCTTTGAGAACACGGATCAACTTATGGCTTCTGGAATTCATATAAGATCAAAATATACACACATACTGTATATGCATACTACATTATATAAATCAAGATCAGTTTCTGTAGACTTGAGATAGAAGAGAGATATTATGACACACTCTTATGCAGAAGCAAACAATGGTTAATAAAGTTCAACGTGGCCAAGACAGGAGGCTGCGGTTGGTGCAGGCATCCTGCTGAGCTGATGCTAAAGCTAATGAGAGCTGATCTCCCCGCTGTGATGCCTGGTGGGACTCATGACCCCTGGGCAGATCGAGCCCCTGTCAGACGCCCCACTTTCACTGGACCAGAAGGCACTGCAGTAGAATAGACAAACAAGAGCCTGCAGATAACTGGCTTCATCTAATCATGACTGCCGTTTTGTATGCTGTGAAGGATCTCATACGAACTACTAGCTTTTTCTGTAGGCCAGTTGTCATGCTGAATGTCTTTTGAGCTAAGAAGATCCATTGGTGAGTGAGTGTGTGTGTTCAGGAGAGGAGAGGTCAGAGAATAAAGGGCAGGTTTATAGAAAGGCAGTGTAATCCGCTCTCACTCTCCAGGGTAGGACCCTCTGCGTACGTGTGCATTTAGTTAAACAGGCCCAGTGTGTGTGCGTCTCCTTGCACTAAGTTTGAAAGTCACTTTGGACTGTTTGTCAGCTAACCTTTGGGAATCAGAAATCATTACTTGAGCTTGTCAACATCAAAGACCAGTGTTGGAGGCCAAATTGTCCCCAGCACTGCAACACGCCGATCTCCAGATAATTTAGTTTTTTATTCAATTCATCTTTTTCTTCCTTCACCCATTCTTTATTTCTCCTCTTCCAGTTCCGTCTTCATCCGTATTCACTTTACACTCACATTCACTCCTCTGTTCATCCTTCTCTCCATCCCTCTGATCAAATCATTTGTTCTTTTGCCTTGTCCGTCCCTTTGTCTCCCTCTCTCTCTTCCTCCTTGTGGATTAGTTCTCCGTCTTTCTTTCACCTTTACTGAGTTGTTTGGCTACACCACGTTCTCTTCCTCCTTTCCTCCCTTACAGGTACGCAGTCCTCTTTTAAACTTTAACACTATTCCTGTGTGGCTCATGAATAAGTAAGCAGATGCCTTCTCCTCCAGGGACGCTCAATAATTCATAGTCTCCACACACAGCAAACTTAAGTTTACTGAAACAAAAAAAAAAATACACGAACGGAATTTAAAAACCCAAGGATAGAGGAATGATTTATTGATAAATATCACAAGGTCTGGTGGGGATACTTTAGTCTGTCTCTGTCTCTCCCTCCATCTCCGGCTGTCATCCCCTGCTCTCCGATAAAGAGAGTTTGAGAGCTTTTCATTTGAGAACGCCCCCCCCTTCCACTTTCCTCAGTGTCGACACATTGTTTCAAATCCGAAAAATTCATTATTTTTATTCTCCCTCTCCTACCTAAAGCGCGGAAGTTGGTAGTCATGGATTTTTCTTTCTTTCTTTCTCTCTTTCTCTTTTTTTTTTTTTAATTTCTCACTCAGGATTAGTTCTTAATCGAATCAGCTATTTCTCACAGCCAATTCACCATACACTCTTGGGTAACGTGTTTCAGCCAATCGTTTGAATGCTGTTTCCCTTCTGTCCTTTCCTCCCAGTGTTTGTTCAGGCCAATAAGCTGCAGCAGCACATCTTTGCCGTCCACGGACAGGAGGACAAGATATACGACTGCTCCCAGTGTCCGCAGAAGTTCTTCTTCCAAACTGAGCTCCAGGTGAGTAATGCAGAATCAAATGGCAGTTCAACAAAAGCATGGATTTATGGAATATGAGTCCAAAATTCTTTTTTTCCTCATCGAGTCCCCCTTTTTTTCGATTCAATATTCCACGTGTCACCACATGAAAACAAAAAGGTTGATTTCCTAAATCTTTAAATGCTTAATTTTCTTATGGGTAAAAATGGTGTATAAATGAAGAGCAAACTGCAACATATGTTTTCCTTAATGCGCAAAGCACTTCACAATCAGCAAGTATTACAATATTGCTCTTAAAATTCGATGTAAAACATGCATTGAAACAGTTACTCACAAGTTACTCTTTATTTTCCAAAACTAATTTTACTTGAATTTGGCACAAAAATTGAATCTAGAAACAGCTATGTAGGAAATCTTTTGTGCTGTGATTGACCAATCAGAATTAAATATTCCAGAAAGCCATGTCAGAACTTCTGATGCTTTATTGTTTTCTAATCATATTTTATATGTCATATGTGCAATGAATCTCCTTGTAGTAGCAAAACGTGTATCTGGCTTTGTGATGTTTGGAATAGAGTATTCTGTAGTCGATCTCAGTTAGCCCTGATAGACACAGATGTGACACAGATCACAGCTAATAAGGGAATTAAAGGGGAAAACAAGGTGCATCCTCAAGCCAGTAACGATTAGACCCATTACTCTGCAAATCAATCACACCACCTGCTGTGACTGCTGGAACTCACATTCATCCACACACACACAGACACACACACACACACACACACACACACACATACACATCGTCAGAGAAGGCAACTGGGAATGCTGTCCCGGGCCCACTCTTGCTCATATTTGCAATGCATACAAAAACATACTGTTAAATGCAAATAAATAAATCGCAACTAAGTATTTTATTGCAATTATCATTTTTATTTTAAATTTTTACTATAAAGAACTCTTTTGGCACTGTGTTGGATCACATGCAGTGTAAAATCAAACAAAACCAGTTAAGAACCACTGCACCACTAAGCACTACATATGAAGGCATGTAGACTAATCACAGTTCAGATGGCCTTGAGCAGTTAGAGATACTGTACAGACAACTGTATGCCCTACAGGTTCACGCTCAAGTTCACAGCCCAATCTGATGTCTGACAGCTCATCAAAAGACGTTTGGCTACTGTAACAATAACACACTTTGTCCATTTGACATTATTCCTTTCCAGATGAGTCTCTGTTGCTTTCTTTCTCTCATTCCCTTTTTTATTCTCTTTCTTTTTGTCTTTGTTCTGTATCTGTTTCTCTTTCTGTCTCTTCTACTGTGATAGGTATAGTCTTTCTCTCTCTTTTACTGAATCCTTTATCTGAGTTCCCTGAGGGAGGCCCTGAACCCCTTCACTCTGAAACTGACACACTCACACACATATAGTCTTTAGCAAGTAAGCACTGCCACACACGTTTACAAAGTGCTTCCAGACACTGTACACTTTTTGCTATAATTTTTTTTATTTACAGGTATGTCACTGTGGTACCCAGCATCCCGTTCCTTTTGGCATGACTGTATGCCTTGACATGCATTCACACTGACAGCAATTTAATCCTTAACTTTGTTTCATCGCCAACGGTTGCTATTGCTCACGTAGCCTCAAATCACTTCTTATTGATAATGATTGACTTCTGGTCAGTTTGTCACTGGTAGTCGCTGTTGGTGTTAACACACTTTAAGAAATTGCTCATTTATTGATGCTTTTAAAAATAAAAAGCCTTTATTGATATTGTTTGGTACCACAATGCAGTCTGATTCTTTGTTGGTCAGGAGTTTTGTGTCTTCATTGCCCAACAAAAAGACGTTTTTTGTATAGACATATAGACATTCTAGTGGCTGTGGTTGGTTTTAAGCACCTCGGGATGTTCCTGGCTCGTGGTAATGATTCCCAGAGGAAGCAGACATGGCAGAGCAGTGAGACACATCTGCTGACTCAAGTTTAGCTGGAGATATCACAGAGCTGTGAGGTGAAAAATAGTATCAATTTTAGCAACAACACAAATGCAGACATCTCAGCCAAGCCTAAGGGCCAGGCAGGATTTAAATCTCACACACACACTTTCCTCCCACTCAGTCCCTTCTAAAGGGCTAGAACCAAATGTGCTGGTTAAAAAAGTTACTGCTAACTGGTTAATTCCCCTTTAGGGACTCGTCTTTAGTGGTGCAACCTTACACTCTGATAGTTTCAGCACTGTATTCAGTATTGTTGAAAGTTTTTTATGACCATTTTGGAGATATTCTTGGATTGGAGTATTGAGTATTGGAGTGGACCAAATGTAATCTGGTTTAAGATACATAATTGTGACTGTGGCTTTATTAGCACTCTCATTTGCATTAAAGTGTGGTCATATTTACTGTTGCTCTGTACAGTTTCACAGGCTAAATCTAGTCAGTTTGATAGGAATCCATGCAGTCTGGAATTTCACGCAAGGATGAAACATTTCCTCACAGAGATCATTAAAGTTGTTCACAGAAAACTGCCATGTAGATAAAAGACGATGGGCCTTTTTTGCAATAATGTGACCGCACCTTTAGTGTTGGCGATGGAGCCTTCCAGTTGGCAGACATGCCCCAACTAAAACGTACATAAAAGTAGCCCTGGATTTAACTTGCACTGGGCCTCGCCCCATGCTTGGTACGTACCTAATTGTATGTACTGTATGTATGAACCCAAACCTGACAGTTTTCCAGGTGCTGGTTTAGGTAGCAAAACTTTAGGTTTGAGTTTGAATCTTACAACATTTTCCAATCCCATTTCTCTCCTTAAGTGGCAAATATAAAGGCCAAACATGAAATATAAAATGTGTCTGCTGAAAACGTAACAATAATGTTAATATACTGTTGCTAGGTCAGTGGCAGTATATGGAGGCGGTTGTTTCTCTCTCGGTCTCTCTCTCTTTGCTGATTATGGGGCAGACAGATTGAGTAGGGGGAGGACTGTGAATAACTCAGCCCACAGTGGCTGCCACGGGCCGCTGGGGTCAGCTGCATCCTGCCCTAGCCCAAGTTACATTCATCTTTGTGAGCTATGGGCCACCATTCCTGCAGCCCCCTCCAGTGCCCGCCTCTGTGTGTTGGTGGGTGGGTCTTTATAAGTAGTAGGGAGTGAGGTTAATAGCTTACTCAGGTCCATGACTTAATATTTTAGGGGCTTGGGGGGGTGTGACCTAAATCTCCTGCATGGCTCAAACACCCCACCCCTCCACGTGAGCCCCCGGCCGTGGCGTGACAGTGATATAAGGCCGGCGGCACTGGGCATATGGCCGGTCAGTCCATTTAGCAGCAGGGGGAGCGCTGGACCCTGTCGGTCACTGTCTGCCTCACCCTGAGGCCGGCCAACCGAGATACTCGCACCAGCCCATGGCTCAGCGGGCGCGCCCCATCACTCCCATCCGCTCCGCCCCCCCGCATTCACTTCTGGCCCACCTGAATGGTTACGGTAGTGAGGAATAGAGCAGTCAGCCGCATGTACAACTCCATTCCGAAGTCCAGGTTTTACCTTGCTCCTGCCCAGGTGAAAAGAGACTTGAACGTGTGTGTACGTTGTTAACAAGACTGAATGGATGGACGGGCATGGCCTGTGTGCCCTACCCAGCATGCCCTCCCAGTGCGGTCCCACTCTGAGTTAATCCTCGCCTTCCCATGAGTATTCGCAAGACACGTTACTGTATCATCCCCCTCTCCCTTATGGCAAACTTTGCTTCCATCCTTTATCTTGTCTCTAATTCTTTCTCTCGTTCGCACTCCCACCAACTCCCTCCCTTCCTCAAACTGTTTCCAACTCTCTCTCTCTTTCTCATTCGCCTTTTTATGTCTCTCATTCTTTCTCCCTTTCCCATTTTCTTTTTTCTAGCTCCCAGAAGAGCCAGCCCCCATGCATATTTTAGCCCCTCTGTGTTGCCCCCACCCACCCCTCTCTCTCCATCTCCCTCTTTCCTTTCTGCCTCTCCCTGGTGCCCCATAAATAGTGCAGATGTAAGCTGGTAAATAAGTGATGCTTCGCCCCGATCAGCGCAGCTAGACCTACTCTGCTGGATCCTCCACTCCTTTGTTAGAAACTTCAGAGACTTTTTGTGTGAGCAAGTGTGTGTGTGTGTAGATTTTCTTTCAGTTGTTATTTTGTTTCCCCAGGTGAACTCCCAACCGCCCACCCTTCGGCCCTTCCATAGGCACTGCTGTCACTCTCTGACAGCGCGCCTCATTTTTACACACTACTGGTTGTGATTGAGCCCTCCAGGGGGCGCCGCATTCCCCCCATGCCCTGTATCCCTTCCCCGCTGGCATGTGTGTGCGCACGTGGGTGTATGGTATTTCCTTTAGCACTGGTTAATATTTAACTGTACTCAGCAGTTTGGATGGATGGATGGGTGAGTGAGAGTTTGTGTGTGTGTGTGTGTGTGTGTGTGTATGAATGAGGGAAGGAGGGGGGTCTTTGCACTTGTTTGTTTGTTGATGCCTTCCCTTGACATTGCAAAGTGTTGAATATTTGAGGGCTGTGAGTTCTTATACAGCACTGAGTGGAATGATGTAAGGAGGCTGCGTTCATCGGAGCGCACACACGCACTCGCTTTCTGACACTCTTTCCATTTTTCACAGAGGTGGAGGAAGAGCTTGTATGATTTCGAACTACAATTAATATTCTGTATTGCTCTTATTGGAGAAGAGGTAGACAGTTTCTTCAGATTCATTAAATTGATCAAAAGTTGCAGTTAAGACTTTTACTTTATCAAAAAACATCAATTTCAAATAAATTCTGTTTTCTATTCATCAGAGTCCTGAAAACAATATAACGGTTTTCACAAAAAGTAGTGTTTCTTAAGCACCAATTTAGCATATTAAAATTATTTTTAAAAGATTCAGTGAAAGTGAAGACTGGAGAAATGGCTGCTGAAAATTTAGCTTTGCCATCACAAGAAAAAATTACATTTTAAAATGTATTAAAATAGAAAACAGTTATTTTAAAATATAATATTTCGATATAATATATAATATTATAATAAAATAATAAAAATAAAATACAACAATTATAATAATAAAAATGATGTAATATGTAAAATATAATATTTCTGTTTTACTGTGTTTTGATCAAATGAATATAGCCTTTAGTAAAGATAAGAGACAAAAAAAAAATACCAACCCCAAAGTTTTGCATAGTGGCATATATACAGTAAAAGATATATAAATAAAAAGCTAAATGCAAAGCAATATGCTAAAAAAGACACTAAATGCACCTTAGCAACAACATAGCATTGACAAATTCATAGGGCAAGAACCACTGACATTTTCAGAAAATGTCAAATCTGGCTTAAACTAGAATTAATGTTAGCATATGATCAAACGGGCAAATTTGTACTATAGGCTAATATTAAGAAAATCAGACAGGTAACAAGTAGAACCTTCAAAAACATTCTGTTCCAGTATGTGTCATATAATTATAATATGAGATTTTGTCTGGTGTGCTTTGAATCTGGTTTTGTGTGCTGTAGATATTGATATAGGTTTCTATTGTGATGCTCAATTTTATTAGTGCCAGTGTGTGTGCGCGTGTCCCAGCTGCCCTTGCGTCTGGAGTGGCAGTGTACGTTATTAGAATGGGGATCTGGGGGGCTCTCTTCAGAGCCCTAACCCCAACACACACACACACACATGCCTACAGCTCCTCAAATCCACCTTACCTGCTGCTGATTGGCTGGCTGGTTGAGGGGTTGTCAGGGGACTGCAGTATAGTGTCTCCAGCTAAAGCTATGAGCCCTGTGTTTAGAACAGCTCCCTCTCGAAGACCACGACATCCGTGAGTCTGCAGCCACGAGCTGAGCCTTCAGACATGAAGAGTCCCAGGTCTCGGATCTCTCCAATGGCTTTAGTGCCTTGATTTGAGAACATGACAAATAGCAAATGTAGCCAAGAGTTAATAAGGAACTAATGAAACCGCTCACAAATGCATTCAGTTATCTAGGTATGTAGGAAGTTGGCATACCAAACAGGATCATGTAAAATGTGTGTCATGGTGTTACAAACTTACATTGCCACACTGTTTTTGATTGAAATTCTCCAGGCGGTGGGTGGCTGGTGGACGTTGGAGTAAACTAGAATCGAAGAGGACATGTTTAAGTTGTTTACCTGTTTGCATTTGTTTTGTTGCTTTGCCCTTGCTGAGACGGAGATTCAAACAAAGCTCCGGCCTGGCGAATTCAAATCAAAAACACTCACCATGGGGCGGCACTAATCTTCAGAGTAAATCAACACATTCGCATTCATTTATTACAACGTGGGACATCGGTTTCGGCTGCGAGCGTGCACGTGCGTGTTTATGTTGAGATAAAAATGAAGTAAATGCCTTTTTGCAAATTTTCCAGTGAACCCACCCACACTCCTGATTCTGTCACGAAATACCCCTGCTTGGAACAATCTATAAAGTGGAGGAAAGAAGGGAGGAGGACGTGGAGAAAGAGAGAACTTCAGCGGGATGGCACATAGGGAGATATGGTGTCTGCGCTAAATTAAATAATTTGGGGACTGGCATGAGAGGGAGAGAGAAAGGGAGAGAGGGAGGGGGTAAGGAAGAGCGAGGAAAAAAGAGAGATGTGTCCACTGGGATCACTATAAAGCGTTTTCTCATATCCGTCTCTCATGGTAGCCTGTTCCTTTAACGCACAGACAGAGCGAAGGATATGTTGAGAAGCAACATGAGAGAAAGCGAGCTGAAATGAAAATGTGAAGACAACAGAAGAAGGAGGGGGTGTGTACAGCACATGCCCCAGTCAGATATGACAGTTGAGCAGGGTTGTGCTGTGGCGCTACAGCTCTGCTCTGCGTGGTGTGTGTTGTTGTCTCGCGTGTGGGTTGCCAGCTCGGGACTGGAACTGTCGTGGCTGTGACAGTGACGTATGAGTCTAAGCGCTGTCGGTGAGATGACTCTTGCTGCTCGACACTCTCAACGCTCAACGCACACGCGTGCGCATGCACACTGAGCGCAGCTGTGATCTGGAGGGTTTGGGAACTGTGGATACTTCACTCTGTTTGCCTCGCTCATTAACATAGCATAACAGATGAGAAGACTTTATCTTAAAGGAATATTTCACCCAGAAAGGAAGATTCTGTCATTATTTACTCCCTCATGCTGCTCCAAAACTGTATGACGACAATATTTGTTGTCCATGCAATGAAATCAATAAAGACCAATGTTGTTTTAGACCCCATTGACTTTTATTGTATGGACAAAATCAGTTAAAACAATCTTCTAAATATCTTCTTTTTTGTTCCACAGAATAAAGAAAGTCATTCAAGTTTGGAACAACAGGTTTTTTTTGGGTGAACTACTACTTTAAGGCCAACATTTTTTCATGTTATTCATTTATTCATATATTTCAGTACATTCATTTAGATTTGTCAAAGTCCTGTAACTTCCAACTTTCCAGGTTTAAATTTGCAAGATTTTCAATTTTAGACAACATTGTTATAAATCTTAAAGTAATAGTTCATCCAAAATTAAAAATTCTGTCATTATTTACTCTTGTTGTTACAAATCTGTTTGACTTTTTTTCTTTCTTTCCTTTTTTCCCTTTTTTTGAACACAGGATATAAAAAAAACATCATGTCCATGCAATGAAACTCACTGGTGTCCGATGTTGTTTTGGACCCCATTGACTTTCATTGTATGGAGAAAAATATTCTTCAAAATATGATATTTTGTGTTCTGCAGAAGAGAGAAACTTAAACAGGTTTGGAATGACACAAGGGTGTGCGAGAGCAAGCAAACAGATAACTTTTCTGATGGGCTGTGTATTATCACATGACACCCTGTTTTTGAGTTCAACATGAACATATAAATTGTTGTGGAAAGACAGAACAGGACAAAATTCACTAACATTGGACTTTAAAAGGGGAAAAAATTAACTGCTACAGAAGTGTAGAATATGGCCATTAAAAAGTTGTATCGTCTCTCATTCTCTGTCTCATTTTTTTCTCTCTCAACACACAGAAACTGGTAGGGGTCTCTCTCAACCTGACACTTTGGTTCAGCAGCTGGAGTCTGACAGCACACTCTATAAATCACACAGCTCTGACAGCACACCTCACACACTCCCCTATTCTCTTTTCCTCCTCGCTCTCACTCACACTCTGCCTGCTAGGCTCAAATATCGTTGTGACAACAAAGTGTTGACGTTGACTGGCTGTAGATAACACACACTAGCCCTCTCTCTCTCTTTCTCTCTGCACGCCGCATCGTTCACCGCGTAATGCGTTTTCTCTCTCTGTCTTAGTTTAGGGCTGCTTTGGAGTCAAAACCTCCTCCCTGAGGGGAATCAGGGAGGGTTTTAGTGAGGCTATGACATGGAAAGAGAGTGTGTGTACTTTGAGTGCATCTCTGAGTGGCAGAACACAGCTAGCGTAGCGTGGCCTAGTGTTAGCCTAGCGCAGTGCTATCACCCATGACACGGCTCTGCTGAGGCCACTGAGCTCATCTAACATTCGAACCTCCACACTCCACAGATCTCACGAAAGCACAACTGTGTGTGCATGTCCGTCTGGGTGTGTGCATGCATGCGTGTGCTGTTTTTGTATGTAGTCTGTCTTTATGTCTGCACATTGTTGTTGTGATGCCTGCAGAATGTGTGAAATTTTATATTAGAGACTGCTTACAAAAAAGGGCATGTACCTTGGTAACCATAGTTTTGTCAATCATATGAACTGTGGTAAATTGATCTTAACTACCATTGTTAAAGAGGCAGTCCATTTTTTTTTTCAACTTAGTTTACTTTCGTAATACAATGTTTTTCGAGGGAAAATGATAACAGGATAAAATAATGGGACAATTTATCCATCAGGAATAAACTTATGCTGCATTTATTTTCGAAAAATAGAAACAGCAATATTGTAAAATAAAAGTAATATAAAAGTTAAAACTCTTTCCTATTTTATTATTTATAAAATATTATAATATTTAGCTCAATTAATATCTTTGTGAAAACTGTGTACTTTTTTTCATTACACACACACAAATAATCCAAAACATTGACCACCAGCCTAAAATGCTATTTGTCCCTCTGTGTGCTGCTAAAGGGAGTCGTCTGGTATCTGGCACCAAGACATTTGCAGCAGATCCTTCTGTAGGCTACAAGGTGGAGCTACTGTGGATCTAACTTTTTAGTCCAGCACATCCCACCAGTTACTCAATTAGATTGAGATGTGGGGAATTTGAGGCCAGGGCAACACCTTGGACTCTTCACCGTGTTCCTCAAACCATTCCTGAACAATGTGTGCAGTGTGACAGGCGCAACATCCTGCTGAAAAATACCACTGTCATTGCAATACCATTGTCATGATGTACCTGGTCTGCAACAATGTTTAGGTAGGTGGCTAGTGTCAAATTTACGTCCACATTAATGGCCGGACACAGGGTTTCCCAACAGAACATTGCCCAGAGCACTCCTAAACCGGCTTGTCGTTGTCCCACATTCATCCTGGTGCCATCACTTCCTCAGGTTGATGGCGCATATGTACATGGCCGTGGACGTGATGTAGAAGAAAACAGACTCATTGCACTACATTCTACTGCTCCATCGTAGATGCTTTTGATGGTGGACGGGTCATCATTGGCACTTTGATTGCTCTGCGGCTACACAGCCCAATACGCAGCAAAGTGCTATGGACTGTTTGTTGTGACACATTACTCCCATTACCGTCATTAAAATTTTGTGTGACTTGTGCCACAGTGGACCTTCTGTTGGCTCATATCATACGGGATAGCCTTTGTTGCCCTTGTGCATTGATGAGCTTTGGGTGCCCAACAGCGTCGCCAGTTTGTGGCTTGTCCCTCCTCACTGTTAGTAAATTCTCACCACTGCTGACCTGGAGCAACCCACAAACTTTGCTGTTTCAGAGATACTCTAACCCAGTCGCCTTGCCATAACAATTTGGCCCTTGTCAAAGTCGCTTAGATCTTTATTCCTGTCCATTTCTCCAAACCAAATTTGAAGGTGGTTTGAAATGTGATTCCAATCAGATTTTTAGATTTGCCTCAGTTTGGACACTCTGGCTGCTCAAATCGGATTTCAAATAGGCTTTTGCATCACTCTTAACACGACACAAAACGGAAACACAGCACCCCTAGTTGCATGACCATGACTACAGCACAGAACATCACAATATATACCAGTCTTCACCGTCGCTGAGTTTTTCTTATTTGACAGAGGAGTTCTGCGACGTGACTCGTCAGGGGATCTACACTTTCCTGCATCTGTTTTAACTCGTCATATATGTAGGTACACCTACGTCCTTACCATAGTAACCCATGCAGATAGGTTGATTGTCTAGATCTTATTTGATCACATGCAATTAGTAATGCGGACAGTCTGCCTGAAAAGGTCTAGCTTGAGAAATCAGATTTGCTTAAAGTCTGAACATAGCCTTTGTTTACAAGAACTGATTATTTTCTTGGCATCTACTCTACCCAGAACTTAGTATGTTGCCTTGTTAGGAGATGATCAACAATATTCTTTTCACCTGGTCATAATGTTTTGGCTCATCTGTGTATACTACTGCAAATTATTGTTGTGATGGGACATTTTTATTGTCTGTATGCCAGTCATGTGCTATTTGATGCCTGGAGAATGTGACAAATGTTATATTAAACACAGCCGACAGCATATGTTGACTTTTAGAACCAGCTCTACTCTGTTGCTGAAGATTACATCATCAGTTGCTTATGTACATCATCACTGTATAATTAATCCCCTGTACATTTAGTATTAATTTGGCAAACTGGTGCTTGACAGAGATGTACCAATGTCAGATATACAGTATGAATGAGTGTAAACAGACTGTGTGTGTGTGTGTGTGTGTGTGTGTGTGTGTGTGTGTGTGTGTGTGTGTGTGTGTGTGTGTGTGTGTGTGTGTGTGTGTGTGTGTGTGTGTGTGTGTGTGTGTGTGTGTGTGTGTGTGTGTGTGATGAATGTGAAGAAGCCGCTTTGGAGCACGGAGGTCAGAGGAGGTCAGTCATAGTGGAATCACTCCCTCTGCTCCTTTCAAAGAGAACAAAATAGCAAAACTGATTTTGACTGATATCACCTGGATTTTTCTCTCCATGAGGCATTATGCTCAAGGCATAAAGTTTATGAAACCAAATTAACCGCAAATGAAAGTGTGAGCAGGTGTTTTTAATTGTTGTTTTTGATGAGGGGTGAACAATTTGCATATAACAGCTTCAAACATGTTTTTTTTTAAATAATTTAATTAATCGCTGTTATTTGTTATAATATTAGCTTTCCATAATGTAAAGCTTTTTTATTTATCATTCATTTATTATGAAAAATATTATGTTTTGGTTTGCATCCTAATTTAGAAAATAATAAAATTAATAAACACAATTAATCTGATGATGTATTTATATGTATTAAATTGCCAGATTCAAACTTGCATTGTTCACATAAACACCTTGGCTCAAAAGGTGCTAGTCACTAGATCATCTGCCATAAAAGCATGTTTATGTTTACATTTTTATTCATTCAGATTCACACATACGCCTCCAGTCCTGGTCAGACCAGAAAGGGGAAAGCGGTTGGACAGTGTCGTGGGTGTAGTGCATTTCAGTACAACAGGATGTGGTTGCAAGGAAGGTGCTAAATTCAGGGACAGGCACTGGGTGGAGAATGGTGTGAGTAGGTGGGAAGAGGGGAGGGATGAGGGAATCCAGGGGCAGGGCAGGGGGGCATTTATTTGTAGCACACTCCCAAGTGAGTTTCCTGTCTCTGGGAGGTGAGAGCTGGGAGCATATGAAGCTTTAAGACAGCCCATCTGCTAGTCTCCGGCCATTGGAAGACTGTCAAGCAGGTCTAAAAATAAGCTACTCTAAAGTGCACTAGGCGGCAAAGGTGATTTTTCATTTTGTGTTAAAAACAGAGCAGAGAGGGACAGACTTGCGTCCTAAGAGCAAAGCTGCGCTAGCTACCCCCACACACACACACACACACACACCTCTTTCTCTCTCTCTCTCTCTCTCTCTCTCTCTCTCTCTCTCTCTCTCTCTCTCTCTCATACTCATTCACGATGTCTCTTCCTCTTACTTTTCTCTCTCTCATGCTCTTTCTCATTCATGCTCCCCCTCTCTCTCTAAAAACTCTTCTCATTTCTTTGTCTGTCCTTTCTATTAGCTTCAATATTTCCTCTTCCTGTCTGCTTTTAGCCGTACAGACAGCAGACTAAGAGCATTTTATAAAGCTGATAGCGGAGACACACTGTCTGTTTGTGTGCGTGAGCGTGCATCTAGATTCAGCAGAACAGTGTGTAGCACCAAGTGTCTCTTTTTTTATTATATTATATGTACTGAATATATGTACTCCGCCGGAGTTCTCGCCACCTTTCAAAGGATTTTCCAATGTAAATCTGGGACTTTACGCAAATTGATCAAAATCATATAATTGAACTTCCCTCTTTATGCTTCTCTCTTCTACACACACCCTTCATGTGCACACGCACTAACCCCAAACCTCCACCCCCAAATCATTCTTGTCGATTATTGGCTGGAGCACTGTTTATTATGTTTCGTTGTCCAGACTGCACACGTTTGTTTTTGTTGCCGTTTGTGAAGCTTGTGCTGACTACAGAGACTGCGTTTTTACTTTTTTTACAGTGTTTCAGGGGACAGGCAGCTAGCGGATAGTGAGGAGATGTTTGCTGTATGTGCCAAAAAAATGTTTGGCCTAAAAAACGCGTGACATCGCTTATAGCACCTTTAATTCGTAGGGTTTAATATGGAGTTGGCCCACCCTTTGCAGCTATAACAGCAACTCTTCTGGGAAGGCTTTCCACAAGGTTTAGGAGTGTGTTTATGGGGATTTTTGACCATTCTTCTAGAAGCGCATTTGTGAGGTCAGACACTGATGTTGGGCGAGAAGGCCTGGTTCACAGTCTCCGCTCTAATTTATCCCAAAGGTGTTCTATTGGGTTGAAGTCAAGACTCTGTGCAGGCCAGTCAAGTTCCTCCACTCCAAACTTGCTCATCCATGTCAGTATGTACCAACGCTTTGTACACTGTTGCGCAGTCATGCTGGAACAGGTAGGGGCCATTCCCAAACTGTTCCCACAAAGTTGGGAGCATGAAATTGTCCAAAATGTCTTGGTATGCTGAAGCATTAAGAGTTCCTTTCACTGGAACTAAGGGGCCAAGCCCAACCCCTGAAAAACAACCCCACACCATAATCCCCCCTCCACCAAACTTTACACTTGGCACAATGCAGTCAGACAAGCACCGTTCTCCTGGCAACTGCCAAACCTAGACTCGTCCATTGAATTGCCAGACAGAGAAGCGTGATTCAACACTCAAGAGAACACGTCTCCACTGCTCTAGAGTCCAGTGGTGTCCACTTTACACCACTGCACTCTATGCTTTGTATTTACCTTGATGATGTAAGGCTTAGATGCAGCTGTTCGGCCATGGAAACCCATTCCATGAAGCTCTCTGTTCTTGAGCTAATTTGAAGGCCACACGAAGTTTGTAGGTCTGTAGCTATTGACTGCAGAAAGTTGGCGACTACTGCACACTGCATGCGCTGACCCCGTTCTTTTACGAATGTTTGTAGAAACGTCTGCATGCCTAAGTGCTTGATTTTATACACCTGTGGCACCTGTGGAAGTGATTGGAACACCTGAATACAATGATTTGGAGGGGTGCCCCAATACTTTTGGCAAAATAGTGTAAATATATTATGTCTGTGTGATCTCAGGTATATTGACTATTGAGTATAACAACTTTATGCAATTAGAGTTTGAGAGATCTTCTCTGTTTTTTCGCACTAATACCAGAATAGAATTTTTATATGAATTTCTATATTAGTTACTATAAAAATATTTTATATAATATAATTTATATTATTTATAATATTTATAAAAAAATATTTATATATAATGTATATAAATGTAATGTTGTAATGTATATATTAGTGCTGTCAATCGATTAAAAATCAATTTTTTTTTAATAATCTCGATTAACAGCATTAAAGTTTGTTATAAGTTTTATACGTTTTTAATTTATTTTTTTATGTAATGTAATCACAATGTAATCACAGAATCTCCAAATAATGTAAACAACATAGAAAGTTATTTTAAATACTTGTTTATTGGCATATTTTTATGAATGAAGGCCAGTATCACTGATAATACTGCTACTGATGTCTCTATGAATTTGTTATTTTATTTTAAACATTAATTATAGTTAGTTTATATTAGCATATATTAGTTATATTCAACATTACAGTGTATTTGAAAGCTATCGATTTTCACATTTATTAGGCTCCAAAAAAAGTGAACTTCAATCTTCACGTAAACTATTTACCTGTGCCCTTCTAACAGCTAGGAAATATACAGAATTTGAAAAGTTATCAAACAGTCTGCGCTGCATAAATTATAAATTAAATATAGATTAATACTTATTAAAGCTAAAAAGTTCTTAAGTCAAGAGCAGTGCATACTTTTCTCTGTTACCTTTGTTATTTGATTAACATTAATGACAGCATCACAGCAGCAGTTTTATTAGGCAGCTGTCACTTTAAGACCTGCCGCTGCTGCACATGACTTGGATTTGACATGCGTCTCATTTTCTCCCATTTATGAGGATACTCAACAAAACTGACATTTTGGCATAAGTCTGTGTGTTATTGTTCGTTTAAGTGCGAAAGAGAACTCGATACTGGCGCGTGTCTTTCTGTGTGGTGTGTGTCAGGACATTCACAGACATTGCTTTCTCTTTTGACTGGTCTCTTAAATGGTTTACAAAGCATTGGCATGAATGAGAGCGTGATCATATAATGTAACGCTAGCCAAAGGATGACAGTAAAAAAAACTGATTTTGAGTAAATTGCGTTAAGTAATTTTTGCGTTATACTGAAAAAAATGAATGCATTATTGTTGACAGCACATGTGCATATACTGTATATATACATATTATTACATTTTTATCATATAAATATATCATGTAATTTCAGTTCAGAATCATATAGGACAAAATCCAGATGCCTTTGTGTGCATTTCACTGGGCAGCGGCTGCTTTGCACTGTTCTGAGGTCAGCTCATAGACGTCAGTAATTCCAAAGAATCCTGTTACGAAAAACAGTTTACTGACAGAACGGCCACCCTCTCCAACAACACTTTCTCTCTCTCGCTCTGTTCGCTCTTGCAGAACGAGCCAACACATTAGAGTTTCACTGACACTGCACCGTCCCCAGGGGGCACTACAGAGCCGGGAGCCAGGGGCCCTGCGGCACACACACGCTCGCACACACGAACAGCCCTGATTGAAAGTGACATGACAGCCGCTCGGTCCGGCTGTATGTGCATGCTCTGTGTGTGAAAAGAGGCTGTGTAGGGAAACGTAGATTTGATTTTCCTTTATCTTTATCTCCCCACCGCCTCCCCTTCTCTCTCCCCTCCTCACCCCCTCGGTGAGTGCAGCAGTCTCGCAGTCACTGCATCAGTAATGTGACTGGGCCATATTTCCCAGGAGTGCACAGCTCCGCAGGATTTAGCCTCTCTTTTATAACCAGTTTAGGAAAACAATGACAGCGTAGATATTGACTGAGCTCACTGGGGCTGTTCTGCCCGCCGAACAGCCTCCCCCCGCTCCATCGCCAAGCCAAGAGGGGAAAGGGATAGGAAGCTCTTCCGTGCATTACGCCATGCCCTCTTCACGTTGCAGCGATTGAGGGTCCGCTCGGTGGAGCAGGGTTCAGGTGCGCGTCACGAAATTAAACCTACAATGAACTTCTAAATCTGTGCTTGAAATTTAGAGGAAGTTGTCCTATTTCCATCGCAACAGAGACACATGACCTGAGCTTTTAGCATTTTTGCAAGCTCTTCAAGTTCTTGTGCAAAAGTATAGCGGTATGCAACTGATACAGACACAACGGCATCTTTTGGCGCATTCAGACGCAGCTCTTCCATGGCTGTTTAAACAGCCTCCATCTGTGTTGCCCACCTCTCTCGCTCGAACTTCCACCCTTTCAAGAATATATCAATTACAGCTGCATTGCACTGATGTCATATTGCGAGTCATTATCAGATTCAGAGACACACACCATTCTGGCGATCGATCGCCTGCGGCTTAATCAATAGCGCTGCCCCCGACGACGCGCTCTGATGAAGAGAACAAACTGCGACCGGCCTGAAAATGTGTTTGTTCCAACACACTGATTAACTAATTTAAACAAGTGTTGCTGGTTTGATCGCCCACACATCAGCTGCCATCTTTCAAGAGAGATATTGGAGCGATGGAAATAGATGTGTTGGGGTGTGTGTGTGCGCGTACTGGGCAGCTGAAGTGCAACAGTGTGTAGCATTTATAAGGGTGTGTGTGATTAGACAGAGCAGATGTATGATACCACAGTGGCTCTTTTATGCCAGAGATAATGAAATAAGCTGAGCGATGGATGTTAATTGTGGCTAGTGGCCGCGTGTGTGTTACGTACAGAGACGTGTATGCTGGGGAGTCTGAGCACATGTCTTTTGTTTTAGTGAGGGATCTATGTGTGTGTATGAAGGAGGTTGTGTACTGTATGTTAGGTTGGGCTCCCCGCACCCCTCCAGTCCTACTGTGCCGTTTCCATCAGGCCACTGCAGTGCTGGTGTAACCCTAGACCCCAGGGAACAACACTGCCTCTCTGTCCCTCCACCTCCAAATCAATACAGCTCCACACAGTCCTGACAACCTGGGGGAGACCATACACACACACAAACACACACACACACACACTCAATCACACACTCCCTCTTTCTCTGTCACAAATGCATACACTTCAGTCCAAATTTGGTCTTTTTATGTACAATGATATTTATATATATATATATATATATATATATATATATATATATATATATATATATATATATATATATATATATATATACACACACACACACACATAGATGTCAGTAATTCCAAAGAATCCTGTTACGAAAAACAGTTTTTCTGACAGAACGGCCACCCTCTCCAACAACACTTTCTCTCTATATATATTTAAAAATTGTCAATTTGAACTATAACTATAAAAACTTAAATTCTAGATGAATATGTATATACAAGTCCTTCTCAAAAAATTAGCATATTGTGATAAAAGTTCATTATTTTCCATTATGTAATGATAAAAATTTAACTTTCATATATTTTAGATTCATTGCACACCAACTGAAATATTTCAGGTCTTTTATTGTTTTAATGCTGATGATTTTGGCATACAGCTCATGAAAACCCAAAATTCCTATCTAAAAAATTAGCATATCATGAAAAGGTTCTCTAAACGAGATATTAACCTAATCATCTGAATCAACTTATTAACTCTAAACACCTGCAAAAGATTCCTGAGGCTTTTAAAAACTCCCAGCCTGGTTCATTACTCAAAACCGCAATCATGGGTAAGACTGCCGACCTGACTGCTGTCCAGAAGGCCATCATTGACACCCTCAAGCGAGAGGGTAAGACACAGAAAGACATTTTTTAATTGAATAGGCTGTTCCCAGAGTGCTGTATCAAGGCACCTCAGTGGGAAGTCTGTAGGAAGGAAAAAGTGTGGCAAAAAACGCTGCACAACGAGAAGGGGTGACCGGACCCTGAGGAAGATTGTGGAGAAGGACCGATTCCAGACCTTGGGGGACCTGCTGAAGCAGTGGACTGAGTCTGGAGTAGAAACATCCAGAGCCACCGTGCACAGGCGTGTGCAGGAAATGGGCTACAGGTGCCGCATTCCCCAGGTCAAGCCACTTTTGAACCAGAAACAGCGGCAGAAGTGCCTGACCTGGGCTACAGAGAAGCTGCACTGGACTGTCGCTCAAATTTTGCTTGTCATTCGGAAATCAAGGTGCCAGAGTCTGGAGGAAGACTGGGGAGAAGGAAATGCCAAAATCCCAGAAGTCCAGTGTCAAGTACCCACAGTCAGTGATGGTCTGGGGTGCCATGTCAGCTGCTGGTGTTGGTCCACTGTGTTTTATCAAGGGCAGGGTCAATGCAGCTAGCTATCAGGAGATTTTGGAGCACTTCATGCTTCCATCTGCTGAAAAGCTTTATGGAGATGAAGATTTCGTTTTTCAGCACGACCTGGCACCTGCTCACAGTGCCAAAACCACTGGTAAATGGTTTACTGACCATGGTATTACTGTGCTCAATTGGCCTGCCAACTCTCCTGACCTGAAGCCCATAGAGAATCTGTGGGATATTGTGAAGAGAAAGTTGAGAGACGCAAGACCCAACACTCTGGATGAGCTTAAGGCCGCTATCGAAGCATCCTGGGCCTCCATAACACCTCAGCAGTGCCACAGGCTGATTGCCTCCGTGCCACGCCACATTGAAGCAGTCATTTCTGCAAAAGGATTTCCGACCAAGTATTGAGTGCATAACTGAACGTAATTATTTGAAGGTTGACTTTTTTTGTATTAAAAACACTTTTCTTTTATTGGTCGGATGAAATATGCTATTTTTTGAGGAATTTTGGGTTTTCATGAGATGTTTGCCAAAATCATCAGTATTAAAACTATAAAAGACCTGAAATATTTCAGTTGGTGTGCAAAGAATATAAAATATATGAAAGTTTAATTTTTTTCATTACATTATGGAAAATAATGAACTTTTATCACAATATGCAAATTTTTTGAGAAGGACCTGTAAGTTGATAATTTAAGTTGAAAAAATGTATGTGTGTATATATATATATATATATATATATATATATATATATATATATATACAAATCATAATGTCATAGTAAATGTGTCACAAAAATAGGGGTGATAGAGTGAGAATGGAGTGAGAACTTTTAAAAAAGCTGAAACACTGTATTGACTCATCAGAAAGTAGGACCAAAATGATTGGTTTTACAGTGAAATACTTTATTCTTAATTTAAGACATCAAAAACAAGTCACGAAGGCTTGAACAGTGACAGTATGGAATGAATCGAGATTAAATGACATTTGAGATTATTTTTACTATTATTAGTGTTATTGTTTTTGTTGTTAAGATCATCAGCGTAAATGAAAAGATAGGCGACCCAGATGTTAATTTGGTCTCATGTTGAGCCGTGGTATCATGTATATTATGACAATGGCTGAGTTGCGTTTGGCTCTGCAGCAGGTGAAGATTGCGTTTGGAGAGGGATTGGCTTTGTGGGGAATAACTGATAATTGATTGAGCAGCAGCATATTCTTGGGGACTCAGCTAAGGCAGGTTTGGGTAAATTGGGTCGTTAGTTGCTCTTGACATGTGCACATGTGACAATGCGGGCAGGTACGCTGTATTGACTCATTGCTCATTGTCATGCGAGTCCCAGGATTATATAGTCGCGTTTCACCGTGCTGTCGCCGTTTCTCGTTCCGTTTTGTCGTTATTCCAATATGTGAAACAGGTGCTTGGTGATGAGGACAAATGATTTGCAATATGTTTGGGTTTTGTCCGATATGCACCTCCATCTCGTTCTCCTCTCCTCCAGAGCTCAGAGTGAGACATAGGCAAGGCTGGCCTCTGCTGGAAGGGGGACGGCAGCGCAGGCAGCGTAATGCAAAAGGAGAAGTGCTTTGCTCTCATAATGGGGTCAGTGGCTCCCAGAGAGATGCGTCTCCTCGCTCAAGAGCCCTCCTCGTGCGCGTCTCCTCTCTGTTCCATGCAGGAGGGGCGGGAAAAGAGAGAGAGAGACAGGCCAGGATGGAAAGAGAAGGAGGACGCAAGACGTGCATCCCCTGACAGGCTGCCATTGATTTGGTCTGGGGTTTTAAGACCCAGTGGTTTGGCCTTCCTTGGATGGAACTGCCCATCCCCTTTCGCCAGCAATCATTTGCAAAATATGTGCACAAAGATAAGAGGCTGAAGAATAAGAATAAGTATTTATCAACGAAAAACCATGTTTAATCCTTCAGATTTGTCTCCCCCTTTCCGTTTTTTTATATTGGTGCATAAAAACAGCCTATCTCTCTTGGAGAGATTAATCTGGGAAAGGAGCTTTGAGAGGGAAAGTGGGATGATTGCCGGCTCTTCTCTGGGAATTGGGTTTATGGTCCAGGGAAAAGCATGCGGAAAAGCAGAGCTGCCGAGAGACCGCGGCAACACAATAACCCTTTAGCTTGTGCATATCTGCTTCTGTTAAACCCTCACGCAACGGCTGATTGATCTGTTTATGTGATCATGGTTTTAGGTCATTCTTCTGTCTCCTTTCCACCATTATGCCGTCTTTTGTGTACATCTGTCCTTGTGTTCATACGCCGTACACTCTTAAAAATAAAAGCTTTTTTAAAGGCAATCTATGGTTCTGTGAAGAACCTTTAACATCCATTGAAAATTTGCATTGAACAAAAGGTTCTTTATAGTGGAAAAAGGTTCTTTTTCATAGATGGTGATGATGCGTTTCGGCAAATGACATTTTTCTTTAAAAGTTTATCCGCTGAGAACCCCAGAAATGTCAAAATGATCCATTCAAATGTTCCTCACACTAAGAAAAAAAAATCTTTAAAGAACAGTGCACTAAAAATGGTTGTTCTCTGTGAAGAACCTGTATTTTTAAGAGTTAAATCAATTGCTGGAATATGACACAAAATTGTTTTCGCCTCCTAGTTCTTCACTTCAATTCGGAGAGATTTGATCTGTGATTATAAATGTATGCTCTGTTCTCAGGAGTCCATAGAGCGAAGGCATCATAAGGCATTGTGCTGATTTAAAAGATTCATAAACATGTATCGAAGGCTCCAGAATAAACAAATCTGGGGTTTTGCATTAGAACTCCAAATCAAACGGAGGACGAATGTTGTGTTTTTCTGCCGGTACGGAAGCGCGTGGGCGGATGAATGGGATCGCAAGTGCACATGTGCCCAATATTTAATGGGAGGGTGTGGAGAAGAAAGAAAACGGGAAGAAAGGAAGGTGTTCGCTCATGGCTGCAGAGCTTGAACTCCTCTGTCAAAGTGGGGCTGCTAGCCTTGAGATGGACGGACAGGCCTGGTGGGTAAATGCAACGAGAGATGGATAGAGGGAGAGAGCGAAGGAGACGGGTGGAGGTGTGGGCACGTAGCTTATTATTTCTCTCCTCATGTGTTCTCTTCTGTTCCCCTGCAGAACCACACACTGAGCCAGCACGCACAGTGAGACCGGGCCCCGCAGGACTCCCGGTTCAGCCTAGAACCCCGACCCAGGCCCGGTGGGGGAGGAACATTTCAACATCACAGCCAATCAAAGTGTCATTTGCTACTCACATGTAAAACTCTAACGATTCCGCCACCAGGCGCAGCTATTACGAACGGTGGGGAATGAATATTAATGGGATATGCTATTAAAAAAGAAAAGGAGAGAGAAAAAAAGGAGATGGAGAGAAAAAGGTATTCTACGTGCAGTATTTTTTATCGTCCCTTCTTCCTGGTTGTGTGTTCTTTATTTCTCCCCATTTTCTTTTTGGTTTTTCTTGATTTTTTTGGGGACAAAAGATGAAAAAAATGGAAGGAAAAGACACCCTCTGCCTGATTTTAATCTCTAGAAATACATATCTTGTCCTCTGTTGCTTCATGTATCAAACTTCATACGTGCCAATTTTGTTCTTTTCAAGGCATATATTATATTCTCAGCCCTTTTTATTTGTTGATTTATTTGTACCATTTATTTCTTGCAGTAAATAGGTACTTGTGCTGTGCTGTGATTGCTTGCCAGTCGTAATATTTTTCCTTTCTATTATTATTGTTATATATTTTCTTTTTTCTAATTACAGTAAAAAGACAAAAAACATATAAAGAAAAAAATAAAAAACATAATGGTTTTGATTGGATTTTCCAGTACATGGGCCTTATGGATGTTGTAAAAATGAATATCATTGATTTCAGTGCAACTGGATGATGTCTGCTTTTTAAATGTGAATTAACCAGATTGCAATAAACTAGTACAGTTGAAAATAAACAAATAAATAAATCATGAATAAAGGGAATCTGTGCATCTGAAGTGAGTGTTCTTTCAAAGCTCAGAGAAAGCATACTGAAGCAGCTCAACTCCTCAGAGTGGCTCTGTTCCCTTGATAGTGTGTGCGTGTGTGTGTGTGTGTGTGTGTGTGTGTGTGTGTGTGTGAGAGAGAGAGAGCTATTCTTTTTGTCATGCTTTCTATTTAACAATAAATATCAGTGAGCTATGCTAGTGAATGAAAAAGATGATGAAAACTCTTGGGCAGATGGGATCTTGGGATGTCAATAAATAATCATGCTGTTAAATATAAATATTTCTAGATGTTAATGTGGTAGTGATTCATATAATAAATATTATACAAATTCAATGATTCACCTGCAAAAGAGAAGATCACGGAGTCCATATTGTATCACTAATTGCTTATCATCGTGCTGCTTTTACTGCTTTTAACTCAATGTCTGTCCTAGGACCAAAATCTTTGCCAATTTTATGTTTTACAATATTAAATTTAAACATAAAATAAACACAAAAAACAAGCAGAAGTATCCACGCTGTTATCCAGAGCAGAATATTGGGTGACGTTTTGTGACCTGCTGATAACAATACTGCTCTCGGTCACATGTATGAGTTCAACTGTAAAATATGATGGTCTGAAAGTCATGGGGAAATGGCAACTGTCATTTCTACACTGCATCAAATCTGTTCAAAGTAAAAGATTTCTCATCTTGTATAATAAATTGAAAAAATGGAAAATCAGTTTCATAATGCATAACCATACATGATGATTGCAATG
The DNA here is from genome assembly GCA_023029165.1 of Gobiocypris rarus. Classification (NCBI taxonomy): domain Eukaryota; kingdom Metazoa; phylum Chordata; class Actinopteri; order Cypriniformes; family Gobionidae; genus Gobiocypris; species Gobiocypris rarus. Next base: position 11,134,878 of record CM040918.1, on the reverse strand, counting down.
TCTTATGATGAACGTAAATAAGGAAAATCTCAGCAGTGATCAACAGATGACTTAATGCTTGTGACTCACTGAATAAGGGCATCTATTTAAAGTAGTGTTTCTTCTTTTACCAGCGCAGTTTCTGCTTTAATCGCATCCATGTGTTTAAGCAGCTGGTTCGGCCTCTGAGTCTCATAACTTGAGCCGGACAGAAGGTCGGTGCTGTTCCCAGAAATCAGCCATCGGAACGCATCGATACACTACAGGCCTCAGGGGGCTTTTGAAACTGTCCATTTGGGACACCAGCTTCAGCACACCATCTGAGTAACTCCTAAATACTTGGAAACTATAGCATCTGATTTCACCCACAAATATCCAAATAGCATTGAAAGGCTCCTAGTGTTTTACTTGTTTAAGTATTTCAATGTAATGCAGTGAAAAGTTTATTAAAGCTGGTTTGTATTAAGAGTGTGTGGATTTTAAATGGTAAGAGATGTCCAAATGGGGCAAAGGGAAGTTTGCAGTTTAAAACTGTACATTTGTATTTTGTGGTATATTGTTTAAAATATTTGAGTTAAGTTAGCAAGTCTTGTCCACCTCAGAGTTTTACAGACACACACAGACCCAATGACTCTCAACAGACTTTCTCTAAAACACTTTATAATTACTTTCATTAAGAAAATTCACCCATATTATATAATGCTTAACAGATCATTAGCTAGCAGATCAATAAACGTAGTAGTGTATGTGCTGTATAGAGTAATTTTTTTTGTGTGACATACTGTTATACATTATATATTAAAATATATTTGTTTTTTCTGTTTGTTTTGTTAGCTAAAATATATGAATATACAGTAATATTAAAATGTATTTAATTAGGCCTACTTTACGGGTGTTTCACTTCCACATTAACATAAACATGAGATAACATGATTATCTTATCTGTTTCTTATCAACAGGTAGTACAGTAGTCGTGTTTACTCAAACAATTTAGGTTCAATAAGCTTGTTTCCCTTATCAGCGTCCTAAAGTCTTGTGATAGACTCGCATGAGCTGTAAGGGACCATCACTAAAGTACCAAACGTTGTTGTATTATTTATAACATTTAAGGGACAATGTCTGTATAAGCATACAAATATTTGAACAAACATCTGAAATATTATGTACTCTTGTTAATCAAACCAATCCTCCGACATTAGCAGCCAGTGACTGTAACCATTTTTCGCGTCTCACCACAGACACACTTTTTACGACAGTCCCTAAGAACACCACAACAGTGAGCACAAGAAAAGTTTTCCAAATATTCACTTTACTCGGGGTATCGGACAGTTTAAAGACCTGGCTCAGATGCCCTGTGGGGAGCAATATATATCAGTCATTTAGCTCATGAGATGAAACAAGGTAATTAATACGTATCATGATATGTCTGTTTATTATAGCGAAGTATCAGACAGGCAGTTCGTGCGTATTTTAGTTCCGGGTGTGTTTTGCTAAAGTAGGAACCTCAGATTACCAGAAAAGGTGTGTCATTCACCGCTAAACCCAAACCAATGTGTATTAGTTACTAAATGCACGATACAACGTCATTATTAATGTAAGTGTTCTGAAAACTGGCCATCAGAAGGGACCATGGCTGCGGCGTTACTGTCGGAGACGGAGATCAGGCAGCGGTCTATGGCAGAGGAGGATCCGAACGGGAATGAACATGGGGCGGCTGCGCGCAGCACCTTGCCTCGCTGGGGACCGCAGCATGCTGGGGCCCGACAGCTCGCTAAGCTTTACTCTCCAGGTAAGACAAACACTTCGGGTGTCATTAAACAGATCTGTTTCTATGTGAATTATTATTCTACTGTTTCACGCTGCAGCATCATCAGGCCAAACTAAAGGCCGGCAAACGCGCGCGCACACACAAAAGTTGCATGTAGCCTTGTGTAATAGAGGTCAGCTTGAGATCAATAACATGTGACTTCGGTGCATGAATGGCATCAACATAATAGGAATATTGGTGCTTGTATAACACCCCCTGCACATATAAGACCTGGTTGCATGTGTTATGTATGTGCTACTTGTGAACACTGCACTCAAATCTAGAGGAGTTACACTAGTTATTGCACCTGTCAGGGCAAATTAGAACAAGAGAATCATTTGCAACTCTTAAAGGAACTGTTTACCCATAATTGAACATTTTGTCATTATTTTGTCATCCTCATAATTTTCTGGACCTTTGAAAAAAATCTTGGAACATAAAAGATGTTGGGCAGTCTGTCAACTGTTTTCATAAAATAAAAGTGAACTGTGATGGTGTCGTACTGCCTTGAGTAAAACATTGTCATTATGTTAGTTTTGGGTGAACTGTTTCTTTTGTTTATGATTCACTGTACAAAAGCTACATATTTATTTATACATGGGACTTTTATGTTCCATATTTGGTGCATATGAATCATAGCTTTTTGAGGGTTTTTGTCTGTGTGTGTGTGTGTGTGTGTGTGTGTGTGTGTGTGTGTGTGTGTGTGTGATAAATGTGCATGCATATGCCCATGTTATAGGGCTATATGAAAAACCTGGAAATATTAGATTTAAAAAGAAAAAAAGATCTGTGGAATACTTGATTCTGATTGGTCGGTCGCACATTACAGCGGTACGTTATTCACAGTCAACCGGCAGAGTCAACCGCCAAAGTGAATTATACACCGCTCATCCGGGTACTACGAGTTATCTTGACCGATACTGCTTAACGTGTCACTCCGCTGTCGTTGACTGCCTAGTGCCATCTTGTGACTGAAAAACACTTAACCACCACGGGTTACAATGGAAGACTTAAAGGAGTTCACCCACAAATGAAAATTAGCCCATGATTTACTCACCCTCGAGTCATCCTAGGTTATGTTAAAAAAAGTCAAATAACGTGCTCCGCGCTCTGGAAGCTTTCTGAAGTGAATCGATGAGTTTGTGTAAGAAAAATATCCATATTTAAATCTTTATAAAGTAAAGTTTCGGCCGATCGCCTTCCTTGGAAAAAGTGTTGAAAGTGCTATCTTTTCAGCAATAGATAAAGGATTAAAGCAGTTTGGAACTGTTTTTCTTCGCGGAAGCTTTGCGTAAGAGCTAACAAAATATTTAAACTCAAGACAATATTTTGTGTCTAATTTACTTGGAACAAGTTGCCGCATAAAAAGCTGGATAATGTACACCCAGCTGGTTGTTATCGCAGAATAAACCTCTTCAGAGTGATTTTGTTTCAGAAAGAGATTGCGGTTCTCCCATGATTCTGAACAGACAACTAAACAAAATAAGGTTATTTACTAGTGGTTCTGACCAAATGTTGCAAAATTGCTGCAGTGTATTTAAAATGTTTAATTATTCTGAGTCAATTATTATTTTTTCAAAAGCAAGTTCACTTGCTTGCTTCATTACTGGATGAATCTGTATTTTTGAACGGATCTCTTGAATGAATCCATTTTACTTTCTAAAGGTAGACATCAGTGTTTATATCCGAACTATAAACTTTTATTTCAGTATAATATTAATATTTGTAACACAGAAATAATGATACTGTGTGTTGCATACCTATCGTAGATGTCAAATGTTTGAATGGACACAAATGTTAAAAATGAGATCGCGTGGGTGTTTGAATCGAGATCGCGACCTTTGACCGATTAATCGTGCAGCTCTACATTGTGATGTTCCCAGTTACTCTACATCTTCGACAAGCTGTGCTTTCCCTGATATTGTTTTATTTGACCTGAGTCTGCTGTGGGGAGTCCGACACGGAACACCAAATAAACAAATTAATGCACGTTTCAGATTTGACTTCGTTCCACTTTCGGCTTAATGGAAAACGGCTCCATCTCTGCACATCATGAGCCGGAGATCAGCAGTGTTAGGAAAAAGCCTTTAACCCCCAACCCCACCACCCCACACTCCCACCCCCAACTAAAACAAGATTTAGCAGGGAACATCCCCCTCCACTGTCCTCTAGCTCATTGTGTCATGGGATGCTTGTAGTTTGCAGCTGCAATTAAAACTACATCGATTTAACTCAAAATGCTATTAAGAATGATAATGACCACTTCATTTTCTTTGGCAATGCACCCAGCGCGTTAAACATGCTACCACCGCCACGTCCAGCATGTAAATTACTTGGCCATGTTGAGAATGTTTGAGAGAAGTTTTGCGAGGTTAATAAGATAATGTTGTGATGCGTCTCTCTGTGAATGGGGGGTTGGGTGGGATTGTGGATTGGATTTTTGGATGAGCTCAGTCGAGTTTAGTATCCACCAGCTGTGAGGTGCATGTCGGAGAGGCTTAACTGTGGGATTCTCAAGGAATGTATGCTGGGATTGTTGTTTTGCTTGTGCTGAGGTTTGCATGCTGTTTGCAGTTGTAATTAACACACTTTCAAAGTTTATCGTCCATGACATACAGGATTGTGGTTGTGGGGAAAAACAATATTTCATAGTATTGCAATATTTCGCTTCAAAGTGCGTACTGATATTCTCACGGCAAAAATATCTATTTTAGGTAGACACTACAGTTTAAAAGTTTGGAGTCAGTAAGAATTTTTTTATTTGAATTTTTAAATGTAATTTATTCCTGTGATGGCAAAGCCAGCAAATTTTCAGCAGCCATTATTCCACTCTTCAGTGTCACATGATCCTTCGGACATCATTATAATTCTAAAATGCTGATTTTGTATTTCTACTGTGTTTCCATTCACTGTTGCGATTTTAACTTGGAATATCACATAAAACATTTACGAATAAAGCCCCGTTTCCATCCATAACTTCCTGATTAACTGGTGCCAAATATCACTGAGAGAAATGAAATTTGCTGCAGTAGGAGAAGCCACTGGGGGTCTTTTTTCATATATAATAACTTACGCCTCAGAGCACGCAGATGAAATGCAATAAACACGGTCATGTCAACTTGCTTTCACAGGCGGATGTTTGCTTTTTGGGAATGCAGTCGTGTAAGACCGTAATGGGAGGTAATTATACCAAACCGCTTTGATGATAGACTTTGGCTAAGGCATTTCAGAATGACCAAAACAACATTCAGATGCTGTGCAACGAGATCGGTCCCCCGGTTAGTCCAGTTATGTCGTCCCATCATGCAAAGTCTTGCAAAAAAATGAGATTTTTTGTTGCGCATCGAGGAATTTATTTGGTAAATGTGTTTCTATCAGTTTATTATGCGCTTGTTTTCTTACAGGATAAAAAAAAATCCTACTCAATTGAGTGTATTGTGCAGTTTTAGGATTTTTTTACATAAATATGTGGTTGGAAGCATGGCTAATGTTGAAAACCATTGTGCTGCTTTAATTTTTTTATTTGAAACAGTGATGTAGCCTATTTTTTTTCTTAGGAAATTTTGATGAAAAGAACAGCATTTAATTTTGGGAATAATATTATACAGTAAATGTCTTGACGGTCACTTTTGATCCATTTAATGCAACCTTGCTGAATAAAAGTTTTAATATATTTTTAAAGGAACACGCTGACTTTTTGGGACTTTAGCTTATTCACCGTATCCCCCAGAGTTAGATAAGTCCATACATACCGTTCTCATCTCTGTGCGTGCCATAACTCTGTCTGACGCACACACCGCTAGCCTAGCTTAGCACAAAGACTGGAGGTACGCAGCAAAGTTCCTTGATTATTACGCAGGAATGAGAGAATAGTTCCTAGCCATATCGGTCTAGAAAATTTCAACTTTTTATTTTCTGTCGGTCTTAGTACAAGATGTAACTATACACATCACATCACATCACAACATGTAAATAGGAAAATGTTGCCGTTATTTTGTCACTTATTGAGCAGTAGGCTAGATGGAGCTGTTTACCTCCAGTCTTTGTGCTAAGCTAGGCTAGCGGTGGGTGTGTCAGACAGAGTTATGGCACACACGGGCAGGCAGATGATAATGGTATGTATGGACTTATCTAACTCTGGGGGATACGGTGAATAAGCTAAAGTCCCAAAAAGTCGGCGTGTTCCTTTAAAAAATGTCCACCATTCAGACCTAGTCTTTAAGAAAACAAAAAGCAATTATTTAATATGAATTCCTTTCTGGATTGATTTTGAATTGTTGTAGCAAACAGGATGTACAACTGCATTTTGAATGTGAATGTGAAATTAATTGAAATTCTTGTAAATAAATGTAACTGTAATTTGTAGAACTGGTAAAGCAAGATGGTTGAAAGAAATTGATAAATTCTAAATAACAAGTGAAAAAATCTTAACGTTTGGAGCTCTCTTAGTCCAGAGAGATGGGCTGTGGCTAATATAATTCAGTCCAATTTGACCAAGACTTAGAACCTTAGATTGTTTAGAGTACTTATTTCCATGTGGCCGTAAGAATATGTTTCCTAGTCTTTCACACCATAGAATGGCGCCATGTGGTTCCAAACTGGTGATGACTCATGCGGGGATCGAACCGTCAACCTTGTGGTTACCATTCCTGAGCCTTTTAAGTACACCACAGCATCCCCAAATGGTCTTGTCCATCTCAAGACCTTGTATTTTTCTTTTAATTCAATCCTTTATCCACAAAAAGTGCCATAGTCTTGGAATCCAATGGTTGGGTTACCCAAGAGACTCCTGACGGAATTCAACCGGCTTGAGCTGATGCTGAACTGCGGTCCATCTGGAGAGGCCATGGAGAGCAGAGGGTTGAGCCATACAATATAATGTTAAGGATGCTAAAAGCAAACGCTCCGGAGGCCTGTCTGAGGGTGGTTTGTGCTTGCGTGTGTCTGAGATGAGGTGAGCAGGAATGGCGTTTGGAAGTGTTGAGGCTTACTGGTGAAAAGGAATTGATGAGGCTTCAGTCTGCTCAATGAAGCCTCCGGCTCATTACTGTAACCCCAGGACAGCGAAACAGCTGGACGCCTCTCCCCGCCATATGTCTGCGTGTCATGCACCACTGACTGCTCTTTGTGCTTCTTATCCCACTTTACAGATTCGCCGCAAAGTAAACAGGATTTACAGGCTACTTTCTATTTCCCCCATCGCCTCTGCCAGCCGCCATGCTCTGGTTACCGATGCACTTGCCGTGTGCGTGTCTGTGTGTTTGAGAGAAAAAGAGATCAATATAGTATTACATTGCAAGATCTAGTTTCCTATGCAGTCAGCGATCTTGACTCCAATCGGTTAAGTCTGCTCCTTATTTGTGGCAGGCTGACGGCTTGACTACAGAAAAGCTTGAACCGTGTGGAAAGGGGAATGATACAGGGTTTAAACGGCTGGAATGCACTATAAACACACTGACCTACAATTGCGAATGTGATTTAAGCTTATCAGCCGTCAAACACCGCTATATTTATTTATGGTAGCAATCCTGCAGATAAGCCAACAATGTGTCAACACTGCACACCAGAAGCGTTACTCTTCTGTGTCTGAATCCATTCTGCCATAACAATCAACGATACATTCCTGTTGTACTTGATTTATATGCATAATGGATTCGTCCACATGCAGGCTTCCAAGTTGATGTGAAACTTTATGCAATTCAAGGGCACATGCATTTTTTCTTTCGTCTTTCTGCATGGAAACAAAGTTGTATTTTCAAGGCATAGGGTTGATACAGTGAACGCTTTTGAGGATTTGCCTTCAAATCTTTACAAATAAAATACTAATAGTTATTTATACTTTTGTATGGGCAGAATGTCTGATCGCAGAATGGTTTACTTCTCCTCACAGAAGGTTGTGTGCGTTTTCTGTATATCTGTTAGTAGATTTTTCACACCACTCTGCTATTGTGATATGATCTATTTCAGAATATCCCACTCCTAAACCACACATAAAAACTAAAATAACTATGGCTGATTGTTTTATTCTGGTCAGGTGGTTTCTTCCTGTCTAAGTGGGGAGTTCTGGGCCAGAATAAATTGCAATATGTGGGCCGCTTGCAAGCAACAAACCGCTTAAGGCCACAATGTAATTTTTCACCGCTAGACGTCTCTTACCCAAATCACAACAAAGGTTCAGTTTGATGACGTCATGACTGAGCTTTTATTATGCCGCAGGTGAACGCTTGTTTTTTTTTTTTCTTCTTTTTTTCAGTAAATCATAAAAACGAGATTTAATAATCCAAAATTCTTACATATTGTGCCGTTAAGTTACAGTGATAAATCTGAGTGATAAATCCTTACAATATAAAGTGATAGTATGATTACAATTATAACTGTTTTCTTAAGTTGAGGGGTTTGTTGCAAATGAGCACAGAACTTCTGCGAAAGGCTACTCTACGTCTGACCTCTTGAAATCCAGCTGTTTGCCTTTCTTGTCATTTTAGTTGGTGATATCTTGACCTTGATCAGTCTGAGGGCATCTGGTGGCCCTGGAAATGGAAATGTACTGAAGAAATTCACACCGAGTGCCTTTAGGTGGCAGCTGCTGTGTCCACCTCTAACCCTGTGATCTTAGGTTCACTCCCCTATCACTCTCTCTTGTTAATCTAATCTCTGGATGACTCTGTATGCTGTCGCTATTCCTCTATTCATGATGTGAGTGAAGTGAACTGAAAGTAGCTCTAATAAGTATTGTTAGGGAACAACAGTTTAGGACCCAAACCAGTTGTGAAGAATGAAGACCAATTGTACTGAATACTGAATTGTTTGCAGTTTCATCAACAGAAGCCAGCTTCAAGTCTCACAAGGAGTTCGTAGGTCTCTCTTTCTCTCTCTCTCTCTCTGTCTCTCTCTTTCTCTCTCTCTCTCTCTCTCTCTCTCTCTCTCTCTCTCTCTCTCTCTCTCTCTGCATACATACAATTTCTCAACACAATTATACTCTTTTCAAGGTTTAGCTACACCATTACAGCAGGTTGAATGATTCTGATTGGCTAAGAGAAAATAGTTAGTCATAGTAAATTTCCACACATGGTCAGTTAATCAGATGCATGTCTCCATGGATCACTTGTTGATGCTTTAACCCCAGAATTAGGCTTTCAGTGACCTTCCTGGTCTGGAGCAGGCGCCGGCTTGTCCAGAAAACAAGTCCACCCATCTTCTAGGATGCCCATAATCCACCTCCAATGCTGATCTTTAACACAGAATTCTAGCACACATACACAGATACACAGCTTCTACATGATTGGAGCTCCAGCTCTGACCAGAGAGTTTCCCAAAACATACTCATAACATGTGCAGACAATATTCTCCATTGTTCTCTAGTGATGGAAGATGCAAAGAAAAATAAAAGTATAATATAAAATAAATATAAATCCTTTAAATCATCTTAATATGAAGGATAAATATTGATTACGACTTTGATTATACATTTAATTAGAATATATGAAGCGGCCGTGGATTTTACAATCCACCCCTTTCAGTATTTGGACACTTCTTTTTTATAATTATTAAAACCAAGTGGCATCTGCAAACAAATAATTCTACAGATTTCATCAGATTTGACACCTGCTTTGATGTTTGTTATCTAACCCCATTAATGTAACTTGTAATGTACTTTTAAAGCTGGTACATTATGACCCTTTTTTGACAGCTGAAGTTTCTCCATATCTGATCTTAGATCAATTGGATGGAGAGATTATTTTAGAAAATTTTGTTTATTTTGATTGTTTCTCACCCGTAAATAGTGAGTTAGCAACCGAGCCATTGCAACATTTCCATGTAAGAAATAAAAAAGTTACAAAGAAGCCTGAGCCAAAAGGAAGCAGTTGATCTTTCAGCTTGCTGCCTTGTAGGCAAATTCTCCGGTCTGTGGCGCTGGGCCAGGGGTGTGTGTTACTGTACAAAGAGGAGACCGGGCCATGGAGTAGAATGAGACACCAGACACGTCTGCTTGACACTGAGCATAACCCTGCCTTCAGTCCTGCTGCACCACATACTCTTACACATCCAAACACACCCACAATCCTTCTTCCGTTTGCCTCATCGTCTTTCTTTGCACAGTACTAGCATGTGCTTTTAATAGATTGTAAATCATGGTTAAATTTGAGTCATTTATTAGAATATACTTAATTTAAAAAAAAATAGTACTTAAAATATATTTAATTCCTTGCTACTTAGATCTGAATTAGAATAATGCCTCAACACTAGATTTATGAATGAATTAATGAAAGAATATGCAAAAGTTTGGGGTCAGTGAGAGAGAGAAAAAAAATAAATATGGCCACTTTAATCTGATCAAAAGTGGCAGTAGATACATTTATAATGTTACAAACGATTATGTATAAATTAAATATTTCAGCTTTTTTACATTTCTATTAATCAAAGAATCTTTAGAAATGTATCACGGTTTCCACAAATATATATTAAGCAGCACATAAGAAGAAGAAATGTTTCTTGAGCAGCAAATCAGCATATTAGAATGATTTCTGAAGGATCATGTGACACTGAAGACTGGAGGAATGATGATGATAAATTCAACTTTAACATCACAGGAATAAATTGCATTTTAAAATATATTAAAATAGAAAGCCAGTAATATTGTGAAATTACAATTTAAAACTATTGTTAATTATTAAATAAATGCAGCATTGATATAGGTAACTTCTTTAAAGCTTTACAAACACGCTAGCTCCTTAATTTTAATTCCAATACATTTTTAAGTAAAGTAAATTAATTTTTACTTTCTATTGTAGCGCAGAGGTTGCGTACGTTTATTTATGTACCAACCAGGATTTAGAAGCAGCAAATCGCACACATAGCCTCGAGAAGGAACACAAACTGGCTGTATGACACTTCCAGTAGAGCAGAATTTCACAATGAACATTGCTAAATTTCAACATACATGTTTGTTGGTGTTGTCAGATCATCATTACTTTTTTTGCAGTTCAGAGAGAGCATATGTGCATGGTTGCCAGGTTGGGAAGATTAAGTAAAACACTGGACAGAAAAAGGGAAAACTCAGTTTGGAGGATTTATGCACTTGACATCTGGCAACCCCAATCAGGAAAGATTTGTTTCCAGGGCAAACCAGCAGGCTAATATCGCTACAATTATTGTTACTTAATCGAGATTTGAATCGCTTTAAAAATAGAATTAATCATGCAGCCCTATCATAGACTAAAATTCATTTGTGCGTTTGAATATTTAAATATGGTTTTTGATCTTGACAGACTGGTGCAAACCCCAGTCCTTCCAGAAAAATGCATGATTCCCCCAACACCCTGTTCTCACTAGGCTACTTCCTTAATGTATAGAGTCATTTCTTATGACTTCCTATGATAAGCAAGCATACTACATCACAGAGAGTACTGGGAATATTTAAGTTCTCATCTTGTTTTATTTCAGACCCTAATAAACGCATGGCTCAAACTTACAAAACATTGATGAGTCAAACAAGTTCTGTAGCTTTACAAAAGGAAAATGCTACAACCTCTGTAAAAATGAATAAATAAAAAGTATGCTTCCTGTTTTACAGAGTAGCTATACAAAACAGACATCTTCTGTTAAATTAAGTGCAATCTCTTACTGTAACGTAAATTTAAAACCTCTAATATACTTACAACTGCAAGGTTTTTTAAAGTAGTATGATTTAACCCACTGGTGACAAAAAGTGCAATCTTACAACTGTAAAGTTGTATCAACTCCTGAATGAAACTACAACAGTCCACTGTGAAAATGAAAACTATAATTACGTAGCCACACTGGCCAATCATTCACCATCCTCATCCTCCATCTCCTTCGATGATGTTCACGTCGCGCAGTTATGTCACTTCTTAAAGGAACTGTATGTAGGATTGTGGCCAAAACTGGTACTGCTATCACTTTTAAATTACTGTAGAGAGGTGTACAGTAGGTGTACTCTCCCCCTCCCCCCTGACTCGAGGTTGCCAGATAGGCTGCAGGAACGTAGGCTGCTACAAGGAGCTTCCAATGGCAAGTGACAAGTCCTTCACAGTAAGTTTTTTTTTTTTTCTCTGTTAATTATGTTTATGCTTCATGAGAGGTCTTTGAGGTTTTCGTAAATTTAGACATTTTTTATCCAAAAAGTTTTTAGCTGCAGCTGTGGTAACTAGAGCAGAGCTGGCAACCTGGATGCCGAAACACTACTGACGTCGTGATTGGTAGATAGGTGGAGGGTGGCGCTTCAGGCCACAACACATGTCAACATCAACATCAGTTGAGGGCTTTTAAAATGAATAAAAGGATATTCACTTTTAAAATGACAATATCCTGGCCGGACTACTGTTGTCAGTGATATAAGTATTTTAAATTAACATGATTTCTTAATGTCTAGTGACATATCAGGGACATTTTATGATTAATTGAAATACATTTCTTACATAAAGTTCCTTTAACATTCTCATGGCAATAGGGGGAAATGGCTGCTCTTGTGTGAAGTAGACGCAACATTTTTCAACTTTCTGCTAAGATATGTGACTTTTTTTACAATGAAAATCGGGGATTATGAAATCATTCAAGCCCCGCATATTTTGCACACGGAAATCGGCAATTTATGCGGCGAAAGTGAGGCGTATTTGAAAAAATGCACCCCCTGCATAAATATGCGGACACGAGTCACGATTCACATTCAATGTATGTTAAAGAGCACCTTCGCAGAAGAAAGAGAACCATACATGTTTGAAACATCATGGTGAATAAATAGTCCCTTACTGGAATTAAGTTGAATTTTTCTATGGTGAATGTTTAAATCAATTGCCTGTAAATCTATTGCAGATTTAGCTTTTGGACATTTACCTGTCATAACAAAGTTAAACAAAAAGAGTGTAACTCCTTTTTTCCAAGAAGTAGCAAAACATTTAGACTAGTCAATTCTTAAATTACACCCTGGTTCTTGCAGATTCGGTCCTCTCTGTGGCAAACTGCAGACTCTGGCTAATGGTCTGTGCAGTCTGATGACCGCAGATTTTCTTGCTAAAGCTGCTGGATGCAGCTTTCACTGATTTAGAGAGCTGAACACCTCTGGGTGCGCAGCTACTCTCATCTCACAGTCGCTTTCTGACTGCAGAACTATTGCATTTCTAACTCGGTTCCTCTTGAAGTTTATTCATACTGGCCCAATCAAACACTTAATGTTGCCTAGCCATGTAATCTTATTAGCCTCGACCCACTGCCAGGGCAACACTGCCCCCTGGCAGCACCAGAATCCAATCTTTAATGCTCCTTCTTTTCTTTCTACATGTCCTTTTTGAGTCTCCTTACTCAGTGGAGCCTGACCTGCTATATAATTTATCCCACCTTCCCGTCGAAGTCATGCCACATTGACCCCGGCGTGCCCGCCGAGTGCTCCTGCCTCATGAACGCTGACCGTGGGGTCAAAAGGTCATGGGTCAAGGTTCTAAACGGCTAGCTTATGGCCGTACAGCTGAGCTGGTCTTGTGACCTTAGTGACTGGGGCCGCAGCAGAATCAGGCTAAACTGCTATATGTGACGTAAAACATATACTGCTGTGTTGCTTTGGCTTTCACTGCGCCACTCTGTCCAGCATGAACTGCTCACCGGCAGCGTAAACAAAAGCCAAGTGGGCTCTCGAGGGGAAAGAGGGAGAAAAGAAAATAGAGGGAGACAGAGAGACGAGGAGGAGGGGAACCTGGCTACCTGCAACCTCTCCTGCTGGGCTTCTCAATTATACACACACCAGGGCAGCTAAATGCATTAGGACCTCAGCTGTATACATGATACAAAACTGGATTCACAAACACACACACTTAAGCATTTTGGGGATGGGGGGGGGTCAAATGCGGCAGGATGTTAACGGCACATACGGAAAATAGTCTCTTTTGCATGCCTACACACACATAGAAGCGTGCCAGGGCGCCTAAATACATTTGGACTGGAACCACACAGCCTGTTATTAATATTTGATGGAGTTCTCCATCAGCTTTCTGTGTGAATTCAGGTGGTTTGTGGCAGTTGGGGACAGGGACAGTGGGTGAGCCGTATAATTACTATTATCTAAATTCCATTTCTGAACGCGGCCCTTCCCGCGCCGTCCTCAATCAGCGCTGTATTTAGTATGGAGTTCTCGGTGAAGTGGCTCCGCTGTGAATTTTCAATATTTAAAATCCACTCTCTGCATTTTAATCCCTCTCTCCCTTATTAATGAATTTCAATCTAAAGGCCATAAACCTGCTTAACTCTTTGCGTTCCCGAGGTCAATGGTCCGGACTCTAGTCCATACCGTAAAAATGTGCAAAACATGATTTTGAGCTTACGGTACGGAGTGTTTCCGTTCAATCTTTCTGTCCTGACTGATTGCATACTACCTCTTGCCGTGACCTTCAGCGCTCGTCACTCTAGAGATTTTTTTTTTGTAGATATTAAAAGGTGTTGGTGTGTGTGTGGGTGGTCTCAGGGGTCGCTCTTTCCTTAGTCTGTCATCTGTGGCCCTTATCAGGGTCGGTTTGACTGGGTACACAAACAGAAGCATTAATGTCGACCTATCTCTCTCTTTAAAACATGGGGGTAACCAGTAGGAATGGGAACTAGAACCAGTTCTTTTAAAAAAGGACTGAAGAGATAATAAATAAATAAATATATATTGCTATATGACATCATGTTTAACGATTCTTTGATAACTAGGAAGTTCAAAAGAACAGCATTTATTTAAAATAGAAATCTATTTGTAACCTTATAAATGTATAATGTTCTTACAAAAAATCTTACTGACCCCAAACTTTTGAACGGTAGTGTGTTATCTGAAAAGTGTATATGTGCTGAATCCCCAGTTTCACATTTTAAAAATTTGCTAAAAGTTGCAAGTACAGTCAGCTTGGATGTTTAAGTCATTTCAACTTAAATTGCATTAAACTGACATTGAAAAAGGGTTGAATCTTGTATAAACTTGCATAAATAAAAAAGTTGAAAATTGCTTGAAAACTTTATGTAGATGGTCAAACTTATTGTTCATACAATTGTTTAGTTTAAAATCTAAATTGAGTGAAATAAGAGAGAAAAGCAGTCATAGAGAAATCATAAAAAGACAATAAATGGATTACCTTTTTCTATTGCTTTGTTTCCATTTGAACTCAAACAAAACTGTACCAGTGTAGACTCATTTGTCTTCAAGGAATCTGAGTCACAAATGTATGATTACGTCTCACGTGACGCCCCAAATAATGAACTTTTGTCAGTAGTGGTGAACTTTTTTTTTTTTTGATCACCTTGTCCACTGTTTGTTTGTCTCTGCTGTATCAAAAAAAGCTGTCAGTCCTCACATACTTAGCTGTTAAAAAAAACAGAGCATTATATGGCACAAAGTGTGTGTGTGTCTGGGTACATGTGTTAGCGTGTGTGTCCCAGGTTGAGTTGTCCACTGAGAACAGATGAAAGCAACAAGGCCTGTGACTGATCCATTTGTCCTGATCAGGGGAATTCTACCTCCCTCTCTCTCACTCTCTTTCTCTTCCTCTCGCCATGCGTGACCCAGTTTTCCTGTCTCTCCCTTCTTTCCCAAAGTCCCTTCTGAAGACAGGCCTATAGAGAGCTGGCAAGGGGACAATGTGTATGTGCGTCTGTGCCATTAAGTATCCCGCTAAATATAATTGTGTGTGCTAATATGAGGTTCATTTTCCTGGCCAGCATTTGATGTTCCTAAATCAATACCGTTTCCTTTTTGCCCACATGTAGATGCCCTTGGCATTGTTTGGGGGGAGGTGAAGTGGGATAGAGAATGGCTCAGTCATGGCATGTTGGCAGGACTTTGTGGCGTGGCTGGCCCTCTGAAAGGCTGCTATTCTGAGTCTGTGAGTTGCTTTTTGTCTGCCTCTCTGGAGGAGGTGAGAGCCGTTCTTTCAGTGCCGCGGCTGCGCTGAGAACAGAGGGGCCCGCGCACCACAGCAGCCCCATCAGGAGAGCCAACCGAAGAAAAGAGCCCTTTGTTCATCGAGGATAGAGACAGAAAAAACACCCATCTCTCCACAGCACAAACAACACATACTGTTCACACTCTCTGACTTCTGCTAGCTTGACAGGTGATAAACCGCCACCACACCCTCCGCACCCCACCCCTTTTAATGTGCACTCACCCCATCTCAGCACGGGACCTTAGCACCCTATCAGACGTCCCATCAGCCTGTAAAAGTTTTTCTATCCTCATTTATTACTGGATTAGTTCATCAAAAAATGAAAATGTTTGCGTACCCTCATATAATTGGAAAACTGGTTTGACTTTCAGAAGGTCACAAAAGGGGACGGTTTCAATAATGTGACTGGTTGTTCTTGACTGTTACAGTCAATGGGGTGGAGAGATTTTAAGCGTCTATGATTCAAAACTATCATAAAAGTGATCTTAAAAGATTTGCGCACTTTATATCAGTGTGATTGAACTCAAGTAGTTATTTACTGATGATTCAGGCTCACAGATTCAATATCAATCTGAATCATTGCTAAGTTGAGAACCGAATCATTCAGACCAGTTTTTTTTTTAACTTGATCAGCTGATTAATTTAAAAGAACTGACTAAAGAAGAAAAAATCTGCTGATTAATTTGTTACTTCTTTTATGAGCTAGCACAGATATATCATATTTTTTACTGGATAACATCTTAAATCTTGATCTGTTCATCACACAAAGCTATTATATTTCTTCAGAAGACATGCACATATTATTTTATGATACTTTAATGGTTGTTTTTGTATTTTTTTGGAGCTTGACAGTGCCTTACACTCAATGTCATTACAGGAAAGAAAGTTTAGAATGACATAAGGGTGAGTAAATTATCATATTTTGGTGAACAATCCCTTTTAAACAGCATTTTTTTATTTACAGACGTGTGACGTTGAACAAAATGGCTTGCACCGGAAAGATTTGCTACGTTTTTCACCTTAAGCTATGTAACCAGGCTTGCATGCATCAGCATGTGGAACTCGGTGAAACTCGAGGATGGAGGACGGCATATTACAACCTGCCGCAGAAACTTGCGCACTTTTTGACAGAGTGAGAGAGCTAGAATGCCATTAGCATTCACGGACGTTGTTTGGCACTCTAGCCGCCCCTCTGCGTCGAATCAGGCGTCGTTGATTAATTTCAGCCTATTAGCACCCCTACCCTCCCCGCCCTCCCAGGTTAATTCCCCACGCCAGCGAGCAGGAAAGGGGGCTGCGGGTGTGAGCGATGGTGCAGGGGGTTGCAGGGGAGCACGTTGTTGTCAGGACTGTATTAATGAGCGCGCCGCTCAGGTCCCGTGGACAGGGGGACGGTGTTCCTGGCAGCGTACGGCGACGGCGGCTCTGTCGAGGCCTGGCCTAGATTCTGCCCTCACCGGGGAGCAGGAGGATCCAAGGACTGACGCTGATCACCTGACAGCGGCCCCACTGCTGCGAGAGTGTGTGTACGCTCATGTCTGTGTGTGAGAAAGAAAAAAGGCAGTTAAGAGGACGCAAGTGCTGGAGTGGGTAAATGTTTTTTTTTTATTTCAGGTTTCTCTCTCTGAATAATTTTGGAACTTCTCAGAGATGGTGTCATGTGAAGTGTTGAACAGCGGTAGATATTTTCCCACTTTTCCTTTCCGTGATATTCCGTAATAAGAGCGGTAATATTGTTCCTCTACAAAAAATCATTACGTTAACAGCACTTGCATGCAAACCTCGTTCAGATTTCGACACCACATCCGAGGCTGCTGTGATATTGTTGTAAAGAAAGTGTCTCAATGTCTAGTTTTGATCTCTCACAGTCACACACCTGGATGTGCTGCACCTGGACTCCATCATCCCTCCACTTCCTGTTGAGCTACCACATGTAGTCAAAATACACAATCCGTTGTGCCATCAGAAAATGAATATGGGCTTTATAACATCCATCAGATGACCCTGGATCATATGTCCTCTTATTATGCTCATTGGTATATTAAAACATGTGGCGTTATGTTCATTTTTAATTTGTGTTTACTTTGACTGTACATGGACATGAGTCAGAATGTGAGTTTTATTGTCTTCCTCCCCCTGATGGTCTATTTAAAGTTTTACAGTATATTAGTCATGGTACGCTTGTACAGTAAAATCACTACTGAATCTACAGCGCCACAGCAAAATAATTAACATTTTACCAGAGTTGTAGCTTCAAATGTTATAAGTTGGTAACACTTTACAATGAAGTTCAATTTGTGAGTAAGTACACTAGTCACACTGGGAGTTTATGAGAGACAATAAAAACACATGAATAGAAAGATTTGTTGTCTTTATTAAGGCAATATTTTTCAGTAAACTTTTTACAAGACATTTTACAATAAGGTTTAGTCCCTTGTAAAACATATTTTATTATTTTTATCTGGACAAACTTTGACTGCTTTAACAAGTACAATTAAAGATTGTGTATATATAAAATAGTTTATTTCTTTCCTCTAAATTAATTATGTTTTTATTGTATTTTTGATTAATTGAATGTTGATTCTGTATCACTGTGAAACTGATATATCAACAGTGTTACTATTACTACTATTTACAGTAGGGTTTAATTTGTTAACATTAGTTAATGTGATAAGTAGCATGAAATAACGCGAGTGACACATTGAGTTCTCTTTTGCGTCGTCTTGTTCTTGAATCTTTTAAAACCACATTCAAATGGAACCATAGGAATCGATAAGCCGAATCTAAATTTTCCGATTCCTGACCTTGAGTGTCCTATTCCAGAATTGGAATAGATATTTGTTTCCCGAGCCTCTGCTGAAGCAGGTTGGATCTAAACTTTGCAGAGCAGTAGGTCTCCAGGAGCCGTGTTAAAGGTACACTATGTAGGATTTTTTTCAGTCAAATATCCAAAAACCACTAGAAGTGTTATATATTTTGTTCAGTTGAGTTCTTACAATATCCCAAATGTTTCTAACTATTTGTAAATTGTTTGAAAATCGCTATTTTTACCAATGAACCGGGACGTGTGAGCATAGCGTGTGAGGGAGTCGCCTGTCAATTGTGTCATATCTGCGTTACCCTCGTTTCCGTGCAGAAAAGCTTTACTCTCACTGGAGTGTGAACAAGTGTCACAGCAGCCGCCGAGCAAAAGCACAGAGTAAAGTCATAACATAATTTTAAACACACTTAAATGTATCTAATATAATAAACAGAGCTGCATTACCTCATTTGGTGTCTTCTAGACTGAGAAAACACAGAAAATGTATTTTTGTCTCATGGGGATGAAAGACTACAATTCCCAGAATGCACCTCTTCACTGCCCTACTATAGGCACGGCTAGTCGGCTACTGGATTACTGGATCACTTGCCCACCACGTTCATTTTCATAAAATCTCAGTTAGAGACACTACAATTAAAAACTGAACGTGTCTGTTCGATATAATGCGATTGAGCGTCACGGCACAAACGCAGCAGGATCGGATTACATTCATCGCATTGGCTGAGGTAATCGCGGGATTCGCGGCTGTGGCTGCATTCACAGCGCGTGATCAGTTTGGCGCGTGTTTAGTTCATGTCTTTGGAAGCTTAACTTTCATAGGAAGTTCATTTTAAAAGTTAAAACACTCACTTTGGTCTCCACCACTCCGTTTACTTGAATCTCCTTGAGCCGAGAGCTGTGAGTGTGATGTTGAAAACATGAGGAAACGGCGCCTCCTGCTGGATGTAGTCTTTAGCCTCTGGCCAAAAACTCCTCAGATGACGCAAAATGACGATATTTGCGTCATCGGAGGAATTTTTCAAGAAATAAAATACATTATTCTCTCGTCTCAGGGTCATACGAGGGGGGAAAGTATGATAATTTGAATATATAGCAGACGGAAAAGTTGCATAGTTAAAAACTTTTTGAAGACATCTGTATTAACATGATTTAATGTATTGTGAAAGAACATGAGTTGACATTAGTACTAACATAAATTAATGCTGTAAAAATTGTTGTTTATTGATTTATACCTAATGCATTATTTGGTGTTAGCGATTTTGTATGTTATTGTAAAGTTTACCCAAAGGTACTTACTATTAAATGACAACAAAACGGCATTGTCTGCTCTAAAACATGCAACAAAGTGTAATCAACCACAGATTGTACAATGGTTCATTTTTATTTAACATTTGGTTTCATGGTGTGCAGCCGACAGCTTTCAAACTAATCCAGCAATCAACTTTAGTCAATTGAACTGAAATCTGCACCAAAACCTGGATTGATCACAGGGTGCATTGTGGGACACAGTCTGTTCGGTTAAGGATGCCATAGGTTGGTGTTCTCATAACTGTGCAAGATATAATGCAGGCTTGTGAGTGCATTATAAGAACCGTGGTCCATCGTTCAGGCACACAGTGTTGGCTGGCCCACTGAGGTGCTATAAATAGCTGTCATCAATATCTTCTTCTCAACCTCCTCACGTTCCCAATCCACTCAGGACGGCTCCTCTAATGGCATTAAATTTTCAAAAGAGCTGAGTCCACTGCGCCTTTCCGTGCCCACATCCGCCCAACAGGAGAGCGATGGAACGAGAAGAAAGAGGCACAGTAAGAGAACTAAAGACTAAAGATGTGGTAGAATTCACATACTGAAGATAGATACTGAATATGCAAGCTTTTAAAAATGGAGATTGAATGTAGGCTGTGGAGAGATGGGGACATGTAGATGTGGCCAGTGTCCATATAGACTAATTCTCTACTCTGTTGTGAATAATGCATTAGCACTTTAATCATCCTCCACGGCCGCCCGCCGTGCCACGCCGCTGTCATGGTGGTCCGAACAGTGCCCGTTGTGGCCCCTCCATCGGTGCCCTCTGCCCTGACCTGGGACGTTTAGCTGTGTCAGGCAAACGCACCACCGCAAGAGATCCTGACCCTCGCCTCTGCCTACAACTTGTCCTAGTCTAATCGATTACTCCTGAGCATGCAAGATAATGGGGCACACACACACGGTTACACACGTTCGGCTTGTCTCCTGTCCGCCGACCCCCATGACCTTTTCTGCTTTTGAGAGATGTCGGTTCGCTGCTGTCTGTGACCTCGCAGTGGACACTAGTTAAATATACTGTTACTAAGGAGAATTAATAACATTCAAGGGGTACTTATCTTTCTTTTTAGTTTCATTTTTTGCCCTCAACTCCTGATGGGATGGGTCATTACGGTCAATTACTTGGCCAACTATTTCACCATTCTGTTGTATCACTCCTTTTTTACCAATAAAAACAAAAAAATGTAAGACATTATTATCAGACAACAAATATTTATCAGACTCCTATGTTGAAATAAAATTAAACTCGGTTTATTCATATCACGTATACATTTTGTCTATTTAGTTTGTTGTTTCTATTTTTTCTTTTTTCTTTTCTTTTTAGTGCTAATCAAAAGATTCGCTCATGTACCTTTATGTATTTGTTATCCCTGTAGGAAAGCGGCTGCAGGAGTGGATCTGTGTGATTCTGTGCCTCTCACTCTTCATTGTAAACCTCTCCTTCCTCCTCCTCAACTTCTCCACGGTGCACATCTACAAAATCATCTTTGGCATCGGTAATTCCTACATTCTTTGTGACCTTTCTGTTTCCCTTGTTTTCTAATAAAGTTCTGCAGTCATTATCTGCAGAGAAACCCATTAGATGTAGTGGATGTTGTTTTGCCATATTATGGTCACCATTATTTAAGTACTCACTACATTCAAACCCTTTCTTTTTTTCAGTGACTGGTATTGTGACGGCAGACTTTGCGTCTGGGATGGTACATTGGGGAGCTGATACATGGGGTTCGGTGGACATCCCAATCATTGGGAAGGTAAGAACCAAGGCCTGTGCATAGATCAGAACTTCAGATGTATGTATGGTATAACTGTCCCTACACTGTGATTGACTGTAGGTATGTGGGCACGTTTAGGTACTATGGCACCATGTTTCTGGCACACATGCATTGCCCACACACTCATATTCACAGTGTGGTCTCTAAGCGTAGTATCTTGTTTGATTTTAACAAATTACCCTGTTTAATTTTCATATCAGCTTTTGCTCTATTGGCCTGTTGTGGTTTACCAGGCTCAAAAACGGCGAGTGTGAAATGCCATCTCCACCCTGGGGATTTCAGCCCTTCCTGCTTTCCTGGAGCGCCACATCTTAACCCCACCCACTCTCAACCCCAAAGGGTGCTGGAGATACTCAGGAGGGTTGCATTAATGCATGGTACGGTCGCACTCTCCTTGCCCAATCAGAGAAAAGGTCACCCCCTCGCTGTCCAATTAAAAAGCAGCCGACACTTGCTTTGTGTGTCGGACAAGTAGGGGCAATGAATCTAGGAGCATTTATGTGTTTTTGTGCTGACGGGGGTCATTGTGCTATTATGTGGAAGGAGGCCGTAGACTGGCAGTGGAAAAATGGCTAGCCTAAGCTAAATCTGGTCCCGTGTGCCAATTATTAGGCTACTTCTGAAAATATGGAGTGTTAAATTTGATTACTGTGAAAGGAAATGACAAGTATACAGGTTTAGCAATGATCAGAACACACCTGACAATGAGTGTGACCGTGACATTTTCACAGTTTTGAAACCTGTCCTTTGAGAAACACCAATTTTTCCTATTGTTCTCTGGCTGATGTGCACTTCATAGAGATGGTGCGGTGTGACGTTTTATACTGTGCAGCACCAAATAGTCTGCTATATAATATTACAATTATTGTTGCGGCTAAATAAAAATAAAACACTAAAATCAAGTTTTAAATATTGAGATTTACTAAAGATTACTTTTCAAAGATTAACTTTAATGATTTTTAGATGATAGAAAAAGGCAATTTAAATATCAGAAATGAGCACAATTAAATATTCAGCATGGACTGATACTCAAGACTGATCATTGAAAAATCTCTAATTTTGGTAATACTGCCCACTCCTAGTACCATGCTTCCATAAAGGTGGCTGTGTTTACATGCTGGTCATTGAGGGCCTGAGTTTGGCAAAGGCCGAAAGCAGGTTTATAGAGATCAGGTCATCTGAACGGCCCATCCGGCTACCGCAGAGGTGCCTGCGTTCTCTCGCCTTCATCATTGTCCGTCTGTGCTGTAAAACGGCTCGGCCACACCTCCCCACCGTGAAGGGGTTTCCACTCGGCTCCGCAGCCACCGCCGATCCTTCTGCTGTCGAGGATAATTAGGATCCGCCACCTGGGAGTGATCGAACTTCAAAAAAAGCGAGGGAATTTACAGACATCCAGAACGCAGAGCTTTAAGACCCTTAACCAGCAGATTAAAGGCGGCACTTAGCAGACCGATATATATGGCTTTTTGTCCACATGTTCAAACAAGAAGCACCAACTTAAGGGAGAATCATTAATGACCGTGATTAAACAGGCACTTAAGAGCAAAGAGCGTAGGGAGGAGGGAAAAAGGCAAGAGAAATGAAATGGATCTCTCATGTGCGCTCTGGGTTAAGGGTGGGGGAGGACGGGCTCCGGACTTCGGCTGGGTTGCTAGGGCAATCCGAAGATGTGAGTCGTGATTAGGCAGAAGGCGGGTGAGGCGAGGCGAGGCAGGCCGTTAAACGGTGTGGGATTAGCGGCGGCGAGGCACAGGTTTGCCGCAGCGTGCCGGTGAGTCGACATGCACACTGTGTGCTGTCTGGGGCTTAGCGCTCTTTTAATCTCGCGCACAGAGAGACGGAAAGGAAACGAGGAGAACAGGAGGGGAACATAATTGTCGAAATATCAACAGATAGTTTTCTCCGCTCCAGCAGAGTGTCGCCACGTTCTCTCAGATATAGGTGTGATTGAGTTCAGCCCACAAACACGCGATAATGACATTTTTCCCCCCGCGCTCTGTTTCTGAAACGCTATGGTAATGTGGCTCCAAACGATTCCTCCTTTTTATGTGGAAAATAAATTACCTTCATTCTTGTATTTTCCTTTGTGCTTATGCGATCCTTTCTCTTACTCCCTTTCATTTTGCGGCACCCGCACGGTCGCAGACGGGGCGCCCGTCTCAAAGCAGCGCTCCTGGGCGTGAGTGACAGGTGCTGCTGGGTTATGGTTTTTCATGATGCTGGATCTGAGCCGTGGGGAAGTGCTGTTTAATGCCAGGTTATCTCTCTGCTCCGTAAAATGTAGCTCGTGCCGGATGCGTCATCTTTCATTTAGGCCCTAGTACCGCCAACGCACCAGTTTGCGTCTATCAGTCAACATCTAACCCAACCCTGTCTTGTGACCAGACCCTGGTGAAATCTGCTTTCCTGCATCTTCAATGCTGATTTTTGTGGAAAATCTGTGTAATAGACGTTAAAAGGGCTTCTACACTTTTATTAGTACGGATGTGCGAAAGTGCATATTTTCAAAATTGACTAGTCAATGAGTTGCCTGAACAACTAGTTGACTAATTCTTAACTAGAAGTACAGTATATTACATTTTAAGGCTCGATTGAGTTCCCCTGACTCGGTTCGGACATGTTTTTCTTAGGGAGATTTTGCAAGCCTTTAGACAAGTTCAATGAAGTGGAACAGAATGCACTTTGTTTTGAAAGGTTGGACTATTTGTTTTTTATTTGACGTGTCTTAAGATTGCAACTCTTGCGGCAAAATACTCAAAAATACATTTGGCTGCAACTGTGGTGCTTCAAAGGAACTTCATTTAAAGGCACTACATTTCCTGAAGATTTTTGCAAAGCAAACTTTTCAACAGCTAAACTACAACATGCTAATTAAATATATAAAGATATGAAGATCTAAAAAATTAGAAAAACAATTTAGGTAAACTAGTCAACCTTGCTAATCATCTAGTCAGCTGTTGCAGTCGAACATTGTGACCCATTCTTACTGGTAGCTAAATGAAGATGAAATTAGCTCAAATATTTCATTAATAAAACATGCAAGGGTGTCAAATGAAGAACTTTGTGAATGATGTTTCTGAAGAGTTCTGCACACAGATTTTCTGTGGGCTTAAGGCTCATTATCAGTGGGGAAACTTGAAGCTGAGGATATAACTAGTTTCTATAATGAATATTTTAGTTTAAACTCCTCTTCTTTCTCATTTTTCATCCTAAAACGCACATCCAGTGTTCTTCGAGTTGTTCAGTGTGATACAACAGTAGCTTTAAGTTTGACCCTGCACTGTCTTTATCATAGACGTATCCATTCATTACCACAGGGTTAATGGATCTAAATCACAGTCCTAGACATCCCTTCCCATTTTTCAATTGAACTTTAACCTTCCTTCCCCCTGCACCCCATCTCCTCTCTCTCTCTCTCTCCCTCTCTCCCTCTCTCCCTCTCTCCAACCAGGCATTTATTCGCCCATTCCGGGAACACCACATTGATCCGACGGCTATCACACGGCATGACTTCATAGAGACTAATGGAGACAACTGCATGATCACCATCCTGCCTCTGGCCCACATGGCCTATAAATTCCTCTCCTACCCACCAGGTACACACACACACACACATCCACTCACTTTTCCAGTGTATCATGAGAGTGAGTCAGCGTACCTATTTTAGAACCAATGAGTGTGACCCAAGTGTGGCTCATTGTCCTGGAGCAGTCCGTGTGCCCCACATTCATCTTAAAATACCTAAAAATTGGAAAATCAACAAACGAGAATAGGGTTTGAAAAGGATAAAATGTTCTCGGTTCCATTTTTGCACTGCATGGGTTACAGGAACAACTCAGCCAAAAAAATGTTTTATTGTCGTCCTTTACTCATGCTCATATTATTCCAAACCTATATGACTTTCCTTTCTCCAGGAAGAGAAGTTGATGTTGGAATGTCCTGAATTATTTATTTTTTCTATACAATTAAATTAAATATCAATTCTGTTTTGTTTCTCACAGACTTGGAGTACCGCTCACAAGTCATAGGGACTTAATAATTTTTTTGGAGCTTGACAGCATTCATCCCATTCCATTTTGTGGTTTCCCGTCATTCTGGTTTTGAAAAATATGAGGGCAAGTAAATGATGACAGAATTGCCATTGGATGAAAAGGTTTCTTTTCCACTAACATTGTGTTGCTGATGATCTGCTAAGAAAGTTTAAAGGTCAATGCGATTGGTTTTACACACTAAAAGGTTAGGCTAGTACTTAATTAAAAAGTTTAGGGCATGTCACTTTAAGGCATTTTGTATTCATTTGCATATAATTTTATCTCTCTCTGTTCACCTTTTGCCATTGTTCCTCTATCTCTCTCTCCACCTCCCCCTTACGCTATCTCTCTTTCTCAGATGCCCTTGCAGAGTCCTACCCCTGGGAATGTTTTGTTTTTGCATTGGCAGTCTTTGTAACCATGACTAATCAGATCCACAAGTGGTCCCACTCCTACTTCGGCCTGCCACGCTGGGTCACACTACTACAGGACTGCCACCTAGTGCTGCCACGGAAGCACCACCGGATCCATCATGTGTCGCCACATGAGACATACTACTGCATCACTACAGGTACACACACATGCTTCACTTGATGAGGTTGATGTCTTGCGTTAATGCTGTCTTAAAGAGATAGCTCAACCAAAACATGAGAGTTCTGTCCTTATTCACTCACCCTCATGTCATGACTTGCTTTCTTCAGTAGAGCACCTAAGAATTTATTTTGTAAAATGTATTAATTTTTTGTATAAATTCAATGGGGTCCAAAACAGCAATGGATGCCATCGTTGACTTTCATTGTATGGACAAAAACAGAGGAAGCTTTCTTCAAAGTCAGAGAGGTTTGGAACAACATGAGGGTGAGAAAAGGATGACAGAATTTTCATTTTTGGGTGAACTATCATTAAGTCCTGTAGGCATCTTTACAACAATAATATGAACGGGATCAGATTCACATGAGGAAGGTTAAGTTCCTCTGAGAGTCTTTCATGTAGTTGATCATGGTAACCTACAGTATCTGGCAAGGATTCTTCCACGGAGCGTTGCCTGCATTGCCAGTAGCTGTAAAGAGTGGGTTAAAATAACTTTTTTTAAAGTCAGCTGTGTGTGTTTGCACATAAGTGTGCATGTGAGTCTGTGTGTGTGTGTAAAGGCATTAAACTCCCATGATAGCTTAAGCACTCAGTATGCGACTTGCGTCTCTGGGAGAGAGGGTAGCGCGGATGCTTGTGCGTCACCCTGCGCCCCAGTGGACGACAGATGTGTGTGTGCACGCATGCTCCAGAGCACAGACCGGTCCTTTTGACCCTCCCTCTTTCCTTTCCACTGCTGCTCCCTGATCCCACTGGGAGACGCTGATGAAGGGAGAGGAAAGGGTCTCTCTCTCTCTCTCTCTCTCTCTCTCTTGCTCTCTCGCACACATACACACACGCGCACACTTGGGAGTCTCTCTCTGCATGAGCCCTGCTCCTCCACCCTCCCTGCCCGAGTCCCCAGGGGCCGGGGCCCGCCTTTGTGTGTGCCAGTGGCTGACAACCTCCATGTATATTTAATGCTAACCTGCTGTCAGTGCTAACAAATAGGCTTGCGCAAAGGGGGGGTGTGGGTTTGACAAAGATGAAAAATCAAACAAACATGATGAGCTGTTCTGCTCTCCTCCTGCACCAAAGGGGTCACTGTAGAGAGAGGGCACAAACAAACTCACACACGGAGCTGTGACCGAGGAACAGTGTGGTGCTCATATACAAAGATACAAGGGCAAAGGATGACCATGTGATGTCATAATTAGAGAATGCTGAAAAAAGTACTGTGGCGGTACCATGGTACTTTCAATTGGTTCTAAGTGGTTCTGTATGTTCCGCATTCATATAACATCGTACTTCAAATAATACCATTGTTACTTGCACATAGTTCTGAGTGATATATCAAAATTGTCAATAGCAGGAGATTTTAATGGGTTTTATGGGCCATTAAAGGGATAGTTCACCCAAAAATGTAAATTCTGTTATCAATTAATTACACCCATGTAATTCCAAATTTATAAGACTTTTTTAAATATTCGAGACGGAAGTGAAGATCTCTTTAATGAAATCGGAAAGATTTCTGGCCATCCATTGAAAATCCATTCCACCAAAACTGACATTCTAAAATAAAGAAACCGATCAATCCATATGGATTTTGTTTACACTTTAAGTCTTCTGAAGAGACATGACATGCATAGGACACATCGAATATGGTAAACGGAAGCTCAACTGTATTTAATTTAGGCATGAAAACCAACCTTATTGGTCTGTATATAGATCAGTATATGGAAATGTTGCTGTTGTTGTGTGAAAATGACTTGATTTTTAGCTAGATTTTTATTGTAGTGATTTTATTACTGTAAGTATTTTGATTTATAGTTGATTGTAATGGTGATCCTCTGATTGACAGAAAACAACTACCCTTTAATACTGTAGCAAATATTGAGATGAATATAAAGTATTGAAATAGTTGAGATATTTTTATATGTGCCATCCAGCTATACTAATATGGTGCATGTAGTATGGTATAGTAGTATCATGGTCTTTTCTTTTCTTTTTTTCATGAGGCAAAAAGTATTAGTCTTTATTGCATTAATACATTAAATACAGTCTTTGTGATCTAGTTTTTTTAGCAGTTGTGTGTGAATTTTTTGGGAGTTTTTAGATTTATTTTTAAAACAAGAATGCATTAAAAAAAAACACGCCCACACCCATAAGTGTTGATCGATTCCGATATCTAGAAGGCAGGGTGGCCGATGGTCGATTATAATTCGGATCTGTAATATGATGACATGACATGAACACAAACTTGTTGAAATATGAAATTATTACATTTTCCACATTTGAAATAAATACATTTACTATCCATTGAATAAAAATGTCAGTAGAACTGTGGAGAGATAAAGACTTTATTATCAACCAGTAATCTCAAAATGGCCAAATGCGTGATTAATCCGCTTGGCTGATATATTTCAGTGTATCACATCTTGAACTTTGTCCTCCACGTTTTTGTGGGTTAAACGTCTAAATGTCTTGTGCATGTATTGTTGTAATGGTTTTCTTGTCAAAACCCAATGGAATGTATGTCTGTGAGCACAACGTGTGTGTGTACGGAGTTAAGGCGGTATGGCTGGGGGTGGGGTGCTGCTACATATTTATAGCAGTAAGTGTGTACATTACTCTACTGCTAGCGCCTGATCTTCTGTCCATCCCCTGGGAATCACCATCCAGGAGCTTCTGTGTCTCACTGCTTCTTGATGTCGTTCTCTGTGCTTTCCCCTCTTTCTTCCTGTCTTGCTCTTTTGTCCTTGCTCTCTCCTTTTTGCTTGTCTTGCCCTCTCTCTCTCTCTCTCTCTCTCTCTCTCTCTCTCTCTCTCTCTCTCTCTCTCTCTCTCTCTCTCTCTCTCTCTCTCTCTCTCTCTCTCTCTCTCTCTCTCTCGCTGGTGAGTTTTCAAAGAAGTGTGTAATTCAGTGTAAGGAATGAATTTCGTCTGGTTGGTTTTACACATCAAGCTTGTGTGCTTTTACTTTTTTTTCTTCCTTTTTCAGTTTTGCTTCAGTTTCAAATTATTCCATTTCAAATTAAGCATTGAAAGTTAAAAATAATAATAATAATGTAAATAATGTATTAAAAATTAAAACCTTTTAAATTTATATTTAAAATGGGTGATTTTGAAAGTTTTTTTCTCTCTTTAACCTTGAAATGTAGTATAGCATGTTTTTCAATTATTATGTGTACTACACTACTGTTCACGAGTTTGTAAGATTATTAGTTACATATTTTATAATGCAATTTGTCCTTGTGATTGTAAAGCTGAATTTTCTGTAGCCATTTCTCCAGTCTTCAGTGTCACATCCTTCAGAAATCATT
This sequence comes from Gobiocypris rarus, assembly GCA_023029165.1. Taxonomy (NCBI): domain Eukaryota; kingdom Metazoa; phylum Chordata; class Actinopteri; order Cypriniformes; family Gobionidae; genus Gobiocypris; species Gobiocypris rarus. The sequence goes on along the minus strand of CM040918.1, from coordinate 11,105,340 downwards.
AAAAGGTGTGGGTGTGGGTGTGTGTGTGTTCGTGTGTGTGTTCGTGTGTGTGTTCGTGTGTGTGTTCGTGTGTGTGTTCGTGTGTGTGTTCGTGTGTGTGTTCGTGTGTGTGTTCGTGTGTGTGTTTGTTTGTGTGTGTGTTCGCGTGTGTTTTTCTAGCCTGGTGGGGACTTCAACCTGACTGCATACAGACTCGTGGGGACCAAAAGCTTATAAATCACACAGGATTACTTTTTATGAAAATGTAAAAATGCAGAATGTTTCCTGTGATGGGTAGGTTTAGGGGCAGGGGCAGTGTAGGGGGATAGAATATACAGTTTGTACGGTATAAAAACCATTACGCCTAGTCCCCAGAAGGATAGTGCACCAGACATGTGTGTGTGTGTGTGTGTGTGTGTGTGTGTGTCATTTTAAAACCTTTTTCTTATAATGTGTTGTATATGTATACCACTTGACTATCTTATAATGTGTACAACTTGACTATGTAGTCTCTAACAACTTTAGAAGTCCAAAAGTGTCTTTTCTCCCTTCTGGTAATGTCTTATCTCGCCTGCGGCTCTAAGTGAGCCCCTTCCATTGATGTCCCTTTATATACATTGGTGAATGACACCCCTGCTTCTCTTTCTCTATCATTCTCTCCCTCAGGGTGGTTGAACTACCCGCTGGACAGAGTGGGGTTTTGGCGGACAATGGAGTGGTTGATCGAGAGATTGACAGGTCAGAGGCCACGCAGTGATGACCTGGCCTGGACCAAGAAAACCGAGTGACCAGGATAACAGGACTGTACACCTCCCTCATGCCTCTTCCCCTGTTGAGGGGGAGCAGAAACCGAGAATGGGCCTTACCTCTATACCCCAAAATCTCTCTACCATTATGTCCCTGTGTCCCTCCACCTTTTTCTCCACAGCACAGTACCACAGATCACTCTTTCTGCTGGGGCCTTTTCCTGTCATTGAGGTCTGCTACACACAAGCCATTACCTGGTCCTCCTCTACTGGCTCTGTCCTCTGTTTTGTAGATGTCCACACACAAAGAAATAGTAGAAAGACAAGATGAAGTTCAAAACGGCTGGTTCAGACACTGTTCCTCTCACAGTCCTTTGCTTCATCTCCATGTGCAGAAAGGCACCACTGCTTTCTCATTTTGGTGTGTAAAATGTATGTTTTCTGGAGGTTGGGCTCTCCAGAGGACCGAAACCATGTTGTGATTTCCCCAGCATGGTTTTTATAGCAGTGCATGCCATGGAGTGAGAGAAGCAATTAAATGTGGATTTGATTTTGGAAACGGCGAGATTAATCGCAGACTCTCAAACACTTTATCCAGATTCACAAAAGCATCTCAGAGCATCCCTTAGGTTTGGACCAAAAGACGCACAGAGGATACATTTCTCAAAACGCAGGGAAAGGGTTTTGTTGGCCAACCAGCGTGGTCAGTGCTCAGTTGACCCAACTGAATGTTTTCCCTGAATGTTTCTTACTAAGCTCGTGTTGGCCTTAAGTACAAACCCATTACACTTATTTCTAATCAGCTTACCAGGGCTTAGCGGTGATGAACATTGATTGCGTCTCTGGTGTGTTAGCGTGACGTTATTGATATTTGGAGTAGTATTAGCAGTCTAGCTTGTGATGTCCTCCTGCTGTATCTTGTAGTACAACAGTTTAGCAAAGGTTGTACTGGTAAAAGGTCACTTTAGAAAAGGTCCATTTGAGGTTTAAGTTACCAAGCTTTTTTCTTCTTATTGAATAATATTTGCACTTTTTACCAATGATACTTTTTCATGCAAAACTGACATGGAAAACAGCCAAATACACTCCCTGTTTTCTCTCACACATACACACTTAAAGATTTCATTATGAACCCCCCAAAAATATGAACTTCCTGTGAATTTATGTCTCCATTTGCGCTGAATTGATAAATGGAGAGAATGAGAGTTTTTTTTATAGAGCGTTTCAGTTTGGATTGTCTGTTCAACAGCTTCAGCTCCAGATTTTGGGTTTCATTTTCTGGCTTTTTGATAAAAACAAAATGTTCATCATGCTACAGTATGACATTCAGCCTTGTATGTGTTTTTTCTTTCCATCTTGCAGCTAATGCTCGCTGCTAGTCTGCCTTAAACTAGTGTTTATATTAGCTGTATGATTTAAATATCGAATAAATAACATTTGATTATTCGTTGTTTTTTTGTAACTTGAGTGATTTTTAAATGTTGCTCATTAAATGGAAAAGTTAGAAGCAATAATTTAGTTCTCTTTGTTAAAATGAGACGGTAAAACCATTACCGAGCTTTGCAAAGATAATTGCTCCGGAAATCTGCAGGGTACTGCAGTGTCTGCAGTGATTTAACAATGAGTCACAAGCGTCTGAACGGTCTGTTCTACTCAAGTAGAAATTGTTTATGAGAAATTCGGGGGGTTCATTCAACAAAGCACGAAACTGCTACCTTAATTTAATTATTTGTAACAATTTTTTTTATTGGAATTAGCAATTAATGTAATATGGACTGTGAGGACAGTAAATAAGCCGAGCGCTCCCTCTGGTGGCTGAACAACGTCCACACAGCTGAATGAACGATAATGCACTCCATTTTCAGACATTTATGGTACTGTGGGTTACTGATGCCATGGCAATACATTATGTTAGAAAGAATTACCTTAAAAACCATGGCAAATGCAAAAACTCAGTACGAAGATATGCTACCATCTGAAATTGTCACTAGTGGGCTGATAATTATCTGATCATTATTTTACATATAGTTTTGTGTAGATCATTTTAATTTATAATAACTGTAAATCTTCCTGTCATCTTCTTTTTGTGGTCTGCATGAGAAATTATGTTATATGGGGTTATTATTTTATGTGCACAATGATGTGCATGTCTAATATAAAATGTGCTTTAAACAAATCTTCAGTTCAAAGCCGCACAGATATTCCATGTATTTTCAATTAGAAAATGAAATGGTGTGAAATGATTAATGAACAGAACCGCTGTAGTACAGATGGAAGCTCTGACCTTTGTGACAGCAGAAGGATTGGGCTTTTCTACCTGGTGTCAGTGGGCAAGGTGGCAAATGCTTCTCACTTTCTTTTATAATGGTCTTGACAAAAGCAACACGTAATGTCTACAGTATATAGGACAGGGGTGGAACAAGGAATATTTTCTTACCCTTGAGGTCTGAATGTAGTGGAGGTTATATAACTGCAAAACAAACCCTGATTGCAATAACATACTATCAAATTACCTATAATTTTACCCCAGAAAGTCACTAAGCTTTGGAAATTACTGATTAAAGTAGCACTGTTCCTGGTAGTCTCTTGTGAATTGTGTAGTCAGTACAGTTTTATTTACATGTGCATATTTGCACTACAATTCAAAACTTTGTATGATTTTTTTTTTTTTAATTAATCAGGATGCATCAAATTTATCCAATGTGGCAGTAAAGACATGTTTAATGTTACAAAATATTAGTTTAAAATAAATGCTAGAATTTTCTAATCATCAAATAATCTTTCATCAGGGTTCCCACAAAATTATTAAGCGGCACTGCTGTTTTCAATATTGATGATGATAATAAGAAATGTTTCTTGAGCAAGAAATTAGCATATATGAATGATTTCTGAAGCATGTGACACTTACATTTTAATATTAAAAATACTTGTTTTACTGTATTTTTGATCAAATAAATGCATCTTTGGTGAGCATAATATATTAAAAAAATGTAATACATTTTTTTTTTACAAATCTTTCAGAACTTATGAACAGTAATGTATGTAATGATGATCTTGCAAATGTGCTGTATTTGATCATTTAGATACATTTTTCAGAACAATGAGTTCAAGTGTTCGATACCTGGAAAAATACCATGTTAGTGGTGACGGGTCACTTTAGGTCCACTTCATGCCATTTATGCTGGCTAACAAAAAGAGAAAAAATTACGAAAAAGTGTCACTGACATGATAATGATATTTTTATCAGGATGTTGTACATTGATTTGTCTAAACTCATACATAATATACTGATGCCATCTGCTGTAGCTACCGGTCAACTGACGGACACATAATCAGAGCCTTTCTGTGGTTGGCTCAGGCTGTGTGTAATAGTTTGACAGTTATGCTACCAATCAGGTCCAGAAAGACAGAGCCTGATCTCTGGTGCTCAATTTCTGTGAAGCTATGCTGACAAATGATGGACAGACATCTGATTTGCACAACAGTCTTGATGCCATCTATTAGAATGATAGAAACAAGTTCTCCATTTTTATTCATGTGAGTGTAGAGGACTGGAAATGATTGGGAAAGTGGGATAAGGAAATGCGGTTGGTTCTGAATTCACATCGCTCTTATCATAACGGTCACCACAGCACAATATCTTGGAGCATGTGTAATCATAGGTCACAAAAATTTTCGATAAATTGCTACATTTGAACAGACATTTTAGCTACAGACTGATGTCAGTTTCCTCTTAATTTGTACTGAGATCAGTCTTACGATTATATTTAACATTGTGATCAACTCATTAAAGGTCATCAGTGTTGCCTGGGTAGTGATATTTAGAGCAGAGAATGGAGTTGACAATGAAAATATGGTATAAGTAAATGTCCGTTATTGTTGATAATCTTCAAATAGTTCACATTTGTTAAAGCCACTATATGTAATTTTTCGCTGCTAGAGGTCACTTATTCACGGAGCTTTTATTATGCCGCAGACGAACGCTTCCGCTTCTTACGGTCATGCGTATGTGGGGTTTCGCAGCGCTGTTTTATCATATTAGATATGTTTGTGATGTTACAATTTTACTCTGCGTTCGCTCGGCGGCTACTGTGAGATACGTACACACTGTAGTAAGCTAGATCGATATTAGGCATGGTACACAACTGAAAAGCAACATTATATACATTACTGTGCATTTAACCATGTTCTGAATTCAACTGATGTATTTTTGAGCACAGTATTTTGACACATTACTGTGTTTGTCCTTTGGCATATGGTTAAGGTTGTACGCAGAGTGACATACTGTGCAGGGTGAACAGCAGTGGTAGAGAAATGAACTGCTGATTCAGACCACTAGAGACTGTCAACCTGTCAAATCATACACAGTTGTCACCACAGCCCTGTTCACTCACTGGTGTAGCTGCTGTAGTTTAAAATGAAGTGTTCTAGCTGAAGTCAGCATACTTATGCGTGTCATTCTCCTCCAGGCCTTAAGATGGCCCCCTTGTACCTCCTCTGTGATACATCTTCCACATGCAGGAGTGGACAGCTGTGTGTTGGGTAGTTACTGACAGAGATGAATGTGAAGATGTTAATTAGCGAAAAATGTGAGATCTGTTCTTGATCTACAGTTGAATGTGTAATTGTGTCTCAACTTTTTCTGTCGCTTGTACAGAAGTGATTGTTTGTGTATGAATGAGGATGTCTAAGCATGTCTTCACAGATATTATAAAACATCATTAAACTGACTGAAAATGTCTTTGGTGTAAATCAAATTGGCCAAATTAAGCCTTAAAGGGATAGTTCACGCAAAATTTTTAATTCTGTTATTATTTAGTCACCCTCAAGTTGTTCCAAACCTGTATACATTTCTTTGTTCTGCTGAACACAAAGGAAGATATTTGGAAAAATGTTTGTAACAAGCAGATCTCGGCAGCCATTGACTACCATAAATAAATGCTGTGATCTGCTTGGTTACAAACATTCTTCCAAATATCTTCCTTTGTGTTCAGCAGAATTGAAGTCTAAAAATGCCATAAGGTGTCTGTAAGGATCAGTGACTGGTAATTATTTTAATTTAAGAGCAACAGTCAATTGGAGGTTATTAAAAGTATAGGTGAATAAGTTTGTGTGCCAGTTCCCATAGTAAATGCAAATTTTAAATGAGATCTCTAAAATTGAGACTTTAGTTTAACCACTTCAGCTCTTCGTATGCAATATTCGACCCACAGGTGGGGCGCAGAGCTGAAGTGGCTACATTTCCTGCTTCTCCTGTTTTTCAAAGGAACCTAGTTCTCCTCTAGTGTGTCTTCAAAGAGTATACAGGTGCTGGTCATATAATTAGAATATCATCAAAAAGTTTATTTATTTCATTAATTCCATTCAAAAAGTGAAACTTGTATAATATATTCATTCATTACACACAGATGGATATTTCAAATGTTTATTTCTTTTAATTTTGATTATTAAAATTGTCAACTTAGGAAAATCCCAAATTCAGTATCTCATAAAATTAGAATGTTACTTAAGACAATACAAGGAAATATTTTTCAAAAAATCTTGGCCAACTGAAAAGTATGAAAATGAAAAGTATGACCTTGTACAGCACTCAATACTTAGTTGGGGCTCCTTTTGCCTGAATTACTGCAGCAATGCAGCGTGGCATGGAGCTGAGCACTGCTCAGGTGTTAAGATCAGCTCTTCTGCATTGTTGGGTCTGACATATTGCATCTTCCTCTTTACAATACCCCATACATTTTCAATGGTGTTAAGGTCAGATGAGTTTGCTGGCCAATTAAGAAAAGGGATACCTTGGTCCTTAAACCAGGTACTGGTTGCTTTGGCACTGTGTGCAGGTGCCAAGTCCTGTTGGAAAATGAAATCTGCATCTCCATAAAGTTGGCCAGCAGTAGGAAGCATGAAGTGCTCTAAAACGTCCTGACATACGGCTGCGTTGACCTTGGACCTCAGAAAACACAGTGGACCAACACCAGCAGATGACGCGGCACTGAACCTCAAGTAACGTGGATTGTGTGCCTGTCCTCTCTTCCTCCAGACTCTGGGACCCTGATTTTCAAAGGAAATGCTAAATTTACTTTCATCAGAGAACATAACTTTGGACCACTCAGCAGCAGTCCAGTCCTTTTTGTCTTTAGCCCAGGTGAGACACTTCTGACGCTGTCTGTTGTTCAAGAGTGGCTTGACACAAGGAATGCGACAGCTGAAACCCATGTCTTGCATATGTCTGTGCGTAGTGGTTCTTGAAGCACTAACTCCAGCTGCAGTCCACTCTTTGTGATTCTCCCCCACATTTTTGAATGGGGTTTGTTTCACAATCCTCTCCAGGGTGTGGTTATCCCTATTGCTTGTACACTTTTTCTACCACATCTTTTCCTTCCCTTCGCCTCTATTAATGTGCTTGGACACAGAGCTCTGTGAACAGCCAGCCTCTTTTGCAATGACCTTTTGTGTTTGCCCTCCTTGTGCAAGGTGTCAATGGTCGGCTTTTGGACAACTGTCAAGTCAGCAGTCTTCCCAATGATTGTGTAGCCTACAAAAATAGACTGAGAGACCATTTAAAGGCCTTTGCAGGTGTTTTGAGTTAATTAGCTGATTAGAGTGTAGCACCAGGTGTCTTCAATAATGAACCTTTTCACAATATTCAAATTTTCTGAGATACTGAATTTGGGATTTTCCTAAGTTGTCAGTTATAATAATCAAAATGAAAAGAAATAAACATTTGAAATATATCAGTCTTTGTGTAATGAATGAATATTAAATACAAGTTTCACTTTTTGAATGAAATTAGTGAAATACATTTTTTGATGACCAGCACCTGTACAATGTTTCAAACTTTGCTCAGATTTCTCAGGATACCAAAGTCTTGTTTACAAGAGATATCAATGAGTGGTAGCATACACCTCAGTAGCATTGCAGGAAGTATAATTACACTTATAGCATCCCTGCTGTACATTAGCCTATGCTCTGATTGCCACTCTAATCAGTGACTGATTAAGTCCTCTGTTCAAAGCGCCAGGTCTGTGTGAGTCACTGGCCTTGCTGTACTCTCTCCTGGGCCCCTTGGGGCCTCTCTGATTGGGTTTTAATTTGCCGGTCAGGGGTTGGCACTGGTGTTTATAAGCTCAGCGACTGGTTGAGTTATGTACAGCGCCGCTTCGTGCTATTGATCTGTAATTTCCACAACAAGGTCATTGTAAGGGGAGACAAGGGAATGGATTAATCAACAACCAATATAATGCCATCACTGCACCAAGAGTTACCTGCAGACATTAAACATTTCCATCAAAGATCCTGTTTAATTGCTTTACTAATGACATCTGGGAGGAGTTTTGTGTACATGTTCAAAGTGTCAAAAAGAACTGGTGACAGAATTAATTCATTTTTAATTTTAGAATTATATTATGTTATATTATATTATAATAAATTAATATAATATATAGCTTTTTCGTCAGAACAAACTACTAAATGTCTGATTCTGGCACATCTGCAGGCCTTTAACATTAAAGGTGAAATGTGTAGTATTTATGAGGATCTATTGATAGAAATGCAATATAATATAATATACTATGTTTTCAGTGGTGAATAAAGACCTTGCATAATGTACCGTTATGTTTTTATTACCTTAGAATGGGTGGTTGGAATTCATAACCTCACCGCTAGATGCTGATCAAATTTACAAACTGCAGCTTTAAAGAACATTCAGGTGCATTGCAAATTGTAAATTTAACGATTCATATGTGAGGCAAAATATTGATGATGTGTCAGAGAGATTGGGTGTTTGATGGTGACTCAGAAGCAGTTGCCCTGGAGGTCTTTCTCTTATCTGTTTGGTCTCAGTCTGAGGTGGATTTTTTTTTACAATTCGAATTTACATACAGCCTGGGTTTTACCATACAGCCAGATGACCATCACTATAGTGTGCTGTGCTCTGATGAGCACTTGGTCTGAGAACTCTGTCATCATCTCCTCCCAAGGCCTAATGGGAATTACAGTGTGTGTTTGAGAAGGGCACAAGGACATGTATTTTCTAATAGAGCGTGTCATAAGCACAATGTAAAGGTGTGAGGCGGTGTGTGTGTGTGTCATGTTAAAATCTGTTGCTCAGCAAGGGTAGAAAGACAGATGATGAGCCCTGAGTGAAGTGACAACACATTCCTCCTGTCATTCCTCTCTCATCTCATCACCTTCTCCACTCAATCCTCCTCTCCTCACCAGAACGCACAGATGCCCTCCACCTGGGTCGTCAAGGTCCCGTATACGCCTCCCTCTGCTTTCTCCTGCTCTCTCTCACACCTCTACCTGCTCCGCTTCTCTTTCTTTATACCCTCCTTCTCCTATTCTCTACTTCCCTCATATTTCCTCATTTCTCCACTCTCATACATCCCAATTAGCTACATGTTCGCATCGCTCCATTTTCTCCTGGGCCGTATCTCCTTGCAATTGGCTTTCTCTCTGCTTCCCTGATTCTCTCCAAAGTGATCCTTCATGATGATCATCTGGCATGTTCATATGAACAATTTACGGGAAACACACCGTGCCTCTTAAAGAGTGCAAAAATAGGAATTATTATGTACGTAGGCCATTCAGGATGAGGTTCGCAAGCTATATTGAAGAAAAACACACAGGCCACTTATTGTGAGAAAATGACTTTTAATCATGAGTTACGGTAGAGCAAGCAAATGTTCTGGTTGTTTATGAACTCTCACCCTGCATCCGAAATCTTCCCACTGTTTAGTATGCAAAACAGTACGCCGATAGAGTAGTTTGTCCGAATACATAGACTGCATCTGAAAATTGAAAAATACTGCCTTCGATGGATGCATTCCAAGGTAAGAAGGCATCGAGGCATGTCTAAATCCAAAGTTTGTTTCAATTCCTTTGATATCCCACAATCCTGTGCTTTGCATTCTGTGACAGTTGAGCTAAAAAATAAAGATGCCATCAGAAAGTTGTGGTTGGTGGTCAGTTTGTGTAAATGTACGTTTTTGACCAACGGTTTCCACTTTTGATGTAATTTGACTATTGTTGTAAATGAATCATAGGTAGGTGAAACAGTAGGTGAAAAGTCCCCGGATGACCTACTATTTCCGCCGAGATTATGAAATGCGCATTCCATTTATTTGGCCTATTTCATATGCACCGTCAGTCTTTTGGACTTACAATGGCTGCCACATGTCCATTAAATCCATGAGAGCGTAGGATGTCCCATTTGTCGTTTTCAGTTTTAGAAGGGTGCTCGCAAGCGCCCCTTTTGCAGTCGATATGTGTCCTCGATGTACACTTTTCCCGAGCCCGCAATGAGGCCCTGTTCCAAATGGAACCTTAAACACTTGCGGTTCAACTCTTCCTATGAGTCCGCACTTTTGTGAAATAAGGTCACAAGACTGAAAATGCATATGAAGTTTGGGACAGGGCCTGAAACGAGCTCCGCAGAAGTCTTCTTCTCGACAGTCAAAGCAGCGCTACGTCACAAGAGTGCGCGAGTGTTTAGGGTGCCATTTGGAACCAGGCCGGCCCTTTACTCTCCCATGACGCCATGGGAGGGGATGAATGAAACTGACGCTGGTTGGTCACATGACAGTAGCAAAATGGTGGATGTAGTACATCCGAATTTCATTCCTACTACCTATATTCATACTAAATAGAGTATACTTTTTTTAATGGTTGCAAAGTAAATTCAAATTTAACACGTACTCAGACAGTACACGATTTCGGACGCAGCATCAGACTAGTAAGGTGCAGAACTACTTTCAACTAGTTCGAAAAAAATTTAAGTGTATTTATTTAATTCCCTTATGTCATTCCAAACATATAAGGCTTTCTTCTGTGGAACACAAAAGAAGATACTTTTTTAGGCTGTTTTCATATTTTGGGGACGTTTACGTAAACCATTTGCATGCGTTCAAAAATAGTGGCATGTTTTTGTACTTTTTTATGTGACAACTAACAGAACTCTAAAGGGAATTCATTTAATGGCAGCTTTTCTGAGAGATGAGCATTGAGTAAGCTAAAACACCTCTTAAAATCGTTGACCAACAACTAGTCTTCCATTTTGGCCTATCCCTTTCTCAGACAATGACTTATGGCCTTTGAGTGTCTGATCCCTTCAGAGTCCTTTTGAGACCTGGGACAGTTGCAGCAGGCTGGATGTGGGCCTGCTGATGTTGGGGTGATGCTGAGCGAGTGGCTGGAGGGTAGATGAGATGTGATATCATTGACAGAGGACAGTATGATGTAGTGCTGAACTGCTGCTTCACTATAGCCACACAAGCCTTGAGGCTACATGGACCTGGTGACAGTAACTGAATGTGATTGAGTGAGCGTGTGTGTATGTGTCTGGTAGGCAATATACACATCATATGTTCATACAGAAGGAGATTCGTGCCCCGTTACGGACCCTATGAAATCAAAATCATGTGGCTAGTAGTTCATTCTACTGTATTTGTTTTAATGTTGATGCAAACATTTTTATAACCATAGCAAATTATGTTTCATGGCTGTGACACACTGGCTACTCGAAAAAGAGCTGAATGATATGTCTGACCCAACTTCCTGTTTCAATAGGATGTACATCAATAGAAGGGGGGGGAAATCTGATTGTAAGAATAGATGGGATATTTAAGTCTATTATTCAGTTAATTTATATCTTGTCCACTAGATGGCAACAATTAAACAAAATGGCTAATATGATCTTCGTTTCCTCACTAGCTCCATCTCCGTGATTCATTTATCTTTATTTTTGCCCTTTATTCTTTTGTTCATTTGTCCTTTATGTCTGCTCATCTGTTTATCCCTTTCGCTATATATCTGTCATTTGAGTTTAATGACGTTTTCTCTGCACGGCTCAATGCAGGTGGAGGCAGTTGTGTATGTGTGTGAGATATCTTTGGGCTACTCTGACAGCCGTGCTGAAGGCCTGTCATTAGTGACCTTTCTCCAGCTGGACTGAGTTGCTCCTCTTTCAACCTGCAGGAGGCTGTTCTGTTTCTGTTCTCCCACCAGAAAGAATGAGAGAGAGAAAGAGATTTGGTGATGTATTAAAAAAGAGTGACCAAGATCACTGAAGTGTCGCGGTTTACGGTTTAGGTGCAAGAGAAACCAGTAGACAAACAGAGAAAACTGAGACCAATACAAGGATGGTGTTTAGGGGATTGTTTTGGTGTCTTTCTTGCTCCCATCCAGGTCGACTGTACTCTCCTATGATGCTGGTTACACTTCCCGTGTAACGATCCTGTGGCAATCAAATGTATGTGTTTGTTTAGTAGGTATAGGACACAAGAATGTGTTAAGCTGAACTTTCCTCTGTCACATGAGAAGCTCATGATAAGCTTATAGCCATAAATGCTAAATACAGTGAAACCGTAACTGGGAAATAACTGTTGATATGCTGTGAACAATTTAATGCATTATAATGCAAAACAATTTTTTTTTATTAACCCTACACTTTTAAATGCTAGTGTCACATCTCATGGTCAAAGGTCAAATGTCAATTATGTTGCCTATATTCAGTGCTTACTTCTTGTCTTTCCAAACCAGAAGTACTTTCTTCCTTTGATGGAACACATATGGAAATATTTATCAAAATGTCTGAGCTTCTCCGTACAAGGAAAGTGGTGATATATACTGCCATGCTCCAAATAAGAAAAACAGTACCATATGTTAGTCACACATTTCCAAAAGCCATACGACAACAAACGTGTATGAGGAGCAGGTTGCAGTTTAATTTAAAGGTGCCCTAGAATGAGTTGAAACAATATTTTAAATTGTTCTCTGATATCTACATGTGACTTATTTAAGGGCAAAAAACTGCCCAGATATGGTTTTACAGGTCTATCTACAACCCTAGAAATTGTCCCTAGAATGAAATGGTCTGTTTTTGCCTTATTTGGAAGGGCGATGAATATTAATGTTGAGTTCTGCTCTGATTGGCTGTTTCACTGAGGCTAATATCAGACAGATTTTGTCTTATCTACTTTTGTTGTACAAAAAAAGCAGCATAGACATTCTGCAAAGTTTCCTTCATATAATTTTAACTTGTTTTAGTGAACTATTCATTTAAATGTTTGAGCAAAAGTGAAAAAAGGTCAGTTTTCTCTCAAGTCAGTTTTTTTTTCTTTTATGTTCATGGTCAGCCTGATATTCCTCAGCTTTTTAAACAACATTTTTCTGTTACCATGACATCACATCTCTGTCCTTCCTCTTCATCCCTGTCTTTTCTATCTTGGTCTCTCCTTTCACTCATCTACTGTTTTCTTTACTTCCCTTTTTTCTACATAGCTGGCTAGTGATTCTTTTTTTGAGGTCTGAAAAAGCTAAAGTGTTCATCTCTCTGCATACCCGCATTTTTAAATTGTCTGTCTATTTGGCTGTGCCACACACTCACTCTTTCTCTCTTTAAAAGTGGGTAAAGAGTGCACTTTAGGAAGACCTCTCTCTGTGCAATGTTAACATGGTCAAGTTCACTTGTATCTTTGCATGCATTTAGATTCATTAGGACATATGAACCAGACAGCTTTTTATCTTCAAAATCATATAAGGTACTTTTTTAACACACTCAGAATGCAAATTGCTTCCTGAGCAATTCATCTCTCAGTCTCATTCCAGAGTGCCTATGTATACATAATGTTCCTTTCCTGAAATAGAAGTCAGGAATTATGTTGTACACAAGTATAAGCCAGGGTTTTTTTGTGTGTGTTTTTCAAACTGTATTATTATTATTATTATTATTATTATTATTATTATTATTATTATTATTATTATTATTATTATTATTATTATATGTTATGGTGTGTTAAATTTGCTTTCATTTAAAAGAATAACTATGTTTCACTTGTTTTTTCATAACAGTATGCATTTAATCAATCACATTGGCATTATATATAATATAAACTTAGGCCTAATTGTTTTTGTTGTTTTTCTCAGAGAATATATGTGAAAATATTGAGCTGTCCTTAGTATATGGGTTGTTTATTTTTGATCGTCCTCGGCAAAAAAAAAATTAAGCAACTCAACTGTTTTCAAAACTGATGATAATAATAAGAAATTATAGAATGATTTCTAAAAGATCAGGTGACACTTAAGGCCATCACAGGGTTACATTTAAAATTATATAAAAATAAAAATGTTTTAAAATATATTAAAATAGAAAACATTTATTTCACAATATTACCATTCCACTGTATTTTTTATCAAAATGCAGCGTTGCTAAGGGTATGTTTACACGACAACAATCTACTACCCCAAAACACGTAATGCGCATGACGTCACCTTTTTCAAAGATTGGCGTTTTTTTTTTGTTTACGTGGAGACTGTAATGGTATCGTTTTCAACACCTTGCACTTTGAAACCCATGTTAAAAAGCTTTGCATTTTCAGGCCGCCAAAACGCCGCTGTCATGTAAATGAAAGGCTTAAACTCCAAAAAGTTTTCCATTTTCAGTTAAAAATGGTGTCGTGTAAACATTCCCTCTAGAGACTTCCAGAAAGATTAAAAAATCTTACCGACCCCAAACATTTGAACTGTGTATGTGAAACAATGTTCACTTCTGTAATTTGATATATTTGAAAATGAAACATGATACTTTATTATATGTAAGTAAGTGTAAGGCAGGGTTGTTGTTTTTTTCCCCCAAGGAATTATTTGGGTCTCTAAAAGTGGCCATTACTAGAATGGATAAAAAAGAGCTTGGTGACAATCTTTGAAAGACATTGATACTTTTAAGACTTTATTATGCTTGACAACCAAAAGTACCCATCCAATCTAGCTCTCCAACTATAATCCTGTCCCTCATAAATTCAGTCAAGTGTACATAGTAGGCTACTTGTTCACAATTATTGCCACCAGGAGTGACTATAGGGCTTGAGATGTTAGACCTTCATGCTGACTCAACCCCAAAGCAGCCATTGCCCCCGGTATCTGATGAGCATGTGTTTACACGCGTGACTGCATTTGGGTTTTAGCCTGTTTCTACTCGATTATTCTTTACATTTTCTAATAATGCACATGTAATTTAATATGTGCATGTTCAACCATATTTTTCACAACATCTCACAAATTGTGTAATGTGCATGTCTGTTTGCTGCATTAATGTGTAGTATACACACAGATATTGGGAGAGAGATTGTGAGATGCTCATCAGGCTGAGTGACAAGCGTGTGTGTGTCTGTGACACTGGCGGTGTTATTACCGAGGGATCAGAAGTGAAGATTGTTCCGTTTCCCATCAGCAGTTACCAGAGTATCGATCTTTTCTGTCAACACACCACTCCTATACTCTGTTTACTGAGGATACACACCTCATGTGCTGAGTGCGGGCTGTATCTGCATGCAACAGGGGCTGTCGAGTGTTTACAGTATTTAAACAAACAGTCTCAAACGTTAGACGTGCACGATCATGTACTGTATACACACAGAAGAAATACTTACACAAACAAATTTCTCTTCCCTGTGATCACACGCCACTTGTGCATTGAACACGGTATACAAAATTCACACCTCCCCAAAGAGGGCTATAATACCTGGAGAAAGCTTTCTGTTAATGTTTGAATTCATCTGAATTGGAGGACCCGGAAGTATTTAAACCTTTCAATCTTTCCTCAGCTTGTTTTTAGCTGCAAACTGTTACATCATGATAACCACTTTTGGGAGTAACACATTACAAATACACTTTATTAATCAGACTTTATTAACTAATGTCTTTTCTACTGACCTTGTATAACCCAATTCAACCATTCCAGTAAGCAACAAATATTTTAGATCAGGGGTGTCCAATATCTGTCCTGAGGGCAGAGTTTAGCTCCAGCCTTTGTGAATAAAAACAAGTAAGAAAGAGTAAAGCAAAAGTAATGTAAGATTACTTTCCAAAAAATTAACTAACTGACTAACTAACTAACACAATAGTTACTTTTTTTAGGGAGTAAATATCATAACGCATTACTTTTAAAAGTGTTGACTTTACTACTCCATTTCAGACTTTTTAGTGCCTTTGAGAAATAAAACTGTCAAAATATTTCCTTTAATATAAGGAAATGTTTGCATTTAAATGTTGCTTGCAAAACCTTTTATTTTACCAGAATACAGATATTTTCAATGTTCGTCAATGGAAAAAAAAAAATTTTTTTGCTCCCATATGGTGTAGTTACAGCATCTGCCAGCAGAAGATAACTGGGTCACACTAAACAGCAAACCTTGACCTCTTAGCCCTTACACATATTGCAATCGCAGTATCACTACCATCACCCACATAAAATAGACATGCTCACACACAATTATCATAATCATAATCAATCTCTTTATTATACAGTCCAGTTATTTCCCCCTACTTACTCATTGTCATCAAATTATTTTTGTGTCAATGGGTTTGCAATGAACACTTATTAATAAATGCACACTGGTTTCACAGACAAGGCTTAGTCCCAGAATAAAATACATGTATTGAGGTTTTAACTGAAAACAACTTGCACTGACATATCTTAAATGTACTATATTACCAAGTATTGGGACACCCCTCCAAATCATTGAATTTAGGTGTTCCAATCACTTCGATGGCCAAAGGTGTATAAAATCAAGCACCTAGGCATGCAGACTGCTTCTACAAACTTCTTTGAAAGAAAGGATCGCGCTCAGGAGCTCAGTGCAGAATTCAAGCGTGGTACCGGGATAGGTTGCCACCTGTGCAAGTGGTAGACCGTGTAAAATCACAGAGTGGGGTCAGCGCATGCTGAGGCACACAGTGCATTTCTGCAGAGTCAATAGCTACAGACCTCCAAACTTTGTGTGGCCTTCGGATTAGCTCAAGAACAGTTTGTAGAGAGCTTCATGGAATGGGTTTCCATGGCCGAGCAGCTGCATTTAAGCCTTACATCACCAAGTGCAATACAAAGAGCTGGATGCAGTGGTGTAAAGCACGCTAGCACTGGATTCCAGAGCAGTGACTTTTCTGGAGTGAGAAATCATGGTTCTCTGTGAGGCAATCCGATGGACGAGTCTGGGTTTGGCGGTTGCCAGGAGAACGATACTTGTCTGACTGCATTGTGCCAAGTGTAAAGTTTGGTGGAGCGGGGATTATGGTGTGGGTGGTTTTTCAGGGGTTGGGCTTGGCCACCTAGTTCCAGTGAAACAAACTCTTAATGCTTCAGCATACCAAGACATTTTGGACAATTTCATGCTCCCAAATTTGTGGGAACAGTTTTGGGATGGCCCCTACCTGTTCCATCATTACTGCGCTCCAGTGCACAAAGCAAGGTCCATAAAGACATAGGTGAGCTAGTTTGGTGTGAAGGAACTTGACTGGCCTGCACAGAGTCCTGACCTCAACCCGATAGTACAACCTTGGGATTAATTAGAGCGGAGAATGCAAGCCAGGCCTTCTTGCCCAACATCAGCACCTGACCTCACAAATGTGCTTCAATAGAATGATCAAAAATCCCCATAAACACACCCCTAAACCTTGTGGAAAGCCTTCCCAGAAGAGTTGAAGCTGTTGTAGCTGCAAAGGGTGGACCAGCTCCATATTAAACCCTACGGATTAAGAATGAGATGTCATTAAAGTTCATGTGCATGTAAATGCAGGCGTCCCAAAAATGTTAAAAATATAGTGTATGTCAGTGCCATTGTTTTGTCTCAAGATACACATTAGTAATGTTTTTTCTCTAAGGCACATTTATAAAAGCTACTTTTAGTGTCCTAATTGAACTAAGGCCTAAACCTGGCTTAATATAAACCTTGTCTGTGAAACCAAGCCCTGAGCAATTAAAATAACACACTTAATGCAATAATTTTATTTTGTAGAAAATGAGAGTGCTTTCCCATTTACATGCAAAATAATGACGCAATACTATTTTATGTTGTTATAATATGGGGCCTCATGAATGGTAGCGATGGCCCTGAGTAAGGGACACATTTTGTGCAGAAATGTAATACTTATCGATTAGTGTTTAGAACTAATCTTTTACTTCATGGTATTAATAATAAAACCACCTCAAAGCATGACCTGTGCACTCAAGCTCTCTTCTGTTCTTCTAGGTATCTCATCACGACACATACAAGTTCTCTTTCTCACCATATCTCTCTTTACACATCTCTTTGCACATGCTTCTGATTCATTTCCTAGTATGAAAACAAGGTGATAGGCCCGTTTAGTGGTGTGACCTTCTGTGAAAGAAAATTATGTAGATCGTTGTGAGAGTAAAATATGCTCACTTAGTCAATTCTTCTTCTATATCTTAAATATTTTCTTATATATTTTTTTTTATTCTATTCTAGGCCTATCTACTAATGGGTTCAGTGCCTCTGCATGACACTACATCAGCTGTCTGTATTGGCTCTGGTCTTCTAGCTCATATTCAACATCTCAAAAACGTGAAAAAGATCCACATTTACAGTGATAGTAGAGAGCTCATATAACAGGAAACTTCTGGTTATTTAAAATATACTCTGGTAGAACATTTGTTGTTTTATGATACCTTGAGCATTATTTACAAGGGTTCTTGTATTTTTTATTGATTTGATTTTATGCATAACAGTCATAATTGTTCAGATTAAAAATAAAGTTAATTGTCTTAGGTAAATTAAAGTGATTTACGTAAATGGTCTCACATCCTGTTTGTGTTTTATGTAGCTGGGGAAAAAATATGTCTTCATAATTGTAAATATATTCAGGCAAATACTGTGTTTAAAAAATGGTTTATTTCTGAAACTGCTTCTTTTTAACGCTGTTAAAGTTGGAGGTAGTTTTATTATAAAAATAAAAACTTTTTTGAGAAACAATTAGATTTTGCACCATATCTCAAAATGTCATGATTAGACACAGACAGACAGACAGACAGACAGATAGACAGATAGATAGATAGATAGATAGATAGATAGATAGATAGATAGATAGATAGATAGATAGATAGATAGATAGATAGATAGATAGAAAGAAAGATGAAAGGATTTTTTTTTTTTTGTAACCTAATAATGCCAATAAAATGTAATATCTCTGCATGAAAGGATCACTTTGGCTTGTTAGATATGGCTTTTTTTTGGTCTTTCAATACCATCTTGAGGTCTCAGATATGGCAATGAGCGTATATGCAGCTGATTCTAGAGTAGCACCATAACAGAAGTAAATACTCGAAGTAAATATTACACGACTTGCTCTTTGGACATAGTGTCTCTTCCTCTTTTCTCCCCAGTCCCGAACTCTCCATCTCAGGAGAATCCTCTCTCTCCCACTTTCGTTTCCTTCTCCCCGATCCTCCATCTGCCTCCTATCAGGCTGTCTCTCTTTATTATAGACCGCCTGCGTCTCTCACCTTGTCCCCTGAAAACCCCGCCTCGCGAATTAGACCCAGAGAGAGACGGAGTGAGTGAACAACCGAACCGATAGAGGATCGAGAGAGCAGCCAAAACCAGCGAAAGTGATGACAGGTTATTTTTCACCAGCCCTCCCTAGGCAGCGCAATGCTGTTTTCTCTTCTCCTCTGACACATGGAAGATTTAATCTAGCCATCTCTGGGCGGCCCTTCCGCTCCTGTAACCAAATGAAAGCCATGATTACACGCGTTACAGGCGGAGGGGGGTCTGGAGGCCTCGGCGCCAAAAAAAAAGGCCAGAGCAGCAGATTCGCCGGGCTCGGCAGGGTGATTCAGAGTGCTCGCGTGGGTGCACATGTGCGGACGTGTCTGCGTGTAAAGCATCGTCTTTATTGTTATGGAGGTTTATTGTTTGTGTGCCAGGTGGGAGACATCTTGAACCATAAAAGTGAATCGCACACCGAGGAGGACTCACACGCTGCCGCTTTAAATGATTATTCTAATGACCTCCCTCCTCATCTAAATCCTCCCTTACTCCCATCCTATTCTGAATGAGAACCACTTTGACTAATATTACATGCAGCAGGGCACATGCACAGCCTTCTATTTTTATATGCAATGTCACATGAGTCATAACAAGTTTATGGTGCTGTAAGCTTGAAATTATACCTTGTGGAGACTCTGTGGCCTTATGTGTAATTGCTGTGACAAGGTATGACACATCAAGAGAGGGCACAACTTTTTCCATTAATTTAATTGGTTCATAGTTAAACATTTGCTGAAGAGCAAAGTGATTCTGGGATTTCTGCAGTTTTGCCTTCAAGGAGTCTACTGACTGTCTCTTTAAGAGTCAAGTGAGTCCTATATCACTGCATGCAATATTTATTCTATTGCTCTGCAAGTCCTTAATGGCTATTTTCCCAGCCAGCTGAGTGCACTATAACTCCAGCGCAAAGCAAAAGGGAACATGGAAATCAGAGGGATATTTTATGTTTACATAAGAATGTCTAATCGGAGAATGCATTTCGGATAAAAGCCTCTCATACTTTTTTGTTGAGTTTTATGTTTGCAAACTCTGATTAGGACGTATGATTTTTCAGATTTTGTCTGAAAATGCACAATTGGAATAATTTAACCTTATTGTCACTGGCTTTGAGAGCAAAGCATTCATTATTTTAAGTGCTCAGTGCTCACTGTATGATTGTCTCCTCATTAACTTGATTAGCCCTCCTCCTTCTCTCGGGTCATTTTGACCCAAAACTCATTTAAATAATTTTTTTGAGTGTTCATCTGAGTGGTCCAAGACCCTAGGACTTTTGTTGCACTTGAACCACGAATACACACAAAAAATTGACTGGATTCGAGGAGTTCTGTGGTTGAAATTTAAAAAGTAACATCCTTCCCTCACGGGTCAATTTGAACCCTATAGGAATAAATGGAATGCAAGGAATGCTTCAATACTCAAAGAAAAAGCCTAAAAATGCTCAAAACTAAAAGTGCTAAAAACTTTACCAGAAAATGATTTTTGGAATGTCTACTTGTTTATCTGAATGCATATGGAAGTGATATACACACTTTATGGCGTGTATATGACACGCTTTTGGGTAGGGTGGGGGTGTGGGGGATTCGTACGTATAATACGCCATAAAGTGCGTATCATATGCACGCCAAAAACGGCGTACCATATGCACGCCAAAACTCATTTTTGGCGTATACATTCTATGAGATTGCACACTCGTACTATTGATATTGCTTTTCTGTTTATTCATTGAATTCATTGTATTCAATTCATTGTAATTGTTCATCCTTACATTCAAAATCGAGTTGCAATTCTGCATCCTGTTTGCTACCTCAGTTCAAAATCAAATTGGAATTTAAAATAGATTCTGAATGGTAAACAACCGTACTGAATACACACCTTTCCTCTGCTGACACAGAATAAATTGTTTAAAGCAGTGACACCGATGTTCACCTTGTCCTTGTATGTCCCTGCTGGGGTGGACTCAAGCCAAACTCTTTTAAAATCATATTATTGAATTGCCTACTGGACAGAAACTATATTTCTGACGAGCCACCAACAGGCCGCCAATAACAGACTAATGTGATTTGTCAAATTGCATTTACAACGCTTTACATTCTTGATTGGATTACCACCAGCAAAAAATGGGTTTCAGCTCTCTCCTAATCAAGTTAATCATCACTTTCACCTCAAAATGTGTAAAATGAAAAGGGAACGAGGTTCATTAAATATACAGTGCACCAACCTCAAGTTTTAATATGATTAGTATCAATCTTTCATTTTGGAAAAGGAAACACGCTTGCAGCAATATCAGTTATGCCTCCCAATCCTGTTTGGAATCGAAAACAGTTTTGCTTGGAGGATTATTTGCAGTCAATTGAGTCTGTATTTAGTTACACAACTGCAAAGCAGAGGCACTTCTGTGAGAAGCTTGCTTTTTAGTTCTCCATAAACAAACAATAACTAAGGAATGCTTGGAGTTATGGAGGTTCCCAGGGAAAACATGTCATTTGCAAGGTGATAAATATTTTAGTGTGCTAATTACTTTGGTTGTTAACTTCTCCTTTTGAGAACTGAAGTGTTTGCATGCTAATTGTTCTTTAATGACTGTGTTCCGGGTAGTCTTACTCAGCTGGGAGGGATCTATACTTACCTTGATTTTCTTTTCTTCCCATCTTTTGGACAGACATGCGTTTTGTTTTATCATGTACTAGAGGTGTTTTCCTGCACTAGCAGCCAGGCATTGAGAGCCAGCTGGCACCAGCACACACACCGTCACGCCTAGCATGTCACTGACACACCTCTCTTTCTCTCTCCTCTGTTTATTTCTTTATTTACACCATTCTCGCTTCATGATGCCGGGAGATGGAAGCACCATAGGCAACAGAATGATGCAACAAGACCTGCGGGATGTGGAGTGTGACAGGACATTCCTCACAGGGAAGCTGTCACAAGACAACATCTGTCCTGACGCTCCACTAACCTGGCTTTCATTGTTCATCTACAGCATCAGGCGACTGTCATCTATCTATCTATCTATCTATCTATCTATCTATCTATCTATCTATCTATCTATCTATCTATCTATCTATCTATCTATCTATCTATCTATCTATCTATCTATCTATCTATCTATCTATCTATCTATCATCATCTCCAGTATGTCTATCTTTGAGATGGGTCAGGTTATTATTCAGGTTATGTTATGCACTCACCTAAAGGATTATTAAGAACACATGTTCAATTTCTCATTAATGCAATTATCTAATCAACCAATCACATGGCACGGGCCGATCTGAGTATTTCACAATCTGCTCAGTTACTGGGATTTTCACGCACAACCATTTCTAGGGTTAACAAAGAATGGTGTGAAAAGGGAAAAACATCCAGTATGCGGCAGTCCTGTGAGCGAAAAAATCTTGTTGATGCTAGAGGTCAGAGGAGAATGGGCCGACTGATTCAAGCTGATAGAAGCCACAACACGCACAACCTTGAGGCAGATGGGCTACAACAGCAGAAGACCCCACCGGGTACCACTCATCTCCACTACAAATAGGAAAAAGGCTACAATGAGCTCACCAAAATTGGACAGTTGAAGACTGGAAAAATGTTGCCTGGTCTGATGAGTCTCGATTTCTGTTGAGACATTCAGATGGCAGAGTCAGAATTTGGCATAAACAGAATGAGAACATGGATCCATCATGCCTTGTTACCACTGTGCAGGCTGGTGGTGGTGGTGTAATGGTGTGGGGGATGTTTTCTTGGCACACTTTAGGCCCCTTAGTGCCAACTGGGCGTTGTTTAAATGCCACGGCCTACCTGAGCATTGTTTCTGACCATGTCCATCCCTTTATGACCACCATGTACCCATCCTCTGATGGTTACTTCCAGCAGGATAATGCACCATGTCACAAAGCTTGAATCATTTCAAATTGGTTTCTTGAACATGACAATGAGTTCACTGTACTAAAATGACCCCCACCAGATCTCAACCCAATAGAGCATCTTTGGGATGTGGTGGAATTGGAGCTTCATGCCATCAACTGCAATGCTATCCTATAAATATGGGCCAACATTTCTAAAGAATGCTTTCAGCACCTTGTAGAATCAATGCCACGTAGAATTAATGCAGTTCTGAAGGCGAAAGGGGGTCAAACACAGTATTAGTATGGTGTTCCTAATAATCCTTTAGGTGAGTGTATAAGTACATATAATTTTCCAAAATGTGTTTTGGTTTGTTTAAATAGTTATGTCATCTAAAGACACTTGATTCTCAGCAGAAACAAAAAAGATAAAAAAAAATAAGATTGAGAAAAGATTCAGAATACAGAATCTCAGGGGGGTCTAACGCTATTTCATGCATTCTGACTTATTTACACTGTTAAAGAGTTGGATTCTCATGCTAAACATGACCAAAAAATTGATGTATTTCTGTGCCAAATACACAATACAGTTTGTTTTTCCGGAGCAGCAACAGAGTTCTGCAATTGTGTTTGTTTGTTCCCGGTCATGAGTAGAAACCGCAGGCGGTGAGTGAAACTGCATCAAATGTCTGTTTTGTTGGCAAGTGCATATAATATCAACAACACGGATGTATAGTGAATCGGAAGTTATCCAGGGATAATGCCATGATGTTTGTTTGTGTGCGTGTGTGTGTGTGTGTGCTCGTGACTCTTTAGATCCACCCGCTTCACGCCTGCACAAGCTCGGCTGTTTTTGGAAAGAATCGGTACAGCGTATCTGTCTTTTATAAACATATGATAAAACTAAAGACTCTATAAGTACTCAAGTTTTCACCCTCTACTCTTAATGCATCGTATTTCCTTCTGGAACATCAGTGAATGTTTGAAACTTGTTTAATAGTTGTATTCTAGTCCCTCACATTGTCCTCAATGTGAAAAGATGGATCTCAAAATCATACAGTCAGTGCTGGAGAGGTTTCAAGTATGCAAAAGATGCTGGAAAACTGAAGAATTTGTAGCATCTGAAGGATTTTTCTGAAGAATGTTGGCCAGTTTAACTGCTCAGGACAAACAAGGGACTCATGAACAACCATCACAAAACAAAAAACCTTGCGGATCATCCAGATAAAGACACATTAAGAAGCAAGAATGCATACAGTTTTTGAATGGGGTCATTTTTATAAATTCAGCTTTTGTCAGCTATTGTCTTCTGGACTGTAAACATCTTTTATGTAAAATATCTCATTCAGGACAGTAAAAATAACAAGCATTTTTGTATGCTCCTCTTATTTTGTTGAAATTATTCAAATTTTCTGCAAGGGGTTTGTTAACTTTTGAGCATGACTGTACCCATCCATCCATCCATCCATCCATCCATCCATCCATGTGTGTGTGTGCGTGTGTGCTTCGTTTTCATCAAATTCTCTGTCATTTGATTTCAACTAGTGTTTTCAGAGTTTTGGTTCGATTTTCTGAATCAGCAATTAAATTCAAAGCGGTCATAATTGTGCAATGAATGTATATTTGCATGTTTTAATTTTCCAGCACTACTTTTAAGGCACTTAAGCCAGCAAGTACATTTCGCTTCTCAATTTTAGTGGGTTTTTCTTTGTTTTTCTTTTGTATTTTTACAGTGAACCACTGCAGTCTTGTGGGTGGCTGAACTTACTAAAGCTGTGACTACAGCTCTTCTTTTGAACACTCTTTTGATAAAGTGAATAGGTGACTTGCTGACTCCAGACCAGCATGCTGTCTGCTCCTGTTGAGATATAGCTGTAAAATAAAGGTGCTGATATACTGTTTATTCTCTTTGCTCTCACCATAACAGCAGGTGTCTAGTGGTGGGCACACAAAATATCTGCGACTCAATAATAATGTTTTTTTTACACATCACTTTACCAGCTTCAGGTCTGATGTCACTGACCAAAAAAACCCTTCCCCTTCATAGGATGGCATCCAATTTAATGAACTCTTCAGCTCAACACGTATTCTCCTATGCTTTGTTATCGCTGTTTCTTTCAAATGTCAAGCTCGTCTTTTGTTGTTTAGTTCGCCATGTCTCTTTTTCTGCTAAAACCTGCTCAGTGATCTCATTTATTAAATGTCATGTAAGAACTGCGCTGGCGCAGAATGAGTGCTGTCAGAAAAATGAGAGCCGCGCGGGCCTCAGACGCCACATCCCATCAAAATGTTCAAACTCTGAGCTATATGTTTTGAGCAAAAGCATATGCTTCCTAAGTTTCGTGGCGCCAATGTCATAGGCAGATTTTCCCGTGTAACCTATTCACGATGCGCCATAGGTTTCCTACAGAAAATGTGACAAAAGTTACAGATCATGTCAGTCTGATTTTGACATAGATTGAAATAACTAGACCAGTTCTATTACATTTTGCTATTTTAGCTTCATTTGTCAAAATCCCGTTAAAATTTCGACAAAAAACACGTCGTAAAAAATTAATAAAAACTGGCCTTTTCATGAACCATACCTACATACAGGCCTATATATGTACAGTAAAACACCATCAGACTTACAAACATTGCTACTGAAAAATAAATCGATGCAACACCTTCGTGTATGTAGGCTAACTAATTACAAAAATATGTACTTTTTTATTTTTATTTTTTTTTATAAAATAAAAAATACGACGGGACTTCTTTCAGCAACGTCTTTTACTATTAAACAGAAAAAAGGTTAGGCTACTATATATTTTTTCTTCTTTCAAACAAGCAACAAAAGTTTTAGACTGTAAACGTAGCCTATGTCATTTCTTGTAGAATTTAAATAAAATGTTGATGCAAATAAATTATATGGTAATTCATACTTTTACGTTCAAAGCCTATTTATTGTCCATTAAATCTAATATATTTTTGCGGTAGCATTTCTACATTCTTTTTCTATTAGAATGACTTTTTAACACAATAGTCCTCCTTGCTTAAAGTTGGCTTGTCCATCTGTAGAATGTGTAGCTAAGCATCTCTGCTCTCGTAAAGTGTCCTTTTCTCAGCAATAGGAGTCCGTTAGTGAGCAAAAACAACTTTGCGAACTTCTTCCACCCGGTGTTCCTGAAGACAACCTCCGCTGTGTTTCCGCGCGCTCGCAATCCATTCATCTCGAGTAACATTTTAACATGGCACGGAAGAACAAATTGCGTCCTTGTGTCCGGTAAAACGATGACAAAATAGCGCGCCCCCATTTTCCTAGGATCGGGGTGTCATCCCCTTCTGTCTGCTGAGTAGGGTCCACCTGTAAGATACTTCTTTTGAGGGGTGGGACCCCATCGGCGCTGTCACGAGAGGAGGCGGTCCGTGCACTTGCTTGGAAAAGGATTGGAAAAGTAAAGACCGTCTCCTGCGCTGATTGGGGGCCCGGAGGGGAGCGTGAGAAGGGCGGGAGGATTGCGCTCACGAGCCTTTGTGTTTCACTTCTAATATCTCACATATCAATAATTGAGCGCGCGAGCAGACGGACCCCACGCGCTATGTATTCTACTGCGCGCGAGCTCGGTAAGGGCCTTGATCCGCTTTCAGTCGGTTCTTCCACTACGGACTGAGAGGGGAACGAGGGGAAAAAACGGTTGTAGTCTTGACTTGAACTGTTTGGAGGGACTTCGTTTTACAGTGAGGACAGGTTTGGAGATTTTTGGTTTGGGATTTGAGCGGGCTGTGTCTTTGCGGGAAGACTGCTGTTAGGTGCGGAGTGAAGTTGGCATGATGTTGACGTTGGTGCTAGGCGCAGTGTGGTTAGTGTGCCACGCATACGCACAGAACGAGACAGAACCCATCGTACTGGAGGGAAAATGCTTGGTCGTGTGCGACTCAAATCCCACCTCGGACCCCACTGGGACGGCTCTTGGGATATCGGTGCGTTCTGGAAGCGCCAAAGTGGCTTTTTCCGTGGTGAGGAACACGAACCACGAGCCGTCGGAGATGAGCAATCGGACAATGGTGATCTATTTCGATCAGGTAAATTTCCACACTGGACGTTAAACATTTGTTTAATGTTACTTTTTACGCGATAGCTGGTAGTCAATTTCGGGAGGATTTTTGTCTAACTGTTACAAATACAAACTAGGTTTAAAAAAAAATCAAAGAAATATCACAGCAATGAAACCTTTAACTGATGTGTAATCTGGGGATATGTCACATTTCCTTCCACTCCGTTAAAGGTCAATTACAGGCTAATGGCTTTTCAATTATATCTAAAAGCCGTGAACTTCTTTTTCGTGTCAGGAAACTATCCCCCATCTGCTCTTGTATATATAATGAATGACGAACTGATTTGAACGCTTTGCTGCTTTAAACCAGCCAATGTCCATCGTAAAACTTAAAGAGGCAATCAGGCAAAACTTAGACAAAAAAGGGCGATTTTTAAGCGATATTACTTATTGTTGCATGTTTAACTTCCATTCTGATCTCTGCATCATCCTTCAGGTACTCGTGAACGTTGGTAAAAGTTTCGATGAGGAAAGGAGCAATTTCTTCGCCCCGCGCAAAGGGATATACAGTTTTAATTTCCACGTAGTGAAAGTGTATAATCGTCAAACGATCCAGGTAAGTGCTCACCATACCTTAATTCTCACCATTCTCTAAAGTGCTCTGTGGTGCGCGTGGGACAGTAAAGTGTGTGTTGGAAAAAAAATTGAAATTTTTAGTTGTCTAGGGAGTAACGCTTTCTTGTATGCACTCAATTAACAATCAGCCCAAAATTTGGCGCGTGTTCAGGACCATGGACAGAGAACGCGCGTGACAGATTCGCCTCCTGTCTGCACACTCACAGCATATATATATATATATATATATATATATATATATATATATATATATATATATATATATATATATATATATATATATATATATATATATGTGTGTGTGTGTGTGTGTGTGTGTGTGTGTGTGTGCGTGCATGTTGTTTTGGTTAATTAAAGCGCAGAATCATTACACTATCGTGTCTCTCAGCGGATTCTCAATTACATCCCGTTATTCAGCTCTGATCGGCGACTAAATTAGAAGCAAGTCAAATTACACATTTCCCTATTCATCTCTGAAATGCACTGAAAAATCGACTAAATGAAGACAATAAGTTGGAGCTGTGTAGGCTATACGACACACACAAACAGATATCAAAACCAAAGCTCTCTAATCCAACTATTAAATTAGGACAAAAATACACCAGAAAACACGTGACAAGCATATCGCCTTGTTGGAGGGCCTATCACAGTGCTCGCTGGAATTACAAGAACTATTGATTCTTATACATTTATTTATACGTTTTTATAAGATTAGTGTTTTTTGCACAAAATCACGTGAGCAGATTGGAAGAGTTTATAGGCTGTGCTGTGCATTAAGTGTGAAAGGTCAGAAATTGGAGGATCGAACAGTGTTTTTTTTTCTCCAACATAGTGCTTTGCAATAGATCCTAATGTCCTAATAATGCTTAGATATTTCCTAGTTAATGTGTCTAGCGCAAACAGAAACCATATTTGTCACTTTTCAAACACATTAACCTATAAATCTCTATAAGTGATTTAATGCTGGTTTTCATAATTAGTGCCAATTTTTAAATGAGTTGTGCTCATTCGTACATATGTTTGGCTAGAGTAACACATTATGTGTGAAATACTTTCTTTAGCTGAATAAATATTTCCTTTGTTCTTTTCTATACTCGTCCCACTTCAAAGAAAACAATTCCACTCTGTTTATCTGAGATGGAGAAGCAGGCCTCTCTATTACCATGCAGAACATATAATAAACACAGACAAAGGATCCATAAATAATACAGCAGCACACAAAGTATCTGTATGGATCTCAATTAATTGTTTGGAAGGAGAACTGCATGCATTGGGTGTAAATGTAACTCTTATCAAATTTAATTGCAGTTTCTTTCAACTTATATCATAGCTAATATTCCCACAGTCAATTTTGTATTATGCCACAGAGTACTGTACTTCAATCTTACAACAGTCTGATGTTGGGGAAAAGCTTTCCCCCCCTTTTCTAAATTCTGGTCTGGTTTAGGGATCAAAATCAAATCACATTCTGTATTTAAGATTCTAGTCAGTTGTTTTTATTGCAAGTTAATTTTATTATAAAACTCGCAAATATGATTTAGTTAACACTTATTATATTTTGTTAGCATTGGGGATACTAACATACAGACTGAGGAGTCTCGCACAATGCGGTGCAAATTGTCAGAGCAAGTTCTTTTCATGCAAAGCTTGACGCAACACTTTTCAAAAGACAAAGCAGCAGACAGCCATGCATTTGAATATTGATTGCAGATATACTGCCCATATTTCGTGAAGCACAGTTCTCTTTAAACCCGCTGATGTGACAGACGTTAATTAAGAAAATGACTCTCTGATCTAAAATAATGACCCTGTGAATAGATATGACAAAAGGGGGCATTTTGTCGTCGCTCGCGTCCAACCATTATGCATGACTTAGACAGGCAAAGCGACATGTAAAGGGACTGAGAGAACGAGGGGGTTGTCCTCCATCACTCCACAGTGTCATTTGGACAGGACGCTGTCAGTTCTGCTAAATGCAGCATTCAATTGTGTTTTGAGAGATCCTTACACACACATCTCATTTTTGGGTTCTTTCATACAATTTGTATGTTCTACATGTATTTGAAGATTGAGGATGGAATTAGAATTACAGGGGCTCAAAGCTGGATGTTGGTTTTTGGGAAGGTGAAAGTCACACAAAAAGGATATAAAATGCATGATGATATTCACACTTGTCACCCTGTGAACAAATGCAAGTTGAGGGTATGCTAGTGGAGAGTCTTGTGTGGTTTTTATCTCTATGTGAGAGTGCGTTCTCATTGTGTAACAGTGTTTTTGCACAGTGATAGCCTCTGATTTTGTGTATCTGATGGTCATGCGCAACATTCAAAGGTGCCTTTCCAATAACCACAAACTCATTCCTCATTGCAGTATCAAATGTCATTTTCGCTCTTCTTCTGGCTCCGTCTGAGAATGGTTGGCATAGAAAAATAGACACAAATAAAGCAATGTGCCATTTTCATTTCTTCTGGCAAAGGCCCATAAATGCTTTGATCAACTTTTATGATTTCATAGGGAGCTGGCAACTGTATTATCAAGAGGCTTGTCAGCTTGCAAATAAAAGGGAACAAGAGTGTATAGATTACATGTATTATTGTTGGTGAGAAGATTAAAACGGGCTCTGATTGATACTAATAACGTTATGGTTTCCTGTTGTCCCATTGGGATTTTCGTATACAGATATTATTCAGCTGAGCAATACCTGCTTAGTTTCTTTTTATTCTTTATACACTTTTCAGTTCCTTCAAGTAAAATTAAACAGAGAATGAAACAGAAGAAAGAGGATGCAGCGATAGGATGCTTCTCGCTAATCAAAATGCTTCCATGTTACAGGTGAGCCTGATGCACAACGGCTGGCCAGTGATCTCCGCTTTCGCTGGGGATCAGGACGTCACACGTGAAGCGGCCAGTAACGGCGTCCTGATTCAAATGGAGAAAGGCGACCGCGCATACCTCAAGCTGGAGCGAGGCAACCTGATGGGCGGCTGGAAGTACTCCACCTTCTCCGGCTTCCTGGTCTTCCCCTGTAGAGGAGGGGCACGCCACGGAAGGACTATTGCTCTTTAGCTCGCCGGCTTGCGGGAGATAGAAGGGGGCGGATGAGAGATAGAATGATAGCGAGAATGTAAAGAAAACATAGGAAGTGAAAATTTAGTGTGGCAGGCTCTCAGTCGCACTCACTTTGCTCTGCTGCTTGACTACAGCTCTGGACAGCCAAAACTTTTTTTTTTATTATCCTTATGATAATTGAAATAATATGGAAAGAAAGCGTACAGAGGATCGTAGCCCTTGCCACCCCCCTCTTACTCATCCCATCACAATCCACCCTCAAAAGTCTTCAGCTGCTTTAAGGATTGTCCTTCACATCTTTGTATATTCTCTCCATACGTATACATACTGTGAGTTTCAAAATGCCATTGTCATTCCTCTCAGTCCAGTCGCCCCTTCTTTCTCTGGCTTCCTCCAGCTCACTCTTTCTTGTCTCTCTGAGAGGGCGTCTTTGCTCTGTCACGACTGAAGGATCTCTGAATCCCCACAAGAAGACTGCATACTGGATATATACATATATAAATACATAAAAAAGTTTCTATATGATTATGATATACTCAATGCCTAAATGAATCTGGTCGACTCTGTATTTCTGTATTTCAGTGTTAATACTTAGTGATTGTGTGTGGATTTTCAGGCTGCTGTCCAACTACCAATGCTTCTTGTTTTTGTTTCGGTCAAAAATGTGGCTAAAATGAAACTATATCAAAAATACTATAAAGTACAAAGTTTTATTATCACTGATTGTAAGATATATGTGAATATTTAGCAGATAAAA
The DNA here is from genome assembly GCA_023029165.1 of Gobiocypris rarus. Lineage (NCBI taxonomy): Eukaryota > Metazoa > Chordata > Actinopteri > Cypriniformes > Gobionidae > Gobiocypris > Gobiocypris rarus. The sequence continues at coordinate 11,073,939 of CM040918.1, read as the reverse complement.
TCCTCCCTTTTAATCAATTAACCATTGTTTTTTTCTTTTTTTCTTTGATTCAATAAAAATTAAATGGTACTTTTTATTTTTCTTAATCTGATTCTGTGCTTTGAAATTTTAAGATTGTTGCCTACAGGTTTTAGAGAGCAACAAACTCTAATCATTTCACTAAAATGAAATCTGACAAAGCTCTCTCTGTCTGTGTATGTGTGTGTGTGTGTGTGTGTGTGTGTGTGTGTGTGTGTGTGTGTGTGTGTGCCACAGAGACACAATGACACACTCTCAGTGTGTCTCATTGTGCTCTCTCATGATGTAGATATGCTTGGCTGGTCTCTCTCTCCCTATCTCTGTCTCTTTCTCTCTCTGCCGGGTGATTGGGGCTTCTCTCTGCTGCACTCAAGGCTCTAATGAGCTCCTGGGGGGAAATTAGCGCTTGCATAATAAGCAAACCCCACTGTTTACACAAAAATCATGTTGCGTACATCTTTCCTACTTTTTCTTTCGTTTTTACTTTACTTTTTTTTTTTTTGCATTGTCCTTGAGGTATTTCATACCATGAAAGAGATTTTTAGTCCATGTGATTCTTGCCTTCATTTGATGACAGTCTTCATCATCCCATATTTATTTTAGTTGTAACATGCACAAGAGCTGTGACCAAACTAAAAATACTCATAATTGGACAGAAAGGTGGAAATTCAGAATAACAAACTCAAAAAATGGAACCAAAGATGAACCCTCACTCTACCCTTCCAACATAGCAACAGGAGCTCAGTGTTCTGACAGGCGACGCTCACCTCAGCACATTATACCGCTATCTCGTCACTATACAAAATAATGCTGCGTTTGAGGGCCTTCTCAAGAAAACTTGCTGCTTCGGTGCTCACCGTTCTGTGGATATGAAGTGGGTGAATAGACAAGTGTTGAGCTGTGAAATGTTAACACAGCACCATAAGAGCCGTAGTGTCCCTGCTGGCCTGTGCCCAGACAGTACAGGCCCATTTAAAACCACTCATTAGTGTCTGCACACTTATCATTTGTCTGAGAAGAACTATGGAGTGAGAGCTAAGGGGCATGTTGGAAGTGAAGGAAAAGGGAGCTGGAAAAGGAAACATTTAACTTAATTTGAGTGGAAATGATGGCATGTTAATGTTTAAGTGCAATTTCAATTTGTGAAGTTATGATTCAAGATCTTGGTCTTTTCCATTTGTTTGAAAGTTGCATTATATAAACAATTTCTTAACCCTGGCTTTCTTAAGGCTGACATATAAAATAATAGACTAAATAACAAAAATAACAGAATAAAAATATATTTTTAGTGGAAGAGATTATTGAACATTTAAACAAGATGCAAAAGAAAATCTAAAAAAGTGTGTTTTATGTTTTGTATATTATGGAACTCACTCAAGAAGGGAAAAAACATCAATTTTATTCAGAAACCTCAAACTGAGAAAAAATATGCAATTTTTTATTTATATGGCCCATAGGCTATAACATAATTACATAAAATGCGTGTACTGTAAATATCAGTACACTCAACTATAATTTGTCTTAGTTATATTAGCCTATATTGAATTGGTTAGTTTTATCATCAGATCTGTTGAGGGAACTAAGTTGCCGTTCTAAGCCCTGTAAATGTTTATCTTAAAAAATGAATTACAATGTGCCTAAAAATTCTTACGTTTACTCATTACTCATTCAATTAAAATATGTCACAGCAAAAATTAAAAGGACCTGAAAAATGAACATTTATGGATACCAAAATCCATACTTGCTACTTCTAAGCAGTACTTGCTACGTTTACCTCCAAGTCCTTCTGAATGAGAGATTAGTGGGAACTATCCCACTTCTGAAAAGGGATAACCAAAAAAAATCAATAAATAAAAGCCTAAATTCAATCTGTTCATCATATAATACGATTGTCTCTTCAGAAAATTTTGGACTTAACCGCTCAATTCAAATGGATCAGTTTCACAATCTCTTTATGAACTTTGTCTAAGCATCAAAGTGTCAGTAGCTGTCTATGGAAAGACAGAACGCTCTCAGATTTCATAAAAAAAAAAAATCCATTTGTGTTCCAAAGATGAAGGGAAGTCTTACGGGGTTGGAACGACACATAAGGGTAAATAAAATAATAATAACAATTTTAGGTGAACTGACCCTTTAAGATATAAATTAAGAAAAACAGTGGGCTACTCACTGTCAGTGCATAAACATGCACTTTATCTGAATAATATATTCTACCTACATCGTATTCTGAACCTGTATTACTGACCAACATTTATTAGACAGTTAAATCAGCCATAAAAGCCATTAAACGAGAGATATAGCCAATCATCTTGATTTATGTAAGCGTGTGAGAGTTGGGTTATGGAGTGGGGTCGCATGTCGCGCGAGATCCACGCCAAATGTTCCTTACTGTGGCACGTGGCTGGCAGGTGCCTGGCAGGCGCGAGTTTGGTTCGTTGACTGACTGGAATAAGGCGCATCATCCATCTCTCCTGCTCTGAGTAGATTACCGGTGACTTCGGCCTTCGCTCACTACGGCGATGCGAGAGCGGCCCATAACGACGAAAAACAGCCATATGGTGTCTCTCCTGCAAGTGAGTTCCTGTTAAAGATTGATTATGGGGAAGAGTGAGGTGGTTACACTTACACGAAGAGAGAAAAAAGATGGTGGAGTTTTGTTAAAGTGCAAGGGTGACTGGAAAATGTACTCAAATACACTGCAGCACAACGATGGCATTAGCAACGTTATAGCCTGCACAATCAGTCCGATTATTGATAATAAACAAGAAATTAGGTTGGATGAAGATGTTTACGTGACATGGTTAAATCCCTTTAAACCTGTTTAAAAGCCGGTTGCCATTACTTAAATTATTCGATAAAAATGTGATTGGCTTGACGGCCATTTTATTTATTGACACAATTTTAATTCAAGGCATGTTATTGTTGTTGTTTTTTTTGTTTTGTTTTTTGTGCGCAGGTGAAACCCCTTTACACACACACACACACACACACACACACACACACACACACACACACACACACACACACACACACACACACACACACACACACACACACACACACACTACTATTTTCGTGCGCACTCTCTATAGACGTAATGGTTTTTAACACTGTATTATCCCCTCACACCTACTCTAAACCTGCCCATCACAGAAAACCTGCATTTTCACATTTTCAAAAAAACAAACAGAAAAAGAACTGTATGATTTATAAGCTTGTTTCATCATGGGGACCTCAATTAGGTCCACAGAGTGGCATGATTCCCTTTGAGTCTGTGTGTATTCAGTTTGAAGTCCCGACTGGTATAGTAAAACATGTACATGCACATACACTCTCATGTGAGGACTCTTAGGTGTAATATTTTTTATACTGTACAAACTATATTTTATCCCCATCACAGAAAACTTCCCAAATTTTACATTTTCAAAAAACATAAATTAGTATGTTTATTAATCCACTATTAATCAATTTTTACATTTGGTTGCCACAATGTAGGCTATAACCTGCACCCCCCCTCAACACACACACCCACACTCACAGTATGTATTTGTATGTTAGATATAGATATTTCCATTTAATCCAATATACCAACCATCCATTTCTACTTCATTGTATTAAATTAAATTTCAATTCACATTTATTTGTATATAGAGCTTTTCACAGTACATAATGTTTCAAAGCAGCTTCACAGAAAATGCATGTTTACATTACAATTTTCAAATAGTAGTTTCTAAATTTTTTTAATAGTTATTGTCATTTGAATTTATACAATTGCAGCTTCTCATAATTGAGACTTTATAACTGAATTTTTTTATAATTAATTTTTATTTCTTATTCTAAAGTTTTATTTAAAATTTTCTTCTGAATGCTCATAACACGTTACCATATGCAGCACTTAATATGCAGCACTTAAGCATACAAATTTTAGTAAAAGTGGAAAAAGTTTTTTAAAAAAGTGTATACATGCCTAGTGTGTATAGTTGTGCTTAATAAGCATGCATTCTGTTTGAATTAATTGCAGTCCTTCCTTTATCAGGTTGTAACCTAACACACTGTGGCCTGTATCATAATTGTTGTACTTTTGTAAAAACAAATTCATATAGCTCACAGGTGAAGGGCGTGTTAATTGAATAAAGTAGTAGAGTGTGATCTGTATCCTTCTCTGTCAGACACAAAATTATTCTTCATTGGCTCTTGGCAAAGGACAACGTCTTCGGTCCCAATGTTTGTAAATCGTGCCAATTTCAGAATATAGCTCCTAAAACCATGCCCAGTGACAAGCAATTAGAGGACAGCTCTGTGGTAGTTATTTCTTTAAATGCTATGGCAAAAAGAGAGGTGAGAGAGAGCAGCAATTAAAAGGGAAAGCAGTGAGATACTGCAGATTGAATTTTAATTGCCAAATGAGGAACCATATTAGGAATGTTTACTTTAACTGATGTGCTTTAACTGTGATGCTCGAACAGGAGTGGAGTAATTATAACGGCCTCTGAAATTAAATGAACCGCCTGCTGAATTTGATTTGTGCTTTAGGAGCGAGTGACAGAGATGTTGACATCATTTTATCTGCTTTATCGGGGTTATGCGCTCACGTCACACCAACACTCATAATTGCGCAGCATCATCAACATCTGCTGCAGGTGGCTCGGTTTATGAGCACTTGATGCTGTGCAGGGTATTTTGCTTCTATATTTGATGCTACTGTGTTATTTGTCCAGAGAAGTGGTGTTCGAATATTTCAGACCAATAATCGTGCTTGGTTAAAAAAAGGTGACCCAGTAGACTTGCATCCAATAACAGATAGTGATTGTAGAAATGTAACTTGTGTTGTGGTAAATCGTCCTCATGAATATGTCTGGGGGGAAAAAAACTTGATTTAAGAGACATTTTTGCCTTAGGGATGTCCTGTGAGCTAAATCACCTTTTAGTTTAATCTGAACATCTTGACATTTGTCAAGTAAAGTATTCCAGGATTTTCTGTTTCTCCCTGCTTTATTTCACTTGTGTGAAAGATTGAAAATGTTTGGTGGTTGTTGAGTCTATAGGCACCGATTATGTTTCTGAACAAAAGTTATTCATGTCTCGCAAAGAGAAACACACAAACTGCAAATACATCACCAACCAAACAAAATCACATCTTCCTTCACATAATTATTTCCACAAGTGTTGTCATGAGTTGCTTTCTCTCTGATTATTTTGGAGTTAATTACTTGATGCAGTTTATTGTTGAGCCAAAAACTGAAAGCAAAAGCTTTTGTGTCATGTTATGATATTGTAACCCTAAATATAATATAGTATTATGTGTCTTACGATCTGGCGAAACCCAATGTGAGATCCACCAATCGATTGAGGTTCCCAAATCTCAAAAAAAAAATTTAATTGGTTAAAATGACTGGAAAATATCTTGTTTCTTTTCTGTGGGTGATCGAGGATCAGCGCTTATGGAGTCTATTGCTTTTTCTGTTGACTGCCTTGACTCCATGAAATCAAAATGAGAGTTTTGTGGTTTTTAGTCCATGTCAATTAGCTTTGAGACTTTAGTGTACTCCTAAATATTAATTAAATTCACTTTAGCAGATAAACAGATCAAATATAGTGGTGGCTCTTCCTGAACAACACATTTTTGTCCAATCAAATGCTCTCTAGAATGATAGTGTCACTCACTAACTAGCAAGTCGCAAAGCGTGGTTAATACTGTCTATAATGGTTCATAATTAGATCACATTCAATATATATTTTTTTACTGTCCCACCCAAACATCCAATAGGACGAAATGCTGTGCTTGTCAGGCGATTTCAAAGGGTCTTTTAATATATCCCGACCGACATGGGTTTTTTGGGGCCGACACCGATATTGTGGAATAAAAAAAAGTCTGATATCAATATATCATCTGATATTCTTTGTGTATATTATAGTACAGTACCAGCATCATAATATAGTGTATAGATATTATACATACATTGTACATAAATACAACAGAACAAACATACGAATGAAAAGTTAATTTCAGGTTTTTCATAGGTCTAAACTAGATTTTCAGGTAGGCTACAGAAATAGTAATTAAATGTAAAATATCACTTTATAATCTTCACTGTATAAATATAGATTAACCTTATTATAGTTATTCAGTCAAGAACAGTGAGTGTTTTTTCCCCCATGTCTTTTGTTATCTTGTCTTTTATGAGAGAACGCTTCCCTGCCATTGACACTCAATTGACAATTTTTTCTGTTTTCCATGTTTTCACTATTATACAGTAGGGGGTGTTATTACACATTTTCTGTACGAGTACTGAGTCTCCTGATCAAAACACAGGAGAAGAAAGAAGCAGAAACATCAGATGCATATGTAAAATAACGCGATTATCAACAGCATAATATAAATGAAAACGGCTTTATTATTGAAAGTGCTGTTGACCCAGGATGAGCTACAAGACTGTGAAGCTTTGGTGGTATTGATGAACTCTCTACTCCATCTGTGTTTTGATCATCGTTCTGAATCTCATCTGTATTCTTTTATAAAAACAAGCAAAATGGCCATTGTGCTGCTCAGAATGTTGCTTTTTTCACGAAACTTACCCACATTGTTGATAAAAGAATAAAACTCTTATATTATATAACTAATATGATATATTGCATATTGTTCAGATATTCACAGAAGATATTCCTTGGACCATGGAACTTGTGAAAATGATTAAAGATGCTGGCGGTGATGGCAAATTTTATGTTTACGTTCACTTAAGACATAACTGACAATGTTTACGACGATATGCGACAAGACAGGCATTTTGAAATAATTTTGTGTGAAATATTTGCGTGCTGTGAGACGCATGGGCGCGTTCATATCGGTGGCATATACGCCGATGCCGATATATCTGCGACCTGCTCATATCGGCCAATCAAACCAGCAGACCGATAAATCGGTCGGGCTCTACTTTTAAAGGTTACTTTTTTTTAAACAAATGCTAGAAAATAACATTGTGAAAAATGGATAGCAAGATAACATTGACGTTATATGAAAATTAAAGGACTTGTCATACTCATTGTTAACAAGCACTAGCTTATTTCTGAGCATGCCACCAAGATTTTGGTATTTCTTTTATTGTGCGTCAATGATCAAAAGCAATTGACTCATAAAAGATAAACACATTTTCTGGGTTAGATGCACTTGAAATGTTTCATGAAGAATTATGTGGTTAATGGCTTGAAGTGAATTTAGAGATTTATTCTTTCTACAAATTTTCCATGGGGAAATAAGATTGTGAACTGCAGTGATATTGATGATCTTGCCAAACGACCAAACACTTTAAATATTTAAAATGTTGGGAATTGATGTTTCAGCAGATTGTCACCTTTTAAAGCCGGACAATATGTCACCACACATGTTAACTGCTCTTCACTGTCAGTCAGATGATCAGTTGGAGACCTGTGGTAGAAAATGTGCTTGGTTGTTCGCTTATGTCTTTAATTATTTAGAAAATACGTCTTTTTTTTGTCTTGTGCTGCATTCTTTCGAGCAGACAGCAATTTCAGATTGTCATGTTATGTTATCTCAGGAGGGATTCAGATTTTTTTTTTCTTTTTTCTCTTGTCTTCTAACAATCTGAGTGATGTTTAGTCCTTCAGTGTCTCAGTGTTTTATTTTTGCCTTCTGCAACTTGTGGGCGAGAAGGCCTATTACGTTAATGGGGAACAATTGAATGTTAGTGTCACAAATTATCTCTGCGAATGATATCATTGTGCAAATTAATCCCCTTCCCATTAACAACACAGGCGTGCTTAAACCGAGAGAGAAAGAGAGAGAGGGGTTTTAATCATGCTCATAATTAGTTTATGCGCGCTTCATTTAGCTACAGCGTGTTTATACAAGTACTGTTGTACTCACTTTAGCAGGTTAATGTGTTTTCTGTTTACAAACAAAAAATGCAATTATCTCTTTAATCAAATTAGGTGCATTTTGAGTGAATGCACCTAGTCTGTCGTCTGCCACACCTAAGAAACAAGAGTGCGAGTTAAGCTGTTATCAAACATCAGCATTTCAGAAAATATATTTTAATTTACTCTGTGCTGCATTGTTTTTTATTTTTTTTCTAATTGTCTGTCTGTATCAGAATGAATTTGTAAGAATAAGAAAGGGAGTGTGGTGTCAGAGCACGATCTGGCTGAGTGGTACCATAATTGGGAGGAACGACTTGGTTTTGACTGGAGCGAAAACACGAAGCATTGGGATATTACATTTATTTCCCGATGCGTTTCTGAAAGCTCTTTAGCAGCCCTTAAACTGTCACCAGGCTCAAGTTTGTCATTACTATAAAGGGCTGCAAATCTACAAGTCATCAAATATGGATGCAGGACATTGGAGGGAGGGAAATTTATGTGGAGAGAGGAGAATAATTGTATGACTGCCTAAGTATTTTTGATAAGTCCTAATTATGGCGCAGAAAGCAGTTCAGAGGGGCGGATAAGAGGAAAGCAGGGCTCAATCTTAATGTTTCTCGTTGTTTCAAGAGGGTTACGATCTGACGCGGTCTTTTGAAGAGAATTAAATTCTTTATTGCTTTAATTGCAGATGAACTACATTCAAGCAAATTATGATATTCAAAAAGTTTTATATTAGTATCTTTATGGTATCACTTTTAACGTGATGGTTGCATGGCTATCGACTTAAAAAATATATGTATATATATTTTTATATTTTGTATTGGAAAATATTTGATTTTATACTTTCATTTGGCCTGTTAAGGATGCATTGGCCATTACAGACAAGCTGGCAGTTATTTTTGTATTAGGGACAGTTTGTTTCTGATTGAACAAAGACTGAAATATTTTTTTTTTTTTATTAATACAATATTTTTGAATCGTATTATTGGTCATGTATTGGTTATATAATAAAAATGATCAGTTTAGTAGTTTAGTAGCCAGAATTGTGATATTGGTGCATCCGTAATGATAATGGATGTTGTTTGTTTTAGTGTCCCTCTGAAGCTTGTGTGTAGGTGGACCATGTTCCATTATGAGAGTCCAGCGCCCTGGATGTGCTCTTCTTCAGCGGTGCTCAGTCTGACCCTCAGATAACTGATTTCTTTCCCCCCCTTGTGCCTGTGAACAGAGGGTCCTGGGCATTAGCTGTCTAGTTGCAGTGACACTGACTTCTCCATTCTCACACGTGCAAGTACAATCCGTTCCATCTCTCACATACTTTGGTTCCTGCAGCCTTTGAAGATGATGAAAACTTCCCTAGTGACATTTAGTAACCTTTTCCACCAAGAGACAGGGGGATGGAGATCTGAAAGACGGAGAGGGGGAGCGAGGGAGGGGATGACATCTATACGTGGCATTCTTCTGTGTGTCACCTCGCCACATGTCCTCTCTTCCTTACCTTTTTTTTCTTTTCAGCTCACCTCAGTTCTTAGCACTGGCCATTATGAGCTGTGCGGAAGCTCCATCCCCAGTAATAGCTGCTTGTGTTTGTGAAGCCAGTGTGACCATAAAAGACGTTTGGGGAGGGCTCTCTAAATATGTCACAGTACATCAGGAACAACAACAATCAGGAACATCTCTCATAATAGTCTTTTGACTATTATCAAGTAAGAATTGTCAATAGTCTTGTCACATAAGGGAGACGATGTTGTCCTTGGACCTGTGATGAGATGTGAATTCCTACTCAAGCTTCAGAACTAAATGGATGAGCAAATCAATCTTGTATGTGTAGTCTGTAGCCCCATTTTACATGAGTAAATGCAGCAATTTCAACATTTGCAGGTGCTAGAGATTTCATGGTTGTCCAAAATAGAAATGCTAGTATTTTTCCCACATTCCTCTGAAAGTCTTGGCTAAATCTTCCTTTTTTTATTTTATTTTTTATGATCTGAGTATTAAAGGGAAATTCTGTCATCATTTACACACCCTCAAGTTGTTCCAAACCTGTATGAATTTCTTTGTTCTGCTGAAGACAAAAGAAGATATTTTTAAGTATTTTTTTCCCTGCTATGGTAGCCAATGGTTGCTCTATCTGCTTTGTTACCAACATTCTTCAAAATGTCTTCTTTTGTGTTAAGCAGAACAAAGAAATTCATACAGGTTTGGAACAACTTGAGGGTGTATAAATGATGACAGAATTTAATGAATTTAACCCTTTAATGCTGTTCCTAATGTGCATGTGCAGTACCGATATAGGAATGACTAATTTATTGCAACATGTTTTAATAGTTTGATAGAACATCACAATATAGTTTTTTTTAATAAACAGCAGGTTCATGTGGTAATTTAATGCACATCTGAATAAATCTATTTTTTTAATTTTGAAAAAAATATTTCATTAATTTTAGAAAAAAGATTTAACTTTTTCATTGTTTTCTAAAGTTTGTCAAAATCTGCTAAGGTGTAGTTAAATGTAAAAAAATCATGTATACATTTTAGGGATGCTCTGATATGGATTTTTGCAGCCGATACGACTACAGATTTCTTGTCATCATGACGCATTGAACACATCCAATAGTGTGTTTTTTTTCCTAGAAATTCGAGTACTTGCTTCTCGTAAATACTAATGTGTTTTTGTGCACATTGTTTTTGATAGACTTCGATGTCGTGATATTCAAATGATGCAAATTTTAAAACAGAAAAGATGTGATCACATGCATGAAGGGTGAAATATGTTTGAGATGTTCAGAATGCTTTTTGCATAGTTTATTATGGAATGAATGCAATGCAGTTTATTTTGTTGCTTAAATAAGTTACATGTTATTCAGAGACGGACATGTTTGGCTTTGTTACATTCAGCTGTTGCCACTTCGTTCACTTCTGAAATTCAACGTCAACAAAAATATTTTATTTAAAAAAATGAAAATGATAATCCTGTTGTAAATAATGGTGAAAAATCACTTTTTAAAGCATTTTCATTATAGCCTCCCTTATGGCTATTACAGCATATCATTTAGAAACAACACTATTAAAGTAACAAATACCTTACAATCGTGTTGGTGGAATTAATAAAAAGTGTCAAATATATTGGCACTTAACACAGGTTAAAAGTTCTCCAAAATCATTTTTGGCCCAATTCCTACAAGTAAATTTGAATGTTAATTTAGATGGGAATCAAATTACCAAACGACCAAAATTTGACCACAAAATCACCGATTAGCACCCTTTATAAGCAGTCTTATAACCTAAATGAGTAAATGTCACAAATGAGCGCTTTACCCATTTTCAACCATATTTTGTCTTTTCTCCTGGGATTTTCTCTCCTCAGGCTGGTGTGTGAGTGAGTGTCCTGTGTTTTCTTTGGTAATATATGGAAAAAGATTCTGTGCTCTGGGACAGGAAGTGAGTAATGGCACGAAGGGCATCGGATTAAATGCACAGAACCACAAACTCAAAGAGATGCTCCTCTGTGCCCTCTCGCTGTCTGTCTCTTCCTCACACACACACTCACACGCTGACTATTAGCAGATTAGTCAGCTGTTTGATCTGATAAAGGAACCCTACCGTGGCATGTCAAAGAGAGGAGAGCACAGACTTGAGCCATGGAAGGAGCCGATTTTTCAGGCGCTCAGCTGTTACTCCTCATTTTACCCTAGATTCTACCATGTCTTTTTCCAAAGGTGGTTTCGGAGCAATGTGATAAGATTTTCCCACTATTCGGCTACCGTGTTGCCCTTTTCAGCAATTTTGTACAGGTAGTTTGTATAAAGGTTCCCTATAAAAGTCTCTTTATATAGCTCCTGCAGACCTTTCAGATTTGATTTTTATGTCATTAATTGTATGGACATGTAAATCCGGTGTCTGTTGGTACCAGCATGGGATGAAGTGCTGCAACCTAATTAAAGTGGAAAGGACGATCTGGAGATTTTAATGTTAAGAGTTAAGGCATTCTATGGAAGTCTTTTTCAAAGTCACTTTTTTGCTCCCTTTGCCTGATATTACAGGATTATAATATTATAACAATTGGTCACTTGAAATGTTTGAACAATTGGTCACCTTAATGATCTTAATTTAAGATAAATCAGTACATCAGTAAAAATGTATCTTTAAATTCAATATATTGTTTGTTTTATTGAACAGCCTGGTATCATTTTTAATATGTAGGTATCAAAATGTAAATTTTTGTAAGTTTGGATAAATGATGAAACATAATAAGGACGTATTGACAACATTTAAACGTAATACATTATAACATATTTACAGCTAAAGTAATCTAAAATATTTACAAATCTTTTACATCGAAAAGATATTTGTATAATTGCCCTTTTGCCATGTTGTAGATCCCTTAACCCTACCCCCAAACATAACCATTTTATAGAGGTTATAAAAGAATATATAAAACCTAATGGACATAAATGTGTAGGAAAATTTAATTTAGCAACAGTAAATAATAAAAATTATATTTTGAGCCACCAATCCCACTCCTACCTCTAAATATATCCTTAACCATTTCTTAAAAATATGTAGAGTTATAGGGAACAACATAACATACAGACAAATCACAGAGGAATCACAAATTCAAAAATGTCAAAAGCAGTACCAGAAGTAGTTCAAATGACGATGTGTTGCAGTCACAGTCCTCTCTGGTGGGGAGACACATCCAATGAAACACAGACCTGCAACACCATTATTATACAGACACATGCATATTAAAATATGACTACAGATTGAGACCCCACACACACAAGAAACAGTTGAGGGCACCTTGATGCGTTTTAAAAATGTCACCCTATATGACGACAAAAACACCCGGAAAACGCAGAAGAACATTTAAAAGGTTTAATAATATTTTCATTACAGTTACGAGCACTGCAGTTTATGATCAAATATCAGTTTAACACAAGAATAAAGGCAATGGCATAGTTTGGTTTTCAACTTTGCTTTTCAAACCGGAAGACAGAAATTGCTCAAATGCAAAAATAACTAATTTCTACTTATGAATACTCTTAACTCTTAATTTAAGATTTTTCTGAAAATGACAAAAATGTCTGCAACTCTTAATATTCATTAATGTGGTCTTATTTTAAACGAGACACTTGAAATTTTGTTACCCAAGAGTCCTAACTCAAAGTAGTAGGAACTGAGTAAAATTAGGTGAAATATACATGTAAGTGACTCACGTTTTTTTAAAATTGAAATTCACATAAGGGAAAAGGCCTGAAAATAACCTACATATAAAACTGAATGTCTGTCTGATCATATTTTGATTTAGATTTGAGGATGATACTCTCAAAAATGTAGCTTCTATAAGCTTTTATGTCAAGAAAAGCCTAGGCGTCCTTTCGAAAAGGCCATTTATTTCAGAACATCGTTCTAATAAATCTGCAATAAATATAATTGTAATGGATATACAGTTACTGGAAAACTAAAGTAACTACTTACAGAGTGTCAGTTGATAACTTTCAGGCGCGTTCCAGTGCAAATGAAGATGTCAACACTAGGGCTGAATTCGAAATAGGGCACTATTTGAGAAGACAACCATTTGTAGTGGTGTCCGAAACCATAGTGGACGTTATTGAGTGCACTCATTCAATCCCCTACATGATTGAGTACTCAAACTCATGGAAACAAAGGAGGATTCTTAGTTTTTTTTTATTAATTTTGGATGCATTTTGAAGAGTGGACCCTTACACTGCATGTATGCTGGTGTTTCTTGGATTCATCCAATCTGATCTGCACGGTAGAAGATGAAAGATGAGTACTGCGTTTGTTGACGTTTAAAAGGCTGATCCTTTAGGATTTCATTTAACCCTTTCCTCTCTGGTGTATTTATTGCAAAAACAAGTTCAGAGCAGGAATTTTGAGTGTTTTAGCTTTCAAATGATGTATAGTTTGTGATAGTTGAATGAATATTTTGTATAAAACAAAAGTAAATTAAAGTACAAACACGCCCACTTCCGTCAACCCCCCCACCCGCGCACCGCTGCAGGTTCTTTCAGTGATGTGCTGTACACGTTTCAGGGTTTCATGACCTCTGATGTTTGCTATTGCTGCTGAGATGGAGATGAAGATCACAGAATAAAGTGTTCCTCCCATACACATATGTATGTTTAAAAGTTGCTCTTACATAAATAATTTGTCAATATTGTATAGAAGATTTTTTTTCCGCCACAGAGTAAAAAATGAAGGTAATTGCAAGTTAAAATCTTGCAATTCTAAGCAAAAAAGTCAAAATTGAATGATATATAAACTCGCAATTCTGACTTTATAACTCGCAATTGCGAGTTTATATCTTGCGGGGAAAAAAAATTGTGAGATGTAAACTCACAATTGTGAGATAAAAGATTGCAATTATCTTTTTAATGTTTTATTCTGTGACGGAGAAAAGCTTCCATAATATTGTTTTATTCAGTGTTCATGAAAACTTAAGTAAATGTCCTGGTGGTAGACCCAAGCCTATCTTAAGCTATATCCCGAAGAGGGATGTTTTTTTTTTCTTTTGCTTTGTTGGACTATTTAAATTTGTTACAGTATTTTATTTCCTTTAGAATTAATCACATTAAATTAGAGCGTTAAATTGACAGCCCTATATTTAACATGTTATTTAATTGGCACCTTTTATGTAAATGTATAAACAAAATCTAAAAGCTAACCCTATCTTAAAAAACTAGTGAATGAAATAAATGAATGGAAAAAGTCCAGAAAGAAAGATACTTATTCTCCATTTTTAAACTATATTTTGTTTGGTTACTCATGACTAGGGTTCAGTTTACTGTAAAAGTGCAAACACATGCTTTGATGGCTCACTTCTAGAAAATGTTTACATTCTTGCCAGTTGAACTGCGAAACATGACAAAAGCTTTATACAACTAGCAGTACAACTAGACATAGCAACAGGTTCAGGCTACAGTCTTTTATTAGCTGGAACGTTGAATGTTAACTGAATTTCACAGTTATTACATTTCACAGTTATTTTATTAAAATAATAAAAAAAATAATAATAATACATTTGATTTGTAACACTTTATATTAAACAAAATCTCTACATATTTAAAAAAGTCAACAACAAAAAATAAAATAAATAAAACTGAAAAATTAACAAGTAACAAATCAATCAAAAGCTCTGCTTTCACCATCTGAAAATGAAAATACTTTAAATGTTTGGCTTCTCTGTATATTTCAGCTTAATTACAAATAAGAATACATTTTGTCACAGAAGGTTTGCCTACACGCGCTATTTCACAATTAATTTGACTGTTTGTGTGCTTGTCTTTGGACTACCCTGTTTAGTGTGTGACTTTTTGCTCCGTATTTAGTGTAAGTTATGTCCTCGTGGCAGAACGGCTCAAGCTGTTTCCCCTCTGTCTGAGTGTTTTGGCCATGCTTGAGCACTGCTGCTCTGCTTGTTTCTTTAATAATCATTTTTAATGAGCTCTTCCTTATGCTATTCCCCTCTGCAGGCAGCTCAATTAATGCCTCGCTCCATATCTCCACATCTCGAGTGCAGAGAGCCCCCCCCAGAGTACACCCCTCCCAACACACACACACACACACACACACATACACACTGATCCACAGCACAGACTTCCAGCTTTCTTCTCCCAGGGTCAGATAATATGGTGTTTTCTGAAATTATACCCAATCTAATGTGAGCTCTCCAGGTGAAAGCGGTGCGATTTGTTTTTTAAAGGTGTCAGGAACATGCTGTTTAAGTGCAAGGAAAATGGGAATGAAAATGCCACCAGGTGGGTCACTGTATTTGCAGTAAACCGTTCAAAAAGAGGATTTGAAATGCACTCTGAGCAGTCAGGAGAGCAGGGCTATATTAACATAACTGTATTAACTTTTTTTCACCTAAAAGTTAACATTGTCATCATTTACTCACCAAACCTGTAAGACTTTCATTTATCTTCGGGAACACAAATTAAGATATTTTAATGAAAGCTGAGCGATTTCTCTCCCTCCATTTACAGTCCATGAAATTGACAGTCCATGACCTAACATGTTGTCACTTAAAAAGTTAATAAAGAGATTGTAAAACTAATTCATATTAAATGAACGGTTTAGTCCATATTTTCTGAAGAGACTGGATCGCTGGGTCACACTTTAGATTTGGGTCCAATTCTCACTATTGACTGCGACTTTTGCCACCTCAAGCTCCTAATTACTGCAGTTAGTAAGGTAGCTGTTAAATTTAGGTATTGGGTAGAATTAAGGATGTAGAATATGGTCATGCAAAGTAAGGCATTAATATGTGCTTTTAAAAGCAAGGTTTGAAATTAACTTTTTCACTCACCGGCCAATTTGACTACTAAATTAAGTTGCCAGCCATTCAGAACTTCTACTTGCCAAAAAAAATAAGTATATAGAGGTGTAACGATACACCTATTCCACGGTTCGGTTCATGTTATGGTTTTGGAGTCACGGTTCGGTTCGGTTCTGTTTGCTGTGGGGCAGGGCACCAGCAATAATAACACTAGATTCACGTTTAACTTAATAATAATAATTACAACAGCAGTAATTTAACTTATTAACGTTATACATTGGCTTCAGATTTCTTTCAGAGCAGTTAGCATACCTTAAACTAAAATAAAATAAATGCCTCCACTGTAGACTAGTCAGAAATAATCTAATACTTTTTACCATTTAACATAATGTTAAAAAAAAACGAGCACATTTATTTCATAAAAACTGATGACACACACAAGTAAATGTCCCACTTTAGCCTACTTAAACACAAATTGTATGAATATGACTAATACTGATGAATAAATAGGCCTATAAGTTAAAGCTATTAAATAGAAGTTTTTGCAAATACTATAAAGTGCACCACACGCATTTAAAATTAAACAAAATAACATCAAATGAAAATAAAGTGGCATTTTGTGGTTTCATGGAAAACAACAGTTACCATGGTGAATACACAATTCATCATGACCTTTTAATGAATTGTGAAAACTGCTCCTGATTAACAGAATGAACATCCTGCATGCAAATCCTTCCCAGCTAACACACTTCGAACCAGTTACTAGTGATTTAGTGAACTAGAGATTTTTTTTTGGTATTTTACCTTTATTTAATGATTTACAAATTGACATTGTAACGTTGCTCATAGTTTCTTTTTATATACGGCGTGCGCGTGTAACTAAAGAGTGTGTGCTACGAGTGCAGTATAACGACTGACAGGACAGGAAAGCGGTTTACTAAGGTGAGGTTTTTTTATTACATTTTATTTTTCCATAGCTACGAAATAAAAAGCTATGAAAATGACGATGTTGCTGGGACTTCAAGGTATCATTTTGCGTACCTGGCTAAATGGGGAAACTGCTCGAGTTGCATGGTGGAAGCACAAAGAGAGTCAATCACCCAAGTCACATGACATGCACTTGAAGACAAAAGTTAGTGTATATTTAGTAAATAATATTATAATACTATTTATTAAAAATACAGCTCTTGTTAGTTGTTAAAAGTGTACAAATTGCCATTTAATAAAATATCAAGGAAGACATTTTTTTGTGGCATAATGTAAAGTGAGAGCTGGACGGGGCGTGTTCGGAACGGTTAGACATGAGAGTATCACGGTTTGAACCATGGGTGGTGTATCGTGTTTTTTTTTTATTCGGTTTGAATATTGTTACACACCTAGAAGAAATAAAACTGATTAACTACGTCACAACTTTTATTTATTTATTTTATACATTAATTTCTTATTCAGACTAAAACGTGTCATCCAGCTATCTCCTCCCTTTCATCCTCATCCTTTTCACCAAAAGTTTATTTTAGGTGGACAGATCACATAAATCCTTATCCTGTGGTCTCAGGATAAGCCAGGGTCTGCTAAGCATATGTCCTGGCCTCAGTCCCTCACAATACATTACATTATTTGAGTCAAAGACGAGGCACTCATGCTCAGCTTGCCACTTGGTAAACTTATGATATTGGTTTCCTTCGTTGCTTGGCGGGTCTTTCATTTTTTTCACTGGAGTTAGTTACACAATCCGTGATGTATATGTTCAAGTAAGCTGTGTGCAGATTCTGTGCAATACGCTGTATTTAATATATTATGATGACTCACGAGTTGGTTATTTGCGCTAAATCTGCACAGATTTGGCTTACAAGAACTTCCCCAGCAAAGTGAGTAAACTACAGGTCATTCTCAAAAAATTAGCATATTGTGATAAAAGTTCATTATTTTCCATAATATAAAGATAAAAATTTAACTTTCATATATTTTAGATTCATTGCACACCAACTGAAATATTTCAGGTGTTTTATTGTTTTAATACTGATGATTTTGGCATACAGCTCATGAAAACCCCAAAATCTCAAAAAATTAGCATATTTCATCCGACCAATAAAAGAAAAGTGTTTTTAATACAAAAAGGCAACCTTCAAATAATTGTTCAGTTATGCACTCAATACTTGGTCGGGAATCCTTTTGCTGAAATGACTGCTTCAATGCGGCGTGGCATGGAGGCAATCAGCCTGTGGCACTGCTGAGGTGTTATGGAGGCCCAGGATGCTTCGATAGCGGCCTTAAGCTCATCCAGAGTGTTGGGTCTTGCGTCTCTCAACTTTCTCTTCACAATATCCCACAGATTCTCTATGGGGTTCAGGTCAGGAGAGTTGGCAGGCCAAATGAGCACAGTAATACCATGGTCAGTAAACCATTTACCAGTGGTTTTGGCACTGTGAGCAGGTGCCAGGTCGTGCTGAAAAACGAAATCTTCATCTCCATAAAGCTTTTCAGCAGATGGAAGCATGAAGTGCTCCAAAATCTCCTGATAGCTAGCTGCATTGACCCTGCCCTTGATAAAACACAGTGGACCAACACCAGCAGCTGACATGGCACCCCAGACCATCACTGACTGTGGGTACTTGAAACTGGACTTCAGGCATTTTGGCATTTCCTTCTCCACAGTCTTCCTCCAGACTCTGGCACCTTGATTTCCGAATGACATGCAAAATTTGAGCGACAGTCCAGTGCTGCTTCTCTGTAGCCCAGGTCAGGCGCTTCTGCCGCTGTTTCTGGTTCAAAACTGGCTTGACCTGGGGAATGCGGCACCTGTAGCCCATTTCCTGCACACGCCTGTGCAGGGTGGCTCTGGATGTTTCTACTCCAGACTCAGTTCACTACTTCCGCAGGTCCCCCAAGGTCTGGAATCGGTCCTTCTCCACAATCTTCCTCAGGGTCCGGTCACCTCTTCTCGTTGTGCAGCGTTTTTTGCCACACTTTTTCCTTCCCACAGACTTCCCACTGAGGTGCCTTGATACAGCACTCTGGGAACAGCCTATTTGTTCAGAAATTTATTTTTGTGTCTTACGCTCTCGCTTGAGGGTGTCAATGATGGCCTTCTGGACAGCAGTCAGGTCGGCAGTCTTACCCATGATTGCGGTTTTGAGTAATGAACCAGGCTGGGAGTTTTTAAAAGCCTCAGGAATCTTTTGCAGGTGTTTAGAGTTAATTAGTTGATTCAGATGATTAGGTTAATAGCTCGTTTAGTGAACCTTTTCATGATATGCTAATGTTTTGAGATAGGAATTTTGGGTTTTCATGAGCAGTATGCCAAAATCATCAGTATTAAAACAATAAAAGACCTGAAATATTTCAGTGGGTGTGCAATGAATCTAAAATATATGAAAGTTTAATTTTTATCATTACATTATGGAAAATAATGAACTTTTATAACAATATGCAAATTTTTTGAGAAGGACCTGTATATACAGTGAGGAAAATAAGTATTTGAACACTCTACTATTTTGCAAGTTCTCCAACTTAGAAATCATGGAGTGGTCTGAAATTGTCATCGTAGGTGCATGTCCACTGTGAGACATAATCTAAAAAAAAAAAAATCCAGAAATCACAATGTATGATTTTTTAACTATTTATTTGTATGATACAGCTGCAAATAAGTATTTGACCACCTGAGAAAATCAATGTTAATATTTGGTACAGTAGCCTTTGTTTGCAATTACAGAGGTCAAAAGTTTACTGTAGTTTTGCTCACACTGCAGGAGGGATTTTGGCCCACTCCTCCACACAGATCTTCTCTAGATCAGTCAGGTTTCTGTCCTGTCGCTGAGAAACACGGCGTTTGAGCTCCCTCCAAAGATTCTCTATTGGGTTTAAGTCTGGAGACTGGCTAGGCCACGCCAGAACCTTGATATGCTTCTTACAGAGCCACTCCTTGGTTATCTTGGCTGTGTGCTTCGGGTCATTGTCATGTTGGAAGACCCAGCCTCGACCCATCTTCAATGTTCTAACTGAGGGAAGGAGGTTGCTCCCCAAAATCTCGCAATACATGGCCCCGGTCATCCTCTCCTTAGTACAGTGCAGTCACCCTGTCCCATGTGCAGAAAAACACCCCCGAAGCATGATGCTACCACCCCCATGCTTCACAGTAGGGATGGTGTTCTTGGGATGGTACTCATCATTCTTCTTCCTCCAAACACGTTTAGTGGAATTATGACCAAAAAGTTCTATTTTGGTCTCATCTGACCACATGACTTTCTCCCATGACTCCTCTGGATCATCCAAAGGGTTATTGGCAAACTTACGACGGGCCTGGACATGTGCTGGTTTAAGCAGGGGAACCTTCCGTGCCATGCATGATTTCAAACCATGGTGTCTTAGTGTACCAACAGTAATATTAGAAATGGATGTCCCAGCTCTTTTCAGGTCATTGACCCAGCTCCTCCCGTGTAGTTCTGGGCTGATTTCACACCTTTCTTAGGATCATTGAGACCCCACGAGGTGAGATCTTGCATGGAGCCCCAGTCCGAGGGAGATTGACAGTCATGTTTAGCTTCTTTCTTTTTCTAATGATTGCTCCAACAGTGGACCTTTTTTTCACCAAGCTGCTTGGCAATTTCCCCGTAGCCCTTTCCAGCCTTGTGGAGGTGTACAATTTTGTCTCAAGTGTCTTTAGACAGCTCTTTGGTCTTGGCCATGTTAGTAGTTGGATTCTTACTGATTGTATGGGGTGGACAGGTGTCTTTATGCAGCTAACGACCTCAAACAGGTGCATCTAATTAAGGATACTACATTTTTAGATTGTCTCTCATAGTGGACATGCACCTACAATGACTTTTTCAGACCCCTCCATGATTTATGGACCAAGTGGGAGAACTTGCAAAATAGCAGGGTGTTCAAATACTTATTTTCCTCACTATACTATTTTATCAACTTTGAAATTGAATTAAGTGCAAAAAGTTTATTGAAGTGGATTATATTTGTTTGTTTGTTTGTATGAATTAAATGCATACAAATAAGTGTTAGACTAATGAAGTCATTTTGATGGAACCGTCCTTCAAGTTAGAGACTCAGTAATGCTTGTTGCCATGGCATTCTTTACCTTCAATCTGTTTGCTTGCATTTCAATGTCAGCTCTATTGATTGGCGCTCTATTGTCTGTGGCCCTGAAGATGGAGGTTGTGCTGTTCTGAGAAAAGCATAGACGGATTAAGAGATTGTGGGCCCTGGGCACAAAAACTGTTTTGACTTAATTTTTTTTATTTTTTTACTTTTGATCTTCCCACACAGCATGGGCTTATGCCATTTTCCGTTTATCTGTAGGTGATATTAACTAAAACAACAAGCCTCTTTGACACTCAATTTTGCATTCATTTGCAAATTTTTTGCACAGGGATTTAAATTATTATAATTTTTTAATTAATAGCATAATAATAATAATAATAATAATAATAATGGGATTATATTTACTGTATGGTTTATTTGATTTGTATTTATATATTTATTTATTATTTAAGTCATATGTATTATTTAGTTGTTTTTGTTATTCAGCTACAGTGATTATAATTTTCTCCAATTTCTCCAATATTGAAATATGCTGTAAAGTACATTTATTACCTTAAGAATATACAATGATATATAATAACATATTTAATATTCAGTGCTGGGTAGACTACTTACAAATTGTAGTCCATTACTGATTCCAAATGACATGACAAAATGACATGACAAAACCAGTGTATGTAGTTAGTAATGTAGTCCATTATATTACACATTTATAAGTAAAATAATCTATTGACTACTTTCTGATTACTTTTAGATTACATTTGACTGAATGTGGCATTCATTACATTAATTTAAATATGATATTGTACCATATTGATATCAAATACAGAAAGAAAATATATTTCATTCTTTATCAACAACATAGTGCATTAAATATTACATTACATTAGGGTTTCCCAAACTGGGGTTTGTGAGTTCAATGAAAAGCTAATAATTAAATAAATCATACATAATTTTATAATAAATAATTTAAAAAAAAAAAAAAAAAAAAACCTTAAAAATTGTTTAAAAAAAGACACATTCCTCTCAAAGACATAATGGTTAAATGAATACTAGTGATAATGCAAATAATAACTCTATTTGTCATGAGTTGTTTATTAGATATGCAATGTTGAGAAACAATTCCTTAAAAGTTATATTATTTCTGAAAATCTACTGGGGAAATGCTTTGTGGCCTCTCAATTTTCCATGCAATTATAGATACTTGATTAGTGACCGAACTAGAAGACTTTCTGAATGTATAAGCGATATGCTTTTTTTAGAGAGGAACATTTTAAAATGTGAAAAATAAGAATTAGGTAAAATAAAAGAATTGTGATTTGTGAATAGTTTACTGCCATTGTGTGGACTGAAAAAATGAATCATGGGTCTTGTAATTTTGACAAAAAAATAATTGTGCTAATTAAAAATAGTGTATATTTCCTTAAGAAAATTGGTTCAGTGTTGTATAGAAAATATTGAGAACATTTCACTAATAAAACCAAGAGAGACATTTTCCAAATTTTTTCAAGGAAATGAAAGCAATTTTGAGGTTTATTTTAAGAGAATTATGCAGTTTTATTTAGAGAAACCATTGTTAGTTCCCAGCATGCTTAGCATATGGCTGGAAACGAAAAGTGAATATTGAAATTAAGTGTTATTTGATGTGTTTTTGAGTGAGGGGAAACATCTGTTAATGTTAAGTTATATTTGACATTTGAAATAATTTCTGTTGTGTTGACGTTTTGAGCGTTACCATTGTGCAGAAGAGTAGAGTTTATGGTTAGGTTGTGTTGTGAATAACTGCATATATTATTATTATTATTATTATTATTATTATTATGAAGCATGTTGCTTTGTTCAATGAGCCGTAACTTTGCTAATGCTAGTGCAGTAACAAGTTTGTTTCTACTTGAGCTTTGCTAGCAGCATACAGTCTTTTAAATGTATAACAACTCAAGGTCAAATATAAACAGGTCATTTCCATTTACTCTAATTTATACCCTTTTTTTAAAAAAATAACTTAAATTAAAAAAGCACATCCCACTAATAAGATTACATTCATCATGTGCTATAGACTAAATATTTTAGGACAATTTATTTAATTTATTAAAAAAACTAACTGTAAAAACTACTACTAATTTTGGTAACAATATTACACATAATATTTATAAGTAGATAATATTTTTTGTGTGTAATATTTTTTACAGTGTGAATATGTACTCAATAAAATGTAACTATACCCTATATTATATTACATTTTAAAATACTTAATGTAATATTTGGAATCTGATTACTTAATCCAGATTACATATGATCAGTTACTACCCAGCACTGTTAATACACTGCAAATACCCATATATACTGTTCTGTTCTATTCAATGTCAGGTTATAGGAGTTGGATAATATCACAATACTGGTAGTAAGTTGTCTCTCTCTCCAAGGCTGTGGTGTTTCTCTGGTCATGAGTCAATGCACTAACCGTTTTAGCGCACTGTCCTTTTCCCCACACAACTCTGATCACAATATCTCTCCACAGGCTTTCTCATTGAGTGCTTGAGATGAGAAACTCGTCAAAGGTTTGCTATAGTTTTTCCCTATCAAAGTTTTGCCAATCAATTTCTGAGTCTATGCAGGCCTGACAGATCCCACATCATTTCTCCGTTTGACTGACAGCCCTTCTCATTTTCTCACGGCGCTTGCAACCTGATCATGGACGGTGTGTGTGTGCGAGAATGCAGAGAAGCGTTTGTGTGTGTTTGAGTATGCATGTTCCTTTGTAGATATAAAAAAAGAAGAAAATCCAATCTTTGAACAGCATATTCCTGTCTGTCTTCACTGGGCGCTTTCCTTTAAAGTCTATATATTGGGGGGGTTGAGCTGTAATATCTTGTCCTCTGTAAATCAGTTCTTATGTCAAGAGGCTGTCAATTTAATTCAATCTAAATATGTTTTCTTTTGTGGGTTGTCAGATGGGCGATGCTGCACAGAGCACAACTCTTTTTCCCTTTTTAAGACCGTAATGTAATGAGAGACACAAGGCAGATCTGTGGGTTTGCATTTATCATCAGTGTTTTGGTTCAAGTGAGTCCAGACTATTGAAGACTATTGAAAATTACTGCTTAAAGTGGTCTCTCTCTCTCTCTCTCTCTCTCTCTCATTGTCACTTCACCCCATTCCTATCTCAACACACACTCTCAAAACTAAATTAGTTCCACACACACAAGCGCTGAGCAATGATTATTCCTAATGGAGGGTGATTTACCGTTGCAGGGGTGCTAACACTTTTATAATTGACTTCTGATCAGCCGGATGCCGAGCAGCAGAGACAGATGTTGTGGCTCATTTTGGCTTGTCGCGAAGCTTGCCAACCATAATTTGGAACATTCTCTGCACCTGTGCCCTGTCCTCTCCAGTTACAGACAGGTAGTGTGTAACCTAACCCAATGAAATAACCATTGGCACCGAATTGTAAACCAACTGTAAAAGAGCTTGTTGGTCAGGGTTGTGTGCCATTCACAAGTAAATGCCTTTTAAATTCCAATTCAAAAATCCATATAACAGTAATCTTTAACTAGAAAAGCAAGATTTCTTCTGGCAACCTTTGAATAGTGGTTTGACAAATTCTTGTATATTTATTAGTTTTTAAGTGTATTAAAATATATATATATATATATATATATATATATATATATATATATTCTTACGGATAATATAATATTAATGAAACAAATTGTCAGGAAGCATATAAAGTAAATGTGCATTTTGTAATTGTCAAATTACAAACCTTACTTTTAAAGGGGTGATGAATTATAAAATCAACTTTCCCTTGAGCTTTTGATATATAAAAGGTCATGGTAATATAAGAATATCTTGTACATTTCAGAGCTGAAAACTTCCTTGTTAGTCAAAGAAAATCTTTTATTGACACCAGGCCCAGCAAACGATCAACCTCAGAATATGCCACACCTTGACGCCATCGTGTGGTGAAACACCGCCTGATTCTGTAGCCCTGCCCACCAACTTGTGCCACTGACATGACATAGGCCTACATAGAGCTAAACCTTCTAAGCAATTAACATGCCGCGTAAGCTTAATTCGAATTCCAATATTATGAATGCATGGATGACCTTTATTTTTAATGAATATCCAGGGAAGACATTTTGTTCCTTATTTCACCACAGATTTGTTTGTAAACAAGAGACTTGATTTGCAGACAGGATGAGATCACATGAATGAATGAAGCAACACACTAATGTAAGTAAAAATGGTTTTTATATGTGAGAGTATTGCATTGTTACATATCGTTTGACATCTATTGATTATGTGTACGTGTCTAACTGAACATAGCCTACCTTAGCATGCTGTCAGAGGCTGAAGAATCCTTTATTTGTGGTTGTGTTGCTTCACTGCATTTTGGGATCAGACTCGGACATGTATGTGCCGGGGTTCGCAAAGCCCAACGTCCCGTGTGTGTGTGTGTGTGTGTGTGTGTGTGTGTGTGTGTGTGTGTGTGCAGTTTGCGGTTATATCCACCAATCGGGCAGGCCAAGTAATAAAAAATAACACTCCAATCAATCGTGGGTGGATGAGAGATCAATCATTGTGTTTGTTTGATAAAGATATTTTTGCAAGCCCTGGGGGCGATTTCATTCCGGTTGCCATTTCCCCACACGCTTTCAAAACAATCCCTCACGTGTACTGTCAGGGGAGCTGAAGCTCATTAAATATGAAAATCTTATCCAATCCTAGCTGTGGGCATTAACTTCCAAGTCTTCAATGCGGCACGCCCATATAAACAAAGCGTTCAGGAGAGAGCCTCAAAACCAGGGTAGAAAATAGCTTATTACTTATTCCTTATGATGTTTTTGAATGTAAATTCAAACACTAACCATAATTCAAAGGTGATAGAATTATTGAATTAAATATAAAGATTATAAGATAAATATAAACTAAGATCATATAAGCTCCTAAAGATAGTTGTATTAAAACTTACAGGCTCTTGCTTCATCTGTTCATTCTCAAGTATTCTGTAGAAAATATGATCAATAAGTTATATTATGTTATTACATTGCTTTGACTCATTAAATTAAGTTGTCAGTTTAATGTAATTTAAGTTGAAATGACAAACATCCAAGTTGATTGAACTTTTTTAAAGTGACAGGATATTTCACCTTAAATAAATGACAAATCTGCCATCAGTTACTCACCCTCTTATCATCCTATTTTGAGAAATGTGTTATGTGTTTTGTCCATACAGTGGAAGTCAAACATTCATAATATCATCTTTTGTGTTCTGCAGAAGAAAGTCTTCATAAAATAAGGGTGAGTAAATGACACCATTTTTGGCTGAAATTCTGTGCAAAACAGCCTTTTGTACTGGTGATCTAGGACATAATTCCCCTATAGAAGTCTAACTATCTTCATGTGTGTAAGCTAACATTATAAATGCATTGCATATATCTTCTTTGATTGATTGAATCTCATTCATTTAAAAACCAGTCCTCCAGAGAATGGCATTAATGGAAGAGATGGAGGTTTAGAATAGATTGAAAGGTGTTGAGGGATAATCTGTTCAGAGCGTCATGGTATTGGCCTTGTGTTCGCACTGCTTCAGCACTGCATGATGGCTTTAGAGTCGATTCCTCCCTAGAGAGGTTTTCATCTTTAATAACAGCACGATATCCTGTAGAGACCGTTAAACAAGTTCATATCTACTGAACCAAAGGTAGGGAGTGAATTACAATGAATGAAGTTAATTTATAACTTCAGGGGGTAATCCCTGAATGGGATAGTAGTTGTTAAATGGGACAGAAATTTGGTTTCAAGACAACAGCAGATTTTTTTGTTGAGTTGTATTAATTAATTTTGTTTTAATTTACATACATTTTGATTCAATTATTTTCATTTAAATGTTTGTTTTTCAACATTCTACAGGAATGTCAATGTCAATTTTATTTCTATTGCACTGCTAAACACAACACCAGTTGACCAGTGTGCTTAACATCAATAAAAAAGACAATATAAATTACAAGTAAGTAAAAACACAATATAAATACAATAAATTTCATCCTTAGCCATATGCCAAATCAAAAAAATAGGTTTTTAGCCTAGATTTAAAAACAGCCAAGGAAGGGGCTAATCTAATATTTAAAAGGTAACGCATTCCATAGTCTGGGCGCAGCTGATGAAAACGCCCGGTCCCCCCTACTTTTCAACTTTGTTTTTGGTATACATAGTAGTCTCTGATTTGACTACCGGATAAACTTAACTGGACAATGTTCTGTCAGTAGATCCGAAAGGTAAGGAGGGGCCATATCATGTAAAGATTTAAAAACCAGAAGAAGAATTTTAAAATCAACACGATATTGTACCGGTAGCCAGTGCAAATGGCGTAGGACTGGAGTAATATGTTCCCGCTTTCTAGTGCCTGTTAAAAGTCTTGCCGCTGCATTTTGTACTACCTGTAACTGGAATAAAGCTGATTGGCTAATCCCGAAATACAGTGAGTTACAGTAGTCTAGCCTCGATGTTAAAAAAGCATGAATTAGTCTACAGGAAGTATCATTGAAGTACTCTCTGTGAAAAGCAAAATTGACCAAGAGCTTTTTTTTTCTATTTTACAATTTTACAAAATAAATAAAATAAAATAGTAGTTTGTACTTTTTGTGTGTGTATGTGTGTGTGTGTGTTTAACCGGTCCCTTAGATGTATAAAAATCCCTCATTTCACCAATTAGGTGACCAAGGCACTGCAGGGAAGTTGGATATAAATAATGTACCCGTGTCATGAAGTCAGCCACTGTAACCTTTTTCTAGCTCTTTAAGACGTCATTTTCAATGAAGCTGCATCTCTATCACTTAGCACAGAGTGAGAGAGAGGCTGGTGGGAGGGATTCGAAAGGAGACAGGCGGAATTGCACAGCCTCAGAAGGTCAAACCTGGAGATCAGGTCTATCAACTGCCTGCTTGTCATCTGTTGCCTATGAAGGAAAAATGAAGGAAAGAAAAGGGAAAAAGCGGAAAACATTGTAGTCCAACTTAAGCAGATGCTACAAGGAAGAAAAGACAGATGTGTAAGAAAGGAGAGCAGACATTTTCCAGTGCATTGTTTCTCTACTTGGGGCCATTGCCTTTTGAAAAACTAATAATTCTCGTTTCAAATTATTTTTCTAGACATGCACAGCCTGTCTGACCATGTAACTCACACATTTAGAATACATGCTTGCCCTTCACTATAGTCAAAAGTTGCAATGGAATGCTTGAAAAATCATAGCATGCTATTTTGTCACATGACCTCATCACATTGCATGTTCCATTAAGGTCCAAATTTCTAGTACAACATTTTTGCACTTTAAAAAAATAAATACAACCTCAAGTTGTGTCAATCCCATTTACACATTTCCTCCCAAACGTTCATAGGACAAACAAAGTTGGTGGTCTTCTTTTTGATATGTAATCATAATCATACACTGTTTGTTCATTAGCCAGAGGAGATCTGGCACCCCGACTGAGCCTGGTTTTTCCCATGTTTTTTTTTTTCTCCATTCTGTCACCTGATGGAGTTTTTGTTCCTTGCCACCATCTCCTCTTTTGCCTTTGGCTTGCTTAGTTGGGGACACTAAATATTCAACTATATTACTGATCCACCTGCATTGACACTGAGAGCTATAAGAATTGAACTGAGCTGGATGGCATCACTGTTTTATCCAGAGCAGCTGTACAGCCGAATCAAATTCTGTTGCATTATTTTCCTGTTACCACCAAGGGGGTAATCCAGGCCCCGGAAAGCATACCTTCCATAGGGGCGGCCATTGCTAACCAAGCCATCACCTGCTGTTAGAATTCCATTGACTCGCATTCATTTTGGCGTCACTTTGACAGTGAATAACTTAACATCTGAGGTGTTTAAAGAATCCATTTGTCCATTGTTTATTTCTAAAGAAACATGAAAATGTATAATAGGCTCCATTACCTTGTATCTTACTCTATTGTCCCGTTGAAGCTGTTTTTGTAAAAACTAATGATTGCGTCATAACCAACGCGACTCTGTCGCGCAGTAGAGAAATTACTTTATTGGCAGGAGGAGAAGCTCGCAGGTAATATTTTACTGTCTATGAGGCAATCGGGGGGACGTGGAGGCATAAATTCCGATAAAGGCAAGGGAGAAGCATAGGGAGAACCCCATAGAGAGCCAAAAGCAACGGGACAAGATATTTCAACAGTGATTCAGATTTCACTTTCCACAACTACTAGAGGACCACAACTGTCAGACAGGTTACGTACGTCACATCTACGTCGTCAAGCTCAGTCTGAGTCTGCGCAGTACGCTCAGCTATAAGGAAGTAAGTCCTTCTAATTGACTTCAATTCTCTCCGTTGAAGTCAATGGGATCGCTGTGTCCATTTCTTTTAGTGTCTATGGTTACCCCTGTGAAGCTGCTTTGCAACAATATTGCAGTGCAATGTGGGATAGAATGAGTGCACTCGATAACACCCACTGGTTTCCTTGCAAAGCATCAAACTGAGCCACTGACATCCTGAACTGTGAATCGCTCTGGACAATCCTGCAGCTCCTTGATAAGCAGGTGAAACTTCCTCTCTACGCAATCTCAGGATTGGATAGACCCATTCATTTCCATTTTTTTTTTGTTTCCCTTTTTTTTAAAGAGAGAATGGGCATCAGACTCAGTGTGCAAGGTTTCTGTGGGTGACACATTTTATAGATGACGAATACGGAAAAACGCAAACGAAAATTTCAGACTCAGTGTGCAAGCACCTTTAATGTCGGAAACATACAAAATTGTTTTTTAAAGTGGTCCGGTCACTGTTATGGTATTATCGCATATACCACAGGCTTCGATTGTAAACATAAAAATGTGATTTTCTTTTTTTTTTAAACGAAAAAGATGTCCTGTTTCCAGACCTTGAATAATGCAGAGAAAACAAGCATGTAGTAATTTTTAAATAAAAACATACTAATGTTTGATCAAGAAATCAACATTTGGTGGAATAACCCTAATCACAGCTTGTATGCGTCTTGGCATGCCCTCTACCAGTCGGTCACATTGCTGTTGGGTTATGCCACTCCTGGCACAAAAATTCAAGCAGCCTGGCTTTGTTACTCCTGGTGTGTGTATAATAGCTTAATTAACCTAGTTGGTTGTGTTATATGTAAGATAAAAGCACATACAGCCCACTAGTCTTGGTTTCTGCCCAGTTGAGGAAAAGGTTGAGAATTGCTGTACAAAAGTTAAAAGAGTAGGTTGTATCCAGTGGCAATTTTCTTGTTTACAGTTATTTGAGGTCACCTTTTCGAATGAACCTGACAGTGGTTCTTCTGAAGCTGTTTGTCAAAATGATATTGGTGAAAAGAAACACATTCCACCCCCACCCTAATCATACCCATATAAGGTAGAACACACAGTACATAGACAAACACCTCTTTACTTTAAGCCATCATGCAGTTGTGTGGACTTTCGAGTACAAGCAGATTTGAGAGCCATACAGAAATCATAACAATGTGGATCACAAGTAAGTTCATCATCATAGTAAACCATATCTCTGACATGCTGGAATGATTTTTAACAAGAAAAGGATTAAAAAATGACCTGTCAAGGGTTGTTTTTGAAGCACCGTAATACAATGATTTGCCTAATAAAATTCTTAAGCTTTGTGGGCACCAGTAATATTAATTCATTAGAAGCTCTTACTACTTAAACAACCTTAGCATTATTGATCTTTAATTACATCAAAACTAATGTGCCAAACAAATTAATCTGTAACCTAGCTACCACTATATTTCTATTTTAATATATTTTAAAATGTAATTTATCCCAGTGATATTCAGCAGCCATTACTTCAGTCTTCAGTGTCACGTCATCCTGCTTGATAGGTTTTTTTTAACTCTGTTTTTCATGATTCTCTGAATAGAGAAGTTCAAAAGAAAAGCATTTATTTGACATAGAAGTCTTATGTAACATTATACATGTCTTTACGGTCTTTTGAACTATTTAATGCAATTTTGTACACATTATTTTGCTGTTCCAATGACACAACATATGTAGTTTATTATTATTTAGTAGCAATAGGTTTTATTTTTTTTGTGAGGCATGTGAAATCGATTATGTAAAGTACATGCATTTTCCATTAAAGTATGTGAATGACCAGAGAGCTTTTTCGTTTCGATCTTGATGTGAGTAGGATTTTTTTTTTCTCTGTGTGTGAGCAGGCATTTAGATAAATGGTAAGAGTGACCCAGAAACTGGAGCTACTGAGATCACAGTCTTGCTGTAAGAGCAATGCACAGCAGGGTAACCCATAGAGACAGTCCCTCCAAGTGTACTGTCACACGCTTTGGAATGAAACACAGCAGCAAAGTCATGCAACGAATGAGTAACACATAGCAATCAACTTTTGTGATCCAGTTCCCAATTCTCCATATTTAACAATGTCAGAAACTACTCTTTACCTGTCCATAATATCAGTGTTTTTCTCCCATAGGTTATTACCTGGTGCTGTTGCCATTCAAGAGCATACTTAAATAAACCTGCAGTAAGCAAAACTGATGGGCGGATAATATTTTAAGCGAATGTGGGAATTGGAACAACATGATAGCTGCATTCGCACCCCTTCAGGCCAGTTCCCGGGGGAACACACTCTACTACAGTCTTCCCCCATCCACTCAACATTCTGAGATGCACAGAGATGATAACACACTCTGGTAAGTGTGGTGGCCTTGATCTTTCTACCGCTACATATCTCTCTATTCTACGAGGGAAGACGAGAAGAAAAATACCCTCTCATACATTCAGCTGTAATCTGTGATTTGGGCCGCACTATCCACCTCCATTATCACCTCCTCTCCCAAAGGAAGAGGGAGAATTGCATTTACTACTGAACTCACCTTGGCTGCTTGCAGTATCACATATTGATATCATGCAAAGGGTTTGGGGGATAATTCCTTCAGTCATTTCAAATGGAATTGAGGTATATGGAAATATCTTGCGTAGTATTTTATATTATAATGTAACGTCCAAAGCTTCCCAGAATGCATTACAGATAGAACAGTTTTGATCTTTTATGTACTAATTATTTGTCTTAAAATGTAATAGTTTGTAATTCCCCTGGTTTCTATGATTAGTCGGACACTAGCATTTGGTGTTGTGAATTGTTCGCTGTTGAGCAGTTTTTTCAGCACAAGAAGTTGAGTTGGAAAGGATTGTTATATTTTTGTGGCCAACATTTCTGCTGTTGGGGGATGTCCTCCTGATACCTGATATGGTGACCGGTTACAATAATATTAGTGTAAATGTTGAATAATATATAGCATTATTACTCAGGGCTCCAGAGTACTTGTTTCTGACTGATCAATTATCCAGCTGTCAAATATTTTCTAATATCTGCGGTCATCCATGGCAGTTCAAAACCGGCACTACTTTCATGTCTCAAATAGAACTGCTGCCATCTTGCATTTTTGACATTGTGAAAATGACTTTATAAGCATTACTGTCATACTGTTATGTTGTTCAACTTGTTGTTAGGCCAATTTGTTGACAGTATATGCAAATATGCATAAAATGCAAAAGACTTCGGACTTTGGAGTAGCTACAGAAAAAAAAGTTTTTAAACTTTTTAAAAAATCAATTAAAAAAGCTATTAAAAGGTGTCGTGAACTCGTTTTGAACAGGTTTTTTTTTTTCGATTTTTTTTTTTCATTATTACAAGCTTACCATTGTAAATCGAGCTAAGGTAAGCA
Source organism: Gobiocypris rarus (assembly GCA_023029165.1). NCBI lineage: Eukaryota > Metazoa > Chordata > Actinopteri > Cypriniformes > Gobionidae > Gobiocypris > Gobiocypris rarus. The sequence continues at coordinate 11,040,951 of CM040918.1, read as the reverse complement.
GATAGTTTTGAACACTGGTTGGTTATGTTCTTGCTAAAATGCAAGATGGCAGCAGTTCTTGCATTTTTAACCCAAAAAATTTACGGACAGCAGCTTTAATAAAGCCTGAACCTCGTCGTTGGTCCATCGGTCGTATTTTTTTAACTCCATTGTTGATTCGACTAGCAAATAACTTCTACGGCATGCACCGCAACAGACTTTTGAAAATGGTGGTTGAAATAAAATGCTGCGTGGAGTCAACCAATTAGCATGTTCACCGCCCATGTCCCAACCCCGAAAGATCCTGAACTTTGAAAAAGTGCTACCTTGCGAGCAGGGACTTCTGAGGGGGAAATTTTTACCCAGAACTACATTTAGACCCTATTCCCTAAGGTTAAAACGCACTCTGTGCGTTCCAATTCGCATACTATCTGTCCTAAATAGTATTCGAAAAGATTTAGTATGTCCCAAATCATAGTATGTTGAAATGAATATTCTACAGATACCCTGATGGTCTACTATTTTCATTTGAATTTCGAAGTGCAGATCCGTGTACACTCTGACTACTAATGTTGCCCACAACCCATTACGAGTTGGATGAGGAGCTACAAATGCGGATAAAAAGTGTTAAACTACAAACGTGGCGTATGTGCGAGTCTGACGGTTAAGCAGAGAGGTTTAGATAAAGGGGTTTGGATGAATAATTATCAGTATCTAACCTGATGAAAAGATATGTATTCAGTGTTATCCACATTATATTTAATCTGCAACAGCATTAAGAACTTTTGTAATGATACGTTTGGACATAAACTTTGAAACACATCATCATATTCAAATTACAAAAACATGAAGGGGTAATACTCAGGACTGGCAGATCAAAGTGCTACTACAATTCTCTCCGATAAGGTAGGGAATTACATTCAATTAAATGTGGAAGGTTTTAACTGTGACAAGATGATTGACAGGTCAGTTTAAACAGTGACAGGATGCACATAACTAAGCGACTGAGCTGTCCGTCAAAGATAACGAAGTAGTATGTCCCAAAGCTGGCGTACTCTTCTGCGACACTAAAAAGTATGTACTTTGTCCTAGACCTATGTAGTCTTTTTGTGAAGAAAAAGTATAAGTAGGTAAATTGGGACGCAGCAACCGAGTACCATGCGAAAGTTCCTGTGGAAACACAGCTTAAGGTGCTTTCTTTAAATGTTCTGAGTAATGCAGTAGGCCTATCTCCCAAGTGCAATCTACACGTTTACTTGTAGCTAATGAGACATCATGCTTACACCACAAAACACTTGCATAAAACATGTTTATCTCTTCTAAAAGGTGGTGTTGCAGCAGTTTATTTGCTAGGTGTGTATGCGAGTCGATCAGTACTAAAGAAGAGGCAGTTTTACCTACAGTGATATCTACAATGTTAAGATCTTCAGAGACGCAGGTCTGCAAACAATAGTTGCACCATAAAAGCTTTACAGATCTATAGACTTGCTTAACTTAAGAAATATGGGTTAAAGTTGGCTTGATTTAGTTCAGCAAACAGCCATTTATTTTCTTTCCCTTTTCACGTCAAGACTCACTTTAGCGAGCTAGTGCCAATAAGAACTGTACAGAGTTATCAGGCTGCTCGTGTTACAGTTAATCTACTACAAATGGGGTAAAACAGAATTGTTCTATAGCATGTCTGTTAGTCCCGCAGGTGTGTCATAGTACAGTATTTCTTCTTTTATGATACTGCTCACAGGTTCTTGCGTGGGTGGTGGATATTTTATTCTTTGGCTGTTGTGAGAATCACTCTGTGCTTCTGTTAAAGACAACAATATACAGTGAGCAATACACTCTGAGCCTGTGGTATGGCATGGAGCATTCATTAGTGATCTCTCAGGCAGCTGGTCACATGATTGGATCTCAGCCAGTGGTGGTGTTTTCCTAGACATTGCGGGGTAACAAGAATAATTGTATTACACATTTTATCTTTCACTTTGTTTTAAGTTTATACTGAAATAACTGTGATGTCTGGAGTAAGAAAGCCTCTATTGCATTCTTCTAATTTAATACAACTTGCTAGCCTGACAAGCCAGACCCACATCAAGATGTTGGGTCTGGAAACTCACCATTGACAGGGTTCAATCCGAGGGGCGGGATAAACGGTTGTCTTTCAAATTCCCTCTGCATGCAATTGGACAGCGCCATGAGCGCCACAACCAACCAGAGCGAAGAAGAAGGTGAAGCCAAGCTAACGTTAGTTGATAGACTTTCGCCGTATCCGGTCGGCAAAACTCTGAACACATCATCTTTTCTTTCACCGTTCTTTGTTATTTTCTCAAAGAAAAGCTTTACTCCAAGTCTTCCAGAGTCGCGGCCAAAGCCAATTCAAAAGACCGCTGTTCGTCAGCTTCTTTGTTTACGAGTAGCATGCAGAACCTCCGCAAATCTGCCGTGACGTACCGTCAGTATGTTAAGCACGCCCACTGACTATACACACGCTGTGATTGGCCTGACCAGAGTTTGGTTTTTCCAGCTCTCAGGTCTGCCGACAGTTGCTAGACTACACGCGCGGCAAAATAAATGTCCTGCCGCTAGGGCGCTTCTAGATTTCTAGGTTAACAATTTGCACCATTACAAATGATATTGTCAGCATAATAACAAAAAAGGAATTGCACCTGCACACATTTGTGAAAAAACTGATGATCTTATTATCCAGCATGATTGCAGAATGATCCAACGAGTATCTGACCTGCTTGCAACAAACCCTTTAACCTAAAAAAAACCCCTTTGATCACAACAAATGATTACTACAGGTTTTAGGGTCAGTTCACTCAAAAATGTATACACCTAGGACGGCTTAAGGGTGAGTAAATTATGGAATAATATACACTGTATGTGACTTTCTTCTTTCAGCGAAACACAGAGTTATTAAAAAATATCCTGGCTCTTCCAAGCTTAAAATGGGAGTGAATGGTACAAATTTTTTGAAGCCCAAAAAAGCGCATTCATTCATTATGAAAGTAATCCATATGTCTCCAAGGGGGTTGAAGGGGTGGTTGATCAGCGTTTCTCAAAGGCTTGATTGTGTTTATGAGGTGCAGTCTAACATGTGTTCATACTTCGTAAAAAAAAAAATAAAAATAAAAACATTTTTCATTTAGCTTTATTCTACACTGCTGTCTCTCTTCTCTAAAAAACGTCCGGATAGCTTCCTGGTACTATGAAGTCCCTCCCTCAGAAATGCGCAATGGGCTCAGATTGGTCAGCTGGCCCAGTGACTTCGCTAACTTCCTAGTGCACATTGACCGGAAACATCAAGCCCCTTACCATTTATGGTTAGTTGCATATGCTCAGGGGTATTGTAATAAACAATGGGAATTTGAGCCCTAATCAGACCCAGAGAATATAAGTGAAGAGAAGCAAGGTTTTTTTTTGTTTTGTTTTTTCTCATACTTTTAGATACGCTGCTATTTGTAAATGCTTGAAGGGATTATTTGAATTACAGACTACAGATCTATAGTGATTTCTACTGACTGTAGATCACCATTAGTTTTGTCTTTACAGAACGAATGTAGCCAAATATCTGTCGCTAGAACAATGAGCACATTACAAAGACTAATCCATGGTTTCAATATAGTAAAGACCCATGTTCACACAGAACCATGTTTAGCGTGCCTGTAGCAAAACATATGTGGGTAAACACTTTAAAAGCTCTAATCAAAGAATCATTTTCACTGATCAGATAAATGTCAACAAACACCAACTCATATTCAAAGTTCGCTGGTGGGATCAAAAAGAAGTTTGTTGCTCGCGTCGGAACAGCTAAAGGCATACACTTAGGATGGGTTTAAGGGTGAGTAAATTATGGGATAATTTAAATTTTTCCTCGAACGAATCCTTTTTAGATGTTGTTGGAACCGACTGATGACCTTTTGGATGAAGCAGTCAAGCAGATCAAGTCTTGACTTCTTGAAGTTATTATTTTGTCTCCATTTATATTTCCAGGTTTAAAAGATGTTTTTTTTTCATCTCATATTTTCAATACGGACATTTCAAGGTTGCTACAACACCACATCTTCATTCATCACGTTCCTTCTTTCTTTTTTAGCACTGCTGCTCTCTTTTTGTCTTTTAGTGACATTTTCCATATACTAATTGCATTACTGTACCACACCACAGCACACAGATCAGTATTTAGAAATTGGTCAATAGTAAACTAATTTGCCTTTGCACAAAGTAAGACATGTTGACACAACTATATGAGCTAGCCACTACAGTACATACATCCCTGCCACTGCTCCAATCAGTTTAATGTTTATAAGACCAAATGTGAGAGTGTTTTATGGTCAGTGTATGACTGTAATAAAATACACGGCACATAACAATATCACTATAGTATCAGATGTTTGGATATATGTGGTTTTCCATCCAGTGGCCCTGGTTGTTGTTTTTCACTAAGTTTTCATTTGCAGGTCTTAATGAAAATGTATTGTTTATGAAGTCCGGGCCACAATGAAATCTGTCTGGAATTTCAACCCCAAAATTCGTTAGTATTGATTTGACCGGACCTCTGTTGTCTAGCTGCAGTTTTGGCCAGCCTGTGAGCACATTGTGTTGCTCTGCATTTAGAACAGGGTTTTGACCAGAGACTTGAACTGCTGCTCCTGCTTTCAGTAGTTTCTCTGAAAATGTTTCCTTTACAGTGACAATATTTGGAAGTTGTATTGTTTTTGTCTGTGAAAATTAAACCAGAGCTTTCAGATTTTCCTTTGCTTATGTGCTAATAATATGTAAACAGATGTGTCTTTCTGTCCCTCATGGAGGCACTGTAATATTATATAATATAATTTATATTTAATATATAAGGGATTAAAAATAGAAGTTGACATTGGCTGTGGGGGAATGACTGTTAGGAATAACATAAACAGTCACTTGTCCCGCATTTTTTCTTGTGATTTGATGGGATGCAACAATAAACACTGAAGGCTGTTTCCTTACAATACAATTCTTCTTCATTATTATTATTATTTTATTATTAATGAATACTTATTTATATTATTAAATATTAATGGTATAATTATAATTACTATTTTACCATTTCATACAGTGATTTTAAAAAATGTCTCTTCCGCTAAGTATCCATAAGTGTTATCTCCAACACCATAATAACAAAATAAATACATAGAGTATAACTGAGACTTCACATTGAAAAATGGCATGAGATGATAAAGACCATAAAATATAGCAAAAACGTTTACCGTTACTGACAAAATAAAGTTCAGCTATGGAAAAGTCTAAAGGCAGATGTATTATGAAATGTTTAGGTTATTTTTCAGAAGACAAAACAGCATCCCTTTGGCCCCATCAGTCAAAATCATTTCAGAGTTTAAGTACAAAATAAGTTTATTGTAAGAGTCAAACCGACTATCTTACAGTTTACTGGAAAATATACAGTAGTACACATACACACAAATCCACCACTAAAGTTCAAGGCTTAGTTTTGTATCTTTGGCTAACAAAGTATTGGGTAAAATAGTTCAAATACATAGAATGTTGTTAATAATGAGCATAGATACATTCACACTGTGTCATGGTTAATTATACAGGACTGATTAATACTAATGAAGTAAATCCACTACGTGTAATTATTTTGCAGAGCTGCTGATAATCACTGTTGTTGTTGTTGTTGTTGTTGATGTTGATGATATAGTATAGTAGGTCTATAGCATAGTGTCAGAAAAAAAGCACATTTAACAGAAATATTACATCATATACATTAAAGACTTTATGAAAGTACTATGAAGCTGGTGTGATAAACACATGCAAAAAAAATAAACTCATCTTTTGAGAAAAGCATACTGCAGCTGTTGCTGTAAATAATGTGTCAAAAATGTGTGTGTGTGAGAGTAAGAATGTTTGCAAACACTGTCATATTAGTTGTATGATTGTTATATATATATATATATTTTATTTTATTTTAATTTTTTTAAATATGCACATATTCACTCTTATTTTCGTCTGCCTAATATGTAAAAATGCAATTTGGCCATTTCTAATTATTCGGGCGGACTTCTCCCCCTTAATGTCTTCGGTGGTTACAGCCCTGCTGTAAATTGTAAGTTGTAAGTTGAAATTAAATAAGTGACATTTTATTTCCCAGAAAAATTAGCTTCTTTTCTGGTTAGTTCGATACTCTGTAGTTGTAATAATTTAATGATTTAATGATGTAATGATTTCTGCTTTATACAGAAGACAGGAAGTCATACAGTTTTGGGTTGACATATGGACGAGTAAATCATTAAATAATTTTTTGGGGGGTGAACTATCCAGTTAAGTTGGATACCATTTGGAACACATCCCTTAAAATGCTCCCTCAGTAGGCAGCTCGCTAGGTTTTGGGGTTACACAGTGTACAGTATACTTACTTACCCATGAAGGTATATGGTAATATACGGTAACTACATGGGTTAAGGTTAGGTTTAGGGGTAGTTTCAGGCCTACTCAGTTATTTTCATTGCTATAAGAAGTAGGGCCTACATAGTATATACAGGTCCTTCTAAAAAAATTAGCATATTGTGATAAAAGTTCATTATTTTCCATAATGTAATGATAAAAATGTAACTTTCATATATTTTAGATTCATTGCACACCAACTGAAATAGTTCAGGTCTTTTATTGTTTTAATACTGATGATTTTGGCATACAGCTCATGAAAAACCAACATCTCAAAAAATTTGCATATTTCATCCGACCAATAAAAGAAAAATGTTTTTAATACCAAAAAAGTCAACCTTCAAATAATTATGTTCAGTTATGCACTCAATACTTGGTCGGGAATCCTTTTGCAGAAATGACTGCTTCAATGCGGCGTGGCATGGAGGCAATCAGCCTGTGGCACTGCTGAGGTGTTATGGAGGCCCAGGATGCTTCGATAGCGGCCTTAAGCTCATCCAGAGTGTCAGGTCTTGCGTCTCTCAACTTTCTCTTCACAATATCCCACAGATTCTCTATGGGGTTCAGGTCAGGAGAGTTGGCAGGCCAATTGAGCACAGTAATACCATGGTCAGTAAACCATTTACCAGTGGTTTTGGCACTGTGAGCAGGTGCCAGGTCGTGCTGAAAAACGAAATCATCATCTCCATAAAGCTTTTCAGCAGATGGAAGCATGAAGTGCTCCAAAATCTCCTGATAGCTAGCTGCATTGACCCTGCCCTTGATAAAACACAGTGGACCAACACCAGCAGCTGACATGGCACCCCAGACCATCACTCCCTTTTGATGCCTGAAACTGGACTTCAGGCATTTTGGCATTTCCTTCTCCCCAGTTTTCCTCCAGACTCTGGCACCTTGATTTCCGAGTGACATGCAAAATTTGCTTTCATCCGAAAAAAGTACTTTGGACCAAAAGTCCAGTGCTGCTTCTCTGTAGCCCAGGTCAGGCGCTTCTGCCGCTGTTTCTGGTTCAAAAGTGGCTTGACCTGGGGAATGCGGCACCTGTAGCCCTTTTCCTGCACACGCCTGTGCACGGTGGCTCTGGATGTTTCTACTCCAGACTCAGTCCACTGCTTCCGCAGGTCCCCCAAGGTCTGGAATCGGTCCTTCTCCACAATCTTCCAGGGGTCCGGTCACCTCTTCTCGTTGTGCAGCGTTTTTTGCCACACTTTTTCCTTCCCACAGACTTCCCACTGAGGTGCCTTGATACAGCACTCTGGGAACAGCCTATTTGTTCAGAAATGTCTTTTTGCGTCTTACCCTCTCGCTTGAGGGTGTCAATGATGGCCTTCTGGACAGCAGTCAGGTCGGCAGTCTTACCCATGATTGCGGTTTTGAGTAATGAACCAGGCTGGGAGTTTTTAAAAGCCTCAGGAATCTTTTGCAGGTGTTTAGAGTTAATTAGTTGATTCAGATGATTAGGTTAATAGCTCGTTTAGTGAACCTTTTCATGATATGCTAATTTTTTGAGATCTGTATGCCAAAATCATCAGTATTAAAACAATAAAAGACCTGAAATATTTCAGTTGGTGTGCAATTAATCTAAAATATATGAAAGTTTAATTTTTATCATTACATTATGGAAAATAATGAACTTTTATCACAATATGCTAATTGTTTGAGAAGGACCTGTACATGCGGAATAGGACTCTAAATTAAAGTGTACCCGGTTTTGGAAATGAGTGATTATTCAGTAAGCCTGGATGACTGTTTGCAACTGCCTCCTTCTTTTACCTTTCTACCTTTTCTCTCACCTCTTCAAATGATGCATATTCACCCTTCCAAGCAGCGATTCTTTAGAATATGTGACAGACTGCAATTAAATGAAAGTGCTACTTGCTCAGGTTTCAAAGACGCTTTGAGGCCGATAAAGGAAAGTTTTAGTCAGAGAGTGTGTGGCACTGTCAGAGTTCCCACTCATCCTGGAAAACCTTGAAAAGCTGAATAACTGATGAAAAACAGTCCTGGAAAACACATGGAAAATTAAAGAAAATGTCAAGTGTCCTTGAAAATCTTGTTGTTGTCCTGAAATTTAAAAAAATTGTTCTTCAGTTTTTCTTTAGCCCAAATTCATCACCTGCCCATAACAATTGCCGCTTGTTGCAGAAAGCGCAATGTTCAGGAATGCTGAATTTTAAGTAGAATTTTGAATGATGTTTACTCTTGACTGACAAGAGGAGGAGCTGGGGGTGGAGGAGGCTAAATGACCTCTGGAGAAGCGCAATAGCTGCTGATAGTACTGAGGAGCTATATATATATGTATGCGGTTATAGACGTCGTATTCCTATAGGTAGACGTGATCAGCTGCCAGTCAGCTGATGCAAGTTTGACTAATGTGATCTGCCAGAACTGATGCTATATGCTTGATTTCAAGTAATTTTTAAAAAGTGTTTTAGTTAACTATTATAACCCTACAGTACTTTATTGAATATGTCAAATGCTGTTCTTAGCCTTTCCTCCTGACTATGAATTAAATGGGAATGAATTTAAATAGTTTATTGTGTAAGCAAAAACGTGTATAAATAGGGTGATAAAATATGCATAGTTACAACCGTCTAAAACCTATTACTATATAAACATCATAAATTAAACATTGTCATTATTCCTCATAAACAATTGCCTGGCGTAAATGTGTGCTCCTCATTGATTGAACCTCTCTGAAGCGCTGTCACATGAGCCTGTAGAACGCGCAAAAGCTCTGCATTTTCCCGCAGTTAGTTCAGCAGGTTACAATTCAAATGGGATATCAGTTCTGACTGGATCTTTTCCCTAATAGTCCCTCCCTTAAATTTTGACAATAGATTTTTGTCATAGGTTTTGTCATCCAAAACTGTTTTTTATTTAGTTATCGTATTGTATCGTTTTCGTCTGTGAAAAAAGGTTGACAAAAATGGACACATTATTCGTCAACGAAATGAACACTGGTGGGAACCCTGCACTGTGTGTGTACTTGTCCAGAAAAAGAGGGAGCACTAATGTTTGTGCATTCTGCCCTGCTCTGTACAGTGCGTGAGATCTTGAATACCAGTCAGCTGTTGTGTGTGTGAATCCCTGGATGAGTATTCAGCTCTCCGTCTGCCCTTTCCACGCTTGCTGCCGCCTACCTGTCTACTCTCCGCCAGATCTGTCCACAGCAGAATAGAGCTGTGTCTTTATCTGACACCAGCATCAAAGCCCTGAGATGGCCTGGAGTGGACACGGCGCGTGTGGGCAACCACACAGCAGCGACTTAGGACCGAAACCGATCTGTGGAGACTGAGCACCATGGGCACCTCTTAAACTGAAGATATATTAAACCGTGTGTGTGTGTGTGTGTGTGCACAGTTGCTGGAGCTGTTGGTGCAAGCTGACATACCTTAAATCTGTGTGGTGATGAATGCATGCAATATGTGTTTGTGCCAGAGGGGCTTTATCATCTTTCTTTGAAGGAAAAGTTCTGGATGATTCATTAGAGCGAGCGAGAGAGAGAGAGTTTGGATGAGCCTTAGCAATAAGGAGGGATGGAGAAAGCAAAAGAGAAAATATAAAAAATCTTACTGAGCATAACAGAACAAATCACATCTGTTTTGGTGTCTTTCAGAATTTTTTTTTTTCTTCTACAGATTATCTGGTCAGTCAAAACCCAAACTCTGCTGCATAGCACTGGGTGCAAACATTATGATGTATCGAGTATTGTCGAGTACTAATCATTTATTTAGTATGAAAATCAAAACAAAACATTTTCCCTCTCGAAACAGTAGTTCAGATTTCTACTTGCCCTGACTTTATATTAAACCGAATTTAAATTAAAGAAAAATGTAGAGTTTATAATTTATGAGTTTAATTTTTTTCACAAATATTAAATGTTAAAGATGATGGCTGATTAAATTCTGATTCGATGAGCCACATCTGAAGCCATTGCAAAAAAAATGCGACAAACTTAACGCACACTTGCGACAGCACATTCTATTGTAATGTAGGGCCCTATAAAATCCTTTTAATTTTTTCCCGAATTCCGTTTGTAATTTTTGCAAAAAAAAATTACCCGTTACTGTTACTTCAGTTGTAAAAAAAAGTGTGCTTTTAATGTTAATATAATAGAACATAAAATAGGAATGGCCTTAAATTTAGGTAACAAACATCATATTTACTCAGTACTTTTCAGGACAAATACTGCATGATGCAACATAACACTGCACTCTTAAGTACTTCCAATCACAACAAAATATTAATGGTTATGAATATTAAACTGTCCATTAAAATAAGTTATATTAGTTTTTATAAGTTTAAATGAAAGTGTTCCTTAGCTTTTTCTTTCAAGTAAAAAAATAGGACAAACATTTTATCATAAGAATCATCTTTTCCATAAAATACTAGTAGGTAAAAAATTGAAAGCTGAAAATTGACCTGATTAACATGAAAAATAACAAATACACCATGAAATCATGAAGTGAAGTGTTTTGTGTTTCACAATCACCATATGACATCCAGCGCTGTGAAAAAATACATAAAATACATGAAAACAACTTCAAAGGCCCGTTTAAATTAAAACTAGAGGCATATCTTAACTTTAAGGTAACTTTTATCATGTAAACAACCTATATACAGCATGGTATATGCACATGTGTTTGCGACAGAGGGGAACACGGTCGCATTTGCAGCAGATATATGCTGCCCATAATAAATCAAAGCATGAGAATGACGGGTCGGAGCAGACCACCGAAATATGTGACAGAATGGATGATATTCATCTGTATTTGCAATACACAAGCCGCGGTTCAGTTGCGCGAGACAAACGCTGGCAGTGTGAAAGCACAACGGGAGCGCTGCTACTGCTCTCCATACGCACAGCTTCTGCGCTGCCTCCGTACTGCTTGTGCGTGCAGTGAAACCGGCAATAGCATCGAGTTTCTTAACTTTTTCGCCGACGAAAGCAGAGCCGCTTCACCATACTTTCATTGTTTTGAAGGTTGAGTTGAAATGACGGGATGGGTTGTGTCGCCCAGATTTGCTTAATTTGCCAGATTTTTTTAATTTGTGTTATGCAGGCCATAGAAATTCCTAGATCCATGGATGTTTTTCCCCCCAATCTTTTATAGCTTTCGTTCTATTCATCCATCTCTCCATCTATCCCTCCATCTATCCATTTGTCTGTGTATTTACTGCATTTGGTGTATTAAACATTATCTATTTACTCTCAAAAGTTTGAAAAGTTAGAAAGTACAAGTCCTCACTTAAGTGAGACACTTGAATTAATGTGCTCTCTTTTTTCCCCATCATTAATTCTGAGTGAATCTCGATATAGACTGCATCTATTTCACAGCACACACGGCAGTGCACAAAGGCTAGTGTGACAGTCTAGGGTGAGAAGAAATAGGAAGAAAGGAGAAAATGTGTGTGTGTGGTCAGAAAAACCTCTGAACGTGTTTGTGTGTGTGTGTGTGTGTGTGTGTGTGTGTGTGTGTGTGTGTGTGTGTGTGTGTGTGTGTGTGTGTGTGTGTGTGTGTGTGTGTGTGTGTGTGTGTGTGTGTGTGTGTGTGTGTGTGTGTGTGTGTGTGTGTGTGTGAAAAAGAGGGAGACATTGGGTAGTATTAATCTGTGCCTGTAAATGATCTGACTGGCACTCCGCTCTCCTGTAAACGGCGGCTGTCAGAGTGATAAGGGCGCAAGCGTCAGTTGAGAACCGCTTTCTTTCTCTCTCTGTCCACTTCCCCAGAGAGAGCCAGATAAGCTTAGTGTGCTGAGGGGCTGCACACAGCACAGCCCCCAAAAAGAGCCCCATTATCAGCTTGTCAGAGTCACTCCTGATGCTCTATACACACACTCAGAGAGGGGCCAAGGACATTAGTCGTCCATAAGGGTCTACACATGTTCATACTTTCTTTCTAATACAGCATGCGCTTTTAATTTTTTCATGAATCACTCAGGCTTTGTTTTACTCACGCATACTCTCAAGTTGTCACATACACACAGATGCTTGACAGAACAGCTTGGGACTCTTTTCCATTTGGGCGGCGGTGGTGGTGTATGGGGATGTTCAAGCCCACAGGTTTGATTGGCTCGCATGGTTTCGGCGAGGCCACTGGGTTATCTGGGTCTCTTTGGGTTCCTGGAGGTCTGCTGTGAAGAGTCTCATCTACAGAAAACATTACCGTACAATTTCACACACACCGTGTTAAACACTTCAACTGGAGTGTTGATGGCAAAAATGTTTATTTTCAGATATATTTTCAAAATATTTTATTTAAATACACTTGGGAATGTATTTTCAAAGTTAATTTGTGATATATTTTGAAGGTCTAAATGAAAATTAAGTCTTACACGTCCCCCTGTAGTCAAACATTTTATCCCTTAAAACTCATCTTTGATCACCCAAATATCTTTTTTTTTTTAAAAGAAAAATACATTTTTATAATACGTTTTTTGTGTCCTAGAATAGCTCTACGCCCTTGCTTCATTTAGTATATGCTGGTCCATGAATATTCAAATGAGTCCCGCCTCCACTCACTCATACAGGCTTGTCTACAAGTCGATGTATCAGAATGGTAATGCATTTTATGAATCATATAAACTTCTATAAATTGTTTTTTTAGCAGCAAATCAGCATATTAGAAGAAAAAATTCCGCTTTGCCATCACAGGAATACATTTTGAAAAACATTATACAAATATTTCATAATATTACTATTATTATGGTATTTTTTTAATTTATTAAATAAATGCAGGTGTGCATAAATGAACCTAAACTTTTGAACAGTCTATTTGAAATATTTTGGCTAGGAATTTTTATTTCCCCGATTCAGATGTACCAGAGAATTTCCACCACGGTTAACATGAGCTATGAATGTGGTCCTACTTTTAGGGCTTTTGTTCCACTTGGTTGTTTGTCCCTGAATCAAACAGAGATCTTTTTAATTATGTTGTTCTCCACAAATTCAGTTCATATTTTTCTTTTGTTTTCTGTGTTTTGCTGGCACACAAATATGCAATACACTTTGGGATTTTGAAACCGCTCCCTAGTCTTAATGGAAAGCAAAACAATGGAAAGTGAGCCACAGTGCCAAGGCAATTAATTCCGTTCTGCAGTCTATGGAACCATAATGGTCACATGAGAAGTAGTGAAATTCTTTCAATGACACTCAAACGAATGTGGTCTTAAAAGCCTGCAGTTGCTTCATTAAGTCCACATAAAAGAACGTTGGGGTCAGAAACATAGAAAATATAATAACCACACGTGTGCATTATGCTGCAGAGTACACACATCCATTTGCATTTAGTAAGCAATTTAAAATGTACACATACACCTAAGCTGTTGTACAGCCTTTATCTTTTTCATTTCCAATCATCCTTAATGAAAGAGACATTATTTTGTAATCCAGTGAGGAAAATGTGTGATAAATGTGATGGGGCAAAGTAAATGATTCAGGTAATTAAATGCGACAATTACTGTTTGTGTTGTTGTACCTTGATTCCTAGAAAATGACACCGTTTACTCCCCAGTGAAACTGATGCAGTATTGCCCTGTCTTTCTTCCTCTCCCACAGATGACAATGGTATAATAATTACAGAGTAAAAAAAAACTCTCTCTTTTTTTTCACCCTTCCACATCCAGTTTAGCTTGGGGCTGATAATATACTGTACTGGTTTTGAAAGCTATTTGAATATTTCTTTGGCAGGAAATCACATTACAGGGCTATTAAAAAGTAGTTATTTGTACATAAATTCCTAGGGAGTCAGTGGTGGATCTTGGCAGAAGAAGTGTATGCAGCTCGATACAAAGGCAGTTAGGAGATGATATTTCGCCAGCACCGTGTTTATTAAAAAATCGGCCTGCTCCTTCATCATCCTCTGAGGGAACTGCGTGTCAGCTAGCTCATATTTCATTGCTCATGCTAATGTAATTAGCGCTGCTTTAGCGCTGTCACGCGGGAAGGAAAACGCTCATTACCACTCTTATAAATGTTGATTTCACTGGGTGGCAAAAGACAGAAGCTATCGGCACTGGAGGTCTTGTTTGAAACTCTGTTTGGTGAATCAAGTATCCTGGGAGGTTTTATTTTACATGTTTTTTTGGATTTTCTGATGCTTCTGTCTATACCTTCTATTTTGTCAGTTTCAACTGGTGGGTCGTGACCCAAAAAATGGGTTGCAAGTGTTTTCTGTTAGGCTCGTAAACAATGAGAGGAAGAAAAAAAAAATGAATGTAAACAAAGAAATGTGATGATATTCCTGCTAAGTCTATGCGTTTTTAATAATTTTGCATATTGTTGTTCCTTGTGTTTGTGTCGTCGTCATCATCATATAAATTTGGGTCCTTTAGCAAAACCACTTGAAAACCACTTTGGTTAGTTTTAATGTGTATCAGTAGACATGCATTTATTTATTCTGCCACACACGCACGCACGCACGCACGCACGCACGCACGCACGCACACACACATATATACATATATATATACATATACACACATATACACACACCAGTGGCGATTTCTTTAAGACTGCAAAGGAAGCTCGGCTTCCCTTATAATGTCACAAAATTAATGGTCAAATTATGTACTATTGTATTAACATTTTATTGACTAAAAAGAAAACGTTCATCTCAAAGACGAGTTCGTTCAGAATCAGTTACATATAGCAGGTCGGCTGACTCTATTTCCTTCTCATACATTCCCGCAGCGTCACAGTGCATTTCCCTATTGAAGCCCAGCGTCCATTGACTTCAATGGGGCTGCTTTGAACGCTTTTTCAGCGCTCAAACTAGACGGTCATTGGATAAACGCTGCGATTATGTCCCGCCCACGGACGCTCAGCGTCTCTGGGGGTGAATGGGGAGTGGGTTGGCCCGGACTCCGAGCTACTGCGTGATGATTGGCGGGTCTGTCGAAAGACTGCATCTCCTTTTGACTGACAGCGATTCTGTACTATAAGGAATCACTGAAGCTATTCGCGCTCAGTCCCATCACGGATTTCTCAAGTTCAGTCGAAATAAAAACTGCTGCAACCTATTTCTTTGATATTTGCTTGGCGAAATTGCTTGATTTTCATCATACATTTCACACAATTATACACCACATTCCTTGTTTCAGGAACGCAGAATTTACTTTTAAATAAAAGGCCGAAAATGAGCTTCCCCTCTCTGACAGACCAGTAGCCGCCACTGACACACACACATCTATCTAACACCATAGATAATATTTTGCACAATTGTTCATATAATGAGTCAAAGGGGTCCAATGTTGTTTTGAACCCCACAGACTTTTATTTTACAGACAAAAACAGTTGAAACATTCATAAATGTGTGTGTGTGTGTGTGTGTGTGTGTGTGTGTGTGTGTGTGTGTGTGTGTGTCCTGGTAATCCCTACGGTATGGGGACAAAATGTCCCCACAAAGATGGCAGTATCCAAAATCCTTGTCCTTGTGGGGACATTTTTTGGTCCCCATGAGGAAAACAGGTCATAAATCACACTAAGTGATGTTATTTGAAAAAGTAAAAATGCAGCATGTCTCCTGTGATGGGTAGGTTTAGGGGCAGGGGCAGTGTAGGGGGATAGAAAATACAGTTTGTACTGTATAAAATGCATTACGCCTATGGAATGTCCCCATAAAACATGAAAACCCAACATGTGTGTGTATAGATAGATAGATATTTTTATATATATAAGAAATACACATTGTTTGTCCCCTGAATAAAAAACATTTGATTATAATACAGTATAGGCCAGCTGATGTTATATATGCTAATATGGACAATGTATCATTTGATAACTCTGAAACCAGATGCAGAAAAGCTAACAGACTTGTTGATCTGGCCTGCAGCTCTGTAAGCATCTGATTTGTATGTCTCCTACATAAAGTTTTATCCGTGTAGTTCTGTTTTCATCTCCGCTCATGAACCTTTTCCCCCCTGATGTGCAGCAATGTGCTTGGGACATTAAGTTAGTTCGGTCAGCTGATTTAGTCTTAATTTGGAGATGAATGCTACTAATAATAGTTAATACAGGGCCTTTGCTTGTGCAAGCGACTTGCTATGGGCTCGCAGAATCTATTTGGATAAAACCCACTCTTCATCCTAATGCACATTGTATTCAAACACACTCTATCATTAGCGATAATGGCTCTGTTTACCAGCTAGGATATGACTGCCGATCCCACTCACCGTAGCTTCAATTTCAAAATAATAAGAGTTTTTGTTTTACCCCGTCTGTTATTAAATTTCGAATGATTATGCATATGGTTAAAGCAAATCCCAAACGAATGATTCTGTGACACTGTATAAAAAAGGAAAACACAACATTTTCTTTCAAAGGAAACGGAAAAACTTTTTAGATGAAGCCGTCGATCAACATCAGTTGTTTTGGCAAGTATTAAGAGAAGAACTAAAATATTGTGAAATGCATACTGTGCTTTTGACGCATGCATAAATGAATAAAGTAACTGGCCCCACCCCAGAAAACAGTCCCTCTTCTTCATTGTCATAGCGAGTGTGTCAAAACAGCCCGTTGTCTAGACCTGTGGTTTTAAATGGTGCTGCTCTGCAGCACTGGCTGCATTTGATTGGACGCTTCATTAACGAGCAGTTGGAGAATGGTCTGTACATAGCAGGCAGACAGGAGAGAATGGATAATTACCTCACTCTCCTGAAAGGTTTTCCAGCCTGGTCCTTACACACACTGACAGACCAGAGAGATGGGAAAAAAAGACAAAATTGCCTGGGTACCTCACTTTGAGGTTTAGCTGACTATCTGTATTAGTGGAAGGTTGTATCGGAGGATAATGATGACAGGACATTTACAGGTCAGTAGAACGGCCGTCTATAACTGATTTGACTAATGCATATTGTCAAGTTTCACTGCTGTACTCGATTACTTGTTACTGTACTTCCAGAATTTTTTTCAGCATTTTGCAAACTTGAGGCTGCAATCAAGATGTGCAGGGGCTTTCTTGCTATTTTATTAAGACCAAAAGTTTCATCTAGGCAGTTCATGGACCTTTTAGTTGATATTGCATGCAAAAATAGCAGTAACTGCCTTGCTTTCTCGGACAGGTGTTTTATTAGTCCTCAGAGGAACAAAGTTTTATGTATGAGGTACTGGGATTATTTATATAAAATAAAAGAAATGTTCATCTTTAAAAGATATTAAAGAGTTTTGAGACTGTTAGTAAATTGGATATATTTGATCACGTCTCCCTGTGTAGAAGACCAGCAATGCAAACATTAGCCGCATTTCCACTTTCTCGACAAAGGCGGGCATGCTAGTACATTCCAGTGTCAGTCACGTTTCAACTGTCACTTCCAGGGCTTGATCAGGCCTCGTCGGGGTTTCCTCGGGGCCAATGGCGAGGGTTTTTTGGCATGCCGAATTCCTTAGTCCAAAGCTGGCCAGCTTGGGCTTGAGGAGTGGTTACAAGCAAAGGCAGAGCTTATCTGAGCCTGGTGACTGCAGTGCCATAAATTATTCCATATACCAGCTAATATCACATCAGCATTAAAGACTTGTACATTTTTTTTTTTAGCTCAACTCACTTTCAGACAGCAGTGAGTGTTTGAAATAACTTCTTTTTGTGATCCGATATGGATTCTGATTGTATAAGGCAGAAATATTTATATGCGATGCAAAAGACTATGAGCGCTAACCATAGTAAACATGGTAAATACGGCCACTTGAAGAAATCATGTAGGCTATCACAATAGTATATTTATTTTATCTGTCAGTATGTCTCGTCTCTTTATTCTGTACTGTCATATCCATATTTAGCTCCATATTTAAGTCTAGTTTTTTGGGAGCTGCTTCTGTTTCTCTGACTGAAAATATAACTCTATTAGGACTGTGTCTGGAGAGAGTGCTAAAGCTCCTCAGGTTGTATTTTTTGTAGAATTTTAAGAAATTAAAGACCCTTTCTAAATGTCATGTAAACATACTGTCCTGTGACTACAAATAAACATAAACAGACACGACTGAATCAGTGTGCGTGTCCTCTTTCTTTTGTGAAATAACTTTAAATGCCACTTTATTTTTGTGTGACTAATGTGCAATCTTGACTGTAAAATTTGGAAGTGATGTGGTTCAGGAAATGTGCTACCAGAATGCTGTGTCCATTAAAACAGTGGTTCCTGTACTTAATCCATACTCATTTATTGTACATATCAGCATGTGAATCAGGCCATAGTCGCATGAATCAGACATCCCAGTGGAATGGGAATCAGATACAAAGTTGCATGAATGTCAAGAACACACCAACTCTACAAAAAGCTATCATTTAGGAGAGAAGGGAAGGGACAGTCTGCTTCCGCTGCATGTTGCACACACCAAACAAAGGCAGCTCATCAATCATTTGGTGCACCTGAGAAGACCTGGCTCCTTTTAATTAATTCATTATGATCAATATATCACTTAGTATTTCAAAACATCAATGCTTGGGTTTTAAATAAACAAAATGCCAACAAACGGACAGAATTAAATCCACTTCTTTCAATCCCTTTTCATGTTTTCCGTTTAAAGGTTAATGTAAATGGCTTGGGAGAAGGATCTTCCAACATGCCTTCTCTAGGCAGGATTACTGAGGTTTATCTGTGTTAAAATGTACACCTTCCTAATATTGTGTTGGTCCCCCTTTTGCTGCCAAAACAGCCCTGACGTGTAGAGGCATGGGCTCTACTAGACCCCTGAAGGTGTGATGCAGCAGATCCTTTAAGTCCTGTAAGTTGCGAGGTGGGGCCTCCATGGATGGGACTTGTTTGTTCAGCAAATCACACAGCTTTGTGGCAGGGCACATTATCCTGCTGAAAGAGGCCACAGCCACCAGGGAAAACTTAGGTAGGTGGTACGTGTCAATGTAACATCCACATGGATGGCAGGACCCAAGCAGAACATTGCCCAAAACACCACCCTGCCTCCTCTGGCTTGCCTTCTTCCCATAGTGCATCCTGGTGCCATATGTTCCCCAAGGTAAGCGACGCACACGCAACTGACCATCCACATGATGTAAAAGAAAATGTGATTCATCAGACTAGGCCCCCTTCTTCCATTGCTCTGTGGTTCAGTTCTGATGCTCACGTGCCCACTGTTGGCGCTTTCAGTGGTGGACAGGGGTCAGCGTAGGCACCCTGACTGGTCTGCGGCAATGCACCCCCATATGCAACAAACTGTGATGCACTGTGTATTCTGACACCTTTCTATCAGAACCAGCATTAACTTCTTGAGCAGTTTGAGATACAGTAGCTCGTCTGTTTGATCGAAACACACGGGCCAGCCTTCGCTCCTCACGTGCATCAATGAGCCTTGGCCACCCATGACCCTGTCGCCGGTTCACCACTGTTTCTTTCCTGGACCACTTTTGATAGATACTGACCACTGCAGACCAGGAAAACCCCACAAGAGCTTTTCAAATGTGCTCAAATCTTTACACTTGCCCATTTTTTCCGCTTCTAAAACATCAACTTTGAGGACAAAATGTTCACTTGCTGCCTAATATATCCCACCCAATAACAGGTGCTGTGATGAAGAGACAATCAGTGTTATTCACGTCACCTGTCATAATGTTATGCCTGATCGATGTATTTAAGGTATAAAATAAATATATTAGTATTGATGTTAATATTGTGTTGTTGCATTTGGAGGTGCAATTTTTTTTGTGTGTGCGCTGATGGCATGCTTTTTACGTTAGTGTTAGACTGTCAGCACTAGCACTGTAAACTCTTTCTGAGAAGTTGTGTTCCTATATTCATCCCCTTAAAAACACAGGCAGCCATCAAAGTACTGCTGGTATAACAAATTCAGCACTTCAGTAATAAACAATTACGGTCACATTTATTTATTTCAGGAATGCTCCTATAATGCATCCATTTCTTCATAAAGACCAGATTGAGAAATAAAAGTTTATTGCTGTTTATTGTTAACTAATCATTTGTTAAATATCTGTTTATTTTAATTTATTTTTTATTGTAAGGCTGAGTTTTTTTTTTGTTTTTTTTTTGCTGACAACTTTGGCTGTTGTGTCTTGCTTTCTGTTTTTTCTGCATTAATATTGTCAACTTTAAAAACGCAGTTCGAAAACCCCTGCGTTCAGTTGCATTTTGTTATACTTATATTCAAACAAAAGAATGAAACAAACAGCTAATTAATTGTTTGAACAACCCCTTGTAATTGATTTTGAAAGTATGTAGTTAAACATTACACATTGCTACCCTCATCCTCATCTAAAGTCTGTGTTTATTTTAAATTATTTTATTTTGTCATATAATAATCTGATGGCTTTAATTAGTTAACTAGTTTAAAGGGGGGATGAATTGAGAAACCAACTTTCCCTTGTGCCTTTGATATATCAAAGTTCATCATGATATAAGAATATTCTGTAAGTTTCAGAGCTGAAAACGTCCTTGTTAGTCAAAGAAAAGCTTTTATAGACACCAGGCCCAGAAAACGAGAGCTGGAATCCAATGACGTCATTGGAAGAGGAAATGCAACTCAACTGAATATGTATGCATGCTTCTGAAGCCCCGCCCACAGAGTCGAGGAGCTACAGGTTTACAGGGCAGTAATCATGGCGAGCAAAGTAATATATTGCTCTGTGCCAGGTTGTGGAAGAACACAGTTGCTGCATAAGCTTCCTTCGGATGCTACTATTAGGAATGAGTGGTTGAACTTTATTTTTAATGACGTTACAGCTCACGTGGGGAAGACATGTACGTGTGTTCTTCATTTCACTGCTGAATCGTTTGTAAACAAGTCTCAGGTGCTGGATTTGCAGACAGTGTTGTGCCTTCTATATTGGATTCGACAGGAATGGTGCAATAAACTTATGTGAGTAAAACGTCTTTTTTATATGTAATGGTCGGCAGGCCTATGAATCTCAAATAGTGAAATAATATCCGTTTCTTGATCTGAGCGCGCATGCACGTGTGTGTCTATCTGTGTGTGTGTGCGGTTCATGCTTATCGACCGATCGGGTGGGCCATGTATTACAGAAATAATATTCCAATCAATCTCGTGTGGATGAGAAATAAATATTTGTGTTTGTTTGATAAAGACGTTTACGAGCCCTGTGATCGAGAGAATCATTCCGGTTCCCGATTTCAAAATGATCCCTCCCTAATGTGAACTGAACTGACAGGGGAGCTGAAGCTCATTAAATATGCAAATCTTATCCAATCCTAGCTGTGGGCGTTAACTTCCAAGTCTCCAGTGCGGCACGCCCATCGAAACCCAGTGTTCAGGAGAAAGCCTCAAAACCAGTGTAGATAGCCTATTACTTATTCATTATGATGTTTTTGAATGTAAAAACCACACAAACGTCATTAGTTGACCTCAGACAACAGTATAACATTTTTTAAAAAGCCAGTTCATGACACCTTTAAGTTTTGGAGGAAACTTGGAGCACAACTTATGCTCAAGCCACGCCATTGCACACAGCAAGTTAATTCTATTTACTTTTTCTCTTTTGAGGATTGAAGATTACCACCAGTCAGTGGCTGGGAATGTTTAACAGACTATTATACCATAAACAAAGGGTTTTTTTTTCTTTTTGAAGAGTCATCGCTAGGCTCTTTCTGTGGTGTTTGCTCTGTGTTTAAAAGCTACAATTCATGTCCCTTAGGTCTTGTTGCAGTAGCAGAGAAATCGTTACATATGCTTCCTGAGCCAGCAGAGCTATGGGAAATTCAAACTACTAACTCATGTATACACACCAGACCACCTGCTTCCTTCTCAAGGGTTCTGTCCAGCACAGCATGAGGTTAGAACCAGCCACATCTGCCTCTGGTGTTCAGAGTAGAGCGCAGGAGAGAGACAAAGATAACCAAGCCTGAGGCCTAGTGTGAACAGTGGGAAAATCATTTAGAGATCCTGTCTCCTTGTGCGAGCACCCGCTGGAATCACAACAGGTTCCTTGTCTCAAACAGGCTAAAGACCCAGGGTATTATGCTTGGGAAGAAATCTCAATATATTTAATGCTTTGGATGCAACTACATCAGTATTTCAGTAAAACATCACTCTTACTTAGGAATTACAATTACAATTACCTGAGTACATTTGACGTTACATTTGAGTTTGATTGATAACCAGAGACCACTTGAAAAGTTTGGTCTGGAGTACAAAGGATATGGCTCACAATTGGTATTATGGTCCCACTTTATTTTAGGTGGCCTTAACTACTATACTTACGGTACATCAAAAACTAGGACAATGTACTTATTGTGTTCATATTGTATTGCAAACCACTTTTGCTGATATTGAGGTGTAATACAGGTAAAGTTAAGGACAGGTGTGGTAGTATGGGAAAGTTTAAGGGTAGGGTTAGGTGTAGGGAAGTGTCAACAGTGTAATTATAAATGTAACGGCCCCACTTTATATTAGGTGGCCTTAACTACTTTGTACTTACATAAAAAAATAAGTACAATGTACTTACTGTGTTCATTTTGTGTTGCAAAACACTTTTGCTGATATTGAGGTGGGATACGGGTAGGGTTAGGGACAGGTGTGGTGGGATGGGTAAGTTTAAGGGTAGGGTTAGGTGTAAGGGAACTGTCAACTGTGTAATTACAAATGTAACTACAGAAATTAATTACAGATGTAATTACATGCAGGTATTTTTTTAAATGTAAGTACGATGTAAAAACATATATGTACACAATAAGTGCAATGTATCAAATGATTAATTAAAATGTTAGTACATAGTAGTTAAGGACACCTAATATAAAGTGGGTCCAATGTAACTATAAAACTTAATTACAGATGTAATTACATGCAGGTAATATTTCAAAATGTAAGTACAATGTAAAAACATGCATGTACACAATTTGTGCATTGTATCGAATTATTAATTTAAATGTTAGTACATAGTAGTTAAAGGTAGGGTAGGTAAGAATTAGTTAAAAGCTTTTTTTCCAAATTTGTTTAAACTTTCTTTATATATCAATACTTAATTAAAATGTAAGTACTCTGAAAAAGAAAGTATACAAATTGAGTGTCTGTAGATCTCTCACGACTGTTTAAAAGACAGCTCATTATTTCCATTCACTCCACCTTCTCCCTTCTGGGCTCTTTCCAAAGCCACGCCCCCAAAACACATGAACACGCTCCACCGACCGCTCAGGTGGAAAACGCATTATTTACCTGAGATGAGCGGAGAAGAAGGAGCGGATCATGTCAGAATCACTTGTAATAAAAAATCTAACTTTATCAGTATGAATATAAACAAATAAGATGTCTTTTAGTACTCACTATCAAGCTAGAATACCGATACTGGTAAAGTTTAAAATATATTTTTGTTTGATTCGGTAACGAGCTAGTTATATTTATAAGGCAAAGCTAAAAACGGGTAGCATTGATACATGTTTTTCCAATAACATCAGTTATACTGTGATGAAGATGAATTTCGTGTAAGATTCATAACATAGGTATAAGAGTTTCCATGATGAAAGCATTGCTGACTCTGATGAGGACTACACTCCTTAGACAAGTACTGCATCGTCGGCGCGAGGACAAGGCCGGGGTCGAGGGCGAAGCAGAGGAGGTCGTGCAAGAGCGCGGGCAACAGGTTCTGAGGAAGCAGAGGTGCGCGCATGTGGGCAGATCCTGTAGCAAAAGGGGTGGTAGCCATGTTAGCGAGAGAGAGTGACAGTCACCCAAGCCAATCACTTGTTTCGTCCCGAACTAAAATAATGAGCGGTGTTTATTGCGGAGTCACTCGATTTTTATACTCTCTTTGTCAGACTACTTACATTTTAATTATGTATTGACATATAAAGAAAGTTTAAACAAATTTGGACAAAAGTGTTTTAGATAATTCTTACCTACCCTACCTTTAAGGCCACCTAATATACAGTGGGTCCAGTATTGGTTAGCAATCTGCCTTACCGGTCATATCTAAATTTTTCAATTTGCCAAATTGAATTTCTGTGAATTGAATTTTATCAATTTTGGCAACAGTCTGTTAACATGGGCTCAATTAGAAATAATATGTTGACCCAATGGAAAAATGTATTTTACCGACCTAAAAAATTTCAGCTCCTCCAATTTAAAATTTTCTAGTGACTGGTCACATCTACATTTTTCAGTTGGCCAGATTGGCCAATTAAACATTTTAAATTGTAGTAACAATTGCTTATTTCTCACAGTCCCAAAAGACAAAAATGACTCAAAACATAAATATAGTAAGCAAAATGAACACAGACAACAGGGTTGACATTTTATCACATTACTTTATTAACAAGTCAATTCCAATACAGGATATTTGGTGAAAATACATTATTTTCAATAAGGAAATACTCTGAATACATAACGTACAAGAAGTCTTCTGCATAACAGGATGTCTTGCTGTGATGTGAAAATACAGCACTGCATATGATAAAGACCTGCAAATAAAAATAACATTAATGACAAAGTTTACCCCTGCATCACATCTGGCAAATGACAGAACAGAAGTGACGTCATTATATAATGAGGATGAGACGAATGAATGGACGAGCTTGACGTGTTTGAGATTGAAAGGCAACTGAGCCCTGAGAGAGGCTGACGCCAATCTAACGGCACCGTGTTCAACGGTCGCATGGCGCACATATCACACAAATGACTTAATTTACTTATTACCTATTATTTTAGACATAAAAGACATGAGGAAAATAAAACTATTGACTACCATTAGATAATTATGTGGTACCCGAGAACACACTCATGAAACCAATGAATGCGTGAACTCGTGATTCTACAAAATGTCTTTTAACTTTATTCCCGGTCATAAATAGCCTGGCGTGGCCATACTCAATTCTAGTCAGAATATGAGTCTGGTACCGCTCCATTGAGCTTTGATTATGGGGCGTGTTTCAAATTTTAGCAGGCAACCTTGCCAAAATAACATATTTTGCCAACCAAACGCCATTTTTTCTGGAGAACCCCCGGAAAGTTATTGTTTTGGACTAAAATTTTGAGTAGCAATTGTGCGCGACATTGCAAAAAAACGCGGCAACCCTGTCTGCACGCGCGCTGGATTAAGTAACGTTACAAGAAAAAGATGAGTGTAAACGATCTTTGTCAGTATTGTAATAAAAGAATATAAGGATACACAGAGTACCAACACGATCATCGTTTCTGAGAGATATAGTGAAGGTGAATGTATATACAAACAAGTTCTCCGTTTAGGATAAGAGCAAATTCAACCCAAAGCGCCTTTGATGACGTGGATGATTACTTTACTGTTGTTAATCTGTCCATCATCGTCTAAAGCCCGCCATGACAATTTCATTGGTCCGAACAGTTTCTGTTCGGGCATAATAACTCCTCTTTGGAGCGATTCCAGACCGAGCAAAACAATTTGTGGGCGGGGCTAAATTTGGCTGGCATCCAGGCTAGGTCATAAAGCAACACTCTGGAGAATAATTTCAGTGCTCAATACTCACCAACGTCTTGTGATGATGAATGTCTCTATTCTCTTGGGGATGTTTGTTTCGGTCTTCAGCACCGGCTGGTTTGGCTCTGCTGGCGCGCCGCGCATCAGCGTTTGAAATCCCCACACGAACGGTTTTTCTCGGGCACATTTTGCGCATGCGTATAGAGTTTTTCGGATGTAGGACTTGTTCACCCAACATGGATTTTTCACTCGACTTCATAGATTGACTGAGCACAATTAAATATGTTCGGTGAATATACTATTTTAAATTTGAGTGAAGACCTTCAGCTATAATTAGTACAATGCATTTTTTTGCATGGGAATACTTACTTGGAAGTAACTTATTAGGCCAATATGTAATGATCAATTGTCACACATTTTCCCCCATTTTTTTTTTTTACAGTGTTACAATACTATCATGTAAAGTAGGGGTTCTCTGTAAAAATGTAGAAAACCACAGCTCAGCACGCACTTTGCACCACGGTCCATCTCAAATCTGACAACGCATCTATAATATGGTTTGTTGAAAATAACAAAGCGTAAAACAGAGTTTGGCACATGTATGTTTCTGTGTTATTTTATATTTGATTACTTTATTCTGTTCCTGTAAACTACTGTTGTATTCCTGAAAAGCACTGTTTATATGAATCTTTGCTCTATTGTATGTATTTGTGCTGTTAAAGTTTGATTATATGTTCTTATTTT
Organism: Gobiocypris rarus; assembly: GCA_023029165.1. Lineage (NCBI taxonomy): Eukaryota > Metazoa > Chordata > Actinopteri > Cypriniformes > Gobionidae > Gobiocypris > Gobiocypris rarus. The sequence goes on along the minus strand of CM040918.1, from coordinate 11,014,426 downwards.
CTTTATTTTTATTTCACAGTTGAACATAGCCTAGCTAATAACTAATTTCCCTAAACATAGCACATACCGAAGCGTGCAGAAACCATGATCCTAAAACCATGATGATAACCGAACCGTGAGTATATTGAACAATTACACGCCTAATGTAAAGGCAAAAACCATTAGCTACATATTTTGTTAATATGAACTGTATACATTTTATGACATTTTATATTTAATGAATTTTATAAACATTTAGCTATTAATTGTATTTTATTTGATTAAATGCTGTTTTACTAAACGAGGTTCGGGAGGAACATGTCAGATAATTGACACAGGTGGAATTACTCAGCTAATCAACAAAGAGGTATATATACACGCAGCCATCTTACCTTCATTTTCTTGACAGTTTTTCAGCACGGACGGCCTTTCTGGCAGTTTGCCCCGCCCACCTACACTGTCCACACGTCTCCACGCTGCTCAAAGCAATGCTACACTGCTAAAACCTTTCCTTTCAAATGTGTATACAGCTTCCATCACTATTCACGGTAAAATAAATTCTGCTTTTCCTGAGATGTATTCGTGATTTGCCACGATTCACAATCGCGAGTCTGTTTTCGAACATTTTCGATTCACAAACGTTAGTAAGCAATGTGCTGTTAACGTGGTGCGTTGAAGCCATGATGACAGTATCAGCTGTGAGAGCAGTGCTCGGACAGCGTGAAGAGTGCACATCGCACTGACTCACACAACAGGGAGATCTACAACAGTTCCTGTCTTAAGATAATGTATACGACACCCATCAAACTTTTCTTGCCATCTTGCAGCCTCCGTGTACTGCAGTACAGACGGATACTTCATGGAGCGCGCGCAGTCGCCGTGGTGATGAACAATAAATATGCTTTCTGGTAAAGCAAGTGAACGTATGGTGAGGCTAAATCACTAAAATGATGGCAATGCAACAGCTTGCATCACGCCATACAATCAGCCACTAGTTGAATCAGCTGATAATCACTGTCTTTGAATCAATATTTTTCAAACGTGATGCACACATAAGCACGGTCGTATTCAACGTTTTCTTAAATGTTACATCAATACCTTACAGTAGGCTTTTGTGTAACACGTGTATCAAGGTTTTTTGTACGGTGTCTATATTTGGGGTTAAAAACATCACGATACTGCAAAGGTACTGATTTAATTGAATAGACGTCAGCACTCATGTTTCTAATCTGAATGTGGCGCTGTTGTGCATTCTACTGGCTTTCAAAACAATTCTTCAGAAGGTTTCAGTTTCAGAGCAGTTAGCAATCAATGAAAAACGTAGTTATACAAAACAAATTCTTATGAACAATTACAACGTTTTCTTTACCATGATTTATATCGTAATATGTTGTATGAATTGAACAAGCATCTCACAATAATAAGGCACGGGCATTTCAAAATAAGAGTCCCGTTCGGTTACACAATGTGTCTCACTATTTGTTCGCCTATTTTTTTACCTTTTTTTTTTCTCCCACAGGAGATCAGTTTCTCAGGATAATTTTCTTCACTGCCCCATCAGTGCTGTTCCTTCTGCTCCCACAGGAGCTCAGTTTCTCTGGCTAATCTTCTCCACTATTACAGCAGTGCTGTTCCCTGTGCTCCCACAGGGGCTCAATTTCTCTGAATAATTTTCTCCACTGTCACAGCAGTGCTGTTCCCTCTGCTCCCACAGGAGCTCAATTTCTCCGGATAATTTTCTCCACTGTCACAGCAGTGCTGTTCCCTCTACTCCCACAGGAGCTCAGTTTCTCTGGCTAATTCCTCCACTACCACAGCAGCGATGGGCTGTGCGAGTCGCACAATAAAACCAGTGCAGAAACTGCAGTTCAGACGCTAGCGTGAGGCAAACCCATTAGACACAGTAAGAAATCTCTCGGTCACACACTCATGTTTCCTTCATGTTTTTCAGCGCTCTATGAAAAGTGGAAAGTTTCCAGGCAGTGAGAGTGCAAGTTGCCACACAGCGAGTCAGCAGGGAGTTCCCATGCAGAGCGAAAGAGTGGAAAGCTCCATGCAGCCAGTCAGTGGAAAGTTTCCACGTAGCAAGAAGTGGAAAATTTCCACACAGTAAGTAAGTGGAAAGTTTCCACGCAGCGAGTCAGTAGAAAGTTTCCACACAGCGAGTAAGCCCTTCAGTGCTATTCGAGCTTTACCCGCTAGTAGTAGAGGCTTCACTGTGAGGGAAGAATGGGCCACTTGCAGCATTTTAGTGCACCGCAACAACGACGCAACAGTGCATTGCATAAATAAAGGACGTTCCAATGCACCTGCATTGATACCACTTTTAAGGCGTCTCACTTGGATTTCAGCTTGCGATCAATTCATCATCATCGTTAAACACGTTCCCGGATCAGAAAATCAAATAGCTGATTCTGTCTCATCTTCTGCTCAAGGAATTCAGGATGTTGGCTCCAGAGGCGGACCAATTCCCAACTCCAGTACCTTGCTATTCGGAACTAATATTCCCTTGGCCCACCCGTTAAAACCCTTCCTCGAAGCATCGCTCGACACCGTCGTCCAAGCAGTTCTCCCATATCATACCTGATCAAACAAAGAAAGACTGACCAAACCAAAAAAGGTCATTTTATCTACATTTTTAACCTTTCATCACCAATCCAACCATACCAGTCCGTTCTGGCATACCTCCAATGGAGAAATTCTCAGGCCAAATCTCCCATGGAACCCCTGTTCACAGATGAAGTCAACAAACCCGTGACGCGCTTTTGGTTTCAGAAGCACCTCAAATCCGTTCTCCAACAGGCAGGCATCTCAGCAAAGAACTATTTCAGCCACTCTTTCCGCATTGGGGCGGCAACATCAGCAGCTCAAAAAGGCCTCTCCCAACAACAGATCCAAGCTCTCGGGAGATGGTCCATACATGAAAGTTAAATTTTTATCATTTACATTATGGAAAATAATGAACTTTTATCACAATATGCAAATTTTTTTAGAAGGACCTGTATACACAGCCATCCTACCTTAATTTTCTTGACAGTTTTTCAGCATCCCTCCACCACCCCTTCTCCACATCTTGCTCTGTCTTTTAGTTCTAAACCAGTTCCATACGGGGGGTACTCTGGGTTCGGGCCAAAGTCCGATTTAAATTTTTGCTCTCTCTCTGAAGTTCTCTGCAGACCCCCTTACAGCCCCAATGAGAGTTTATATAAAATCACTCATATTTCAGTGTTGGTGTAGTTATGCCTTTTACTTTTGCAGCATAGTGTAGCATTTCTCATTGCTGTTTGTCTCAGAGTAAATTACCTTTAGTGATTTTTGCATTCTTTGGCTCTCTTGCAGTGCATCTGGGGCAGACAAACTTAAGTGTTGTTCTGTGTATGTGAAGTTTAGTGCTAAATCCAACGTGACAGAAACATGAATAAAACAGTGACGCTGGCATCTTCTCATCCTGAGTTATCCAGCTACAGTGCCATACAGCTGCTGCTGGTTCTCCTGGTTGTACTCGCGTTGATTTACTGCTTTTCAGACCCAAAAGTATTGAACTCTGGTAAGCAACATCAAAGTGGCAGATAAGAATTTCGCATTCAGGATAGTGTCCTACTTTTCATTGATTTCCTGGGCAGTGATTTACTCGCCTGACTTCTATGACAATATTTCCATGTCACATGTTAAATCGTGGTAATTAAAATGTCATCAGGGCTTTGTGATATGATTTAGTCCACTATCAGCCTCAGGTTCTAAATCTCACGCATTAGTACGCAGGCAAATCATCTCATAAACTCAAAAACGCTAGTCGTTTAGTGCTTGACCTAGCGTGGGTGTGTTGGCGGGACTGTGTCTATTTATGTATAAATGCTGCTTCTGTCCTGTGGCTGGTGTGGTACTGACCTTCCCAGAGACCGGAGGGGCAGGGTGTTCAGAATCAGGGCTACTGACCAGTGAGGTCACGCTGGTGGGTAAAGCGTGGTGGAGCCATTCCAAACAAACACTCTAACCCCGCCATTCAGTCCTCTACCCATTTGCTCTGTGCCTTCCTCTGCATTTTGAATCATTCAGCCTTGTTTCCATTTTCAAGGACCGGTGAATCACATTGTAACTACAGGGAGCGCTGACATTTAAAGAGACTGGATGAGAAGCAATTAGCGGCATGCTTTGCAAAACAATTAGAACACACTGAATACACAGATGATCAAACGCTGGCCCCATAGAGTGTTTACTGAAACAGCCAGCGCCCACAAGCGTAGCTCAACGACCACGCCTGAAGCAATCTACTGCCTCCTCAGCAAAATCCAACTCCTATCTCTCTTTACATGTTCACCATATAGCAAATGCATATGTTAGTATGAGAAAATGGTTAATAAAAAAGTACTTTTTTTTTTTTTTTTGAGGTCGGTACTATTTTAAAAATGCTTTTAAAGCAAGTCACTTATGTTCACTATTTACGCATTCATTTATTAAAAAATACTGAAAAATCTAATAGTGTGAAATATTTATTACAATTTTAAGTAACTCAAGTCCCCCTGTTGTCAATAAATGTATCCCTTTAAATTAATCTTTAATCACCAAAATGACATTTAAAAGTTTTTCCTGTAAAAAAAAAAAAAATCTCCCTGTATTAAAATAGCTTGAATGTAGCTCTACACTCTTGCTTAATTTAGTATACATGAATCCACAAATATGTAAATGAGCCCCACGTCCACTCATTCACACCAGCTCAGAGACCCACTTGGTCAATTTTTACTCAAGTTACTGTAGTAAATGCTGCACAACGGTATTGCTCTTAAAACGCCGGATACATAACGTAATTAATATGATTAGCCTTTTGCTTGACAATGTTATCAAACAGCTAATAATGTGTTACTAATGTTACACAAACCATGTTTCCGTTCACCATCTCAGTTTGCCCTCTAAAAATCAGCATCCTTAAAAACGCTTTGAACAGGCATATAGTTCATCATAACATCATAATATACATCATATACATAATTCACCCACTATATTGCTACCAAATTTTTTTCATATCAACAGAAAAATATACCGGGATAACCTGGCTTCTCTTGAGACTCCCCTGTTTTGCAGCATGGTAATGATGATTATGCTGAAGCCCACACACACATGATGACTGGATACAAGGAAGTTTGGGACATAAAAAAACACTGGCAATTTCAAACCATGTCTTTGGTTCACTGCAGTTTTAAGGAGAAAATGCTCAGCAATGGTGTTGATTTATGAATTTGCACATGGTTTCTATGGAAGGATATTAAAAACACCTCATAGACATATGAACAACTTGAATATGTTATAATAATAAATGTAATTTATTGCTGTGATGATGCAGATGTTTCAGCATCATTACTCCAGTCTTCAGTCACATGATCCTTCAGAAATCATTCTACTGTTGTGATTTTCTGCTCAAGAAGTATTTCTTATTATAAAAACTGTTACTATTAAAAAGATTGTAAGGCTTAATATATTTTTTGGAAACCATGATACATATATATGTATTTTTTTTCACGATTCTTTGATGAATTGGAAGTTCAAAAGATCAACATTAATTACATTTGTGTTATTATTTATAAGTCTTTACTGTTACTTTTGAACAATTTCATGTGTCCTTAAAGGGATAATTCACCCCAAAATGCACATTTTGTCATCTACGTTGTTCCAAACCTGTATGACTTTTTTTTTTCTGTTTCTAAAGAATATTTTAAAGAATATTGGTAACCAGACAGCAGACGGCAGCCATTTGACTTCCATAGCAGAAAAAAAATACAATGGAAGTCAATGGCTACTGTCTTGTTCTTTTAAAATATCTTATTTTTCTGAAAGGCAGTGTCCGAATGCTTAGGCAGCTGACTTTGGTGATAACTAAACATATGTTTAATAACTAAATTAATAATTTCATCAAAATTACATGAAAAGTGCAAAAAGTTGGCCAGAAATGTACATTTACACACAAACTGACTACCACTTAGCTCAACTGTGTCAGAATGGAAAGCATAGGATTGTGGGATATCAAGCAAAATAGGTAAAATATGCTAATTTCATTAATTTTAAGGTTCATGTAAAACTGTTGTTAAAAACTACTGTATTTGTAAGTGGACATCATAATATTATTATAAGTGAGCCTCGAGGAAATAAAGCAAAATCCAAATGATTTAAAAAATGATGATATGACTCCTATAAGTTTATTAATGAGCTCCTGTCCTCTTTGTTCACAGTGCTGGAATACGGTGAAGTGTGCAGCTGCAGTGGTTAGGAAGAATGAATCATGGAGTTGCTGGAAGGACTGGAGGAAGCTACTGGTATAAGGTACTGGATCAGTGGTGTCATGAGACGCAGACAAAGAATAATAGAATCTGCATAATGTTCTTTCCCTGTCTCCCTTTGTGCCACACTCTCCCGCCCCACAGGGCATTGTGGGTAATATATAGAGGTGCTCAAGATGCGCTTGGCTCATGCGGTTGTTTATGGTAGAAATAAAGTGCAACATAAACTGCAAACAAAGCAGCCGGAGAGACGCTTAATGGCCTCCTCCTCCATCTCCTCTATACTGTCTTCCCTTTTCTCTGTTTCTCACTCTCTCACTTTCCCTGCTCACTTACATCCTTTTTTTCTCTCTCTCTGTCTTTTTCATTTTAAACAAGAAGCTGGACTACTGAGATCATTTGCTATTTTCTGCCCGTCTCTTGACAACCTGACAGCAAATTACAGAAGCATTTTTGTCGTTGGGTAAAATGTCTCTCAGTGGTCATTTCATTAAAACTCTTTCTATACTGTAAGCAATCCCCACCTGTCTTTGTTTGTGTGAGTGTGCGTGCAGGTTTATTGTCATATCTAGAGCCTCATTTGGATCTCATAGTCCCAGACTCATAACCAATCACGACTATGAAAGGGCACACTTAATAGCACTGCTTTCTTCTCTGTTTTGTTCAGTTAGTCAACGGACTTCGTTAAAAGTGATTTGTGTATTTTTTTTTCAATAGTGAAATACCATTTTCTTCTCCAGTTTAATGTGTAAGATTATTTCGATACTGAAATACCATTTTCTTGTCCAGTCTACTCAACTAGACAACTCCAAGTAGGCCATTTGTTGGTTGATTTCCTTGAGAAGTGTAGAATCTGTGGCTCTATGACATTCGTAAAAATTGCTTTATTTGTTTGAGCCACGAAGTTCTGTAATATCTGTAGAAAGTTAACCATTAACATTCCTAGTCATCTCAGTGGCAGTTTTCCGGCTGGTGCATGACCCTCTGCAATTCCACAACTTCTCTATGGCCCTGTCCCAAATGGCACCCTAAACCCTTGCGGTCTTCCTCTGAGTCCGCACTTTCACAACATAATGCCGCTTTGACTGCCCGGAAGAAGTCTGCTGCGTAACCCGCACCAGTGTGGGCTCAGCAGACGTGCGCATCGAGGGCGCATATCGACCTCAAAGGGACCTTCTGAGACCTAAAATGACAAATGGGACACCCTACGGTCTTGTGGACTTAACGGATACGCGCATGCAGCAGCCATTGTAAGTCCAAAAGACCGAAAGTGCACATGAGTCTGCTAATTCTGCTATCTTTGCTACTGGAATTTACACTGAACTTACTGAGCCAATCACATGAGCGGTGAATGCCATGTGACTAATCACTCTGGAGCTGCAGGAAATTACATCATGATATCATCGTTCAAAAGTTGTTTGACTTCAATCAGCGCTGCGCAGACCGATCTGTGGCTGGTTGGAAGCAGGGCATACAGGTTATACATTTTGTCCGACTTGAGACCACGCCGAAGGCATGTGACTTTTTTAGGCTTCTCCAGCCGGACGGTTTTAGGCTTCTCCAGAGAAGCTGCATGAGGTCTGATGACAACACAGCTGTTCCACGATTGGCTGTATTCACCACATGGCAGTGATCACGCGTGTAGAATGTTTATTCTAAAACGTAAAAGTTCCACTAATGCTGACAAATCTTTTTTTTTTTTTTTTTATGTAGTTATGATGTTATATCGTTTCATGTTTATCAAAATAAAACGGATTAAAAAAAACGCCCACTTCATTGATATAGACTAATGTCGATCTTTATTCTTTACAAACAAACGCTGTATTAAGCAGTACATAAAGTATTGAATGAAAATGTATTTGACAAATATTGCATTTATTTCACTTCAGCTGTAATTAAAGTATGCAAACACAGCACAAGCGTCACTACGGGAAGCAGAAAGCATCCGACTTCACGTATCCGTTTTTAGCTCCTCCCCGCCTACATCGATCGGTTACATCCAGCCGCAACCAATGTCAAACACAGGGAAAGTCCATTTCATTCCTTTAAGGTCTCTACAAATCAATCACTGGTAAATCACACATTTTAATAATTAAATTTTTCAAATGCAAATTTTTCCTATAACAAAATCAGAATGCACATCTTTTGCAAGGCCATCAATGGAGATTAAAGCTTTTATCAGCCAGATGGTGTGGTTACGACTATCTACCAGCAGGGTCTAACTGGGTCATGATAACCAGCCAAACCATGAGCCCTTAAAGGGATAGTTCACGCAAAAATGTAATTTACTCACTCTCATGTTGCTTAAAACTTAACCAAAGATTTCAGTTAATCTTCAAAACACAAATTAGTATGCTGTGTGCCCCCTATGTATGTGTGTTGATTTAATAATAATAATAAATTAACTAAATCAAATCTGTTCATCATATAAAGCAATTGTATAACTTCAAGACTTACAACACGTTTACTTTGTAGCTTCCAAGTTTTGGGTACCTGGACTTTCAATAAAGGGACAGAAACCTGTCAAGTTTCATCAAAAAATCCATTAACCATTAAACCATTAAAGCTCAACAAAGGGACACGTGTATGGTGTCTACGTGTTTGTATGCCCAATGACAGAATAGAGGAGCACATTTTAGTTTAGATTTTTAAGGATTTTTGTGCATACTTATGCATTTCTCAGTCATTCAGTTTTATAAAATACAGACTGCGGTCTTTGGCGTAGTTCTGGTCTGTATTTATTCCTCGTCATTACAGTAGATTATCATCAGCCTTGTTCTAATATGTGTGTGGATGTTGTCTCACTTAGGTTAATAAGTGAACTCAATATGAGCTCTCATATTAAGATATAAGTCCATAATGACAAACCAATTACAGAACTTTAATGCTCTTTAAACTTCCATCCATAAGCGTCCAGTTATCCACCCCATCATCAATGGTTCAATCAGTGACACTCACCTTAAATATACATTGTCAGCCATTAGTTTGGCACAGCAGTGCTGGCATGGACATGGCGGCTAAACATTTGTTGGATCTAAGTATGTAATGAGTTAATCGATCAGAGCTGGGCTCAAGGACTGCCCAGTCTCATAACAGGGCTTCCACAGCACAGCTCCTCTTGCTGAGGGAGTTCAGCCCTGATTATCAGAGGGGCTTGGCACTGAAATACTAGAGCTTACCCGTTCTCTGGATGTAATATTAGGAGCAAGCCACCAGAATGATTTCACATAGCACTGCCTAAATCCCTCATAATTGACTGCAAATCTGAGCACACTATTCTTGAGCCTAATCCAGTTTACTCCTCTATCTTTCCCTCTCTCTTTTCATAAATGCATGTAAGTATTTGTGTGCGCACACAAGCATGTTTAGATGATAAATGTATTGATAAACCTAACTTTTTTTACTCCCTATTTACGGTAAGGCTGTGTAAATGTACAGTGATTCATTTTTTACCACAGAAATTAAATTAGACTCTATTTGTCGTGTTCGAATTACCAACATTAGTACCTTCGCCACACCAATATTATTTTCAAAAACATAAATCTCTGTTCAATTTCTCAGCCTTCCTTTTTTTTTGTCTCTCCAATGTTCTTCTCATTTAGTGTGTTTTAGTAATATCACACAAGCAAGACTGCCTATTAACAGTAACATCATCTGCCTTTCAGCAAATGTGGTAGAACTGCTGGCCCCTTAATTAATATTAATGATCCAAACTGTTCAGCTTTGTCCCTCCCATATTATTTTTTAGATAAGCACATTTGGAGTGCAGTTTGTCCAATCAGATTAGAGTGTACGTAACGGATTATTGTTTAGGATATGTTATAATATGATGAATGATAATCAGCTCTTTAGCAGCAAGAGGTCACTGATCATTTCCTGCTGGTCTTTCTTCCTATCTTGGCCGTCTGGTTCGCAGCTGGATAAGACAAGAGGGCAAAGTCTTTGAGAGATGCAATAAAGATCTCTCCAGTTATTTAGTCTATTTATCACCGGATCTCTCTACACTTTTTCTGATCATAGTCTTTAAATGTTTATTGGGTTGCCTTGTTGATACACATTATTCACTTTAGCTAGTGCTGTCGATGGTGTCTGTAGAGTGGTTTTGTGGTATTTTTGTTTGTTTTCACTCAGGCAGTGCCCTTTCCAGCTGAGCTGATTGAATGAAGGGCGTTCTTTGAAATTAATGATTGTCTTGTTTGAGTGAAAAGCACTAAATATTCATGAAGCGAGCAAGAGAGAAACCGAGAGATAAAAAAAAGCAGAGAGTGAGAGGCAGAGAGATACTGAGATAATAGAGTCAATGTTTGGTCAGTACGTGAATCAAAGATACTGCCACATAACCAAAAGGAATGTGGACACCCGAACACCCCACTAATATGCTTTCTGAACATCACATTTTTAAACCATGAGTATTATTCGAAAGTTGGCACGGTTGTGCACAGTTGAGAATTGAATCGAGAAGTTCGATTCAATTCCGGATGCATAATTAAATGTGGATGCATTTTAAATTTTGATGTAAAGGAGCAGAATTCAAATCAATAGAAAATCAAAGAAACTCACTTCAGTTTCATGTGGGGCGTGGCCAATTAAATCCAAAGTCACACTGATGAACTGAAAGGGAGCCAATTTGGTTGTTGGTCTCAAACAAGAGTAAAGTAGCTTCTGTGTAGAAGTAGTATGTCATATTCTGGCTGATTATGTTGAGCTAGTCTATGATTGGACTGTACTAACAGGATTGTTGTTTCCGATCTCATGGACTGTAGACATGAGAGCCTCATTTGCTGGACAAATGAATTATTTTTGTTTTGTGTGTGTGTGTGTGTATGTCGCTTGGACCTAATGAGGCAGCAGGACACACAGAGGAGAGAGCTGCTATACCTGCACAGCATGGACAGTCAGCAGGGGTGGACGAGAGTTTAGCAGTACACACACTGTGCAGAGCAGCTGTCAACACACACACACACACTTTTATACTGAGGTGTGGTTGCTGAAGTTTAGAGAAAACAGCCAGATGCTGTTGGAACCGGCACAGTATGGATCCCCTTGTTTTTCACACAAGACACACACACACACTCACTCACACATACAGCTGGCTGGGCTGGAAGAAGTACTGGTTGAACGTGACTTATTATCTATGCAATGTAATTTGTAACTTCCTCTTGCTGTATATTGGGTGTGCTTAGTAAGAAATTTGGCACCAAATTTAATACAGAAGTAAAATTCCATATAGCAAGTTGTTTTATCAATAGTCATTTTGTTTTGGCTTTACTACTTGTTTTTTGTTTTTTAAATAATGGGTCCCCATGTTTTCACAAATGTTATCCATGAAAACTCATTTGATCACCAAAATGAAATTTTTCATGTGAGGGGAGATTTTTTTTTTTAATGCCTTAAAAATAGCTTGAATGTAACTCTACACCCTAGCTTCATTTAGTATACGCAGATCTATGAATATGCAAATGAGCCCCACCTCCACTCACTCATACAGGGTCATCTACAAGTCAGTGTATTAGACTGGTAATGCGTTTTTTTTTTGTATCACTGTCTACAATGTCAGACACATGATGTTAATTAATATGATTAGCCTTTGGCTTGACTACATTATCAAACAGCTAATAATGGGTTGCTAATGTTACACAAACCATGTTCCCATTCGCCATCTCAGAGTCAGACAGCTGCCTTCTGAAAATCAGCATCCTTAGAAATGCTTTGAATAACTTAGAACGTCAGTGGAGAAATGCATATAGTGCATCATAACGTCCATCATAGGCCTATACATAATTCACCTTCTATATGGCTAAATGTACACGATTTTTCATATCAACAGACAAATATACCGGGATAACCTGGCTTCTCTTGAGACTTCCCTTGCTTCAGAGCAGTCATAGTTGATGATATGCTAAAGCCCGCTCGCACATTGACGTGATTGGTTACAAGGTAGTTTGTGACATCGGAAACGCTGGTGATTTTCAAACATTGTTTTTTGACTCTCTTTTTCACTTCAGTTTTAAGGAGAAAATACTCAGCAATGGTCAGTTTATGAATATGAATATGAATATGGTTTATCTTAAAATATATTTAAAACACCACATGGATGGATGGATGGATGGATGGATGGATGGATGGATGGATGGATAGATGGATAGATAGATAGATAGATAGATAGATAGATAGATAGATAGATAGATAGATAGATAGATAGATAGATAGATAGATAGATAGATAGATAGATAGATACCATCCCATACCTCCAAACCTAATTTTTTTTACTCTTTAGATGAGATAATGCTTATTATATCATCCATGCTTACCATATATAACTAGACCCCACACACACACTCACTTTCTTCCTCTCTTCTCTCTCTTTTGCCATTTAGATGCCTGATGTGCATGTGCGGCTGACAGCAAGTTTTCACACTCTGCTGTCAGAAGTGATTGGAGAGATGATAGACAGACAGACAGACAGATTTCCACCACTTGGCTCTCTTTTAGCATACAGAGCAACCACACCACTGCAAAGCGTTCAGACAGCAAAAAACTCAAACTGTGGTTCTCTTTTGATTGAGATGATGTCTTAAGTCTCAGCGTCTCACATTTATGTCCTTCTGGATTTTCCCTTTAGTCATCCGTCCTTGTCCATCCTTTTCTCCTGAGTGACAGTCCGATGTTAATCCTCAGGGTCAGGGGGTGGCTCACCCCTCCTTGCTGTCGTTGTCCTTGGCCCTGTTTCTTAATTCATCCAGCACTCATTACACATGCCGCTGTGTGTCTGAGACAAGTGGCCATTTGAAACATGCTGCGGTGAGCACGCCTCGGTGGCCAGCGATAATTAACATCAGCTGGAGCAACACCCATCTATACCTCCTTTTGTGAGACGAGAGATGATGGACTTGACAAAAGGAGAGGTGATTGGACAGAAACAGGATGAGGTTAAAGGGTGGAGATTAAATAAATAAATAAGAATACAAGGAGAAGTCAATTGAACATGGGGGGTGGATGTTATTTCACAACATCTATATGGCATTGAATGCATGTTCTTTACTCCTGTCATTATCATAGAATAAGCATTAATCTGTTACAACTTCCATAGACTACCTGCATAGTCTGAATTCTTCTAAGAACACTGTGTGAATGTGTTATCCAGAGATCACTGGTTGCCAGTACGCTCAACACTTAACTATTGCTTCCGTTTTCACAGTCAGGGCAGGTCACCTCTGGCTGCCCACCCATTTTTTTCCAGGCTGTGAAAGATCGGCAACCTTTTTGTCTTTCAGTTGCGCCGTCCGCATTCCGGGTCAGCCTGTCGACGTTGCTATTTGAGAAGAGGCGGAATTTTAATTTCTGCTTTCATGCTGTAAATGAATCACTGTGGGTTTTTTGCTGTTAAATATTCTAGCAAAGGCTTCCTGTCCAGCAGGCCATGTCGGTCAGACATTAACTATGCAGCTCAATGAGATGAGGTTTGAAAATAGTGCATTTAGGAAGAGACATGTCACTTCTGGGTGGGAAAAATTATAAATGCAGAATGTTTTGCTGTGTAACAATTTACATAAATGCTGGCATGTGATTGGCAGGGCTGCTTGGGAGGGATGTACTTGACTAGGACGTATGTAACATAGACATGCATAAATATTTCGCATACAGTATGTAATCTTGCACACGGGTTTAAATCCGCAATGGAAAATCAGAGCAAAAGAGTTTGCATCAAGTGATGATAGCATTGAGCATTCAAAAAGCCAGTTATCATTTAAACAGTTCCTTTAATACAAAAACCTTTACTCTTGAATCACTTAATATGCTTAAATCTGTCTCTCACCCACTCAATCGCTTCTTCATTTGATATCTTTTTAGTTTTGAGTTCTTTTGTCTTTATAATTTGCGTTTCTGTGGTGGATCTTTTCACAGCAGGAATGATAACAGACGAACAGGTTCTTGAGGTAGCACTCAATCCCGAGTCCAGAGGGTGGAGGAGACGCTGTGATGTGTCCGTGGTTGTGGTGGGTTCACGCTGAGCAGGGAGATTGAAGAGAGATACACCAGAGCACACTCTCCATGAGCAAGGGAGAAAAGAGGAAAAAGAGATGTGATGTGGTGAGATGAAGGAGAAGGAGGGATAGATGATGTGGTGCAGCGGGTGGGGACACTCGTAAGCTGGATGATCACAGCCACTCCGGCCCCCCCTTGTCTGCAGCTTCACTCCAAACATCCCTAACAGATCAATCCATTACTTACTGAAACAGACCATGGCCTGTCTGTGATTTTTGTCTGGTGGTCACGCTGAGAGAATGCAAGTTTCTCTACAGTTCTCAAAGCAAGTAAATGTGAGCAGAAAATGAGAGGTAATATTACATCAACATGACATGGAAAGGCAATTTCTTGTCCTTTGGTTATGTCTTAAGTAAATAAGTCAAATTTTGCTCAGGTCCGGTTTGTTTTGCTGGGTCACGGCATCAGAAAATCAGCAGCATACAAACCAAAAGAATGAAACAGGAAAAAATTCACAGTAAGCAAACTTTTGACCTTGTTGGCCACTGGTGTCCATAGCAACAGCCGGATGAACCACAATTCATAACATAAGATACTGTGGGAGGATTGAATTTCGCTTTTTGTTAATGAATGTTTCTTCAACTTTAGGCACATTTATGTCCAAGGAGGTGATTTTTTTTTATTCTATTTTTTTGTTGTTGATTTTTTCATATATGCAGTTGCCAGGGAAAAGTATATGAACAGCTTGTGAAAATGTGAATAATTCTAACAAAATAAGAGAGATCATACAAAATGCATGTTATTCTTTATTTAGTACTGTCCTGAATAAGATATTTTACATAAAGAATTTTTACATTTAGTCCACAAGACAAACAAAAATGCTCAATTTATTAAAATCACCCTGTTCATAATTGAATCTTAATACTGTGTGTCGTAATCTTTTTTTCGTGATGGTTGTTCACGAGTCCCTTGAGCAGTTAAACTCCAACATTCTTCAGAAGAAACCTTCAGTTTTCTAGCATCTTTTCAAAATTGTACTTAATTTGTTTTCCGGGAAACATGCAAGTACTTTCTGTTGCTTCTGAAGAACAGTACTAAGTGAAAAAAAAAAAGATATTTAAATAAAATAAGAAAAATCTTGACACCTTCATCCTGTTCAAAAGCACTTAATGCATCGTGTTTCCTTCTGGAGCATCAGTCAATGTTTGAACCTTTGTTAATAGTTGTGTTTGAGTCCCTCACATTGTCCTCAGTGTGAAAAGATGGATCTCAAAATTACACAGTCAGTGCTGGAGAGGGTTCAAATATGCAAAAATATGCAAAATGCTGGAAAACTGAAATATTTTCGGGATCTGGAGGATTTTTCTGATGAACATCAGTTTAACTGTTCAGGACAAACAAGGGACTCAAGAACAACCATTATAAAACAAAAAAACAGCCGTGGATCATCCAGGTAACAGGACACAGTATTAAGAATCAATGGTTCATAATCTTTTGAACAGGTCATTTTAATAAATTCAGCAGTTTTTTTTAAATCTTGTGGACTATATGGTAATTATTAATTATATGTAAATAATGTAAAATATCTTATTCCGGACTGTACTAAATAAAAAATAGCAACCTTTTTGCATGATCTCTCTTATTTTGTTAAAATGAGTCACATTATTCTGCAAGTGGTTCACATACTTTTTCGTACAACTGTATATATAAAAACTTTGTTTTTTGGCTGACACTTTTATGTTAATGTGTTGTTAATATGTTAAATTCTTATAATTGGCATTACATTCAAGGCGCACATTTTATCAGTTCTTCCTGTGCCTGGGAATCGAAGGAATGACCTTGACATTGCTAGTGCCATGCTCTATTGTTTGAGCTCAAAGTCTTTTTACCACGCCTTTATCATTTATATATGCTACTTTTCAAATGGTCTTTATGTAGCCTAAGGATTGTATTGTCTTTACCCTTGTACTGGACCTTGAAATCCTAAAATATGAAAATCCATCATAAAATACGAATTAATGCAAGTGTGAAACTTCCCACCATAATTACCATTCACCATCCAACACAGAATGCTGTTAAACGCATCATTAGAGATGTAGTGGAAATTAGACATGTGGTGGAAATGTTCGTGACTTTTAGAAAAAGGAAAATAAATATTGGAGAATTCTCCTGTAATGCATGTATATTTGCTGTTGAACATTGTTAGTGGTTAAAAAAAAGACTACTATTAAAATATTGAAACATATTTTAAGATTTATTTTCTAATACTCCACTGGTCTAAAAGAGCCCATAATCAAATAAATGCCCTACTAACAATAACAAACTCATTTTATTCATTATGTACTTGAATATCTGGATCCTTTTGTATTTTACTCTCACATGCTCAAATCCCTACTCTTCCTGAAACCCAAAGAGAGAATGTTGCAATCATTTCCAGACAAAAATTTTAAGAAACATATTTGTCTGTCCTCCTCAATGACCTTCTCTCATCAAAAACATGGCAAAAAAAGAGGGAGGGATTGAGAAAATAAGCACATGTAAAAAAAAGCAGTACATTTCTCTCTCTACTCTACATTGGCCTTGGGCTGTCTCTTCTGTTTGCAGAAGGTCTTGAGCTCGATGAAAAGACCCATTGGCAAATACACCGGCATGCTCCCAGAACTGCTTGCGTGTCTCTTTTGTGTGTTTGTCTTTGTATGTTTGAGTACATGTTTGTATCTCTGTTTGTGTGTGTGTGTGTGTGTGTGTGTGTGTGTGTGTGTGTGTGTGTGTGTGTGTGTGTGTGTGTGTGTGTGTGTGTGTGTGTGTGTGTGTGTGTGTGTGTGTGTGTGTGTGTGTGTGTGTGTGTGTGTTTGCACGCACTGCGCCACACGCTGTTGCAGCCTTGTAGCCTCCGCATCAGCCTTCAGGAATGGGATCCTACATACATTTGCAATATTTTCTCTTGTGTTCCTTTCAAACAAGTGGCAGACTGCTTTAATAAAAAAATGTGAATCTGCTCTGAACAAAGATCTGGCTTCACAGTACTGCAATATTGAAACATCCCAGAACTGTTTCCTGCCTTGCTAAAACAAATTGCTTAAACCAGCAGATGGTTTCCTATAGTTAAAGCGGTTAGACTGGTCCCAGCAAGCAATTTTGCATTTAAAAGATGTCTAATAGCTGTCCAAACACAGCTCTGACGTCTAGGCTAAAACAAGGCAACATTTGGGCTGTCAGTAAAAATATAATAGACATCTAACCATAGCCCAAGAATAGACTAGTCATCTAGAACATGAACATGTCAAAGATATGAAACCCAACACCTTGTAATCACTGTTGACTTTGCTTACATGATGGAATATTATTTTGGTTATGTTACCAAATTCAAGGTTATTTTGGCTAGAGATGGGTTACTCATAGCTGGACTATATTGGGTGTAGTTAACCGAGATGGTTAATTGATGGCTGTTGCTTGCTGGGGTCTTGTTTGATGGATTTATAGTGCTTTTGGGTGGGAAAGCACCTAAAGACCAACTTGCCCAGACTGGGAGCTGAATTCGCACTACAAATAATAACTTTAAATCTGTCAACTAAGCTTTGGTTTTTCTGCCATGCTTTATTTTTATGCTTTAGTAAGATAATGTAGTTTTATATTCTCCCATTTTCTCCATTTCTGATCCCAACTAACATCGGCATATTTCTAAAATTGGGAGACACAGTAGGCCAGATTTATTTATTTTTCTGTTAAATGAAGGAAATTGTGTTTAATGTAACCTCTTGCTGGGAGGCAAGCTTAAACCAGCAACAACAGCTAACCACAGTAGGCTCGATTAAGATGTTTTTTAAGCAGGACGAGTCTCTAATTCAGAGATTTGTCTTTTAAAAGATATCTTGTTTATATATCTATTCTCTTTCCCGTCGTTTTTCATCTTTCTAAACCTGATTTCGCCTCGTGTCACTCTCCATCTCTCTGCCTGCACCTCTGTACTCAAGTACAGATTTGTCTTTATATGTTACAAAAGAGCACATAGAATGCCTGTCATCTGAAAGGTTACCTGGTTAATAGAATTGCCCCGTATACAGGCATTGGTATACTAGGACAGATTGAGCCTGTCTGCTCCAAAGTGTGGCAAGAATATTTCTAGTCCATCTGTTTAAATGTTTCAATCTAATGTGTGGTTTTCAAGCAGCAAAGTGCAGAGGGAACAGATCTAAGACAAGTAACATTGTGACTATTTGCCCAGCCTTTTTAAAAAGTCATGATGCATTCATTATTGAAGCACCGGTCCAAATGGTTTCTTGTCCCTATGCGCAGATTTCCTCCATCTTTATCACTGGCTTTGTTACATGTTTTTAAAACGAATACCACTGGTGCACAGCAGTCTAGTGGGAAATGACCTGTGTCATATGTCTCCTATAGTCTGTCTATACAAGAGCATAGTGATTATAACTCCAGAGATGCCTATGAGAAGTGTTTTTCATTTATGTGGTTGGGATATTGATTGTGGAAAATTAGGTTGATGATGTTGGTGAAATTGGTTATGAGAAAATAAGAGAGATACAGTAGAATATATTATGAAATAGAATATGGTCGTTATTGCTAAGCAGCAGCTGTTTGGCAACCAGAGCCACAGGGAGAAAGTTTAATGGGTTATCAAATAAAATACATGATGTTATTGGAAATATGGTCGATACAGCTCACTCAAAAATTTAATCTAAATTTAAAAACATTTCTTCGTTTTTTCATGCTGTTTGAAGTATCAGGTTGTTGTTAGCATAGCAACATGCTGACACCAAACTCTATTGCTGTGTGCGGAGTGCTATTTGTATACAGAGTTGCTGCACTGTCTCTCGTCTTTCACCCTCCCATTATTTCCTGTCATGTTTCTCTTGTCAAGGCCAAAAATATAATAAAATCAAAATGCAAGCGGTTCCTGGAGAAATTTCCACTGGGAAAAGAGAGATTAAAATATTGCACCCTATATACACCCTACAACATACTGTTATGTTCTGTTTCCTGCCACAAATGATAAAAGTTTTCTGGTATGTAACCCTTGAAAAAAGTCAGATTCTTTTAGCGTTTTAATAGGCACACAATTTTGCATCGTTTAAACACGTTCGCCCACTTCCGTTCCGTCTCTTTGTTAGTACAAACACACTTTTACACCTGCCGAGTGAACACACACGGGAGCGGGACTAACGCATGCAGTCTCATAC
Organism: Gobiocypris rarus; assembly: GCA_023029165.1. Lineage (NCBI taxonomy): Eukaryota > Metazoa > Chordata > Actinopteri > Cypriniformes > Gobionidae > Gobiocypris > Gobiocypris rarus. The sequence goes on along the minus strand of CM040918.1, from coordinate 10,994,994 downwards.
TTTCACATAAGAGAGTGCGAGAAGCGTCACCATCCGTTTTTCGCACCCATGTCCTCACACCCCTACTCAAGGTGTGTTGTAAGTATTTCGGTGCATATCTGATTTTAGGGACTGAATGGGGGACAATCAGTGTTACATAAAATCTCAAGAAAATGTATCTTTACTTTTTATTGTATTTACTTCAAATGGCATAAACCCCTGGAAAATGGGAACAATACATTATTATTTTAGCTAGTCGTATACAATGTTTTATTGTTTTTAGGCATATAAAGTCAATCTACTGTACTTATTTGACTTAAAACAAAAAAATTTACTCTATAAAGCAGTTACACTATCAAAGTCAATCATGATTACTTTTCTTTGAGTAGCATTTTTGAGAGATTTGTGAAGATTAGAGACAATGTGAGGGGTAAACTGTGGGCTGTATTTTACAGCTTTGAAATAAAGTGTGAGCGCAGTCACCATCTTTCCCTCAGAATCACACACTGAAGCTTCCAGGAACACGGAATCAAGTAACACAAAAGACTTTATTTTTTTTCTTTTAATTCACCGCTCTTCGTGTTTACCTCCACTTCCTGTGGTTCAAGGTGAGAACAAGTTGCTATGGTTGCATTGCTGAGCTCACTCCACCTAATTCAGTATTTCAGTGTTCTTTTCTCCTCTTTTCAAGGGCATTTCTGTATGAGTTGTATGAGGAAGCAAAGGCATCTTGCTCGTATGTTTGGAGAGTGTTTAAACCGAAAGACTGGTAACACTTTATTTCGATGGTGCGCATTCTACTTATTAACTTTGCAATTACATGTCAACTAACTCTCATTAGAGTATTAGTAGACTGTCTGCTTAATATCTGCTAACACATCTAACCCTAACAGTCCTAACAGTCTACTAATACTCCAATGTGAGTTAGTTGACTTGTAGTTGTGAAGATACTTATAGTTAATAGAATGTCTAAAATGGACCATTGAAATAGCATAACTGAAGGACAGGTTTTGTTTTGGGGAGGAAGAGAGGAGGATGTGGTGTGGGGAAAGGGAGATCTTTCTTTTCTTTGTACATAGAGTTTGTTGTAGTGTAGGCCTACGTGCATGAATGAAGGTGTATACTTTTAAAATAAATCACAATACAGGTCCTTCTAAAAAAATTAGCATATTGTGATAAAAGTGCATTATTTTCCATAATGTAATGATAAAAATTAAACTTTCATATATTTTAGATTCCTTGCACACCAACTGAAATATTTCAGCTCTTTTATTGTTTTAATACTGATGATTTTGGCATACAGCTCATGAAAACCCAAAATCTCAAAAAATTAGCATATCATGAAAAGTTTCTCTAAACGAGCTATTAACCTAATCATCTGAATCAACTTATTAACTCTAAACACCTGCAAAAGATTCCCTAGGCTTTTAAAAACTCCCAGCCTGGTTCATTACTCAAAACCGCAATCATGGGTAAGACTGCCGACCTGACTGCTGTCCAGAAGGCCATCATTGACACCCTCAAGCGAGAGGGTAAGACACAGAAAGACATTTCTGAACGAATAGGCTTTTCCCAGAGTGCTGTATCAAGGCACCTCAGTGAGAAGTCTGTGGGAAGGAAAAAGTGTGGCAAAAAACGCTGCACAACGAGAAGAGGTGACCGGACCCTGAGGAAGATTGTGGAGAAGAACCCATTCCAGACATTGGGGGGACCTGCGGAAGCAGTGGACTGAGTCTGGAGTAGAAACATCCAGAGCCACCGTGCACAGGCGTGTGCAGGAAATGGGCTACAGGTGCCGCATTCCCCCAGGTCAAGCCACTTTTGAACCAGAAACAGCGGCAGAAGCGCCTGACCTGGGCTACAGAGAAGCAGCACTGAACTGTCGCTCAAAGTTTGCATGTCATTCGGAAATCAAGGTGCCAGAGTCTGGAGGACGACTGGGGAGAATGAAATGCCAAAATGCCTGAAGTCCAGTGTCAAGTACCCACAGGCAGTGATGGTCTGGGGTGCCATGTCAGCTGCTGGTGTTGGTCCACTGTGTTTTATCAAGGGCAGGGTCAATGCAGCTAGCTATCAGGAGATTTTGGAGCACTTCATGCTTCCATCTGCTGAAAAGCTTTATGGAGATGAAAATTTAGTTTTTCAGCACGACCTGGCACCTGCTCACAGTGCCAAAACCACTGGTAAATGGTTTACTGACCATGGTATTACTGTGCTCAATTGGCCTGCCAACTCTCCTGACCTGAACCCCATAGAGAATCTGTGGGATATTGTGAAGAGAAAGTTGAGAGACGCAAGACCCAACACTCTGGATGAGCTTAAGGCCGCTATCGAAGCATCCTGGGCCTCCATAACACCTCAGCAGTGCCACAGGCTGATTGCCTCCATGCCACGCCGCATTGAAGCAGTCATTTCAGCAAAAGGATTTCCGACCAAGTATTAAGTGCATAACTGAACATAATTATTTGAAGGTTGACTTTTTTTGTATTAAATTTGTTTTTCTTTTATTGGTCGAATAAATTATGCTAATTTTTTTAGATTTTGGGTTTTCATTAGCTGTATGCCAAAATCATCAGTATTAAAACAATAAAAGACCTGAAATATTTCAGTTGGTGTGCAAGGAATCTAAAATATACGAAAGTTTAATTTTTATCATTACATTATGGAAAATAATGAACTTTTATCACAATATGCTAATTTTTTGAGAAGGACCTGTATTTAGCCTTTGCATTTTCAATTGCTTGACTTAAGTACATCAGGATGTCAGATGTCAGTGTCAGTTGGATGGATTGGTATGTGGACTCAGTTGTCTTTCGAGTGCTTTTGACAGTTGGCATTTAACTGACCTTGCTTATAAAGAGACTGTTTCTTCTAAAAGTACAGTTAACCCTAAAGATGACCTCATCCTCATGTCATTTCAATGACCTATGCTGAACAAAACATTAGTTAATGGAGGTCTTTAAGGACAGTTCATAGTGAACACAGACGTTAAAACGCCAATAGTCACCATAAAAATAGCCTATATTTCTTGTCTGCTATTTTAAGTCCTCTACAGCTAAAGAATTGCATTTTGTGAGGATCTTAACAAAGTTTAAGTGAGTATTCCCTGATAAATTTCCCCTTCAGTAAGCTGTTGATTCAAGAACAGCTGTCATCAGATCCCATCAGTCGGTGAGTTGAACTTTGATTTCTGAATGAATCATTACAAATCGTGAACGTTTAAAAATTCATGAGTTTAGCACAACAGCCTGACAGATCCAGATGCAGTGGTTGTGAATTATCAGCTCACTGGAGAGGAAAATTATTAGTGAATAATGACTTAAATTTAATTTCCTCACACAAACCTGAAAAGTGATGGGTAAACTGTGGATTGTATTTAACAGGTTTAAAGGATTAGTTCACTTTAAAATGAAAATTGCTCCATGATTTACTCACCCTCAAGCCATCCTAGGTGTATATGACTTTCTTCTTTCTGGTGAACACAATCAAAGTTATATTATTAAATATCCTGAAGTGTTTCCAAGCTTTATAATGGCAGTGAACGGGGCTCACGAGTTTGAAGCTCAAAAAAGTGCATCCATCCATCATAAATATACTCCACACGGTTCTGGGTGTTAATAAAGGCCTTCTGAAGTTAATTGATGGGTTTTTGTAAGACAAATATCCATATTTATAACAAAAGTAAAATATCTAGCTACCGCCAGACCGCCTTCAACTTATGAATAAAGTGTAACAACTCTCGCAGTTCAAAACTTTTATGGTACGTCCTACATTTTATGTTGCGGGGGTTATGTCTTAAATGAACGTTATCAGTTGGAGAAAGAAACCAGATGTGTGTCAATAGGATCGATGCATTAGGTCTTAAAGTGACAGCCTGCTAATATAGTAAATCTGCTGCTGTCTGTCAAACATCAGGAGAAAAAGAGAAAATCACTGACAACTCAGCTTCTGAATTTTCTTATTTGAATGCTACTGTTAAATAGATCTAATATAGGCCTACCTGAAAAACTTAAAGCACTGTTTATTTCATTTGAATCTTTGTTTTATTGTATTTGTCCTATTGTTTGTAGTTCTTATTTTTAATAACAAAGATACATTAAAATAACAAAAGTAATCGTCCACCCTTAATTTCAGGTGTATTTGTTTCATGGATATTCTTGGTGTTAAGATTCAGGTGGGTATAACTATATATTACCAAGTTGAGCAAAGAGTTTTTGGTAGTTAAATATTGGCATTACATTTTTTTGTTAGTTTTTTTGTTTTTGTTAAACACACATTGATGTTAAAATGATATTGTTAGATTTGTGACATTACTTTTAGCTAAAACACTGAACTGAACACTCAACTGAAGCTTCCTTTTCCCAGAAAGAATGTGAAACGCATAAATGGTATCATTCTCAGTTTTCAAATATTTTTGAATAGATTTGAAATAGATTTTACACACTTAACTCTTTCCCTGCCAAACACAGAATTTTCCAGGTTTTCACTTAGATGCTAGGGAGCGCTATTACGCATCTCCTGAATGAGTACAGAATCTCCAGATCAAAACACAGGCGAAGGAGATGCAAAAAAAACCAAGAGCAGATGCATATGTAAAATAACGTGATCAACATTAAACAGCATAAAACTATCAGGACGAGCTACTGAACTGAGCAAGCTTTGGGGGTGTTAATGGACTCAATCTTCTCCATCTGTGTTTGATCATCGTTCTGAATCTGGATGAAACTTACCCATATTTAAGTGTTGATTAAAAAGTAATGCATGAAGCTAGAATACATCTTTTGTCTAAAAAACAAACAATTGATTTATTGCATTTCAGATATTCATACAACAAAATATTCTATGGGTCATTACATATTTGTGCACTGTAAAAAATATTTTAAAAGTAAGTTACCTGGTTGCCTTAAAATTTTGAGTTCATTTAAATTTTTAGTTAATACTATAAACATTTTTCAGAATCAACATCACCTTATTCAAATATTATTAAAAGATTTTGTAAACATAGTGTAGTTGTGTTTTATTTGTTAAAATGCAGTGAAACATGCCAAAAAACTTGCTATTTTCATGATTCATCACAACATTTTTTTATTTATTTATGTGGTTCAGAATCAATAATATTTTGAGTTTACATTTACATTTATGCATTTAGCAGACGCTTTTATCCAAAGCGACTTACAACTGAGGAGTGCAGGAAGCGATCAGTCATGAATAGGCGAAGGAACGCAAAAAAGTGCCTTAAATACCAAGTTTTGGACATTACTTAGAGTAACCTTAAGCTAGAAAAGGGAGGGAATAAAAGAGAAATAGAGGAGGAAAAGAGGTTTTTTTATGATAAGATTGTGCTCACGGAAGAGATGAGTTTTTAGCAGTCTTTTGAATGATGACAGTGATTCTGCCATCCGGATGGAGGTAGGAAGATTGTTCCACCAGCCAGGAACGGTGAATGAAAAAGTTCTGGAGAGGGATTTCATGCCTCTCTGTGATGATACCATAAGCCTACGCTCCTTACCTGAGCGAAGGCTTCTGGTGGGTGTAGACTCGTGGCAGCGAAGTATGCCGGTGCCGAGCCTGTGGTGGATCCATAAGCGAGCGTCAAGGCCTTGAACTTGATGCGGGCAGCAAGTGGCAGCCAGTGCAGAGAGAAGGAAAGAGGTGTGACATGGGCCCTTTTGGTTTCTATATTAAACCAATGTCCTTCATTGTATTAACTCAAAATTTAAATGAACTCAAAATTTTAAGGCAACCAGGTTACTTGCCAACAATATTTTTTTACAGTGAAAATTATCAAAAACCCTGGCAGTGGCTGGTTATTTACCAAGGAATTACACAGCCCAAGAAGGTGATCTGTTGGAAGCTAGATATTTTACTTTGTAACGTGCTAAATATTTATATTTTTCTTACACACTCATCGCTTTACTTCAGAAGGCTTTTATTAACCCCCCGGAGCCTTGTGGAGTGCATTTACGATGGATGAATGCACTTTTTTGAGCTTCAAACTCGTGAGCCCTGTTCACTGCCATTGAATAGCTTGGAAACATCTAATTCATTATTATATAAAACTCAGTTTGTGTTCATCAGAAAGAAGAAAGTCATATAACCTTGGCATGAGGGTGAGTAAATCATGGAGTCATTTTATTTTAAAGCAAACTTATCATTTAAGATTAAAATGAGCATTGATGACTACTCTTCCCTCCTCATACGGCTTCAAGTTAAATGGACCTCTTTTATATAGGATTTTTTTTTCTTTATAGCTTTATATGGAAAGCTGCATTAAAAGATTCTTTAAAAATCCAAGTGGAAATACATGAAAAAAAAAAGTATGAAGTTTTGGATCAAGATGATGGTGAGTAAGTTTAAACTTTATACAAACTGTTCCTTTAATCATCTAACATTAGCTGCAATGTCTTTGGCTCTGAAATGGCTTGAGGTAGAATATGCTGTAATTGAGCTTGGCTACAGCAGATATTTGGCAAAATGAAGCACGCATTCTACTCTGAACCAGTTTAGACTGACTGTCTGGGCATGAACTGAACTGATGGACCGGGTCTCTGCTGGCATTGAATAGACTGTTGGTCAGTGTGGGCAGTTCTGAGGTCAGTTGTGTGGGCAGTAGTGTGTAGACTCCCACCAGGCCAGAGATTAATGCTGCTCGTTTTCTCTCCAGAGGAGATTAATGAGGAAACCTCAAACTGTTTGTATCAGAGAGCCAAGGCTCCACTGAGATGTACACACAGTAGACACACATCTGCTATCTGACATTTGCCCTTTCTCTTTCCGGCTCGCTTTCTAAAAGTTTCTTTGTAGGTACAGGTTGTAGTCTGAATGTCAATTCTTTAAAATAGTGTATCTGCGGAGTTCATTTCTTGGTGCCATGCTGTAGTTTTCAGCCTCACACAATACACAAAATGATTGATGTTGCTTTTGTAATGAATTCAATGTCTCATGTTGGTCTAACTTTTCATGTTCTGTTTGCTATTAATTTAGTTCTAATGGAACTGTGCTGCCAATGCACATTGTGTATTTAGGGGTAATTTCAATGGTTTACTGTCTGATATTTTTCAATTATGATTTGGTGTTTACTTCCCTGTTATACTCTCTCTAAGAAGGTATATAGAAGTACATAGAAAAATGTATGTAGTGTGCACAGAACTGATTTAATCTAATATGGGACTATTATGTGACCAGTCATAAGGCCCGGGGTGTTTTCATTGGTTGGGAGGCATATCTGACTGTGATAGTGTGGTATGTGTGAATCATAGCCTTCTCAGCATTTTAATAGACTAATGACTCAGTGCATCAGGTGTGTGTATGTCTAGGCACCCTGACCTGAGTGATGCTGAACAGCTGAGACTCACCCCTCGCCTCCTGCTGATTCAGCTCATTCCTGGTGGATGCCTGTGTAGCCGTGACCTTAAGCAATGCTCCGGGAGTAGCACCTTCAGTGTGTGTTTGGACAGCTAAACTTTAGGATATTTGGCAGCATTGTTGTCATTTGGCTGCTAGATCTGTGTTATGAGTCATATTAAGAGTTTCAGGCTCATCTTCAGGGTTTGCGCTCTCTTAGCTGATTATCTCTCATTCGACCTCCAGATCACCTATATCATGGAAAGGTATGAGGGAATTTAGTGAACAAAAGTTTTAAAAAGCCAGTACAGAGTTCAGAGATACTAAATCAATTATTTGGACCTGGGTTGTGTGCCATTCAGAACTGAAGAATGCCCTTTGAATTCGGTTTTAATTCCTGAATGTCAATTGAATTTGCATTGAGGTAGCAAACATGATTTAAAACGGTATTTAATGTTACAAATGCAAGTGAATATACAGGTAATATTTGCAGTGGCATATACAATATATTATTTAATTCTGTTTTTGACAATTACATTTTAAAAGTTCTGTTTTAAACATGGTTTCATTTTATGAAGGACACTCTATTTCCCAGAATTCTCTAATTTAGTTGGTAAGAAAGTGGTACCCAATAACACGAAGCAGTCAATGTTAAATAACATGAAGACGTCAATTACTGTTTTCCTTTTTCTTCTTGTGTTGAACTAATTAAATTCCTCTATTGTGTGACTGTAAAATTTTGCAATTGCAATTTATTAAATTCATCATTCCAATTCGAATTTTAATTCTTCTTTTTCAATGTCAGCAATGTTCCAGTTTCCTCTTGGGACATGACCATTTCAAATAAAATTTCTACTGAAGGAACTCAGGAACTGAAAGACAGGCAATACATTTTCAAAATTGTTCCCAACCATGATTTGGACTGAAAAGCACAAGCCGTTTCTTGGCCATTTACAAGTCGTTCCCTATTATCAGCGTGTTCGCTGTAGGTACAGCGAACTTCTGTGAAGAGATCGACAGTGCTGCTGTGTGGTGGAGAGGAGAGGACTCTGAATTCCCCAAGCTGACGATGTAATAATCCAGCTAACAGGTAGAGGCTGGAGTCTGAGACAGTGTCACACTTACACACACTCGCACACCATTTCATGTTATTAAAGGTGTCACCACGCTCCCACTGAATTAGGTTGTCAATCATAGTGGCCGTCGTCCATGGAGAGAAAAAGATCGAGATGAGTCCATCCTCTACCCTCCATCCACTCTGCCTTTGTCTTCCCACCGTTCAACGTCAGTCTCAATCTATCTGCCGCCTTTACGTTTCTCTCTTTAAATGGAAAAGAGACAGCACGCACCCCCACCCCTGCCTCCTTTCCTCCTCTTCTGCCGCCTCATCTCTCTTCGCCTCCTTTTCTTCCCTTCATCCCTTTCTAACCTGCCAAAATATCACAATGCATTTTTATCCTTTTTTGTTTTACTTGCTTTGTCATTGATCAATGCGGCCAAAATGCCAGGCCTCCATCACCGCAACAGAGTGTGATAGTGGAGTTTTGCTGCGGCCCACTGGAGCTGATCTGTTTTATCTCAGCCTCTTGGGCAAAATGTCACTCTAGGAGAGAGAGGCTAAACCAACATATGTCAGCCTCCCTGTCATCCCTGGTCGGGCAGCGGACGAAGGGGGAGGAGGGCTTGATTTTGACGAGCTGCTTGGTCACGGCTGAGCGCTATCTGATGGAGCCACAGGAAAGAATCGGGGTGAATGGAGGTGGTAGTTGGAGAATACTGGGGTGGATGGGGACTTGTCTGGTGTCCCCGTGTTTGGTCCCAGTGTTCCTCCTACACAGCGAAAAGCTCTCTGGCATTACAGTGCTGATTAAGCACGACCTGTCGGGGTTTAGGGGCAAGGAGGAGCAAAAGATAGTGACATGCTTATGTGTTCGTGTAACCTTGACCAGATGATCAACTGTGTGATCTATTCATTCAGCATGCATGTTTAATAGCGTCAAGATTGAAATAGACTATATTATACAATTCTATTATCATTTACCCTAATTTAGTTACAAATAGTTAAATTAAACAGCAGTGCCATATTGGTTATCGGCTGATATTAAAGATTTTCTATGTATCATATTGGTCGAAATTGGATATACACTATATTGGCAAAAGTTTTGGGACGCCTGCCTTTACATGAACATGAACTTTAATGACATAACATTCTTAATCCGTAGGGTTTAATATGGAGCTGGTCCACCCTTTGCAGCTATAACAGCTTCAACTGTTCTGGGAAGGCTTTCCACAAGGTTTAGGGGTGTGTTTATGGGGATTTTTGACCATTCTTCTAGAAGCGCATTTGTGAGGTCAGGCACTGATGTTGAATGAGAAGTTCCTCCACACCAAACTTGCTCATCCATGTCTTTATGGACCTTGCTTTGTGCACTGGAGCGCAGTCATGTTGAAACAGGAAGGGGCCATCCATAAACTGTTCCCACAAAGTTGGGAGCATGAAATTGTCCAAAATGCCTTGGTATGCTGAAGCATTAAGAGTTCCTTTCACTGGAACTAAGGGGCCAAGCCCAACCCCTGAAAAACAACCCCACACCATAATCCCCGCTCCACCAAACTTTACACTTGGCTCAATGCAGTCAGACAAGTATCGTTCTCCTGGCAACCGCCAAACCCAGACTCGTCCATCGGATTGCCAGGCAGAGAAGCGTGATTTGTCACTCCGGAGAACATGTCTCCACGCTTGAATTCACTGAGCTGCTGAGATCGACCCATTCTTTCACAAATGTTTGTAGAAGCAGTCTGCATGCCTAGGTGCTTGATTTTATACACCTATGTACACCTGTGAACCTAAATTCAATGATTTGGAGGGGTGTCCCAATAGTTTTGGCAATAAAATGTATATCTATTTTACAAAACTGTAAATTTTAGGGGTGTAGCGATACCCTAATGTCACGATTCGATACTGAACTCACAATACAATATTATTGTGATACTTCAAGACCTATGTTAAAAGGTTGACAAAAATATATTATTAATTAAAATGCTAAATTTGGTATTTCATTGAGGGTGGAAATGAAAAGGCTTAGATTTGGTGCTGATAACCCAATGTACCGGACAATGGTGACACCAGAATAAAAATATTTACTTTGAAGCTGAATATACAGAATTATTTACACTCTATTATACATTATATTCAGTTTGTTTGAAAATTCAACTTGAATTTTTCTCAAGTAGTAATTTTTATTTTGGTTGAACTATACACAATGCAGATGTATTGTGATATATTGTGACATGAGATATTGTTACACCCTTAGTAAATGACTAGTATTGTCCAGTTATCAGTTAAGGATAAATATTAACGATACGATGAATAATGACAATATTATTGGATTCATAGAAAATAAAAATATAGAAAATGGTTGTGTTGTAAGTGATCTCAGCACCCCTGTTCGAAACTGCATACATGCAAATGAGGTAACGACTGACTCTTTCACCTTTTTTTTTACTTCACTATTTCGACAATTTTTCCAGCATTCCTTTCACTTTTCCCACTGTGGAATTATGAGCTTAAGCCAAGACTCATGGTTAAGCCTCTCTATTACAGACAGCAAGTCCAACCTGTCAACCAATTTCCACATGGCTCTTAAACATTAGCTGAGCCTGTGAACTTATTAAAAAGTATATTTAATATCAAATATAATCATTTCACACAAGTTAGTGCAAGTAAACTGTCATCTTATTTTTGTAATATTAGGTATTTTGAATACGTAATATTACCATTACACTGGCTTTACACTGTGTTATGTGAGATGTGTTGAGCTGAACACAGGCTTTGGCATCATTTCCCCCCCTCAGCCCAACCTCAGAATCTGCCTGTTCTCTTACAATAAAGTGCAAAGCAAATAATTCAGAGCCAGATTAGAATTGAATTTCAATTTGCTGGGAAAACTCTCCAGTCTCCTTTGTCAATACAGGGCAGGTTTTTGTTCTCTGTGAAATAGACATTCTGCCAGCCTCCCTTGTCTGAGCTATGGAGCACAACAGTACAGCATACTCCTCTCCTCCTCATTTCTCCGTTTTATTGGTGCATGCAGATGTTCCTCTGTTAATGGAGTCATTCACATTCTTCATTCTAGGGATCCTGTGTAGCTCAGTGCTATTAAGGGTTCTGAGCTGCATCTGATCCTGTCTACTCAGCTATCTATAAAGGAAAATCAGAAAATCTTGAATGAACTTGGATGAGATAATATTAAGATATAACTCTAAGATATCTCACTTGATAAGTAGGCTTTTGATTGTTTTTTTATGGCAACTATTTGTGCAAAGTAAATATGTCAACCTGATATCTATACTAGTAAATGCATTTACCATGCTTACATGTACCTATATATGTAACTACCATATATAGGTACCAATCATAATTTTTTTTTATAGTGATTTTTATACTAGACTAATATTGCATATATAATATATATATATATATATATATATATATATATATATATATATATATATATATATATATATATATATATATATATATATATATATATATATATATTTTTTTTTTTATAAGCAATTATGTGGTGAAAAACATCACAGAAGAGCCTAGCCATAACTCACTAAGTAGCACAGATATTAGTGTCATCCATACAAATGTATAAAACCTACACACATCATACTATTTTTTCTTCTTAAAAATGAACTTTTTGCTATAATATTTTGTATATTTTTTTAAAAGTCAGCAGTGATATGGCTGTTTCTCCTTTCTATTTTGTATCACTACCACAACCCCTCGCTGTCTCTCTCTCCCTCTCTCCCACCTTCTTTGTTTCTGTCTAAGTAGAAAAAGGTGTTCTGATGGATTAGGGGTATTTTCCTCTTTATTTTGCAGTATGTTGTGACCCTGGCTGTGTGACAGGCCTCCTATATCTCCAGTCCTAGGGGGATTTTTTTTCTCCGCATGCCCTACTGCTCCCCGATGAAGATGTATCACAGGTGACCCATTAACTGATGGGAACATTCTACAAATGCAAGTGTAACTCCTTAATGCTTTACCACTGTCACTACTGAATGAGGTGTGTGTGTGTGTGTGTGTGTGTGTGTGTGTGTGTGTGTGTGTGTGTGTGTGTGTGTGTGTGTGTGTGTGTGTGTGTGTGTGTGTGTGTGTGTGTGCGTGCATGTTCACTGTTCCTTTCTTTTTTATGAGTCTGAATCTACCAATGCGGGTTTCAAGTATTTAATAGGACTGAATCTATATGACCACATTATGTAAAACCAATGAAAGGAATTCATGTCATCATTTACTCATCCTCATGGCGTTTAAAACTTGTATGACTTATTGTCGAATGGGGAACACTAAGAAAATTTTAAAAAGTACTATAATGATGGAAACATTTACAGTAGATCAGTTTGCGAACCAGATCAACCGATTCATTTACAGTTAATTTACTACTATTCTTATAATCTCTAATGACCATGCCATGAAGATCTAGAGCAGATTTCAACATTTTCAGTTAAATTCACCATGAAAACAAACTTGCCAATAATTTTTTTAAAGAATGTTGTATTATTTATTATATTGATTTATTAATGATGATTTAACTGTGCACATCATTTTTTATTTAATGTGCCTTTGTAATCTTTAATCAAAATAACTTCCCATAGTGGGATCGCTGTAATGGAAAACCACAGCGATCCAGTCAATTCCAGATAGAAAAAAATCAAGTCCCACCTTACATTTTTTCTGGTACCAGAAGTTGTTTCACTGATATTCTTCATTGATATACTTCACAATAAAGAAGAAAAGACTATCGCAACTTCTGTATCATGCTGACTTTAATAACTTTTAAATAATAACTAACACCACATTTCAGTAAGAAACAATACCAAGTTTATAAAATGTGTCAAAAATAGCCCTTAAAGGATTTGTTCACTTCAAAATGAAAATTTCCTGATATTTTACTCACCCCATCTCATCCAATGTGTTTGTGTCTTTCTTTCTTCAGTCGAAAAGAAATGATGTTTTTTGAGGAAAACATTCCAGGATTTTTCTCCATATGACGCACTTCTATGGCAACCAACAGGTTGATGGTCCAAATCAATGCAGTTTCAAAGGGCTTCGATGCGCTTTAGAGGCTCTGCACGATCCCAGACGAGGAATAGAGTCTTATCTAGCGAAACGATAGGTCATTTTCAAAAATAAAAATGTATATACTTTTTAACCTAAATTGCTCATCTTGTGCTGCTCTGTGGCACGCCAGGGATTACATAATCACGTCAGAAAGGTCACGCAAGACGTAGGCAGCTTCCTTTAAAGGAAGATATGGTAACCAAAATGGTTTACGGTTACCAACATTCTTCTTTTATGTGTTTCTCAGATTAAATAAAGTCACACAGGTTTGGAATGATATGAGGATGAGTAAATGATGACAGAACTATCTACAGTGAGGAAAATAAGTATTTGAACACCCTGCTATTTTGCAAGTTCTCCCGCTTGGAAATCATGGGGGGGTCTGAAATTGTCATCGTAGGTGCATGTCCATTGTGAGAAACATAATCTAAAAAAAAAAATCCAGAAATCACAATATATGATTTTTTAACTATTTATTTGTATGATACAGCTGCAAATAAGTATTTGAACACCTGTCTATCAGCTAGAATTCTGACCCTCAAAGACCTGTTAGTCTGCCTTTAAAATGTCCACCTCCGCTCCATTTATTATCCTAAATTAGATGCACCTGTTTGAGGTCGTTAGCTGCATAAAGACACCTGTCCACCCCATACAATCAGTAAGAATCCAACTACTAACATGGCCAAGACCAAAGAGCTGTCCAAAGACACTAGAATCAAAATTGTACACCTCCACAAGGCTGGAAAGAGCTACGGGAAAGTAAGCAGCTTGGTGAAAAAAGGTCCAGTGTTGGAGCAATCATTAGAAAATGGAAGAAGCTAAACATGACTGTCAATCTCCCTCGGACTGGGGCTCCATGCAAGATCTCACCTCGTGGGGTCTCAATGATCATAAGAAAGGTGTGAAATCAGCCCAGAACTACACGGGAGGAGCTGGTCAATGACCTGAAAAGAGCTGGGACCACCATTTCCAAGGTTACTGTTGGTAATACACTAAGACATCATGGTTTGAAATCATGCATGGCACGAAAGGTTCCCCTGCTTAAACCAGCACATGTCCAGGCCCGTCGTAAGTTTGCCAATGACCATTTGGATGATCCAGAGGAGTCATGGGAGAAAGTCATGTGCTCAGATGAGACCAAAATAAAACTTTTTGTTCATAATTCCACTAAACGTGTTTGGAGGAAGAAGAATGATGAGTACCATCCCAAGAACACCATCCCTACTGTGAAGCATGGGGGTGGTAGCATCATGCTTTGGGGGTGTTTTTCTGCACATGGGACAGGGTGACTGCACTGTATTAAAGAGAGGATGACCGGGCCATGTATTGCGAGATTTTGGGGAACAACCTCCTTCACTCAGTTAGAGCATTGAAGATGGGTCGAGGCTGGGTCTTCCAACATGACAATGACCCGAAGCACACAGCCAAGATAACCAAGGAGTGGCTCTGTAAGAAGCATATCAAGGTTCTGGCGTGGCTTAGCCAGTCTCCAGACTTAAACCCAATAGAGAATCTTTGGAGGGAACTCAAACTCCGTGTTTCTCAGCGACAGGACAGAAACCTGACTGATCTAGAGAAGATCTGTGTGAAGGAGTGGGCCAAAATCCCTCCTGCAGTGTGTGCAAACCTGGTGAAAAACTACAGGAAACGTTTGACCTCTGTAATTGCAAACAAAGGCTACTGTACCAAATATTAACATTGATTTTCTCAGGTGTTCAAAAACTTATTTGCAGCTGTATCATACAAATAAATAATTAAAAAATCATACATTGTGATTTCTGTTTTTTTAATTTTTTATTATGTCTCTCACAGTGGACATGCACTAATGACAATTTCAGACCCCTCCATGATTTCTAAGTGGGAGAACTTGCAAAATAGCAGGGTGTTCAAATACTTATTTTCCTCACTTTGTGTCAAGGTGTGTATATAAAGGATGTGTGTGTAAAGCAGAGTTTGTCATGGTGAGCACTAGGGCTGTAATCTCCCAGTCGATTAATCGATTATTAGTCGATACGTTCTGGCTCGACTAAAATTCTGATTGGTCGATTTTTGTTTTGTTTTTTGCCGCGTTTCTTTTATTAATTTTGCCGCGTTCATTTCATCAGATGGAAAGCACTAATTGCTAATGGAGGTGTTTTGAGAGCACCCCTGTTTCACATAACAGTAACAGTCTGTCTTCAGAACACCCCCCTTGTTTTCACTTCTTTTGGATTAGCCCAACCCACTGGAGAAGAGACAGATTGAAGTAGGCTACTTTGCTGTATATTTATTTGTGAGAGTGTTTTCCTAGTCAATTTCCTAGTCAATTGCCAAAATCCAATAAATAAAATAAATGTGTCTTTGTTGGCATGGTAGACATCACTCTTCTACCATGTCAACAAAGACACATTTATTTTATTTATTGGATTTTGGAACATTATTATTTAATTTTTATTTAATGTGTGATGCGCTCTGCCCACTGTTTGTATTAGTTTTGAGCCTATGCTTTATTTTTCAGTTATGCACTTTATTTAGTTTCTGCTCTTGATCTGGCTTGTTTTATAAATATTCCTTTTTTATTTAAGGGGACGTGCCTTTTTTGTTTAAGAGTAAAAGCTTTAAGTTAATAGTCTATTCGTGTCTCAGGCAGCCACGAAGCTGAGCTGAGCTCCTATGTTCGAGCTGCACAGAGCGGCTGAAATGATAGTGTCTGTCAGTTTTTATAATACATATGACAAGAACAGTTGTCTAAATTATGTTGCATATTCCTCAAAAGTTATTGTGATGAGATCCCTAGTTGACAACGTAGTACTATTTTCAGAAATCATAGGCTATGATATTGCACTGGTGCACGTGATGCGCTGTCAGAGCCGACAGATTTGTGTGTCCGACCCATTTCAGTGTAACATAATCAGGTCAAAAACCATTTAATATACTGCAAATAGCCTACTAGTCACTGAAAAGGCGTGGGCACAGTTTTTGTGGCTAGCCTTATTGGAGGAGAGTATTTAAATACATGCAAGAAAGGTTACAAGGTTTGCACTCGTTCATTTACTGGTATTTGTGCCATTATTTACCGCCCAAAAAAGCATGTCTTAAACTAGATGCTAATTTGCGCTGCTCTTGGTAGATTGCGTTGGTCATTATGAAAATTATCCAGCTGCGTCTGTGTAATTTAATTTGTGTGTCGTCAGTAAACGAGCAGAACTTTACAATCCCATAGGCATTTTTCTTTTCTTTTTTGGAATTGTGCTCAGTTTCAACATTCCAGAGTTCACTTAAAAATCAAACTGCTCAGATGTTTTGGTGTGGATGCTAAATGTACCAAACCAGATCCTGAATCAAATGCTCCTAAGGAACTAGTTCTAAAAGCAACATAAAAGGATCAAATAATAGAGCAAACATGCCCAAAAAAATCCTGGAGCATGCATGGTTCCATGGAGAATTGCACCATGGAATTCCCCATCTTGCGGGTCGGTTCAAGTGCTAGGTTGTGCTGAAGTAAAGGCCCCGGTATACTCACGGTGAAGTTCTTTTTCCTTCTTCATTTAGTGGTAGGGTTGCCAACTTCAGAAGAGGAATATAAGGGACAATCGTTGTTCTTTATATAAAAATAAAAGACACTCAAAATATGAGCCAGCAGAGGATTCTGCAGTCTCAAATCAAACAATGATTTGTCCCAAAAGAATGATTCATTCTCAGTTTAGACTTTGTCATTCATATGGTCTAGACTCTATGCCTGCGACACAGTCTTTTCTTTTTTGCAGGTTTATCCATATTAGCAGTTTAATCCATATTTCCACATGCCAAATCGACCGAACAGTGTCACACATTAATTTTCTTTTTTGTGTGTGTTTGGAAGAATTGCTGCACTTATCGTATACTGATGTGCGTGGGGCTCTGTGATGGGATGATGACAGGTGTCGGTGATCATTCTCAAGTGTCGTGATCAGCAGTTAGTGGTTGGATCAGCCAATGAACAGGACAAGGCAGATCACATACGGGACAAATCAATTAGGCCCAATATACGGGACTTCCCGGCTAATACGGGACAGTTGGCAACCCTATTTAGGGGGTAAAGCGTGACCAGCGATGTACTGTTATTGAACACCTGATGCCGCCCACACTGCTGAGAGCGACAGCTAGATTAGAAAATGTAAATACGTGCTGTGCACTTTCCTCTCAATAAAATACACAAAACAAAATAAAAAGAATAAAGAAAGAAAAACAGTAAACATTTTAATAAAGCATTAGAAACGCATCTGATTATAGCAACGTGGTTATGTTTGCACAAGCTCTACAGCACCCTAGTAAATTCCCGTCACGTTTATTTATATATCACTTTATACAGTAGGTGTGAAATCAAGCAGCTTTACCGTATTAAATATGAAAAACAGTGTCAGTGTCTCATTTTATCACAATTTTTCTACTATAATGCCGCTCTACAGTGTTCATGTTTTCGCACACGGGCGTCTGACCTCTACCGACTGCACAGGCCAAATGAACCAGAAAAGATTTTCACTTGAAAGTAGGTGGATCCTTCGCGCACACCTACCTATTACGTAATCACCATAGACCAATGGTAGTACGAAGGTGTTTAGCAGCCGGAGCAAACTTTTCCGAAAAGTTTCACTTTGGCAAGCTGTTTCGAACTCCCAAAACGAACTCCATGCGAATTTCGTTTTAAATTGCATTTTGTTCAAAATGTCGTCACATCAGTTCGTTCTTCGATTTCGCTTAAAGTATATCGGGGCTTTAACCATGCACAAAAGTGACACCGCTGTTTTAGTGAATTCACCCCTGAGGGTTTGTGATCTTACAAATTACCCTACTATGTCAGCTTTGAGCGGTGTCATTCCTTTGTATTTTTGTATCATCTACCTACATACACACACACGAATCGGCGCACGTACCTCAAGCTAAAACCTCTGTCTCCATCATTCACGGCTCTTTGTTCTATACACATGCTTTTGTCTGTTCTCATTAAAAGTGATGCCTTCACATCACTTTCTACTGTCATATTAGTAAAATATTAATGATGCAGATCTGTCTGTTGTTCCCTTGGCTGTTTCTGTGTGTTTGCGGCTCCTCTGTTGTCAGATGCAGGAAACGCTGGTGTTATTGCGCAGTAAGCTTTAGTTTGGCATCTAAACCTGAAGAAAAGTGTGAAGTAATGGGGTCGAATCAGAAGAAGAGAAGCAGCCGACCACTTATAAGATTCCAGCAGGTATAAGGAGAATGTGTGGGTTTTTGTTAGGTTTGGGTGGATTTGATAGAAGAAATGCTGGCAGACATTTAAAGAGAGAGGTGTGTTTGGAAAGTGTGGTAAGCTTTTTAAGGGACAAAAAGTAGAAGGAAAAAGAGAGAGAGAACATTTGGGGAAAGTAAGGAAGTTGTTATTAAAGTGTGAAATGTGTGTATTGGATATGATGTGAGATAAGGGGTCTTTTTTGTTGTTTTGTATGCTTTTGTGGGAGATTTTTATTCACATTCGCTGCTTTTTTTTCATGTTATGTAACAAATGTTGGAGGTATAAAATGGGTAGGTTTCATCCAGCCTTAAACACCATGTCGTTCCTAATTCTTTGAGAACAGCACAATCAATTAGGACCATACAATAAGCATCACAGAGTGAACTGAGCTGAACAGGAATAGTGCCATGCTCATTTTCTCTTACATTGATAAGTCCAGATGTTTATGTTTGCATTTTGACAGTGTATGAGTGAAAGACAACATTTTGTAACACGTGTTTTGTACTTTATCACCAAACTTGAAATACTTGAAATATACGCAAGCAGATATCTAAATGATAGATATCTAGTAGATATCTACTTATCATAATGTGTCTTTAAAAGAGTGGTTCTACAATTTATTTATTTTTTTAAGTTTGTAATGCAAAGTTTGTAAAGTTTTTTTTAAATGTGAAAATAGGACTGGAATAATCTTAATGAGTGAAATTATTTACTCAAAAATCTTGTCCTCCCCTATTCGAAACTGACACTGGCCCCTTTAAGAACATCTGGTATACATACCCTTGCTGCGTTCCAGTTTGTTTCTATTATGCCCTTCACTTGCTAACTTCCCTCCGTCTCGTTCACTCGGATATGCGTCATTGCTTACTTTGCATGAGTGCCCACTACTGGCAAAACCTTTGTAATGGACTAAACTGGAACGTCCAGTCTTGATAACTTGAAATCCACTATGGATTTGATTTATTGTTTTGTTTTTTCTTTTACGAAATTGTTTAATGCAGCATTCTATATAGGTGTGTTTGGGTTGTTTTAAATGCTTTAAAAAAATAATTAAACTATCAGAGTTGTTTGTGGTGGGGTAAATTAAATGTGATATGCGGTGATGTCACAATCATGTAGGATTGTGGTATATGAAGCTGCCTGAAGTGTACCTTTGACAAAATCAAGGGAGTGAGGGTCTGTCCACACACTTTAAAAAATGCTGGGTAAAAAACAACCCAATGTTGGGTCAAAAATGGACTAACCCAGCAATTGGGTTGTCTTAAGCAAACACTTAACCCAACCACATGGGTTAAAACAACCCAACTGCTGGGTTAGTCCATATTTGACCCAACTTTGTGTTAAAACAACCCAGCATTTTTTAGAGTATATAAACTTCCCTCGTCCACTTCACGAAGTGGAACGCCCTTCAAAATAGCGACAGCACCTGTCCATGAGTTTAGGGAAGTTTGCAATTGCGTGTCTAAAAGTGGAGTGGAACACAGCACCTGTCCATGATTTCGAGCTCTCACTCATAGTGGAACTCTTTTATATATTATATATGAGCGAGAACTCGAAATCATGGACAAGGTCTCAGAGATGATGAAACCCCACACTTTGTACTTTGTAGCACATCCTGATAGATAGCATCACTGTTTGCCGTGACTCGATCCATCCATAATTCTTCTAAACTCAATTAAATTAAGTTATGTTGACCAATGATACCAAAAGTTTCTATCTACTTTAATGGCTTAGTTAATGATTTTATATATGTTCTGTTTATAAATTTCAGAAACCTTGCACTTGTTTTTGCTATTAATGGGATAGTTCACCCAAATATGAAAATTTTCATCACTTACTCAAGTGTTTTTCTTCTGTTGAACACAAAAGAAGATAGTTTAAAGATATTCACAAAAGAAGATGGTGGTAAACAGACAGTTGATGGTAGCCATTGACTGAAGTCAATGACTGTTTGATTACCAATATTCTTTAAAATATATTGTTTTGTGTTCAACAGAAAAAATAAACTCATACAGGTTTGGAACTCATACATTTTTGGGCGAACTATCCCTGTAATGCCTATTGTGGCAAGGTAGACGAGCGAGAGATGTGGGAGGAGCGAGAGGAGATCGTCTACCTCGCCACACCTATATTAGCAATTTCTATAAGTTTAACATCACCTGCATGACTTCTCAGAGTTTTAAGAAACTTTTTAGCTCACAATGATTAAAAAAATGTGCTGTAAATGCTGTACTATAATCCTACTTGCTGTTTGTCCAGGTTTTGCCACGTCAAACTTTCCTCTCGTTTTTGTGCATCAGAGAACCTGAAATCAAACAGAAATGTCAATGGGAAGTTTAAATAAAAGGTTTTCTTTATACGTCCTTGGAGTGCCCACAATTTTGTATAGTCAGGCCTTTTCACACCCAGACCAGTAGAATAGCATACACCCACACACAACCCACTCATTCACACACACACACAACGTGAAAAGAGTTCTGACCTTGTCCACCGTGCCCTCAACACTTCCGTATTTCAGTGTGAAATTTCAGTTCAAACTTCATCTGCATAAGATGGGCATGGTAATGGACGACGAAGTAAAATATCCACATTGAGTTATTTCAAATCCTCAGTGTATCTGCCTATTTTTTTCTTTTTATTAAAGGAGACATGAATATTTTTCCATGTGTCATTCAATGCTGCAGGCACAGGTGTGTGTGTGTGTGTCTGTGTGTGTCTGTGCGTTTGTGAGATCTAAGTTATTGCATTATTGCACAGTGTTGCCTACACACCCAGGGAATAGAATGATCAAAGAAAACAAGGCCTTTCTTTATGGCTCACTCTGTCTTTATTGTGGTTATTGTTTGTGCTCCAGTGGGGCTGAAACACTTCAGCCTTGTCAATTAAAACTCCCTGTCACCCCAACACAGATAAAACACTGCCACCTATGAAGGCCATGCATTGCTTTCGCTTATACAGGCATTTGTAACGTAGATTTGATGTATGTCAGTGTTTGACAAGGAGTCCGCTATAGTATGCACAAGAAGTTTAATTTGGGATTTCTATTATATGGCATTAATATTGAATGGAAATATTGCAGTGTTGTATTTGTATTTGCATTTACATGAACATTCTTCCTTACTGCCCCAGAAGACTTTGTATCGCTCGTACAGAAGGTTGCTCTGTCATAGCTCAGGAAACCTGTTTCATCCAAGTGTCAGATGTTTCTCCTTAATGGATAAGTTCATTTCAAAATTAAAATTTCCTGATAATTTACTCTTTCTTCAGTTGAAAAGAAATTACGTTTTTTGAGGAAAACATTTCAGGATTTGTCTCCATATAATAGACTTCAATGGCAATAGAATATAGGATAGGATTGCTCAAAATAATTGTAATAGTTCTAAAATCTTGGACTTTTGATTGATTTTTGTATCTTAACAAATCTAAACACAATTTAAAACACAAGTTGAGAAACACGTGAATCAGCCTTCAGGCAATGTCGGCCTGTTTTTCAACATGTTTTTTTGGGCAGATTCAGCATGTTGACTCTGCATCGGGTCGTCAGTGAGGGAGAGAACTCTGATTGGTTGTTCAGTTTAGTGAATGAGTCAATGCACAAGAATAATAGCAAAACAGTGAGCAAAGAAGTCGAGGCGGTTCAGACAGAAGGCTGTTCTAATTTTATATCATCTTAACAGTGTTTCTGGGCGAATATTTTAATAATTTGAAACGATTGAAGTAAGGAAAGTGATCAGCATAATTGGTATTCAAAACGGTAAGCATGTGCTGTTTGTTTACGGTTTGTGTATCTGCAGCCTGCCGTGTTGGTGTCCCTTTTTGAATGACGAATATAGACAAATATATCTGCAGAAATAAATGGATATCTCCTTTACACAGGTGCGTTCTGCATGTGCTTGCTGACAGTCGGCTGTAGTCCATTCTTTTTTTTCTTTTTTTTTTCCCTGACACAGACAACGTGAGGCGACAACACAGTCGGCTCTCATCAGTGCTGGTTCTTTGCTGTTGGTTTGGTGTGTCCCTACCCTAAGGGGCCATTTACACAACAACATTTTTTAACTAAAAATGGAAAACTTTTTATGCATTTTGGCAGGTCATTTACTCTACAACAGTGTTTTGGGGGCCTCCAAATACAAAACTTTGAAAATGTGTTACAAGTGCAAGTTTTTGAAAATTATAAGTTATCGTCTCGTGGTGTAAACTACAAATATGTGAATTTGTGCAAACGGAGATGTCATGCACATGCGTATTATGTGTTCAGTCTATATGCCTGCGTGAGTGCTTGATGACAAAAGAAAAAAACAATGGCAGACTGCAGGACTAGATGGTGGATTTTTTAATGCTTAGTCTGCAGGACACTGGCCCTCCAGGACTGGAGTTAAGGAGCCCTGCTCTATTTAATCCCATTGCTGACAATAGCTGGGTTTCCATCTAAACGTGAAGCGAATCTGTTCAAAGTGCGAATTAGGTGCATTTCAAGTTATTCGCAAGTTGTATGATCGATTAATTGTTGATTAATACATTTAACTGATAAAACGATGGATCATCGATTAAGCAGGATCATGCGCGTGCGTGCCAGCAACTGCGAAACGTAAAGCAGACACGAGGAAAAGAGTTATGATTGGGACCATTTTACACATTTTTACATTTTACATGTTTGGGAGTTACACATTCATCATGACTATAAGTGTGCATGTGCATTCGCAGGCTTTTGTTTTGTGCAAATGTAATTTGTATTGTTGTGTTTATTTTGTATCGGCCTATCTTTATCTGAATTATCTCATATGAATTTGGTTAAGAATGTCGGTAGTAAAACATGCCGGTGATCAGCTTCCACGCGCAGCTCAAACAGCTATGATTGGGACTGTCATATTACATAACATTATAATGAGAACACTATTGTAATAAAACAATGTGAAATATTTGGGTTTAGTTTGCTGTTTCATCGCGTTGTTCTAGGAAGAGCACGTGCACAACATGAGCCATGCATTCTGAATAGCTTAATTCAGCTCTGAATAACTTTTAATTCAAGTTCACTTGTGCATTTGCATCAGTTTGTGCAGATATAATTTGTAATATTATGTTTATTTTGTATGTATCTGATCTCATATAGGGTGCATTTCTTTGAGCTAAATAACGCCCTAGCAAAGTGTACCGGTGTTCATTCAGTGCCTCAGCATTGCAGCTCAAACAGCAACGCTCGACTAATAATATGTTTGATTGGGACTGTCATATTACATAACATTGAGAACTATTTTACTTAATCGTTGTGAATTCATTAGTGTTCAGCGTGATTTTCCAGGAAGAGCGCGTTCATTCTGAATAACAGATATGAGGTGGCATTGGTGGCACGTTGTATTACAGGTTATATTAGATTATTAAATAAGTAATTTAAATGACCAATCACATTGACTCGTTTTACAATTATACTAGTCCTTTATTTAGACTAAAAACCCTTCTCATTCACTTGGTGAGGAACATGGTGTTTTGAGCAGCATTTGTACACCCTGTGATGCTGTTGGCTATAAGCCACTGATGTAGACGCATATTGCAGTATTAAGGCTAACAATTAATCTGTTAATTGATCATTAATTGATTGTTAATTTAAATGACTATCGATAATGGAAATTTATGGCTGCATCCAAAATCACGTACTATGTGAGTAGGTACTAAATTTGAATTTGAACGAACTTCGAGACCGTTAAAAAAGTACATTCTATGAATGAATGTAATCCGGACGTACTACATCCGCCATTTTATCGTGTGGCCTCACGGGATAGTAAAGTGTCCACCGTATGCGCACTTCAGAATCTCGCCGGAAATAGTAAGTAATCAGGATACTTTTTCGCCTACTGTTTTTACTATGAATTTGGACATACTACTCTGTTGACATACTGTTTTTCGCATACAATATAGTAGAGAAGTATTCGATTTTGGACGCATCTTATGTAAATTGACATCCCTAATTGGTAATCTAGTAACCAACAGTAAATAAAACACCATTAGCAGAACAGGCGATTAGTCATAAGGGTTTAATGTTTGCTACGTCAGAATTTATTTGGCAAATGCGTTTCCATCGCCCATTATTTGCATTTACTCTCGAATTAAGTCAAAAACCGCCTCTTTTCGCTATATATTTTTTCCCTCTACATATACACTCACCTAAAGGATTATTAGGAACACCATACTAATACTTTGTTTGACCCCTTTCGCCTTCAGAACTGCCTTAATTCTACGTGGCATTGATTCAACAAAGTGCTGAAAGCATTCTTTAGAAATGTTGGCCCATATTGATTGGATAACACCATTACACCACTACCACCAGCCTGCACAGTGGTAACAAGGCATGATGGATCCATGTTCTCATTTTGTTTACGCCAAATTCTGACTCTACCATCTGAATGTCTCAACAGAAATCGAGACTCATCAGACCAGGCAACATTTCCTTCAATTATCCAATTTTGGTGAGCTTGTGCAAATTGTAGCCTCTTTTTCCTATTTGTAGTGGAGATGAGTGGTAACCAGTGGGGTCTTCTGCTGTTGTAGCCCATCCACCTCAAGGTTGTGCGTGTTGTGGCTTCACAAATGCTTTGCTGCATACCTCGGTTGTAACGAGTGTTTTTTTCAGTCAAAGTTGCTCTTCTATCATCTTGAATCAGTCGGCCCATTCTCCTCTGACCTCTAGCATCAACAAGACATTTTCGCCCACAGGACTGCCGCATACTGGATGTTTTTCCCTTTTCACACCATTCTTTGTAAACCCTAGAATTGGTTGTGCGTGAAAATCCCAGTAACTGAGCAGATTGTGAAATACTTAGACCGGCCCGTCTGGCACCAACAACCATGCCACGCTCAAAATTGCTTAAATCACCTTTCTTTCCCATTCTGACATTCAGTTTGGAGTTCAGGAAATTGTCTTGACCAGGACCACACCCCTAAATGCATTGAAGCAACTGCCATGGGATTGGTCGATTAGATAATTGCATTAATGAGAAATTGAACAGGTGTTCCTAATAATCCTTTAGGTGAGTGTATATTATATGTTATTATATGTCTGGTTATATTTTAAGTGGGTTTAAGGATAAAACCGCTGTCCTATGACAAAACAACAACAGTGCATAATAGTTATCAGTGTTATATCATGACTTGCCATAAAAACAATCCAAAAATTGTTGCAGACATATAGCAGCAATTTTTTTTTATACTGTACAGTTGATGTGTAATGACATGCGTTTTCTTATATGTATGTTTATAAGAGTATTTGAGAGTGATGATGAGAGTGCATAGATTCCAAAGCACCTTAAAGCGAGATAAAGGATATAAAGAAAGTGAGCTATAGACACACAGACACACACACACTTCAAGGTCTCTGCTTTAAATTAAAGCCATTTATTAAAGACCATGATGGCCACTGGAAAAGAACACATTGAAAAGAAAGACGAGGTTTGGTGTGGTGGGCCACAGGGTGGGGGGGATGAGTCTTCTGGTGTCAATATATCACCCTCATTGTTGAGTTGATGTCAATATGTCTGCCTTTTTGCCTGGATAAAAGGACTTATGAGTATAAAGGGACATAAAAGAAAAGCTATATGCATTAAAAAACAATAATTTGGAATGACATACATTTTATAATAAAATAATAATACAAAACTGTACAGATTTCTCATAAATATTGAACATATCAAATCTATAGACTAAATCAAATGAAATGTTAGACATTCTAAAGGAAATATTTTCAACAAAATTTTTCATCATTTACTCACCTTCATGCTGTTACAAAACTTTCTGCAGAACACAAACAATGATTTTTTTGTTTGTTGTTTTGGACCCCGTTCACTTAATGTTGGTGCAGTTATGCTGTTTATTAGAGTTTGCAGGTACTGATCTGGCTCGGTCCTGATGAATGCGTCATGTCAAACGCTGGACAAACTCTTCCGAGCTCCGGAAAAATCCATCCCTCTCTCGGCCCCCCACTCACATAAACAGGTGCGCTGGACTGCGGCACTGGATCGATCATGCACACCGTGACAGACCTCTCCCTAGTGCCCATCTCAAGATCGCTAACTTCATAACGTAGCTTTAATAAATAGACAGTCTGTTGTTCACGAACAACGGCATTAACTATTAGCAAAATGAGCATGTGATTGTCTTATGCAGTTATTTTGGTGCTCCTCTTCACCACGTTAAGAAAGATGCAGTGAATAGTGGCAGACGCCATATGGCCCAGAGGCTGCTTTTATTATCTTATCAGGTTGTGTGTATGTGTGTAAGCTAGCGTGTTATTGTGAGCGAGTGAGGTGAGACGGGATTCTGTGTATAAATACTTTAAAATGAATGCATGCTTGGAAGATCATTTTAAATTGTGAATCCAGTGTTGAAACACATTCATTCTCTGCTCTTTACATTTTCAATATATTTCTTTATCTTTAGACTGGTAATAGAGTGGCGTTTGTAGGGTATTCGGATAGATATTGCTGCTGAAAGGGACATAAGCATATCATTTAGCTGTTTGTTTTATGTACTTCTGGGTTTTAGCCTGCCTGAGGATGTTATCTACTACAAATAGCTGTCATGCATGCCACATCAGTGCAAGAACGCGGCTGCTTCAGGCTTTTTATTGCTCTCTCACACGCTCGTTCCTGTTTTCCTTTTCCTTATCTTCTCATCCTCCTTTTCTCCCTCTCTTCATAAGTGGTACAGTTGTTATCAGGCCTTTATGTCATCCCAAACTTAAATAACTTTCTATTGTGGAACACAAATAGAGAAATTTTGAAGAATTATGCTGGTCGCTCTTTTTCAAGCAGTTGCAATGTAAATGGATGGAGGCTTTCAAGTTTCAAAAGCAATGCAAAAAGACCACAAAAGTATCATAAATGTGTCCATACGACTTGCCATACGATAGCTTTGTGTGAGAAAGACTCAAATTTAGGTTGTCATTTATTGATAATCTGTTCCTTTCTGTAACTGGATCATTGATTCAGCGAGACAGAAATGAACTTTGTCGCCCATGCGTCCATGTTGGTTCAGCAGTATACTGTAGAACTGTCATTAATGCCTTCATGCAGGTGGTGGAGTAATAACTTCTGCAAATTGGTGCAGTGTAGTTTGAGATCAAATTAACATTTGTAATAAACATGGCATCTGAGGCATCTGACTTTGCTATATATGTTCTCCATTGTTTTACTTTATTTACAGATGTTTGATTCAATCATGAGTTCCATCTTTCATCCCTTGAGTACTAGAGAACATCCGCTCGTACAATATTCTCAGTGATGGGACACACCACAAACCACTGCTAGGGCTTCTCAATGCACTAGGGCAATGAAGGCTATCTTAAATGCTACACTGGACCAAACTGACAGAAGGCCTTCTGTGGCACAAGTCACAATTTTAATGATGGTAATGGAAGGAATGTGTCAGAAGACAGTGCATTGCTCCTTGATGCATATGAAGCTGTGTAGCCACAGACCGATCAGAGTGCCAATGATGACCCCAATCCACTGTTGAAAGTGCATACAATGGACACACAAGCGACAGAACCGGACTTTGGAGTAGTGGAAGAAGGTCGCCTGGTCTGATGAGTCCTGTTTTTTTTACATCACAGGATGTTGCGCCCTGTCACACTGCACGCATTGTTTAGGAATGGTTTGAGGCAAACATGGGGACTTGAGACTTGGTGACTTAGACTTGAGTCGACTTTTTTATGACTTGTGACTTGACAAAAAATAAAATACTTGAGACTTGACTCAGACTTGAGACACGATGACTTGAATGACTTAAGTGTTAATCGAATCATTTTTTCAGTTTGAATATAAAATATATAAATTATTGTAAAAAATAAAGTTGACCCAGCTGGAGCGCCGGATGAGAATAGTGTTGTCATGACTGGATCATGACACTATCATCAGTCATGCACTCTCTTAGCTTACGCACATCACGCCCACTTAGATCAGATATCATCAGTCCTCAATGCCTAAAAACATAAATGACAGAGATTCCATCAGTGCTTGGAGAACAATTTGGGCAGAAGAAAAGGATGTACAAAGTAATATGATAAAAAGAATGTTCAAAGTGTGAATAAACAATGGCAATTTTTTTTTTTTTTTGGGGTGAACTATTCCTTTAAATGTGTTTGTGAGAAACACCCACTTTTTCATTGAGCATCCATCTATTCAGTGCTCTGGCTGTTGTCAGACATACACACACTTGAGTGGAATGCAAATGATTCCCCATCCACAGCATCCTTTCTGACCTCTACTGCATAGATGAAGATCACAGTGTGTGAGCTGCTATAGCCTCAGGCTAATTAGCAAAATGGATGCAGGAGAGTGACTAAGATTCATTCAGCCTCTAAACATCTGAGGGATCTGTGCTTCCAGAGCCACTCAACACCTTGACCCTCTTCTCAACAGAATGCCCTTTACTTTATAATTCTGATTATTGCATGGCCTTCTCTGTGTGTGTTTAATGCATATATATTCTGGCTCACTTCACCGTGTCTATATTTATACCCCAGGTTTCTCTTGCCCCTTCAAACATCAAACTGTTGTATCCCATAAATCAGAAACACAGGTGTTGATCCGCACAGAGCTCAACATCATGTTACTCTTCTACTAAGCAGCTGTTTGTGCACAGGTGGACTGCACATCAAAGATGGGTATTGAGGTGGGCTCTGAGTCCATCCCCTCCACTTACTCTGACACTGGATTTCTAAAAGCCTTTCCTTCATGTAGTGATCAGAGAGACAGGAACTTAAGAGGGCACACCCTACCCCTTTTCCTCTGTGAGGGTGCTGGTGCAGGAACTTGTGCCCTGGATCCATTTCTCATATTTACACTACAAAAAGGATGGAAATATGCTCTCCTCCACCCCCTTAAACTTGGTGTGTAGTTTCTTTAACAAAAAATAACTGGGGAGTCAAAATGCTAAATAAAATTAGATTGCTCCCATTTTAGTCAACAAAGGTATCTACACTTCAAGTGCCTGATGCAGCATGATATTAACCCCTAGAGGCCGATGATCGCTGGTGCGACAGCCTCGATTTATTTGTTGTTTTTGTTGTTTTTTTTATTATAAGTGGAAAAGAGACTCAAATTACTCTGTCGATTTTAATGTTTTGGGCCATACTGTTTTCTCTCAGCAATTGTTTACTATGGGTTATATCATTATATACACTATAATTCAAACGTTTGGGGTCAGTAACATATTTTCAACATTGATAATAATAAGAAATGTTTCTTGAGCACCAAATTAGCGAATGATTTCTGACGGGTCACCATCACAGGAATAATTAGCATTTTTACATATATTAAAATAGAAAACGGTTATTTTAAATTGTAATATATTTTACAAATCATACTGTTTATTTTTGATGAAATAAATGCAGCCTTGGTGTTCTAAAACATAAAAAAAAATCTTACTGACCCCAAACTTTTGTAGTATATTTTAAACATAATAATCATATAAATATATTCACATTTAATACTTGCATATCTATATATTTTGTATAAATATAATCACATGAAGTGAAATATAAAAACATGGAAGACAATTTATGCCATGCAAAGTTCGTAAAATTACATAGGAATGATGATCCAGTTTTTAACCAGTGTTTGTTGAGGTGCAGTAACATGAAATTTGATATTCCACGTAGGCTATGAGAGTTAGATGCATTTTAAATTATGTTCTCTAGATTTTTCTTTCTCTTCTTTTTTTTTTCTTGCCACCCCAACGAAATCCCTGGGTCTTATCTGGCCACCCTAATCTGGGATGGCAAAATTATTCAGACAGCTTCGCTAACCTTTTTTGTGATTTTGTTCATGACTCTCTAGCTGACCCAAATCACCAGACACCGTTTGATTGCTGAAATATTGCCAAGGAAAAGCAGTTCTTGTCAGTGCTGTGCACTTGTTATTTTACCATATATGCATACTCACTGGTACCAAAGCAAAATTATTGCTTTACTTTAATTATTACTTTAATATAAAAAACATTAGTTGGAGGAACTACACCATAGTGTTATTAGTAAGCACTGAATCACAGTAATGTAGAGAGCACTTATAAAAAACTGTAAAGTGTGAAGAGCGGAAGATGTCGAGTGGGGGGTGTTCGGTTGCAGCACCATAGGATGTATTTATTTTGGACAATAATTTTTTCATGCACAAACACATACACATGAAAGAATAGTTGAGATGGGCTCTCAAACAGGACAGGGGGACCCCTGCAGATGAAGGTGGGCGTTACATCCGCCCGGTGAGTCATCAGTGCTAAATTTACCAAAATCACTCACACATGCTCGCACGCAAACACATACTCATAATTGTTATTATCATTGTCTTTATCATTATCACCATCACAGGCTTCTACAGGATTTAACCACTATCAACCTTCCCACATGGTCAAACACATGGGGAGATGAGAGGTCAACCTGTAACCTTTCAGATACATCTTTCTTACAACCTCCTTTATTCAATGTTAGACTCGAGTTTAGAAGACTTCCTTTACTTTACTTCACTTATCTTTTTTTTGTTTAACTCAATGATTACTTCATGGGAGGTCAAATATCTAGGTGATGTGATTTAGAATTTAACGAGAATATATATTCAATTAAGTATTATCATTGCTTAAATTACATTCAATCTATGAAACGATTGAAAATGGTTACAATCAGAGTAGTTATATTTAATATTTCACATAGCTGAGCAATAAATCAATCAATAAAGACTTAAAGGGCACCTATTATGCCCCTTTTTACAAGATGTAATATAAGTCTCAGGTGTCCCCAAAGTGTGCCTGTGAAGTTTCAGATCAAAATTCCTAACATATCATTTATTATACCATTTTGAAAAATGAGCTGTTCTGTGCATGGCTCCTTTAATGCAAATGAGCTGCTGCTCCCCACCCGAGAGGGCGGAGCATACACATCCCGTTCACAGCTCATTCACAGCGGTGAACACTGAATGAAAACTGAAACATTATATCTGTTTGTTTTATTGATCATCTCTATCACAGACCATTCATGTCACATTGCAGTTCTTCATCATCATGAAATATTATCATCTGCATGCATTTTAAAGCCTTATCGCTCTCAACTTAAACACACACACATGCTCCTGTCGCATGTGCACAGAGCTGGATGTCAGCCCATTTGCGAGTAGTCTTTTAAACTAGACTAGTTCTCTATCAAACAACAGAAGATAAACAGAAATTCACTCACTGCTCTTGACTGACTGAACTTTAGTAGCTTTAATAAGAACACATTTCTTACTTGAATGCTGCTGTTAATGCTCTGGTGAGGAGATAAACATGGCAGACTGTGAACAGCTCAGCTACAGCTCTCTGAGGGAGGGGTCTGTGCTAGTATGTCAGTGTCCATCATCATGTGTGGGCGGGGCCTCTGCAGTGCGACGTCACACTGAAGGAATCTGGAAATGGCTTGTTCTGAGAGACTGCTAATGATTTATGGGGATTAAAAAAAAATTTGATTTTACCATTATAGGGTGGTTGTGTACACACACTGCCAACACACATTTATGTTCAAACACCTTATAAAAGTGAATTTTTCATAATAGGTGCCCTTTAAATGAAATTCCTTTTGGAAATGTTGCACAATGATTGTATAATCACTTCATATTTATAATTTTTTTAGTTTACAAATATAATAATTTGTAGTGTTGATATATACTTTTTTTGTAGTAGTAGTAGTAGTAGTAGTAGTAGTAGTAGTAAATTACCTAAGCACTAAAATCCTTGGTTAAAAGATTGACTTCAAAGAGTTGTGTGAGAAAATGCATAGAAACTGCTTTAAATCCTAAAAGATATTGCATTCAAATTGTACTGAATGCCATGAAGTCATACATTTTTCAGATATAGACACTAAAAGTCTTTACATGCACATGAATTTTAATAATAATAATAAACTTTATTTTATAAAGTGCCTTTAAAAGCAGCTTCTCAAGGCGCTGTACACAATAAACAATAGATAAAAGCAAAGGTGAGGAAAAAAACGAAAAACAAACATCAACAAGCTAATTCTAGTTTTTAAAAATTTAACTTATTGAAAATGTTAATGAGTAAAGGGGCCAAAACTGACCCCTGAGCAACCCTGAGAACAGAGCTAATCTCTGACCTATGGTCACTCATAGAAATTAAATGGGAACGGTCAGTAAAATAGATTCTAATTACTTCCCTTATATTAATTCGTAGGGAAGTTGGCCCACTCTTTGCAGCTACAACAACATCAACTCTTCTGGGAAGGCTTTCCACAAGGTTTAGGACTGTGTTTATGGGAATTTTTTACTATTCTTCTAGAAGCACATTTGTGAGGTCAGATGCTGATGTTGGAAGAGAAGGCCTGGCTCGCAGTCTCCACTCTAATTCATCCCAAAGATGTTCTACTGGGTTGAGGTCAGGACTCTGTGCAGGCCAGTCAAGTTCCTCCACACCAAACTTGCTCATCCATGTCTATATAGACCTTGCATTGTGCACTGGTGCACAGTCCTGTTGGAACAGGAAGGGGCCATCCACACTGTTCCCACAAATTTGGGAGCATGAAATTGTCCAAAATGTATTGAGTTAATTTCACTGGAACTAAGGGGCCAATACCAACCCCTGAAAAACAACCCCACACCATAATCCTCCCTCCAACAAACTTTACACTTGTCACAATGCAGTCAGACAAGTATCTTTCTCCTGGTACCTTCAGATTGCCAGACAGAAAAGCGTGATTCATCACTCCAGAGAACAGAGCTGACCCTGTGATTTTTATGTGGCCCACCACTTCGTGGCTGAGTTTCTGTTGTTCCCAATTGCTTCCACTTTGTTATAATACCACTAACAGTTGATTGTGGAATATTTAGTAGTGAGGAAATTTCATGAATGGACTTATTCCACAGGTGGAAAGTTCAGGAAACCTATCACATTATTCACTGAGCTCCTGAGAGCGACCCATTCTTTCACAAATGTTTGTAGAAGCAGTCTGCATGCCTAAGTGCTTGATTTTATACACTTGTGGCCATGGAAATGATTGGAACACCTGAATTAAGTGATTTGGAGCAGTGCCCCAATACTTGCAATATGGTGTATAAGACTCCAGTTTTCATTGTGCTCTAAATAGCCATTTTGTTGGTTGCTGAATCTGTTTGTTGATACAAAGACATAGGTCAATATTAATATACATCCAGACTGTTTTTATATAATAATGTTATCCTAGATGTTTTATTGTTTAAATATGCGCTTTTCTGCATAGATTTTCACTTAAAGTCTTGCTCATAAATAGCGCGAGTGATACCAGTGAGTCCCTGTTTGCTCTCTCACCTGCTTCCCCTGGTCATCCAGAGCACTCCTGCTCTTTAGACCTGCTGACACAGGTTATTAATGTGGCTCATTTAGCTTAACCCTCCCTCCTTCCCCAGCCCAACACACACACACTCAAATGAGCCTCTGCAGTGATCAAACACCCCATCCAGTCGCTCATTAGAGAATCAAGCTCACTCACACAGCCATACACATATTATTAAGCCATCTGCAAGTGAGTGATTTTTTTCAGAGACAAATTCCATTTCCAAACTCACAAATATTCACATATTTGTAATCAAATGCAGATGCACTCTGGCACAAAGACTGTATGAGTGTCTCCATCCTGTAGTTGGCTGGCACAGGCTTCAGCGCTCCACCCATCTTTGCGCCTCTGGTTGCTGCAACAGTCGCTCCATCTGTTCTGCCTTGAGCTCTAGGCACCTCTCATTGCCCACCACACATATCCGCACCTACTGCTGCTAAACTAGCATATACATGTCCCACATAAACCCACTTTTTTTCTTTCTTTTTTTTTCTGTTTGTGGGTTTGAAAGTAGTTTGCCAATTAACTATTAAGTGAAAAATAGGCTGAAATCTATGTAAACACGCAGCATACTGCACATACACATTCACAGACTACTCTCTCTGCATGTGGCTTTGTTTGTTTACCTCAGCCCAAACTGCAATGCTTCTGCGCAGCGAGAGAAAAGTCTCGCCCTAGTCCTCTCCAGATTGCAGCTCCCCCCTCAACCCCCTACCATTTCAGCAACTGCTCCAAGCTAAGCTGAGTCACTCCCTAACGTCGTACCCTCTTCCGGCCGATCGGCTCTCTGGGAGAGCAGAGCGGAGAGCGGCGGCAGTAATTAAGCCATGCAGCGGGGGGGCTGGGTTTGGACGGGGTGAAGTGCTGGGTTTTCGGGGGAGAGAGAAGGCCACTCCTGTAGGGCAGATCCGCAATGCCATCTGTTGATCAGTCTCTAGAAGGGAACAGGACGGCTGGGTCTGACGGAGCTGAACCCGGCACACCTGCAGAGAGATTCTCAAACACCTAGACAAGCAGAGACCGCTGCGCTGGAGTGCCACGGCAGTGTCTGCTGTTACAGAGCCTGAGAGTTTGTTAATGCTACAAAGATCACAAAGCATTTGAAGCGCCACATTAAAACAATAGGTAGAGCAGCATAGTGATCCTTTTAAACTCCTTTTTTAAACTTTTTAATTCTAATTATTATCATTTATAAATAATTATTATGATTAGACAAAATTACCAAATACCCCAAATTAAGATCATTCATAGACATTAAATTATTTTTGGCTGAAGATTAATTTATTGAATATACATTAAGCTTAAAAAAAAACTATAATTGTTGATATTTTATTTGATACATTAGCCCAGCGATCCATTTTTCAATATTTACAGTTAATATTTTTTTTAATTGTTGCTTTTTTCATTTCTATATTTTATTTTGTTTATATGTAATTTATATGCATACATATATATATGCATATATATATATATATATATATATATATATATATATATATATATAGAGAGAGAGAGAGAGAGAGAGAGAGAGAGAGAGAGATATATATAGATCAGTGCACAAGTACTAGCGAATATGCACGCCTGTTACACTCATGTGTATATGTGTGTTTGTAAGTTTTTGATTCTGCTATTGGCCGTCCCTCTGGTGTTGTGTGTTGTGCGATGACGGGCTCTGAGTAATACTCTGGTGTCTGTCAGCATGCATTAGTGACATTTGTTAACGTCATGCCCTACTTCCACTGCAACGCAAAGCTGTAGAGGTGCACATTTCACTGGAGAAAAGCCTGCCTACTTAACGATGATCACCGTTAATGAGCACCACCAACAACATCAGTTATGCTCAAATTTCAGAGCGTCGTAAAGCTGCAAAGCCACAGGGAATGTTAAATACAGTATGTTGAGTAAAGTCATTAATGATGGGATGTTTAAGCATCATTTCAAGCTATAAAAAGTTGATAAACAATGCTTGATGTTGTTGAGGTTTTAAAATAATTTTATTTAGACTAATATATAAGTCCAATTATATATCTCAGCTGATTGGGTGTTAGGCGAGCAAGTCCAGTTTATAAAATTGTATTTACAGACAGAATATAGATTCTGCTTTCTGTTGTCAGGCCGCCAAAAAGGGTACTTGACGGGGAGTTATTACTAAAGAACTGAATGTTTTTTCTCTCTTTCTTCCTCTTGCTTAAGTCCTGTCTGGCACTTAGACACACATACACACACCGGGGTGGCAGGTGTGAGAGGCTGGGTTTGATGTCACATCAGGGGCCAGTCCCTTCCCTATTAGGCTGAGCAGACCACCTGTCTGGCTCTTGGATGAAGAGCTGTGCTTCAGGCCCGCCGGACTCATTAAGGCCCCGCGAGCAATTACTGCATCCTCCTGCCGAGAAATCGACCCTATGCCCCACCATAGCTCAGCTGAAATCCCTCAATCCTCTCCTCACCACCTCACCATCTTGTGTTTTACCAATTCACAAAAATACTACCTATAACAACCCAACTTTACAACCAACCTTCACATGCTATTCGTAGATCTCTTCCAGTAACACCTCACGGTCTCTCAAACACACTGTTAATTTGTGGAAATCTAGACTTATGTTATTGAGAAGCTTTTACCATCTCTGTTTCTTTGAGCTTTGCTTTAAGGGCACTTTTTTTGTGCTGAACATTTGGGCTATATTGATATTTCCCACATCATGTTGCTTCACCACAAATGAAGAGAGCGTGCAAAACTACTCTGCCATCATTAGCATCAGCTACAAATTCCACGGTGCAAGTGCTATTATTAACCTTAACTCTGGAGACAACAGAGCTGCCAGAAATTGATGTTCCTGTAGGGAAATTATCAGTGGGCCCACATCATTTATAAATGATACAAAGCAGACAGTTTTATACTTTATAACACACGATTGCTTTTCACATCTAAGAAGTCATATGGGTCTGTTTTATTCAATCCAAGTCTTGTTTTCTGTAGTGTGAAATACTTATTTGGTTACCAAGACAACAAACAGAAACAGTTTTAGCTTTTTTTGTAAAGATCCAAATACATATTCTGAAGTACATTAACCACTTAGTCAATTTGTGCTCCCTTGAATTTTTATTATAAATAATTCCAAGTTTTGAATACTTTTACATTTTAATGTGCTTCACATAAATGACAGGAACATGCTAATTCATATTAGTAACATGTTAATTCACGTTAAAACATGCTGGCAACATCTTAAATAATGTTAGCAACATGCTAATTTGTGTCTGAACATGTTAACATATTAAATCCTGTTAATTCTAATTCATGTTATCAACATGTTAGTTAATGCTAACAACATGTTAAAACATGCTAGCATCATGCTATCAACATATGAATCGTGTTAAACATGTTAGATAAATGTTAAATCATGCAAACAACTTATTAAAACATGCTAGATACATGTTAAATCATGCAAGCAACATGATTATTTGTTAAAAAATGTAAGCAGTGTTAAATCATGCGAGTAATATGCTAATTAATGCTAATAATGTGTTGAAAATGCTAAAAGAATGCTAACAACATGTTAAATCATGCTAGCAAAACATGTTAAATCATGCTAGCAACATGTTAAATCATGCTAAAATCATGTTAACACGTTAAATCATGTTAGCAGCATGCTACTTCAAGCTAGCAACATGTGAATTAATGCTAACAGCATGTTAACATGCTAGCATCATGCTATCAACATGTAAACAACTATTTAAAACTTGTTAGATACGTGCTAAATCATGCAAGGAACATGATTATTTGATTAAACATGTTGGCAAAGTTCTATGTCATGCTAGCAATATGTTAATTAATGCAAGTAAAATGTTAAAACATGCTAACAGAATGTTAACAACATGTTTAATCATGTTAGCAAACATGCTAATTAATGTTAAATCTTTTTTTCTAATTCAAAACATTCAAACTTTAAACTTCAAACTACTTCCAACATAAAAACCTTCAAATCAGAAAGGTGCATTTCAGTGGTCAATAGAGCATTAGAACAGGTTTTGATTGAAGACTATTTTAGTACAACTTCAAAAAGAACTTGAAATTCTTCAGCAGCTGCAGTTGCTGTTGGGGAATAACAATTTGGGTGCTATCATGTCCTACAGGCGACCCACTGTGAGCGGGGGGAAAAACAAAGAGAAAAAAGCTGTTAAATCTTTTTTATTCATTCAGTATTGAATTGCAGCCATAGCAGAACTACTAAAAGACTGTCACAACAGCTCAGTGCATTTAGAGGAGAGGGATGAGGGATCACTGACATTTATTTTCAATATTCTTCAGCAAACACAGAGTGTTTGTGTGTGTGATGAGAGAGAAAGAGAGAGAGAGAGGGCCAAAGAGATTGGTGAGGTGTGTTTGAGAACGTGTAAATGTGGGCGTGGTTTTACTGGAACAACAATTTCTCTTTCAAGGGAGCTGCGTCAGCACAAAATGCTTTTGCACTTTGTCAGAGGTCATATTATGTAGATGCACAAAAACACACACGCAGTCGTCTGAACATCTGTTTGGGTTAAGTGGAAGCCTCTAACAGACTGGCTTCCCTGCAGCTTGAAAGTCTCTTAAGCCATTTTTCCCCATTATTCCATGTACAACAAACACGGTCCTACATAGTCAGGTATTTGCCCTTGACATTCAGACTCACCACACTGCTTCTTTATTAAGCAGATTGGACTGAACTATGTCCGCCTGGCTGCTTCATACACCTGAAGTTCTTTCATTATTCCATTGGCTGTGAACTGTTAAATATTGTACACCTAATCAATATCGTCACTAATCTGTCCCCTTAAGGTGATGATCCCAAGGTGAAACTGACTGTTTGATTGGTTGATTAACAGATGCATGAACTGAATGATTTCCCTCAGTGAATATGTCTATGATCACCTGTTTCAGAGCATGCCCTCCTCACCAAGATCCCCTGTTCCCATAGAAACTGAGAGCAGCTGGACTGTCAGGCCAGGTGTGTTTGATTGACGGGGTCACACTAAGCTGTCCCAGGAGTGAACTGGAGGTAGAACCCCACAGTCTTTTGATCGGTGTGATTTTTAGCTGATGTTCAGTTGTGTCTCATGTACCTTCATTAATGATGCACAGTTACTCTAAACTAGCCTGACGTAGTCATATACTCAGATTCCAGTCAGAATCTGAGTCTGATACCGCTCCATTGGGCTGTGATTATGAGGCGTGTTTCAACCGAACCAGGAAAGAAAATGCCTCTACACTCAATTGGATAGACCTATAACCAATCAGAGCAATGGAGTGAGTGACGTTTGTTGAGCAAGTCATAGTTGTCAACATAACTCAACTGCACGCACGCTGGAAGAAGTAGAAGAAGATGAGTGTAAACGATCTTTGCCGGTGTTGTAAAAAGAATTTCAGGATACATGGAGTACTTACCAACACGATCATAATTTTGAGAGAAATAGTAAAGGTGAATGCATATACAAACAAGTTCTCTGTTTAGGATTAGAACGAATTCAACCCAAGCATTATTTGGTGACGTGGATGATCACATTACTGTTGATCATATCCATCATCGTATAAAGCCCGCCCTGACTATCTGATTGGTCCAAACACCTCTGGTTCGAGCATAGTTCCTCCACAATGGATCAAGTCCAGACCGAACTTCCCGACCTCAAATGTTTTGGCCGGGGCTAAGTTCGGCTGGCATCCAGGCTAGCTCTAAACGCCACTGGCCATAGGGAACAGCAGATGACTTCATGATTGACATTGATGGTTCAAGTGAAAATGCTCACATCTGAATATGTCACTATATTTTATTGCAA
Source organism: Gobiocypris rarus (assembly GCA_023029165.1). NCBI lineage: Eukaryota > Metazoa > Chordata > Actinopteri > Cypriniformes > Gobionidae > Gobiocypris > Gobiocypris rarus. The sequence goes on along the minus strand of CM040918.1, from coordinate 10,955,163 downwards.
ACGTTGTTTGTCACAATGCACTAAAACATTGATCCATGAGGACATTGCATGCTGTGATTTAATTATATTTTTTAATCTAATTTATTTAGTCCATGAAAATCCTTTAAATGTATTATTGTGTATTTTAAAATAAGATACTTGTTTATGATTTCAAGGTCTTTTTCATGGCGAATAAATGTTTTTTTTAAAGCAAGTGCCAAATATCTGGACTAACAGTGTTAGATTGGTAGAGCAGGATAATACTGAATGCTTGTGCTGCATTTAGAGTAATTACAATTCATATATGAAATTAGAGGCTCACCGTTGATTTACTAACAGGAGAATAATATAGAAAAATACTTGCAACTTTATAAAAATATGCAAAAGTGATTAAAATAAACTTGAATGGTACACCACTCATAAAAGTATTTGCTTAATTCTTAAATAAAAATATTATTTTATAGGATATATTTTTCCCTATCACTATTGCCCCTTCTACATTATATCACTTTTTTTCCATTCATATGATTTTTAATCTTAATACATTTCTTTTAAAGGGGTGGTTGATCAGCTTTTTTTGAAGGCTTGATTGTGTTTATGGGATGCACTGTATCATGGGTTCATGCTTCGTTGAAAAAAAAACATATTATTTTTCACATATTTTTCCACCGTGTCCCTTCTTTACTCTTTCTTTTCTCTACGGCCGGATAGCTTCCCGGTTCTATGAAGTCCCTCAGATTGGTTAGCTGGCCCAGTGACTTGTGATTCGCTAACCGCCTAGTGCACGTTGTCCGGAAACGTCAAGCCCTTACCATTATGGTTAATTGCATCAGGTGTATTGTAATAAACAATGGCGTCAATATTGCCTTATCAATTTGAGCCCCAATCAGACCCAGAGAATATCGAGCAGAACCTGTGCAAGAACAGCTGTTACAGGACGTTTCAGAATGATATGTTTTTTTATTTGTTGTTGTCTTGTAGATACACTGTTATTTATAAATGCTACTAATGTTAGCTTTTGATATACGGTTTTAGCCTTATTAAAGCTTTAGTACAGCAGAATACATGATTGCCTTGTAGCCTTTTTTTTCTTATAATCAATTATTTGATTACAGACTGTGGATCTATAGTGATTGCTACTGACTGTATAGCACCGTTAGATTTGTCTTTAGCAAAAACATAGAGTATAGCCAAATATCTGTCGTCAGAACAATGAGACCATTACGAAGGCTGTCCTCCATAAAACGTGCAGCACAGAGAGCTATATTTGGATTATATTCAGGAAGGTTCAGCATTTTGATGGCATGGCAACAACACTACAAAACGCTTCCTCTCGTCAACATGGCCTTTGTTGTGTGTTCCCGGAGGCGTGGTTTATGTACATTTTAGGGTTAGTGATGTCACTAACCCACGAGAAGCTTGTTGTAGTCTTTAAAAACAATTGGTAACACTTTACAATAAGGTCTGTTAGTTAACATTAGTAAACTACATTAGTTAAAGGTAGGGTAGGTAAGAATTATCTAAAACACTTTTGTACAAATTTGTTTAAACTTTCTTTATATGTCAATACATAATTAAATTGTAAGTAATCTAAAAAAGAGAGTATAAAAATCGAGTGACTCTAGACTTTTTAATCCGCAATAAACACCGCTCATTATTTTAGTTCGGGACGAAACAAGTGATTGGCTTGGGCGACTGTCACTCTCTCTCTCGTTACCATGGCTACCACCCCTTTTGCTACAGGATCTGCCCACATGCGCGCACCTCTACTTCCTCAGAACCTGTTGTCCGCGCTCTTGCACGACCTCCTCTGCTTCGCCCTCGACCCCGGCCTTGTCCTCGCGCCGACGATGCAGTACTTGTCTCCGGAGTGTAGTCCTCATCAGAGTCAGCAATGCTTTCATCATGGAAACTCTTATACCTATGTTATGAATCTTACACGAAATTCATCTTCATCACAGTATGACTGATGTTATTGGAAAAACATGTATCAATATAACTAGCTTGTTACCGAATCAAACAAAAATATATTTTAAACTTTACCAGTATCTGTATTCTAGCTTGATAGTGAGTAAAATACATCTTATTTGTTTATATTCATACTGATAAAGTTAGATTTTTTATTACAAGTGATTCTGACATGATCCGCTCCTTCTTCTCCGCTCATCTCAGGTAAATAATGCGTTTTCCAGCTGAGCGGTCGGTGGAGCGTGTTCATGTGTTTTGGGGGCGTGGCTTTGGAAAGAGCCCAGAAGGGAGAAGCTGGAGTGAATGGAAATAATGAGCTGTCTTTTAAACAGTCGTGAGAGGTCTACAGACACTCAATTTGTATACTTTCTTTTTCAGAGTACTTACATTTTAATTATGTATTGACATATAAAGAAAGCTTAAACAAATTTGGATTACCCTACCTTTAACATAAACTAATAATGAACTGCACTTATAAAGCATTTATTTATCTTCATTAATGTTAATAATTTCAACATTTACTAATGCATTATTAAATTCAATTTAACATTATTAAATGCACCGTGAACTATCATGAACAAACCATGTACAGCTGTATTTTTATTTACTAACGCTAATGAAGATTAACTAATGCTGAACAGAGGATAGTTCATGTTAACTAATGTTAACAAATACAACCTTATTGTAAAGTGTTACCAAACTATTTCTTTAAAAGAAAATATCTCCCTTTTCTTTAAACTTTCAGTTTTGTAACTTTGCAGATGTTGTTTATGCTCAAACCGCAACATTACACATTAACTAAAGTTAAAAAAGTGAAATCATAATCAACCAGTCAGTACTAAATGAACACCTTGAGACCCGAAAGAAAAGAATAATATTTTTTCCCAATATGTTTATCAGTTCATCCAGTGAAGGTCAATGAGGTGCAATGTTGTTTTGGACCAAACTGACTTTCATTGAATAGAAAAAAAGTAGTATAATTCAGTTTAGTACACTTTTCAAAATATCTTCTTTTGTGTTTCAGAGAAGATTTAAGGGTCTGGAATGACAGAAAATGAGGGCCGAATCTTAATTTTCTGTGAAATTATCGATTTATAGTGCCTTTACTCCACGGTATTCAAATGGCGGACCACCGTGCGGACAGTGTTCCAGACAGTGATTTGGTTCCATCTGGACCGTGGGACATAATTCCTAATATGGGCCATTTTACAGTTTCTACAGTTTAAACACACTGCATGGAAGCAGCAATTCACACCACAAGTGCTCAGGTTTTTTTACAGTAATGATCTTTCAGTGCTACATCCTCTATTATCTAGAGCCAACGTGCTTCATTCAAGCCCTTTCCGTTCCATGCGCGTTGGTTTCTCCCGCTAAAGACGTAAAGCACCACATGAAGAGCTGCTGACGACACGGTTATTATTTTAACAACAGCAGCTACACAGTGTGCCGCAAAACAGATACTTTAGCTAATACGCTTCAGAAAACGAGTGCAGCAAATACAATTATTTTCATCTGTCATACAGAGTTGACTTTGATAATATCACTAAACCAGATTTGTGACAATTAATGCGTGGCACCTTTAGACGTTTTCGTTTTTCCATACACTTATAATTATTAATGTTATATGTTATGTTATATATGTTATGATGTTATGTTATGATGTTATGTTATGATGTTATGTTATGTTACGTTATGTTGTGTTATGTTATGATGTTATGTTATGTTACGTTATGTTGTGTTATGTTATGATGTTATGTTATGTTGCTATGATGTTATGTTATGATGTTACGTTATGTTATGTGTTATGTTATGTTATGCGTTACGTTACGTTACGTTACGTTATGTTATGTTACGTTATGATGTTATGTTATGTTGCTATGATGTTATGTTATGTTATGATGTTACGTTATGTTATGTGTTATGTTATGATATGTTATGTTATGTTATGATGTTATGTTATGTTATGATGTTGTTATGATGTTATGTTATGATGTTATGTTAATGTTTGGAAAATTATTTAGAGATGGCAAGGGAACATAAAAAAAATCTGAAATTACTAGTTAACTTTATTTTTATTATTTTTTTTATTATTAGGTTATGTATATTATGCACAACTAAATAGTATGCATATTTGGCATGTGGTCCGAGGGGAGGTCTCAGAGCTCGGAATTTGGCCCGAACCCAGAGTATAAATATAAATCAATTCAGTATTGCCATAATTACAGAGAGCACATATGTGCATGTAAATTAAGACTGACTATGCTTTATAGAATTAGGCCTATTTTATTCTAAAGCCGTTTAAAGAGACAAAGAGATTCGTGTGACTTGCCTCCACGATGACTAACACATACGGCTTGTGATATATACATTCACAACTGAGGAGAGACAGTATACTTTGGTGTGTGTACCCTGCTCCCTGTACATTCAAAGCAAACACAAGCCTCATGGATTGTGGAGATGGGAAAGCACACACTGCTGGTTCTGGGATGAGGAGGGGTTGATTGAGTTTGCTTTAACAGAGGCTGGGACAGGAGGAGTGAAATATGGGAGTGACAATAGTACAGAACACCGGGACACCTGGAGACCAGCCAACTCCCGCAACTAATGTCATCATCTGTTCCAGGAAGTGTGTGCTCGTGCTGAGGGAATAGAGGGGGAATGTAGGAGAAAAAGCAATGCATGATTGAATGATATGTGTAATGGGTGTATGGTTTGTGTAAAGGTGTAAATATACAGAAAATTACATATAAACCGCTGTGCAAGTAATGCATGCACTTAAAAGGTCTCATTTGCAGTCTATGACTGGGAATGTAAAGAAATAGTTCAGCCGTATGTGTGTTTGTGTGTGTGTCACGGGTGAGATGTTCATAATGGAGCCCTTCTGTGAAAGGTAATTGCAGCTTTCAGGTCATTTGCAAGAAAGCCCCCAATTAATGGAATCATAACGCTGCATCCTGCTCCACCTCCGCCCTCACCATGCATTTGATCAGGAACGCCTTCCTGCTCTCATCTCTCTCTTACTCCTCCATCACTCGTGCTTTCTTTTGCCTGGCTCCCTTAGAACTGTGAAATAATGATAGTTTTGAATTTGCAGACGATATTGCATTAACACATCAGTTTGAAGAGCGCAGGGAGCACGTGGCGACATTCAAAAGAGGGTTTTTTTAGACGGAGAGCTTCGCCTACGGGGAGCATTTTCTCCATGCTGCGTGCCAGTAATGAGCGTGTGTGGATGGTGAAAGACTGTGCTTGACCCCAACGCTTGTGTGTGGTTTGTAAAAGTCCACTATTTGTATCCTACTTACCTAAAAATATCTCATCAACTCATAAATATTTGATCAGCTATTTCTTCTTTTTAGAGAACAAATATTTTTGTTTTAAACCCCTTATAGTCTTTGATCATTATTTAAATTAAGATTTAATTATGTTAATTATCAATAAAATAAAATAAATAAGGCAGTCGAGTCAGTAATGTAAAGTGCAGCGCAGTGCTTAGTCAGACAATGCACTAAACAAACATGCTTTTTTTTTACGTAGTTACCGTCTGGGCACATCTGACATTTTCTAGATGCTGAATCCAGCTGTGAATAGCACAATTGCTAAATGCTGTCTCACCATTTTGAGAATGATTTCTAGCTCAACTATTTTACTGGCGTTGTATTGTACTTTTATTTTATTCTGGCCTAATAATATAACTACACATTTTGTCAAGACGAAAGAGAAAAGAGAAAACTATATGTGCCCACTTTTTCACTGCACTTGCTTGTTGTGGGGTACAGTGTGTATAGTAAGTAGTGAGTAAGATATATGGATTCTCTCTCACTCTTTCTCTCTCTGTAGAAGGTGGATGGAGTGGTCATCAAGGGGCAGTGGAGAGACTCACTACAGAAGAGGAGTGGAAATTAAATCAGCGGGATACACAGGTTTGGGGCAGATGCAATGAGTGCCAAGTGCAAACTAATTTAATTGTGTGTGTGTGTGTGTGTGTGTGTGCTGCTATCCCATGATGCTCGGCCCAGACCAACCACCCCATGACTTTCACGACCCTACAGCCTGCCATAGGGAGTCAACAGTCTGCTGCAGGGGGCGGCTGTGCACCTAATTTGTGTGTGTGTGTGTGTGTGTGTGTGTGTGTGTGTGTGTGTGTGTGTGTGTGTGTGTGTGTGTGTGTGTGTGTGTGTGTGTGTGTGTGTGTGTGTGTGTGTGTGTGTGTGTGTGTGTGTGTGTGTGTGGGCATGTTTTTGTGAAATATCAGGACACAAATGTGTATAATGACATGGGTATGACTTAGGTATTACAAAAAGAGGGTGAAATATGAGGACGTTCCCCATGTCCTCACTTTTCAAAATGCTCATAAATCACACAGGATGAGGTTTTTTTCACAGAAAGTAAACTGGGCAGTCTCCTGTGATGGGTAGGTTTAGGGGCAGGGGCAGTGTGGGGGGGATAGAAAATACGGTTTGTACAGTATAAAATGCATTACGCCTATGGAATGTCCCCACATTTCACAAAAACAAACCTGTGTGTGTGTGTGTGTGTGTGTGTGTGTGTGTGTGTGTGTGTGTGTGTGTGTGTGTGTGTACAGTATAACACTAATTGTGTTTGATGTGCTCATGGTTGACAAAGACATTTACAAAAGTTAGTCTTAGTATTTAAGAAAAGAAAAAAAATGATCAGGAAGGAGAAATGAAGCATCTCATGGATGGATCAGATTGGATAGAGATGAAGGGGGAAAGAGCTCAGAGTGTGATGGAGAGAGGTAGGAAGTGCCACAGGTTTGTCTATGACGCCGCATGCTGTTGTGTAAGCCAAACAAACAACAGGTGTTGGGCTTCTGTAAAAACCCTCTTGCTTCTGACTGTGAGGAAATTGGTGTCGACAGACCTGTGAAGTTCAAAGCATGAGAAAAAAACCATTAAACAACAGAAGTATCGGTCTCAGCGTGGATGGGAAATCAAATGTCATGCTAACACACAGATATCAAGTATACACCCATGGGTGCAGACAAACACACATGCACGCCTTATATTAAATTAGAGGACTTTAGACTGAGACCTGTCTTCAGTGCCACATGATCCTTCAGGAAATATTTTATGCTGATTTGGTGCTCAAGAAACATTTCTTGGTAACACTTTATTTTAGGGTTCAGTTAACTAGTTTCTTATTACCATGCATATTACTAGAATATTGGCTGTTTATTAGTACGTATAAGCACATATTAGTGCCTTATTCTGCATGACCTGATTCTACATCCCTTAATCCTTCCCAATACCTAAACTTAAACGCTACAAAAACTACCTTACTAAATATTAATAAGCATTAAACTAGGAATATGTGTTCCCCATAATGAAGTTGTACCCATTTGTTTTATCAGTGTTGAAAATAGTTGTGCTGCTAAATATTTTTGGAAAAAATTTTTAGGTTCCTTTAATGAATAGAACTTGTTCAGAAGAGTTTATTTGATATATTTTGTAACAATGCAAATGTTTACTTTCACTTTTGATCAGTTTAATTCATGGTTGCTAAATACACTCACCTTAAAGGATTATTAGGAACACCAAACTAATACTGTGTTTGACCCCGTTTCACTTTCAGAACTGCCTTAATTCTACGTGGCATTGATTCAACAAGGTGCTGAAAGCATTCTTTAGAAATGTTGGCCTATATTGATAGGATAGCATCTTGCAGTTGATGGAGATTTGTGGGATGCACATTCAGGGCACGAAGCTCCCGTTCCACCACATCCCAAAGATGCTCTATTGGGTTGAGATCTGGTGGGGGTCATTTTAGTACAGTGAACTCAATGTCATGTTCAAGAAACCAATTTGAAATGATTCGAGCTTTGTGACATGGTGCATTATCCTGCTGGAAGTAACCATCAGAGGATGGGTTCATGGTGGTCATAAAGGGATGGACATGGTCAGAAACAATGCTCAGGTGAGGCCGTGGCATTTAAACAATGCCCAATTGGCACTAAGGGGCCTAAAGTGTGCCAAGAAAACATCCCCCACACCATTACACCACCACCACTAGCCTGCACAGTGGTAACAAGGCATGATGGATCCATGTTCTCATTCTGTTTCTACAATCTGAATGTCTCAACAGAAATCGAGACTCATCAGACCAGGCAACATTTTTCCAGTCTTCAACTGTCCAATTTTGGTGAGCTCGTGCAAATTGTAGCCTCTTTTTCCTATTTGTAGTGGAGATGAGTGGTACCCGGAGGGGTCGTCTGCTGTTGTAGCCCATCCGCCTCAAGGTTGTGTGTGTTGTGGCTTCACAAATGCTTTGCTGCATACCTCGGTTGTAACGAGTGGTTATTTCAGTCAAAGTTGCTCTTCTATCAGCTTGAATCAGTCGGCCCATTCTCCTCTGACCTCTAGAATCAACAACCCATTTTCGCCCACAGGACTGCCGCATACTGGATGTTTTTCCCTTTTCACACCATTCTTTGTAAACCCTAGAAATGGTTGTGCGTGAAAGTCCCAGTAATTGAGCAGATTGTGAAATACCGGCCCGTCTGGCACCAACAACCATGCCACGCTCAAAATTGCTTAAATCACCTTTCTTTCCCATTCTGACATTCAGTTTGGAGTTCAGGAGATTGTCTTGACCAGGACCACACCCCTAAATGCATTGAAGCAACTGCCATGGGATTGGTTGATTAGATAATTGCATTAATGAGAAATTGAACAGGTGTTCCTAATAATCCTTTAGATGAGTGTAAATATATAAATTTCCTTTTAAAAATATAAGTAACCTTGATTTAAAAGTAATTTCAAACATCAAACATCTGTATTCTCAGGTTGAGATGGCCATTTGTTGTAGTAATAACATAAAAATACATATATTGGTCACACTTTAAATTACTTCCAATTCACACTATTAACTAGAATGATTTTTGCCTCAACAAACACCTTATTACTGCTTATTAATAGTTTGTAAGGTAGTTTAGATATTGGGTAGGATCAAGTGATGTATAATATGTATAAAATATGTATCCTTTTCTACACAAATTAGTTGTACACTATTCTTTACGCTATATCCTCCTACAAATTAGTTTTACACTATTCTTTGCACTATATCCTCAAAAGGATTCATATAAAATGAATATAAATTAAAACAAGGCTGACAAACATTTTCTGAAGGTTAGGCACTTCAATTACCTTTTTTGGGGGGGAAGAAGTTTTAGGCTCTATTTTTTACCCAATTTGTAGAAAGTGCCACTTGTTCTTATTTGCGCCTGACTTCCTGATGAGTTATGTAATGAGGGGAAAAACACATTCAGTCATTTGCACAATGGCCATTATAACAGAACTTAATAACATTTATTTTCCATTTATCATGAATATAAAAGGCTTCCATGGTGAATTCAAACGTTCGCTTACCATTAAAGCTTAGCTCAGCAGTTCTTCCACTCATTTGCATTCTCTTTTGCTCTCCCTCCATTTCTTTCTGTCTTTTTCTCTTTACTTCCTTGTGTGTGAGTTTAAGTTGAAGTGAAGTTGATCATCCTGTGCCGCATGTGCTGTCATCAGGGCGTTCGCTCTCACCGATTCCATTTGAATTTTCAATCAGTTCACGCTGTCTAAATGTTTCTGTTTTTCTTTCACAATTAACTAGTTGGATTTCAATTCATCTCTTGCACATTTATAATGCCTTAAATATGATTACATTAAAGTGTGCTATTGATCACATGACACAGAAGGTGTGCGTGACATTAAACACTAAGAAATAATATCATGTCTTTGTACAAGCATTTCATTTACATTTTGACACTTTTAATTAAAGTGACTTATGGAGCATTCAAGGTTGTGCTATGTGTGACAAACTGTGATATAATATTCTAATATTTATCTCCCACAGATTATACCTAAATGGTGTAATTGCTATTTATTTGATTTGTAATTGATAATTAATATGATCAGATTGGCTATGAATAGTTGTGATTGGTTGAGATATTTGTAATGTTTCATGACGTTGAAATTTACTTCCAATTCCAAACGTTTTAAAATGCATTCAATGTTTTTAATAAATGCCATGTGACCTTTAAAAAGCTTAATGCCAAGTTGGGCATATTGAATGCTGTCTGTGAGTGAAGTGGTTTGTGTGTGTGTTTGGATCATCCTGGGCACAATGGGGCATCGTCAAACAGAGGGCACTCCACGTGGGGGCATTTGAGCCAGAAATATGATGGAGAGTCCTTTCATTTGATGTCTTCTTTAAAGGCTCTCCAGTTTGGGTTGAGGTGGGTGGTCTTCTAATGAGGAGACCAACCTTAGACCAGGTTAGCTTTTTCCTCTGCTTTCATGAGCCATGCAGTTCTTGCGTCCTATTCAATCATGGGAGTAGTTTAACAAATGCTACAATTACAAGAACTGATACATTTTTATAACGTAGAATCGGTAACACTTTACAATACGGTCTCATTAGTTAACATGAAGTTATAATGAACAGCTTCTACAGAATGTATTAATCTTAGTTCGGAGAGTTATTCATCTTAAATCGAAAGTTGTATTTTTTAACATTAGTTAATGCACTGTGATGTAACAAACAAATGATGAACAGCTGTATTTTTATTAACTGACATTAACAATTACAGTTATAAATGTATTGCTCATGGTTAGTTCATGTTTAACTAATATTAACAAATGAAACCTTATTATAAAGTGTTACCGTATAATCAAGAACTTTAAATCTTGGACTGTTATGAATTATGGGTTGTTTCTATGTGTAAAATGTGTTCTGTTCTAATGATGATTATATGAGAAAAGCCTGCCTTTCTGATAGGCTATCCAAAAAGATTACATAAATCATTAAGAGCCTATTGAAATGAAAACAATGTCTGTTTAGAGTAGCTTTTTAGGAGAAAATGTTAAGTGAAGGTAAACTTCCCATGGTACTTAGAAAATTCTGCCAAACTGAATAGGTTCCAGTTGCTTAAATAATATAAAATACTTAAGACCAGAGTATCCTGCAATCAATGAATTATGTTAATTATTCAATATGTTAAATAATAGTTTATCACTAATTAACTGCAGTAATCAACTTTGCATGTGTGGGTTATAGTTAAGTTACCACAAAAAAATGTGGCAATAAAATAAATGTCACATGTCAGAATGCCCCAGGATGGATTAAACCCTTTACCCCCCACCCCTATATATGTTTAAACCAAATATATACCCTTGTACTCAATAATTCCATTGAAAATGTGCCAGCACAGCCACAACATATTTGTGGAGGTCTATAATACCTAGAGAAAGCTATCCATTAGTATTTAGATGCATGGGAACCACAGATGTTTTTGAGCTTTTGGTAGTCAATTGTGGAAAGATGTTTTAGGAGTCAGACATTGTAATTATGGCATCTACAGTACCAGTAGGGGTGAATTAGCCAAACCTTGACTCCTTAATCCAATGGTTCCCGACTCTGGTCCTTTTTTTTTTTTGTTTGTTGGCAAAAATCATTCTACTAACCCTTGAAATCTCAATGGCTAATCAAGCAAAGCAACACACTTCATCACTGATTTGTGAGTAACCAGCCTCCCAAAAAATAACAGGACAATTAAATCAACAATAATGTTAATGATTGTTGAAATTGGCTGATTCTGGTTTTACACACTTTAACTTTCACACTCTCTCTCTCCAAAGCCTCTCTTTTTGAACAAAACAAGGTCCTTTTTTTTTTTTTTTTTACTTGTGAAGATCAGGGAAGACATTGTGCCCTTTTGAGACCAGCAAGGTTTTCATTCAACCCACTGATTGAGCTTTCAGCTCTTCATTCATAATTGAAGGCCATTAACTCCCATGGTAAGTGCCTGTAGTTTAATTAGCTGGTCTGATGGCCCGGGTGCTTCACTAGTGAGCACTGAGCTTTAATTGAGTCTTCGGTCAGCAGGCAGACAGGGACAGTGATCTAGATCACCTTCAGCTCAAATAGCAGTGAAGGTGGACATTTTAAAACTGCCTTGCATTTTAAGTTTCACTGATCTATAAGAACATCCATGAATTCACCCTCCTTTTCTGTCCTTGTGTGTCCTTGAAAGATATAGTTTGAACTGACTAGTTGATTTAGTTCTGCCACTAGTCATTAGGTGTGTTTGAGTCGAACTATACTAGTCTTCCACTGACAGACGAGATTCGCCGGTTGCAGGCGGGAGGAGTTAAAAATGGAGTCATATTTTTTTAATCAGTTTTATTTTGGTAAACACGACAATATGTGTCATCATCAGAGCGCTTGCCGATTTGGGCCAACTGCAGCGGCCGGTCTCATCTTGCTCTCGCGGTACTTTGATGGCACACATGATAGTGACAGAAAAAAACGATCGGTCTGCAGGGCACCGCATTGAGTCAAACTCGCCCGTTGTGTTGGGTCTGTGTTGACTAGTCATGTCACCTTTATTTATATAGAGATTTTGGATCGGTAGCATTCAAATATTTCATCCAGTTCCTTTGCTTGTAGATCGGATTCATCACACCGGTATGGAGACGAAGCTGTTCATAGGTCTGTGCCTGTCTGGTTCTTGTGCACACACAGAAACATTCAGAAGCATAGAAACATGTTTTTAACCTCTGCTCCGTGAATTGTATAAATAAAACAGCTTTGCTACTTTGCTACATTATATTTCTCAGCAACGAGGTGATAACTTCACTGTTTTTGTAATTAAACTCACAGCTTCACTATTACAGAGTGCAGGTCATTCTCACACACAAATCTATCGCTCTCTCTCTCTCTCTCTCTCTCTCTCTCTCTCTCTCTCTCTCTCTCTCTCTCTCTCTCTCTCTCTCTCTCTCTCTCTCTCTCTCTCTCGTTAATTAATTTATTCAAATTCAATAGGCTGGCAGTTGTGCGCAAAGTTGCATTTCAGCCAAAGCTCACAAAGAGAAACGTCTACACTGGCTGTAGAAATACATAAAGACTAATTGTTAAATAGTTTTATTACAACAATGGATACATTTCTGGAAGGTTGGTGAACGGCCACTCCATTCCGACAAGACTGCGACGTCAGCAAGGAGCTAGCGGGTGATGATTTGGGCTGGAATATTGGGAAGTGAGATGGAAGGGTCCCCTTATGGTCTCTGAGGTTGTCAAAATGACTTCTGCAATATATGTGGAGTTTATACTTGACCATTTTCTGCTATGGTATAAAAAGAAGGATAATGCCTTACAATGTACTATCCCATGCTGCAAAAAAACACCACAGCAACACAACCATTTGAAATTGTGTTTCTACAGCCAGTGTAGACGTTTCTCTTTGTGAGCTTTGGTTAGAGGCGGCTGAAATGCAACTTTACGCACAACTGCCAGCCTGGATGGAGAGGTTCTTGAGACTCCAGAGACACCAGCAGTTTCTAATGTTGCTGCTCAACAATGGCTTTTTTTATAGCTGGCCTAACTAATAAAAAAAATGACAGAAACTTTCCTTAATAAGCCTTTATCTGACTGAATTCACTTGTGCTGAACATTACTCACAAATCTTATGATAATTCCATAATCTCCATTCAGTTTTCACACAGTATTAGTTGTTTTCATTCCTTTTGCATAACATTGGACCATTTCATGCGTTTCATCTTCAGAAAGATCTTTTTAAGTAGAGTTTCCATTTACCTAAGTAGACCTGGAAAACTATTTAACAAACCTGTCTGAGATTGATACCAGTTATCTAGATATGGAGTAATAAAACAAACTAAAATCTGAATGTTTATTGTACTGAAATCATGCTGATATGTCACTTGCATGATAGTTTAGAACACAGTGTATATATACAATATACACAGGTCCTTCTCAAAATATTTGCATATTGTGATAAAAGTTCATTATTTTCCATAATGTAATGATAAAAATGTAACTTTCATATATTTTAGATTCATTGCACACCAACTGAAATATTTCAGGTCTTTTATTGTTTTAATACTGATGATTTTGGCATACAGCTAATGAAAACCCAAAATTCCTATCTAAAAAAATTTGCATATTTCATCCGACCAATAAAAGAAAAGGGTTTTTAATACAAAAAAAGTCAACCTTCAAATAATTATGTTCAGTTATGCACTCAATACTTGGTCGGGAATCCTTTTGCTGAAATGACTGCTTCAATGCGGCGTGGCATGGAGGCAATCAGCCTGTGGCACTGCTGAGGTGTTATGGAGGCTCAGGATGCTTCGATAGCGGCCTTAAGCTCATCCTGAGTGTTGGGTCTTGCGTCTCTCAACTTTCTCTTCACAATATCCCACAGATTCTCTATGGGGTTCAGGTCAGGAGAGTTGGCAGGCCAATTGAGCACAGTAATACCATGGTCAGTAAACCATTTACCAGTGGTTTTGGCACTGTGAGCAGGTGCCAGGTCGTGCTGAAAAACGAAATATTCATCTCCATAAAGCTTTTATGCAGATGGAAGCATGAAGTGCTCCAAAATCTCCTGATAGCTAGCTGCATTGACCCTGCCCTTGATAAAACACAGTGGACCAACACCAGCAGCTGACATGGCACCCCAGACCATCACTGACTGTGGGTACTTGACACTGGACTTCAGGCATTTTGGCATTTCCTTCTCCCCAGTCTTCCTCCAGACTCTGGCACCTTGATTTCCGAATGACATGCAAAATTTGAGCCACAGTCCAGTGCTGCTTCTCTGTAGCCCAGGTCAGGCGCTTCTGCCGCTGTTTCTGGTTTAAAAGTGGCTTGACCTGGGGAATGCAGCACCTGTAGCCCATTTCCTGCACACGCCTGTGCACGGTGGCTCTGGATGTTTCTACTCCAGACTCAGTCCACTGCTTCCGCAGGTCCCCCAAGGTCTGGAATCGGTCCTTCTCCACAATCTTCCTCAGGGTCCGGTCACCTCTTCTCAGTTTGCCACACTTTTTCCTTCCCACAGACTTCCCACTGAGGTGCCTTGATACAGCACTCTGGGAAAAGCCTATTCGTTCAGAAATGTCTTTCTGTGTCTTACCCTCTCGCTTGAGGGTGTCAATGATGGCCTTCTGGACAGCAGTCAGGTCGGCAGTCTTACCCATGATTGCGGTTTTGAGTAATGAACCAGGCTGGGAGTTTTTAAAAGCCTCAGGAATCTTTTGCAGGTGTTTAGAGTTAATTAGTTGATTCAGATGATTAGGTTAATAGCTCGTTTAGAGAAACTTTTCATGATATGCTAATTTTTTGAGATTTTGGGTTTTCATGCCAAAATCATCAGTATTAAAACAATAAAAGACCTGAAATATTTCAGTTGGTGTGCAATGAATCTAAAATATATGAAAGTTTAATTTTTATCATTACATTATGGAAAATAATGAACTTTTATCACAATATGCACATTTTTTGAGAAGGACCTGTACACCTGTGGTTTATATATTTTTGATCTGTAAGATTTTTTGTTTTTAGGAGTCTCTTACGCTTTATTTTATGAAAAATATATTTTTCAAAATTACGCTTTCATTTCTACAAGCTTGAATTGAGTATAGTATAGAATTTACTTTAAGTTTTGCCTGAACTTTTTCATGTAGAAATTACATTTTTTTACATTTTTTACGTTTTTGTTTTTTCTGTAGTATTTACTTCACCACGAAGTCTTTTTATCAGTGGACACAAAAATGTAAATGTGTTTACTGTCACTTGATGAATTGAATGCATCCTTGCAGAATAAAAAATTACATGTGCACATAGTTTAATTGGTTATCTGACCTCTTTGTCTTATCTTCTTCCTCACCATTGTATATCACTTGTTCTCCATCCTCCTCCATTTTTCATTTACTCTCCTCACCTTATCTGAGCTTCTGCTCTCAGTCGCTTTATTCTCTTATATATCTCCCACTTTCCTTCATACATCTGTGTGTGTGTGTAGGAGTAGCAGGGAGGGGAAGCTCAGCTGTTCATAAGATGTGATGGGTAGAGGTGAGATTTTCTTACACTTTTCTCATTGCAGCGGAGCCAGGGGGCAGCTAATGTGAACAGAACAATAGACGTAGCATCTCCACAAGGCCAGGCTTTATTGCAGACAAGAAACTGCTTCATAAAGCTTTCATTCATTTTGTGGCAAATGTGAAGTTTGTCTGTTACCTTGTTCATTCATGGGAACATGGGAACCATCGCATAAATGCATCAAAAGTCAATCATTTTCATATTTTTTATAAGACTTAACGAAAAACCGTATCAGTCAACAGTTTTTAATAACGAATATAAAATACAAATTTCTAATTCAACACCATTCTTAAATATTTCTCACAAGTGATTTTTATTCCATACAGTCCATGCAAAAATTTTTAGGAGGGGTTGTTATTATTTCCCGTTGATATTTTTGACTTCACCTGTTCAAAATGCTTTCTGCGGGCTGTGACAATATGCTATATGCACAGTGAATATGCACCTCCTGTAGGTAGCTTGTGGAATTGCATGACAATAATGAAAGCTACAGTAGACGTAATCACTGAACACGCTAAATCACCTTCATCTTTGGGGGGAGTAAATGATTCTCAATGATGTCTCAAGGCTTTTGCATTAAGATGTATGAAGATAAACTCTTAGAAACGTTGAACCAGACTGCCTGTCCATCTGTCTCACCTCGAAGTGACGGTGTGTGTGCATAGTGTGCATAAGTGTGTGTCGATAGACTCATTTGCAAAGCTTCTTAACAGGCTGTTTTCCAGGATGCTTTGGCATTGACAATTGCCCTCTATTTCACATCTTTGAAAATGTGAGATTCTGTGAGAAAATGTGTCTCTCTCTTGCTGTGAGTGATTCCTATAGGGATCTGCAGTACTTTTACTCCAATGCCTATAGGACATAAAGCAGATGTCGTGTTATACTGGTGTGTATGTGTCATTATGCTTATGTTATGACTCCTAGAACATAATTAAATCCTTTCCTGATGGCTTTTTGTTCATTTACCTTCGGTAAAGTTCCAGATAAAGGTAAATTCTTTCAAGCTCTGTATAAATTCAGATTTTATGTTTGTTCATTTTTTGCTCCTGAGTAAATAATCAAGCCCAGGCAGAATATACAGACAATGTGTGGAATTCTGTGAAATGGATATAAAAAAAAATTATTAAACAGAGCTGAGGGTAATATAGTCTTATTGGCAGCCAAAATAGTTGGGTCAATGACAAATAAGAGTGCACAAATCCTAATCTTTTTCTCTTAAACATTTTATAAAATAGTTTTTTTTTCAGGCAAAGTAGATTTATTTATTTATTCATCCTACATTATATTTAAAAAAAGACTTAAAATATGTTTTTTTCTTTTCAAGAATTGAAAAACATGTACATCACAGAGGATGTGTATTTAAAGTGCCCCTGCCCCTATTATGGATTTTTGAAAATGGCCTTTCATGAAGTGTGTAACAGTTCTAAGTGAATGAAAAGTTTTAAATTTGAAACTGCACAGTAAAGTTGTCTCTCAAAAGTAAGAGTCGACTCTGAGTCAATTAAACAAATCATTTTTCAAACGAGTCTCAAAGTCGTTTCGTTGTGACGTCACAACGAAACATTAACATATTGCCCGTCCATTTATTGCGTGCGCACGCCGTGCAGAGACCAGGGAAACCTTGAACAGTGCAGCGGAAACTGGATAGCATCATGTCGAGAAGACATCGAGAAACAAACTCATTTAAATTTCAGTAATTGTAATTGCTTTACTTGATTTAAAAAAATATTTAGTTACATGCATGTTACCACTAAAAGGAGAGAAATTACAGTAACTGTACTCCCAACACTGGTTATTACTGTCTTACTGAAATACTACTGTAAATCACCTGTGGGCTGCAGTATTACCTAAAACTGTGTCTATTAATGCAGATTGTTTGTCATTCTTACTACTTTGAGTAAAGATAAAGGATGGAGCAATATTTGGTTTGCAAATATTAATGTTTACATCAGCTGGGCTAACTAATGCACTGTTATCAATACAGTTCCCAGATGTGCACTGCAATACATTAGACACACACACACGCTAATGCTGATGGTGAGGAATTACAGTGGAAACATCAAATAATGTACCTCAAACTGAGTTGCATCACCTGAGAAACGTCCTGCTCGAGGTTCAGGTTAAAAAATTATTCTGATGTTTCATCGAGTCGGACTCGCACTGGGATTGGTGTAAAATCTACATCATCATCATTTGTTTCCAAAATATGTGCTGTACGCGGTAGACCAATCCCAACAGACCATCCGACCAATCAGAGTAGAGTACCTTGCGGAAAGGAGGATTTAGAGAGACATCTGTCTAGTCGTTTGAGAATCAGTGAACATTGTGGTCATGTGCAATGTATATAATGATAAATTGAAACTGATTTTTGACCTTTGATGCATGTAAACTTGTTGTTGGAGACCTCCAAAAACAAAATTAGGAAACCTTAAAATAGCTAAATATGGGCACTTTAAGTAATATGTATGCAAAGCATTGGAATTGAATAGAGCTGGACAAAATGAAGAGAATGTGAAAAGCTAAAGAACGACAGCTTTTCGTCTGAGAAAATAGACCGAGCTTTCTTCCGATTCCTCCAGGTGCAAGTACTTTATGAGCAATAATACTATAATATTACTTTGATTTGATTGAACCAATGGGTCCTATTATTGGCTTCAATAAAACTGCACTTTGACTCAATGATGACATTACCGATCTGATTTTGACCTCAAGTAGCTCAGTTTACCCTTCAAACACAGATCCCTGTTCGAGGTGAGAAGAAAAGACAAGATCTGACAGCTACTGCACCAAGGGAGCAGCCAAAACTACAAGCACTGACACCCTGAGATTGATTGATTATGTCTGTCTTGGCTCAAACACGAGGCTGTAGTTGCACAAACTCTGCACTTTGGTTGTCCCTGCCCTCTTCTCAGTATCCCTCTGCATCTACCTCACACACTTACAGACACACGTCAAGTTTATTACATTAATGCCAGGCGTTTCACCTCCTGTCGGCGGCAGAACGACAGCATTGAAGAGTGTGACAAGGTCGGAGCGGGGCTCACAGTCTAACCAGATTACACGGAAATTAGGCAAGCGTGTGCGTTTCAACTGATGCCTGAGAAATGTGCTCTCAGTTCACTGGAGTGTGTGTTAAACCACAGGATGACGAGACTGTCTGCTCGCATGTCCTTGTGAGCTTCATTACACGACATGTTTTTAATATGTTTAAATAGTGCCACATACTGTACTGTTTAGTAAGATTTGGAACCAAGAACCGGGTCTTACTCAGAACCCGTTCTATTTCAAAAAAGGATACCGGAACCAAATGCATTAACAGCTCTCGCGTGTGCATTGTTCCATCACTGCAGACAAAACACAGTACTAAGATGCTGTTTCGGCTTCACTGAATAAAGATCGGAAGATCTGTCAGAGTAAAACAGACATGCCGTGTAGTCAGCAGTGTAGTCCAATTACAGAACGAATGACTCTTGAGGCGGTTCTTATTGGTGAATAAAAAGCATACAATGCAATCACTGTAGTTTGATTCAAGACTGTTATGAGCCATTTTTTTTTTAGTGAATCAAAAACACAACCATATGGATTACATAATCTGAGAATATTTGTTTTCCACTTGAATTAGTTGACAATCACTTGACATTTCAAGCTTTCTATAAATATGATTCTCATGTCTGTGAGGCAAGTAAACAATAAAGAGTTTTAGTTAATTTTTTTGTTGTGCTCAAGTTCACAGAGACGGCAGAATCTGTGCATCCTGTTTGTTTTCTTTATTTTACATTTTACAAAGGCATATTTGTTATTGTGGGTTTGGTTTCATAAACATTCATAAACAATGCCAGTGACGTGATACAATAGAACCCACAATTCAGTTCTGCAATGCATGGCATCACCCATTCAAAGTAAATGGGAAGTGTTAACCCCGACGCCCTGTGTGAATGCACCTTAAGCGTGCTCCACTCTCCGCACAAATACTTGGATATCCGACTAACAATAGCGTGCATTTATCTAGGTTAACGTTAGAGTGAGCAGCCATATAAAGTTGGCACTACTTGCATGTTTCAAGCCATATTTGAGGTCGATGGATGATGGCGAATGTTTGGATTTCCTGCCCGACATTAATTACCACAAATACCCGCCGTTAACAATCTGTCCCTCATGGACTGCGTAACTCCGCCACGTTGTTTTTTCTGTGACTAACCTAACTATCCTAATTGTAACCAATAAAATGTTTGGTCTACTAAGCCTCTTCGAGTCGTCGATTTAACGATTAGTCGAATATGAGGGGATAGCTATTTTTAAAACGATCTAATATAGTGGAGTGCCAAATTGCAGAGCATCTTGTAAACATCCACGTCGCTATGATCAGATGCTTTCTTTACTGTTTTTCCATAACTCATTTTTGTTGTGCGTTTATTTTATTGAAAGGAAAGCGCACAGGACATATTTACATATTCATCTAAACGCTGCTGTCAGCAGCATCAGGATGTTAGTTAACAGTATTTGACCTAATGCTGCTAACGTATTTTGAATTGGATTACATTGCTGTCTCTAAAAAGACGAAAAAGGTTTCATTAACTCTTTCCCTGCCATTAGATGGAAATTTGCGTCATTTGTGAAAACACTTCCCTGCTATTGACAGAATTTTCCAGCTTTCCGTGTTTTCACTGTTTTACCGTAGGGGGCGCTATCTGAATGAGTACTGAATCTGCTAATAAAATCATGCAAAGAAGCAGCAGAAACAAGCGATATCATAAGGAAGCAGATGCATATGTAAAATAACACGATCATCATTTATCTTCAACGGCTTCAATCAAAACTGATTGAACATGCTGATTTATATGCTGATAAATCAAAACTGTTACTGAATGAACCAGGAACGAGCTATAGGACTGAAGCTGTTGGGGGTGTTGATGGACTCGATCCACTCCATCTATGTTTGGTTCATCTTTCTGAATCCGATCTTGATGTAGTCTATGACAAAAATATGCCATTTCCTCAGCCTTTTGCTCAAAATGTTGCTTTTTTATGAAACTTACCCACATTCAAGTGTTGATTTAAAAAAAAGAATGCTTGATGCTAGAATAAAACGGTTGTTTTTTTTTTGTTGTTGTTGTTTAAAAGCAGAGGGTCTGTTCTTTCTTTTGATAATTGTATGTTCAAATATTTATTCAACAAAATATTCTGGGGGCTATGACATTTTTGTGAAAAAGATCAAAAACGCTGGCAAAGTCTCTGTAAACACACTTTTGCAAATATATTTTTAATTAAAAATATCTCATCATCAGAGTTGCATCTATTGCATCCCCCCCCATACACACACACACACACACTAAATGTATTCCTTAAAAATAGAAAAATATTTATTAAAGTATCTTTTAAGGAACTGGAATAGGATTTGTTTTGTTTTTAATGACTTCCTACTGATAGGCACAGTTTTTGTGGATAATTCCTACTGGGTAAGTGTAAAATGCAATGTTTCTGCTGGTTTTCGGTGTCACTGATGTCCTCGTAGGGCTGGACAGAGAGGGGTCGGCGCCTCCCTATGTCCCCTACGTCCTGTCTGCTTGCTGACAGGGAGGGCACGGCCCATTCTGACCCCTGGCTCTCGCTCCCCTGAGGTAGCTAACTTCATTTCTGCACAATTGAGTTAGAGCCCAGATTATCCCTGCATATTCAGCAGCCCTCCCTGTTTCATCTTCCACCTACACAAAACAAAAGTGAACACACACACAATATTTCAGATACATATTCATGTTTACCAACCTTGAAACAATGCCGTATACTCAGTTTTTTTTATGTAGACGATATTTGTGACAGAGCTTACATTTTATACTACGTATATGACATGACAGCTGTCAAATGTACAGATTCTCCATGTGTTTTTAATATATCACCTTTACCAGAGTTGTGCAATGCACCATAAATCACTTATTGTCTTGATGCAGACAATTTTACTGGATCTCTCCCGTCTTTCGCCCTCCGTAGTCATTTTGTGTGTGCGCAGGGAGTGCAATGCCTCGTCTTGCCTTGACTCTTATGAAAGCTTTATTGGATTCCACCATCCCCGAAGGGAAAACGCTTTAAATGTCTTTGCAATTATACCTCTAATAACAGCGCTGTGCACTTGGGCCAAGCCAACGATAAGGAACTGCAAGTTAGTCAGTCAATAGAGGGGCTATTAATCTCTGTCACCTGCCTGTCAAGATGAGTCTGCAACAACAGAGTTGTCTCTTGACCTATGTATGTGTCCCGGCACTGTTGAGGAACTCAGTCAGAGCATCAGTCTCTATCAGAGGGGGTGGCGTATGTCTATGGACCAGAGGAAAGAAATTGACACATTCTCACTGGAGTCTTCAGAGAGTGAGATGAGGAGAGATGGTCGTGAAGATGATTATTAGTTGCCACCGCTTGTAATTTGCTTTGGCCTTATATGTTCACCGGCGTGACATCTTTTCTCAACATCGCTCCCATATTGTTAAAACGTGCCCTGAAGCAGTTATTCACTATATAATATGCAAATTAGGATATCCATTTTCTACAACATATTCCAAACCTGTATGACTCCATTTCTTCTATGGAAGACTATGGAAATCTGGGCTATCACCATTGAAATACAAAACTTCAAATTACTTGTGAAAGAAATATTTTTACATCAAGATAACTGATTTTAAAGTCCCTATGAAGTCAAAATGTAAGATTATTGGCTTTTAGTATGAATACGTTTGTCTGTAACTAATTAATCTATAAGATATGTGCTCCAAAATTTACATTTAGAAGATATAAGTATTCAAAACTGACAGTCTTTCACTTTGCCAATATGGATCAATGATTTTGATGACATCACGCTGCACTTCAGCTTCTCATAAGATTTTTTGTCCAATCAAATGCTCTCTAGAATCTAAAGCATCCCGCCCTCTACATTATAAATAGACTCTGAAGCTACGGCTGAAATGTTCTCACATTTACTATTTTCTACATGGTGAATGGCACTATATAGGGGATAGAGAACGTTTAAATATGCGTTCCATTAGGGCGGATGAAGTCTGGTTTCACGCGAACCGGAAAAGTCTGCGCCAAAGTCCGGTCCAAAGATATGACAGCAAAGAGAGGATCATATGCGCAAGTCTGCGGCGACCAGAAAACGTTTCGGACCCATTTGAAGAGGAGATTAGGAGGAAACTGCGGCTTTACTGAGTTCACCGGCTCTGGTCGAGCTGTGATATAAACTCAACACTGTTGGCTATTTTAAAAAGAAAACCTTCTTACACTTGACTGCAAGCTCACATTCAGATCTGCCTCCATCCAATCAACAACCAATAGACAGAACCAAGTCCCTGCAATACATTTTGTACTATTTCACTCATTTCATTTCCCTCAGATGCACATCATAATAATTATCTGTCGCTGCTTCCATTTAATCACAACTATAAGAGCAAACGTGTTTGTGTTTTGAACAATATTTTCACATATTAGGCTAGCTTTAACAAATTTTTTATAAATAAAAAAAAATATCTAGTGTACATATGAATTATTTATTGATAAACAACAATCTGACGCTGTTTTCGAGTATTGACCTCAACTATAGGGCTGTTTACACCTGGCATTAAGATGTGTTTTGGCCGATCGGATCACAAGTAGACAAGGGAGACATGTTCCCGTTTACACCTGGTGTTTTAATCCGTCTCCTTTGCCCAGTTTCAACCACTTCTGTCCTGATTTCTTCAGATCTTTCAGTGTAATGAAAATAAGCTTGCACAATTTACATATGAACGCAAAAGTAGACGACGGTCAGGAATGGTGAGAGAACATTGTGCTTGGTACATTTTCATCTTCAAACCAAACTAATGTCTTCAAGCGACAAAGCTTAAATCCCGTCTGGCTAGCGCGTTTTCCATAATGTTTACAGTCAGTAGGCGGAAAGTGAACTTTATTGGCTGTTCGAACCACACAAGCGTTTACACTACAAGAGCAATCACCTCTGGAAGTGGTCGAAAGTGGACAAGCTCAAAACTTTTTAGACCCGGTTTACACCTGTAATTAGAGTCATCCACTTGTGATCCGACTAACCAAAATGCATCATGTGTAAACAGGGCCTGAGACTACTTTTATACTGTCATTCCAAATCCAATAATTTATCTGATCTAAAATGATTGGCCCTCATTCATGAAACACGAGCAGAGTGAATTTTTATGTAAATCCTTTGTAAAGCCTTTCTGACAAATTTTCGGATTCACGAAAATGTTCGCATTTTGAAAATGTTAGTTGGTACGAAAGAAATGGACACCTGCTCCCTACCACATGTAAATGAGCGTAAAATATTTGAAAGTTTTGTGTTCTAATTTAGGCAAACTGATGACATTGCATTTTGATGCACTATGTAGCCTACCATAATATGTCAGGATATTTCTGTTTTTTTTTTTACAGTTTTTTTAATAAGCAGCGCTCACCACTGTCACTTTTTACCCAGCCGTCCAATCACAGTGGAGGAGAGGCGGGACAAATACTACACTGACCATCCTACTTTTACAATGACTGAACAACAATGGAGAAGTTAATATTGCTGATTACTGCATTTTTATATTCAGTAATAGTCTAGTTTTATTCCAGTAACATCTTACTGCCATGGATATTCTGTATTATGTAAGCTGGTGACGTTCAAGTGCCACCAGGTGGCCATTTTCACACACAGTAATTTAATATTTATTGCTTGACATATGGCCAATTAGAATTGTTTGCAAGGAGCCAAACCTGAGAAGGAAGTCCAGATTATTCCACAGCGTTCCTGGACATGTAATTTGCGTAGTTGTAACTCCTGGGCGGGAATTATGCTAACTCTGAATGAGCGTGCACGTGTGCCCTATTTACAAATGTTTGAAATTCATGAACATACACACGTTTAACCACAGAATCTGTAGTATGCGGAGCATTTGTAAATCCGGAAGAGAGTTTTCGCAAAAGGTCCATTTTATGCACAGATGATTTGTGCTCATCCAGCATGTTTCCTATAAAAACGTCTGACTTTTATGTGGCGTGAGAAAGTCACATAAACCACAGGAAATTCCTATAAGAGCACTCAGATTGAAACGGATTTCCAGAAATATATGAATGTATCTCGGAACGGAATTCCTGTTCACACTTTCAATTGGATATGCACAAAAATCAGACAGTCTGAACCTGGCTTGAGTGACACCAAAGAACTAGTTCTCACAGTCTCATAATTGAGTGCAGCGTGGCAAGTTTAAATATGTGTCAGATATTTTCTTTCCTTCCTCCTCCTCCCATCTTCTTCTGTCCATTCCTCTGATGGGCTCCTACTTTCTTGTTGCCGTTTCTCATTCCTGGATCAAACACTCATCATGACCAACCCTTGTTCTTTCCCCTCTCCCATCATTGTGACCTTCCTTGCCTTCTCTCACTGTTTGATGAGGGGAAAGAGATTTGAAATTGCCCCCCGCTGCCACGGTTCTCTCAAATGTCCTGGTCACGCATGCTCTGAAAGACACTTCCTGAGCCGGATAGGAGGAAGGAAACTGAAGGAAAACAAGATGGAAGCAATCAAAAAGTCAGAGAAGGGGGGAAAGCATGATGTAGATGATTGCTGCTGCAGTTTACTTAAGAAATATGTGACCTGGGTGGTCTCTATATATGGAAATCCTTTTGAGATATTTGTTGTGATCTTTACAGATTTTATAAAGGTCGCCTGGTGTTGTGAGAGCAAGCTGAAAGGGAGCTCGCTGTGTTAGTGCTGATCATAATGCCAGGGCACACCGTGACCCTTGAAAACAAACAGACTGTTGAAATGTAAGATACAGGATGAAAGTGAGAGAGATACACAGCGAAGTGAAAAATTCAGCAGGTACGCCAAAGAGGAAGCACTGCAAGGTATAACACAGCGTTCCATCCAAGACATTCCACCTTTCTCCATTCATTTTTAATGTGCCATATATCTCTGCTACACTGGAACATGACATCTACCCTGAAGTGCGGAGACTTTCATCAGGGATTCTGAGTGTGTGTCTCTGTCTTGGTAATAGAAATGGATATAGAGGTCTGTGAGCAGCAATATCTTCTGAATGTGTATTTATGTCGGTGAGGGTAAAGATTTGCATGTGCGTATCGAATGAAAGATTAAGAGCGAAAGCATAGTGTGCTTTAAGACAGGATGTAAGATGTCTTGCTCGCACACACACTTACACACCCCTTCCATCATCTGTGCTGTAAAAGTTAAATGCCTTGGGCCGTCCCCGCTCGACTCTAAACGCTGTGAAACGCCATTGTTTGACTGCCGCTGTAAAAACAGAGTGCCTCACTCGTTCTTCCACTTATCACTTCATCCCTCCATCTGATCCCTCCACTCGATACCTCATAAATCTGCTCTCCTCATGCGTTTGCTCCCTTCCACTTCATAAATATACTTATTTTAATTTATTCCTCCATATTCTGTATCAATGTGAGCTTTATTTACTTTCTCCCTTTTCTATATGCACTTATATCCTCCCTTTTTATCCTGTGATTATTTATTTTTTGTCTTTCTATACCTTAACCCTGCTCATGTATTTTTTCCTGTTTTATTTCTTTTGCAGCAAGTGCTTCATCACATTTGGGAATGCAAGCTTAAAGAGATTTGAATTTATGCAAATGTATGGCTGAAATATGAGTATTCACCTTCTCGCAAAGTACAAAGAACAGCAGTGACTCGTTATAATATTTTCCCTTTGTTATGAATCAGCAGAATAATTAAGAATGATTTGTGGACTGAGAAACTTTTTTTTTTCCTAGTGGTTAAATAAATTGTAAGACTTCACCTCGACCCCAGCTGATATTCAGCAGTCTGGCTGATTAGGCTCCTGTGTAATTTCGCCCAGTGGCGGTTTTTAATCATACCACAGGTAGTTGCCAGCACTTATTTGCAAAATTGCCACTTCTGAAAATTTGTCCATACACCTATATTTTTCTGTGCCTGTGTCTGCATATCAAGAAAATATGCATTTATTTTTGTTTGTAAGGATCATTGTAGAACTTTACATACCTATTCGTGCACGTTTTCTGGAAAATATTAAAATATATAGGCCTATATATATTAATATGAAAATACTTGACAGTGAAATGAGTGTCGTTGCCACCCTGAAGGACCTCCTGTCACGTTACAGTGCTGACAGTGATGATGCAGACTGCAGTACACTACCCAGCAAAGGTCAGAGGTCATGCAAGACGGGTCACTGTGATTGACAGATGGATATGTCTCTGCAGCACAGGTCAGGATGCACAGTGTGGCATTACAGCGGGTCAACTGATGCAGCACTTGGCTGACACAGCAGGTATGATTTTTACTTACTTTGTGATGCTCTTGTCCAACCCACTGCTGAATAACATAAGCTGTGTTCCCTTAACAGGGTCCTGAGCAGAGGATATCAGTAGAAGTTTACAACAAAAACGTTCAACTGGAATGTCCTGCAACGTCATTAACAGACAACGCTGGAGTGACTCTGTTGAGTTACGTTGTATTCTTGTGTTGATACATTTTATATAAATGACCACACACACACATACACATATACAGTATTGTTCAAACTAATAGCAGTACAATGTGACTAACCAGAATAATCAAGGTTTTTAGTATATTTTTTTATTGCTACGTGGCAAACAAGTTACCAGAAGGTTCAGTAGATTCTCAGAAAACAAACAAGACCCAGCATTCATGATATGCACGCTCTTAAGGCTGTGCAATTGGGCAATTAGTTGAATTAGTTGAAAGGGGTGTGTTCAAAAAAATAGCAGTGTGGCATTCAATCACTGAGGTCATCAATTTTGTGAAGAAACAGGTGTGAATCAGGTGGCCCCTATTTAAGGATGAAGCCAACACTTGTTGAACATGCATTTGAAAGCTGAGGAAAATGGGTCGTTCAAGACATTGTTCAGAAGAACAGCGTACTTTGATTAAAAGTTGATTGGAGAGGGGAAAACCTATAAAGAGGTGCAAAAAATGATAGGCTGTTCAGCTAAAATGATCTCCAATGCCTTAAAATGGAGAGCAAAACCAGAGAGACGTGAAAGATAACGGAAGACAACCATCAAAATGGATAGAAGAATAACCAGAATGGCAAAGGCTCAGCCAATGATCACCTCCAGGATGATCAAAGACAGTCTGGAGTTACCTGTAAGTACTGTGACAGTTAGAAGAAGTCTGTGTGAAGCTAATCTATTTTCAAGAATCCCCCGCAAAGTCCCTCTGTTAAACAAAAGGCATGTGCAGATGAGGTTACAATTTGCCAAAGAACACATCAACTGGCCTAAAGAGAAATGGAGGAACATTTTGTGGACTGATGAGAGTAAAATTGTTCTTTTTGGGTCCAAGGGCCACAGGCAGTTTGTGAGACGACCCCAAACTCTGAATTCAAGCCACAGTACACAGTGAAGACAGTGAAGCATGGTGGTGCAAGCATCATGATATGGGCATGTTTCTCCTACTATGGTGTTGGGCCTATTTATCGCATACCAGGGATCATGGATCAGTTTGCATATGTTATATACTTGAAGAGGTCATGTTGCCCTATGCTGAAGAGGACATGCCCTTGAAATGGTTGTTTCAACTAGACAATGACCCAAAACACACTAGTAAACGGACAAAGTCTTGGTTCCAAACCAACAAAATTAATGTTATGGAGTGGCCAGCCCAATCTCCAGACCTTAATCCAATTGAGAACTTGTGGGGTGATATCAGAAATGCTGTTTCTGAAGCAAAACCAAGAAATGTGAATGAATTGTGGAATGTTGTTAAAGAATCATGAAGTGGAATAACAGCTGAGAGGTGCCACAAGTTGGTTGACTCCATGCCACACAGATGTCAAGCAGTTTTAAAAAACTGTGGTCATACAACTAAATATTAGTTTAGTGATTCACAGGATTGCTAAATCCCAGAAAAAAAAATGTTTGTACAAAATAGTTTTGAGTTTGTACAGTCAAAGGTAGACACTGCTATTTTTTTGAACACACCCCTTTCAACTAATACCCCAATTGCACAGCCTTAAGAGCATGCATACCATGAATGCTGGGTCTTGTTTGTTTTCTGAGAATCTACTGAACCTACTGGTAACTTGTTTGCCACGTAGCAATAAAAATTATACTAAAAACCTTGATTATTCTGGTTAGTCACATTGTACTGCTATTATTTTGAACAATACTGTATGTATGACGCCTGCCTTTACATGCACATGAATTTGAACGACATCACATTCTTAATCCGTAGGGTTTAATATGGAGTTGCCCCCTTTGCAGCTGTAATAGCTTATGGGAAGGCTTTCCAAAAGGTTTAGGAGTGTGTTTATGGGAATTTTTGACCATTCTTCTAGAAGTGCATTTGTGAGATCAGGTACTGATGTTGGACGAGAAGGCCTGGCTCGCAGTCTGCACTTTAATTTATCCCAAAGGTGTTCTATTGGGTTGAGGTCAGGACTCTGTGCAAGCCAGTCAAGTTCCTCCACACCAAACTCGCTCATCCATGTCTATATAGACCTTGCTTTGTGCACTGGTGTGCAGTCATGTTGAAACTGGAAGGGGCCATCCCCAAACTGTTCCCACAAAGTTGGGAGCATGAAATTGTCCAAAATGCCTTGGTATGCTGAAGCATTAAGAGTTCCTTTCACTGGAACTAAGGGGCCAAGCCAAACCCTGAAAAAAACCCAGACCATAATCCCCCCTCCACCACTTTACACTTGGCACAATACAGTTCGGCAAGTACTGTTCTCCTGGCAACCGGCAAACACATTGTATTGCCAGACAGAGAAGCGTGATTTGTCAATCCAGAGAACACGTCTCCACTGCTCTAGAGTCCAGTGGCAGCATGCTTTACACCACTGCATCTCACGTTTTGCATTGCACTTGGTGATGTAAGGCTTGGAATCAGCTGCTCGGCCATGGAAACCCATTTCTTGAAGCTCTCTATGCACTGTTCTTGAGCTAATCTGAAGGCCACATAAACTTTGGAGGTCTGTAGCTATTGACTTTGCAGAAAGGTGGCGACTTTTGCACACTGTGCACCTCAGAATGCGTTGACCCTGCTCTGTGATTTTACGTGGCATTTGTGGCTGACTTGCTGTTGTTCACAATTGCTTTCACTTTGTTATAATACCACTGCAAGTTGCACAACTTATTGCACAGTTGGCAACCTATCACCGTATCTACTTGAATTCACTGAGCTCCTGAGAGCGACCCATACTTTCACTAATGTTTGTAGAAGCAGTCTGCATGCCTAAGTGATTGATTTTATACACCTGTGGCCATGAGTGATTGGAAAGTGATGAGATATATATATATATTAGAATCAATATTAGTAACTAATATTTAGCAACTAATATAAATGCATTCTAATTACATAATACAATAATTATGATATAATATTTGGTTTGTATTATTATCATCATTATTATTGTTATAATTTGTTGATTATATTATTATTGCATGCAAAAAATCTGATTATATGTATATATATATATATATATATATATATATATATATATATATATATATATATATATATATATATATATATATATATATATATATATATATATATATATATATATGACTCTCGTACTCTGAGGAGTGTTCAATCCACTTATGCATTTAATTCTATACTTTGAGTCAACAGGGACATGAGAGGACAGAGGGATGCCCGACACACTAATCTTTTCAATATTCATCAACAGCTTGGCAGTGCTTTTAACTGTATCTGCATATTCACATGGAATTGTGGGAGATGTTGTCCTCTGGGGCTCGGACAGGCGCCGCATCTACTTTGCTCTTGAGGAGTCATTGAGCGAGTCGAAGAGGAGTCCAGGCAGATGGAATCTTCTTTGCGTTGTCTTAAACTGCTCAGCTCCACAGCATTAAGCATCCTCTCTGTTTAATGAGCGTCTGCACAGCAAGGAGAAGCGCGTCGACGCTCTCCTCGCCTGTCATTAACTTGCCGTCAGAGGGGACACGGGACGGGCTGAAATGGAGAAATAATAGGCAATTTAGCGATGCGTGGAGAGAAGAGGGGGATGAGAGGGAGGGCGGGGTCATCCCTCGTTCTGTTTTTAGGGGATCCTTTCCTGTCATCCCTGCAGAGCCGCGGGCGGATAATGAGGAGTCGCCTGCTGCATAAATAGGCTTAAAATAGAAAGAAGGAATAAATAACTTTAATAGAACAGAATCGGTGATGGGAGGAGAGGGGCGAGGTAGGCGGCCCGTGTTCCCTGTCCATCTCACCACAAGCCCTTTCCCTTTGTCCTGCCTCTGTCCTTTTTTCCAAACTCATCCATACAAGGATAACCACTGGACAAGGCACTCACTGATTAGTCAAAAAAAGTGTTGTTGTCATTGGTTTGGTTATATCTGAGGTCTTTCTCAACTTGCCATGTAAAGTTCACTCTAGGGTCTCAGTAACTAGTTAGTTTTTTAAGTAGATGTGTCTTAATTTGGTTTCACCATTTGTTCTTAAATTCAGTTGCTATAGAAGTCTTTTCTTTTCTATTGGTGTGTGTGTGTACATATATATGTGTATATATATATACATATATACACACACACACACACGAGTGATGTAATGATGTATGTGAATGTAGGACAGGACTTGATTTTGTCCATTGAGAGCTGATTGGATGTTTGTGGTTTGCTATTGTGATGTCATGTGAGTGACAGTGTAAGGTCCATCCGTTAGCCCAAGGACGGAATCTAACGGCCTGGTCGAAGGACTTCTGCGTGTAAGACTTTTCAGCATTTCTGTTACTTTCACTTAATTTATTGTTATCGAATTTTAAATCTGACTCCATGAATAATTTAATCTGACTCGAATTGTATGTGGTTTCGTTAAGTTTGTTGCGTTTATAAGTTAACGGCTGATCAAAGTTCCTCTTCAGAATTAGTTGTGATAAAATTTAGATCGTTGATTTCTCTTAGTATTTCTTGTCTTCAAATTCGTTCCACCGTGGGACCGGAGCCGATCAGAGGATAATGCTCGCGATTAATTACATTACCTCACGGACACAAATTTGTCAGTTTCTGCCCAGCAAGCAATAGCCGTCATTTCACCGTCTAGGTTAACTATAGACCCGATATAGCCCGGCTATGAGTAACCCACTTTTAGCCAATATAACCTTGAATTTGGTTACAAGTCATTTTTGCCCAAATAATTTGTGAGACGTATGATATTCCATCATGTAAGTAAAGTGAAGAGTGATTACAAGGTGTTTGGTTTCATTTCTTTCATGTTTTATGCGTATGGCTGTACATAGCCACAATTTAGCTCCTATATAGACCGGCTATTTGCAGCCCACTTGTAGCCAAAAGACAAAACTGATTAATTGTAGTTTTTGGCAATGTAGCACAATGATATGGTTGATATCCCATGATGTTCGCTATGTCAATAATATCTGCAAGATGTGTCATAGTCATGGTATATCTGGGCTACGTGTAGTCTGCTTTTAGCCCACCCTCATTTTTAAACATATTAATTAGTATTATATTTAACATTCACTTAAAATGTAAGACAGTCAAATAATATCGTAGATCGTATATATTATTTGTCTCTCTTCCATTTTAAGTTAAATATAAAAATGCGATTACAACTCTCAACCGCTAGATGGCAACTGTAGCCTTACTGGCAACGCCAGATCTCGCGATAAACATTTCTGTTTTGAGTGATTTTTTTTACACACGAGGAGGAGAACAACAACGGGCAACAGCAAACGTTAAAGGACATTCTTTGGCCTTGTAAGTATCTGTGTTTTCGTTTATACATGTGTTCATTATATTATTTGTTATTGTGTAGGAACCGTGATATTTTAGCTAGTAACATTGTAGAATAAGCCATGTTGTGGTTAGCTTAACATGCTACATGTATCTGTAGCCTACCTTCAAGTCGATAAACAAGAAGCAAGTGCATATTACAATTTGTTATGAAAGCCACAAATATCCTTTTACTCTTTAGATCATTATATGAAACTATGAGTCTTTGACTTGGCAAGGCAAAGTTGTATAGCACATTTCAACAAGCCATAAGTGCTTTACATAAAACATAAAAACAACATTGGGTAATGTAAAAAGACAATATAAGAAGACATTTAAAAAACACTTTAAAATTGCTCAATAGAAAATAAAAACATGATAAAACAGGAGAGTAAAAGTATAAATCAGTATTCCTTCCCAGTTAATAAAAGGCAGCGGCAAACAGTAAAGTCTTTAAACTTGATTTAAAAGAATTAAGAGTTGCAGCAGAACTGCAGTTTTTCTGTGAGTTTGTTCCAGATAAATTGTACATAAAAACTGAATTCTGCTTCTCCATGTTTAGTTTTGACTCTGGGGACAGAAAGCAGACCTGTCCCAAATGACCTGAGAGGATGGTTCATAATGCAGCAGAAGATCAGAAATTTACTTTGGCCCTTAACCATTCCATGCTTTAAAAGCCAGCAGTGGTATTTTGAAATCAATTCTTTGACAGACAGGAAGCCGGTGTAAAAAACTCAGAACTGGAGTGCCATGATCCACTTTCTTGGATTTTAAGACATTAGGTTGACTGGAAATTATCCAGCCATCAGTCAACAAAGCACAATAATGAATATACAGAACAGAACACACACATGCACTGCACAGTGCACACACACACACACACACACACACACACACAGACAGGGGAATAAAATCAGCTTTCCTAATTGTCTATCTCGTTCTTATGCAAAATGGTGGCTAAAACATATTTTAAACCCAAAAATGAAATTCTGTCATCATTTACTCACCCTCAAGTTGTTTCTTTCGTCTATTGAACACAAAATAATTTATTTTGAAGAATCTGGGTAATCAAACGGTTTATGGACCCCACTGACTTCCATCATATTTATTTTCCTACAATGAAAGTCAATGGCTATCAAATGTCTGGTTATCAACATTCTTCGAAATATATATTTTTGTATGTTCAACAGAAGAAAGAAACCCATACAGGTTTGGAACAACTTGAGGGTGAGTAAATTATGACTATCTCTTTAAACATGTCACATACACGTATCTTAACCTTTTATTCCCCAGCTCTAGTGTGCATACAAGCAAAAGAGAATGACTTTGTCACAATTACTGTAAATAAAGTAAAAATGATGTCAACAATGCTTTTCTTGTGCAGTGTTTTGTTTCTTATTTGGCAGATGCCGTGATGACCGACTTCCCAGCGGCAACAGAGTTTGAGTTAAGGAATGCAATAAAGCCAACAATGTTTTATAAACCAACAAAAGGGTTACGTTTTTATTTTGTCATTCTTTATATATATATTTATTATTTTATGTTGTTACTATTCCATATTTCTTATCCTAATTTTATATTTAATTGTATTTTTAACATTTTGTTTGTTCATTTTTATGTTTTGATCTTTTTGTATTATCTTAAGTTGTCTATGTTGTTAATGTTCTTTTTCTAAATAAAACCTTTATATTTAATTTGTTTGGATGGATTGTTATTATTGAGAACCTGTTATATTTGAGTGAAAATAATTCTTTAGCTATTTTGTTATCTGTTAGGTGTATATATATATATATATATATATATATATATATATATATATATATATATATATACTAGCAGTCATTCGTTAGCCGTCTATTTGATGACTGGTCTATTCTTGGGCTATGATTAGACGTCTATTAGATTTTCACTGACAGCCCAAATTCAGCCTTGTTTTAGCCTAGACCCATATTTTCTGTCTATTATACGTATATATGTAGTCGTTCAATAGCCGTCTAATCTTGGGCTATGATTGGACGTCTATTCTTGAGCTATGATTAGACGTCTATTAGATTTTCACTGACAGCCCAAATTTAGCCTTGTTTTAGCCTAGACGTCTGGGCTATGTTTTAACGGCTATTAGACGTCTTTTAGACGCAAAATTGCTTGCTGGGTGGTATTAGTCAGAGGATTGCAGAGTGAACTATTTTACCTTTAAGTGAGTCGCCCATGCTTACTCATAACATAAAGTGTAATTTGAATAATAGACATGAGAGCTGCAACTTATTAATACCGCAACAGTCAGAAATCGGATTGCCCCTCATGTTTAGCCCCATGCTCTAGTCCATGGGGTCCTCGGTATGATCTGTCCATGTCGGGAAGATTTGCGGAAACTCCTACTACTCCTCACGAGACACTACTAGAATATTGACTTTGGACCGATACAAGATAAATCAAGATTAATGTTTATTTTAGCCAGACAGATCTTAAATAACATAATTAAACACGAATCATGGTACACAACTTTCAGCATTAAAATGTAAAATACACTTGCAACGTAATATGAAAATAGTTTCAGAGAGTCATTGTCTGGCATAGTACATGCAATGTGTGTGAGTGTCTTGAAGGACACTCGACAACACTGCATGGGGGTTCTGGCTACAGAATGTTCCCAACTGGTACCCTTGCTTAAATACCCAGACCAGAACAAAGGATTGTAAATATTTGTAACACAATGCCTGGTTTCGGGGGAGAGGTTTTAGATATCTTTCAGAGACCACTCAAAAAGGGATAACCGAATTCTCATATCTCATCCTACCAGTGACTACAGTGAAGTTGAGACCAATTTACCATTACTTTTGAGACCTTTAAAAAGACATCAAACATGAAAGGGATAAACAATAGATTTACAAGATACATCATCACTGGTATATCTGGATTTGGTGACTTGAAAACAGGGCAAGGAGAGGGCAAAATGGGGAGGGGGGAGAAATGTTTCATCAGGGTGGTGTCCCACAGTTTCTGTGAGATCTTCTCTCAAGATTAGTGACTTTTATTGTTCTATTGCTGGGGTTTGTATCTCAGCTTTTGTCTTAGCACCAAAACCGATCCTTACAACAGGTTGTCCCACCCTCGCGCCAGTAAACGCATCATCAGAGAATAGAAAAGATGTCACTGCAAGAGGGAAGGGAAGTTATTTTGATTAAAGATTACGAGGGCACTGTAATTATTCCATAAAAAATAAGAATTGTCACTTTTGATTTAATGGGTCATAAGATCTCTGTAAATAAATGTGTATTTACCTTTATGATTCAAGGTATGATCTTTTGCCTCCACTGAAATACAACACATAAACTAAAAAGGCTATTCCATGTGTTAAAAGAAATAAAAATTAAATGGTGAAAAAATGCACACGGAGAATAATTACACCGGAGTCCTATTGCAGCTAGCACACTGCTTATAAAAAAAATTAATGTTTCCAAACCTGTCAAAAGTTTGGAAACATTAAAATGTTTTTGTGAAAAAGTCTTGAATGCTTACCAAGGAGGGATTTTTTTAATCAAAAATACAATAAAAACAGTAAAATTGTGAAAAAAATAAAAAAAATAATATATATATATATATATATATATATATATATATATATATATATATATATATATATATATATATATATATATATATATATTAAAAATGTTTTCTATTTTAATACATTTAAAAATGTTATTTATTCCTTTGAGGGCAAAGCTGAATTTTTTTAGTGTCACATGATTCTTCAGAAATCATTCTAATATATTGATTTCCTGCTTAAGAAATATAATTATTATTATTATTAAACATAATAATAATAATAATAATGTTGAAACAGTATTTGCTGCTTAAGATTTTTTTGTGGAAACCACAATACCATTCAAGCATTTGTGGTCAGATTAAAAAAGAGGATGCTCTTTTGATCAAGGATGCATTAAATTGAATTAAATTTCACCAAATTGAATGATATTTAAAAGATGCTTTAATAAATGTAATAAATATATTTAATGCATCCAGATAAATGAGCTTTCTATTCAAATGGACTGCATTTATATAGCATTTACCATTTACCAGTCCATTTACTTTCTATTCATCAAAGAATCATATTAAAGGTATCACACTTTAACATTGATAATAATAAGAATTAGAATAGTAATTAGAATGATTTCTGAAGATCATGTGACAGTGAGTAATGGCTGCTGAAAATTCAGCTTTACCATCACATGAATAAATTACATTTTAAAATATATTCAAATAGAAAACAGTTATTTTATTTAGAAATATTAACGGTTTTACTGTTTTTTTTTTTTGTTTGTTTTTTTAATGATTAAATAAATGCAGCCTTGGTGACCATAAGACTTCATAGTCAAAAGTGACAGTAAAGAAGTGTCACAAAAAATTATATTTCAAATGCTGTGTTTTAAATGTTCTAAAGGATCCTTAAACTGTTTCATGGTTTCCACCAAAATATTAAGCAGCACAGCTGTTTTCAACATTGATGATAATACATTTTTCTTATTTAGTGTTTTCTTAACACTAAATCAAGATATTATAATGATTTCTGAAGGATCATGTGACACTGAAGACTGGAGTTAATTTAGCTTTGCCGTCACTGGGATAAATTAAGATTTCTCATTCAAACACAATTGCATTGTGTTAAACTGACTTGAAACAGCTGCATTTTAGCTCAACTCAATATTTTAGTTTTGAAAGAAACCTGGCCTTCAGTTAAGTAGGCCGAAAATAACATATGATGCTTGTTCAATTTACATAAGTAAATTAAGTTAATCCAACACAATTCT
Organism: Gobiocypris rarus; assembly: GCA_023029165.1. Taxonomy (NCBI): domain Eukaryota; kingdom Metazoa; phylum Chordata; class Actinopteri; order Cypriniformes; family Gobionidae; genus Gobiocypris; species Gobiocypris rarus. The sequence goes on along the minus strand of CM040918.1, from coordinate 10,917,724 downwards.
TTTCGACCACTTAATCCATTTGAGTTGAGCGTACATAAATGATTTAATTTTAGTTGTTTTAAAATTGCATTATAGAAACCAGGGACAGGATTTCCCCTTCCCACCATGCTTTGCACACAGAGAGTAAATGTTGAAATAAAATGTTATTGTATGCGTTTTTTTCATCAAGATGAAAAAAATGGGAGACTTGTTAATATTTCATGTTCTTTTATTTTTATATTTAAAAGATATTCTGTTATGTTAGTGTTTTTGGAGGCTACCATTGTGGCAAAGTATAGGTGAGGACCTGCTAATAACAATTAAAGTGGTTTTAATAATTAAAAAAATTTACTTTGGGCATGCCACGGATGTAACAAAACCATCTTCTGGCTAGCCAATACGATTTTGTAAAAGGTTTTTTTGTTAGATAACATTTGTAAATGTTGTAAAAATTGTATTTCCCTAAAAATAATCAGAGTGTTGGAGGCTCCAACTGGCCCCTAATGAAAGGAAAGATTCTTAGTAAAAAGCTCTGTTAAAATGTGTGAAAGTACTCCTTAACAACCAACACCTCTTTTCCAGGTGTTTGAACTCAAAGAATAACGGTTTTACCTCATGATCGTGTTGTCTGTGATGAGATGAGATGTGATAATTAATATGTTTGACAGGTTGGAACGGCAAGACGGTGGGAGTTTGAAACAGTCTAAACTTAAATACATTTTCAGAGATAGCAGTTTTGTTTTAGCTCTCCTCACCTGTGGCTTAGCCTCATCTGAACCGTTACCTCACGAGAACGACAGACAGTGAGTAACTTGTGTTTGTGTGTGCGATATAAATCAACAGGCTAAGGTGCACAGCTGTGAGAGAAGGATAACTGGGTTTTATTTCCAACTTGGTGACTCTGATGTGTGGCACTGAAAGGGAGGGGAAGAGGAAATCGGTGTAATTATTCTCCGTGTGCAAGGCAGCCAGCTGGGGACCCCTTCAACAACATGGGCTAATTTATATCTGCATGGCACTTTCCCGGTTTCTGACAGAGGCCCTCTCTGCTCTCCAGGCTCTCCTGTCCGTACTTCAGGGAGTCCTATTGCAGCTAGCACACTGCTTATAAACTCCCTCCAATCTCTCGCTACTCTGCGGCACTGCTCTGTGAAGAAGCAAGTCATTATGGGAACAGGCGGATGGCACAGATTGAGTGAGTCACTCTTGGTTCAAATGAACTATTGCCTCATGAGACTGAACTTTTGAATCATTGACTTTTAAATGAGAGGTTAGACTTGGTTTTTTGGTCTGGCATAGGCAGATTTTTTTGTTTTTAATACTTCAGAAATCATTCAAAAGTATGAGACATAAACTTGATCTCTGTTTTAAAAGGGATGCATTAGCACATAGCGTTAGCATTATCTTTTTATACACTCTTAAAATCGAAGGTCCCAAAAGGTACTTTTGTAGAATGCCATATAGAAAAGAAACAATTAAAGTGTAAAGAACAATTAAATAATCTAAAATAATAATGATCAATTTCGGAGAGCTTTTATTATGCCGCAGACGACTGGTCATGCGTATGTGGGGGAACGCAGTGCTATTTTATCATATTAGATACATTGAGTGTGTTGAGAGTTATTTTGTAATGCCCCTTTGTGCGTTGGCTCGACGGCTACTATGAGACACGTGCACACTGCAGTAAACTTTATCGATATTAGGCATGGAAAAATATGGTACTCGAGGTAAACGAGATTTAAACAATAAGACTAACTGTTTTGAGCTATATAACAATGATTATTTTTCTATCGATGAATAAATCCAAACAGTTGCTCACCTGTTTAATAAAACTAATCTGTCACTCGTGTGAGATCGACCAATAGCAAACCACAAAGATGCAATGATCCAATCAATTCCCAATGGACAAAATCAAGTTCCACCCAATATTTATTCTTCTTTCGAGAAGTCATTTCACTTGGATATGTCACAATAGGGAAGAAAAAAGTGATTGCAATTTGTGTTTCATGCTGACTTTAATGCCTTTTGCCAAATAATTAAATCGTAACATGTAACTGCTAGTTGTAAAAAGTTATTATATTATACTATTGTAAGTTTAAAATAGCATCGATATGGTGTACGGTTGTGAACATGCGGAGAATATTGTCTTCTCTATGTGGATTCTGATCACGGTTTCATATTTTCCTTCCATATGTATAGCAGCTGTTGATTTGATCTTCCCTTTCAGCAGCTAATTAGAGTCTTTTAGTTCCTGTGAGAAAAGGTCACTTTCTCCCTCTGCACAGATGCATTAACAAGCCAAGTATTAATACACTCACCTCCATGTACAGGTCAGACAAGAGCAGACAGCTCCTTCAGTTTAAAGCAGCCTTTTCCCTTCGTCCTCTCCCCCCAATTTAACTCTCAATTAAACCGTCTTTATGCTTTTTGAAGTTACAAAATTGTGTGTGTGTGTGTGTGTGTGTGTGTGTGTGTGTGTGTGTGTGTGTGTGTGTGTGTGTGTGTGTGTGTGTGTGTGTGTGTGTGTGTGTGTGTGTGTGTGTGTGTGTGTGTGTGTGTGTGTGTGTGTGTGTGTGTGTGCGCGTGTGTGTGTGCGTGCGTGTGTGCGTTTGTGCGTGCGTGCGTGTGTGCGTTTGTGCGTGCGCGTGTGTTGTACAGTTGAATTGTACATTTGTGTCCTTCAGACCCTATTTACACCACTGGTGTCTTTTTGACCAATTTTGATGGATTTTTTAACGGGAAGGTCTCTGATTTCACAGCTAAATACATCACTCACTAAGTCACTGCTTTATGATTCTGCATTAAGACAACACACACATGCACACACAAACAAAATGTAAAAGAAAGTCTTCCTTCAGATCTCATTGCGTCTTTGTCCTCCATCAGAACTCACTTCTTTCTCCACTCCTGACAGCTCAATTACAAACCTGAGCAACAGAGGAACTGCTTAACCAGCCAACAACTGTCCAAAACACACACAATCACAGTTCACATAACATTCACATGTTATCCTCTCTGTTCATTCAATTCATGCAAGCACACACACAATTACGCAAAGGGCTGTGCTATAAGGTTGTTGTTTTTCTACTGCTCTGGCTCATGCTGTTTTCGTCTTCCCAGCAGTATTGATTTGTCTTTGGTTTGTCTGTAGCAAGTACCTATTCTTGTCGCAGAGACACTTAGGTGAACATCCCTTTAATTGCTTGCCATCTATTCTGAAATAAACACTGCCCCAGGGTCCTGTCGCCTTTGCATGGTGAGATTTATTATGAAGAAAGGATGCAAGGTAGATGTATTTGAGGAATCAGCAGGGAAAGTATTTCACCTGTTAAACTGAATTTAATTTTCCATCAAATTTAAAGGGGACATATTAGCCCCTTTTTACAAGATGTAAAATAAGTCTCTGATGTCCCCAGAGTGTGTATGTGAAGTGTTACTTTTTTGGGGGTGAGCAAAAACACACAATATTTGTGTATGTTCCTTTAAATGCAAATCAGCTGGTGCTCCCTACCTATTATTTCAAGAAGAGGCAGGAGTTTCAAATGCAACAACAACAGAACATATCACAAACTAACAGTATTCTGTTCGAACAGGACTCGGACAATAATGCCTACAGAGCCAGAGAATATATGCTGCATGGAGATAGAACAGGTATAGTTTAGTTTAATTTCGGTTTTAACTTATGTTGCCATCTTGCTTGTGTCCAATGTTAGTACAAGCATGTAGCGGACCCTGTTGAAATGATGGCCAAAACTTTTTCTGATGAGTTTTATGATGTTAATTGCTCATCACACAAAAGATGAAGCGTCTGTTTTAACTTCAGAAAATCACTGTATCTGAATAAAACAGTACAAGAAGTGCGCATTAAAGTATTATCCATAAACTCTCTCTCTCCCTTGCATTATAATCGGCATACACAGCACATTACACAAAAACACATTCAACTAACAGTATAAACAGACCTTATGCATTTAGGGAGTGCTTAATAAACTGGTAAACTTTATATCGTAAAACAACTATCATAAAGTGCACACTCTCCCTTTCATTACTGCCATGACCAGTATCGCTCCAGAGACTTCGCTGGATCACGAATAGTTGGTACTGATCCATCCTTGAGCTTTAACTTTTTAGCAAAACCTGCCTTGAACTGTCCCTCGTTCAGGCAATGCACCTACATTGCTTACAAGACATTGTTGTCGCTACAGCTGCTTGAGCACGGAGAAAATGGTTGACAGTGTACAACTTGCTAAGGGTGGAAACTATGCTTACATTATTATAAAAGATCCCCTTCCTATGTCAGAAGGGGGGAGAAATCTGAGCGGCTTGTTTTTTCACATTCTTGTGGAAAAAGGTTTACCAAAACAAAGTTACTAGGTTGTCCTTTTTGATGTTTTCGGGGGTTGGTAGATGCACTGGGGACCCGAATATAGCACTTAAACACTGAAAAAGTCAGATTTTTATGATATGTCCCCTTTAAGTTTATACAGTTTATGCATTGGTTACTTAAATACTATAGTTCTATATACATTATACTGTATGTGTGGGTAAAGGTATACATACACTGCATTTGAGTGACCTTTTAGTGACTTCAGGTGGTGACCTCACACTCTTAGAAAAAAGGTTCAACATGGTTCTATACAGAACCTTGGTGGTTCTTGACTCCATTGTACAGACCCCTATATGCCAGAAAGGTTCTATATAAGGATAAATGTCTTCAGTGATTCCATACTTTAATGATAAATGGTTATTTCAAATGTTTCTCGTCATAAAGTATGTTTACAAGCTGTTTAATTCATAGAGTGTAACCAAAATAATTAATCAAAATTAGCCAAATTAATTAAAACTAAATCCATAAAATGATCCCATGATGGGAACCCCTAAATGCTCTGTATAAAGTGTTTGACGGGACCCTTTAAGGTTGTAGTGAACATTTTGAGCATCTATTTCACACTGAGCGCTCAGGGTTTTTTTCCAGTCGCCAAAGTTGAAGAATATTCAACTTTGGGTAAAATGCAGTGCTCATTTTCACTTCTTACCCAGCCATCCAATCACTGTGGAGGGGGGGCGGGACAAATACAACACCGCCACATTTTGCTTGTACAATGTCAACAGATGACAACAAACATAAAATAATTTAAAACGAGATCCAGAGCAAAATACTTTACATTGTATCCACATTTTTATAAAACAACACGTATCATAGCAAGCTGACAAAAGAAGACAAAAGCTGCACTGACAAATGCTTGAGATGTTGCAAAAGTGACGCAGAGATGGCGTTTTATTACTCAACAGGTGAGTAAGGCATATTATTGAACAGTTAAATTAAAGGTGCACTATGCAACTTTTCCATCCGCTAGAGGCCTCCTGTTCAAAACAAAGGCGTAGATTGATGACGTCAAGTTTGAGCACAGAAACTTGGGACATGTGGTCTTCACCTCACAGCCGGTGGAAAAGAATCGGAATAGGACTCGGGCAGAAATCATGTTCATGGATGCGATTATTAACGTTACTGTAGTATGAAGCAGAGCAGGAGCGAGTGCTGTGGAGCTGAGCAAGGCCGCCAGAGCGAATGTTAGACAAAACACACTTCTTGCGAGCGACGGGACTTTTATTATGATGGGACACAGTCGCCGGCGCGATCTCTGCTTTTCTGGTCATGAGTATGAGGTAACGCAGCTCTGTTTATTATATTAGATACATTTAAGTGTGTTTAAAATTATGTTATGATGTTACTCTGTGCGTTCGCTCAGCGGCTGCTGTGACACTTGTTCACACTCCAGTGAGAGTAAAACTTTTCTGCTAAATAAAACCGGAACGAGGGTAACACAGATATGACGCAATTGACAGGCGACTCCCTCACACGCTATGCTCACACGTCCCGGTTCATTGGTAAAAATAGCGATTTTCTCACAATTTACATATAGTTGGAAACATTTGGGAAATTGTAAGAACTCAACAGAACAAAATATATAACACTGTTCTGGTGGTTTTTGGATATTTGACTGCAAAGATCTTACATAGTGCACCTTTAACATCAAACAGAGTTCATTTGAAAGTGTTATGCATTGTAAAGGGTCATCATTTCATCATGGTTCTTGTAGTGCTGTGCTGCAATTTACAGCAAACTGACGCTTCTATATCAACGCTATCAACAGCTAAATTAATTTGCAGAAGTCTGGTGGACAAGTAAGAGCTTTGCAAGTTGTTTACATACATTAGTTTTATAATGTTATGTGCTTTGAGACATACGGTAATTTAACACCGTCTCTCATCTTGTGACACTTTGCTGTGTGCATTTATGTGTTTTGGAGGAGGTGTGGCTTTGGAGATAATCTAAAAGAAAGAGGGTGGGATCTTCTGCTTTTCAAAGCTAGCTTGGTATTGCTAGCCTCTCCGAAAGTGAAAGTGACAAGTGAAGGCCAAGTACTCAGACCTCAACCTCTGCAGTTAACCCATCCAAGTTAGTGCACACACATTAAGAGTAGTGAGTAGTGAACACACACACCCGGAGCAGTGGGCAGCCATTTATGCTGTGGCGCCTGGGGAGCGATTGGTGGTTAGGTGCCTTGCTCAAGGGCACCTCAGTTATTTCCTGCTGGTATTGAGAATTGAATCTTCAACCTTCCAGTCTGACTGTCTAACCATTAGGCCACGACTGAAATTACCTACCCTACCTTTAAGTCTAATAATAAATGTTTTATGAGCAGTAGGATAATCACGCTCTCTCTTTAGTTATGAGAAAGAACCGTATTCATCTGCACAGCCACGAAGATCCAAAGCACATGCAAAACAAAGTTTTTTTGCAAATTCATGCAAAATTCGAAGTTTTTTGGGCTGACTAAAATGTAAGTTGCCCAGTTTTAACTTCTTGTTTATTGAACGGTTATATTTATGCAAACTATATGTTATATTAATCACAAATAAATAAATATTTAAAAAGGAGAGCGCTTTTACTTGCACATGCTGTTCACTGGTGAAAACATCACTCTCTAAATATGAACTATATCCTGTATAATGCATTTCCTCATGTGGAAAAGGATTATTGAATATTTCCTTGTGTGTTTCCTCGCGTGGAAAAGATTTGCTGGCATTGCTGTTATTATTTCATTCTCACCAGCACCAGGATCTTTACACCTTTTGTAAGAGTTTTAGATGGAGTGAATCGGGTGGAATGACAGCAGCGGCAAAGTAAATCCGAACCATTTGAGCTGCAGCGAGGAAAATCTTTAAAACAAACATGGTAACTGCTAACAGACAGAGAGAGTGATTGAGTGAGGATGATGGAAAAGAGGTGTGAAAAGAGATAAAGAGATGGAGGTGGATCAAAAGAAAGACATGGATGAGAAATTAAATGAGATGAAAAGATCTGCTCTGAGGTGTAACAAAGAGAACAGTTGGACATTTTTGAGAGACTTTGATCCTGTTTGCCGACATCTGGTGTTTCAATAATATATGTTTAATATTTAAAAGCTGTAAATATCATTCTAGACATCTGAGGGAAGCATAAAGTGAGATTCATTGTACAGAAGAATCTGTTTCTCTACAAGCACATTGAAAAACTTAATTTGAAAAGACTGCATAATTTGCCATCCCTCCATCCCACAGCCTCCTCCACCCGATGCAGGTGCAAGCGGCTCTATCATATTTCTCTCATCTGAGTCTTTCTCTCTAGTCGATTTCTGAAGAAAGCCTTGTTATACATGCTATTCCTTAAACGGTGGTATTACAGTGAGCACACACACGTTAATACAGCAACCAAATAATTCAAATTTCGGATATCCTTGATATATCAATCTCTTGGGGGCATGAGAATATGCATAATATAATAGCACTGCTGCCTTCCCTCAAAACTCCCTAGGTGCCTGGTTGTGGGTAACATCATTAATGTAGGAGCTGATGGAACAGATAAATGAAGTGGTTAATCTCTGTCAGATTATTGTTGTACCCCCCACATAGCCTGCCACCTCCTCAAAACCAGCACACGCATGCATAAATGCTGAATATACTAATTTTACCCTCAGTGTTGCTTACGATAGGTTATGTAGAGGCATTATAGTTTTCTTTTTATAAGAACCATAAAGAACCAGGAAGCAGTTATTATATATAAAATCTGTTAGTTGCAATAGGACTTTAAAAAAAAAAAGGAAAGATCAGGTAAAACATTTTGACTGATGAGGTGTTTCACAGCATCTGTGGGTGGGATATATTAGGTAGCAAGTGACCATTTAGTCCTCAAAGTTGATGTGTTAGAAGCAGGAAAAATGGCCAAGCATAAGGATTTAAGCTAATCTGACATGGGACAATTTGTGATGGCTAGACAACTGGGTCAGAGCATCTCCAAAACTTCAGTTCCTGTGGGGTGTTCCCAGTCAGGTGTCAGTATCAAAGTGGTCCAAGGAAGGAACAGTGGTGAACCGGCGACAGGGTCATGGGCGACCAAGGCTCATTGATGCACGTGGGGAGTGAAGGCTGGCCTGTGTGTTTCGATCAAACAGACGAGTGACTGTGGCTCAAATTGATCAAGACGTTAATGCTGTTTCTGATAGAAAGGTGTCAGAATACACAGTACATTGCAGTTTGTGGCTTATGAGGCTGCATAGCCAGAGACCAGTCAGGATGCCCACGCTGACCTCTGTCCACTGCCGAAAGCACCAACAGTGGGCACGTGAGCATCAGAACTGGACCATGGAGCAATGGAAGAAGGGGGCCAGGTCTAATGAATTACATTTTCTTTTACATCCCATCGATGGCACTATGGGACGAAGGCAAGCCAGCTGAGGTAGTGTGATGTTTTGGGCAAAGTTCTCCCGGAAACCTTGGGTCCTGCCATCCATGTGGATGTTACTTTGACACGTACCACCTACCTAAGCATTGTTGCAGACCATGTACACCCTTTCATGAAACGGTATTCCCTGGTGGCTGTTTCCTCTTTCAGCAGGATAATGCACCCTACCACAAAGCAAAAATGGTTCAGGAATGGTTTGAGAAGCACAACAATGAGTTTGAGGTGTTGACTGGCCTCCAAAATTCCCCAGATCTCAATACAATCGAGTATCTGTGGGATGTGCTGAACAGATAAGTCCGGTCCACGTCCCCACCTTGCAACTTACAGGACTTAAAGGATCTGCTGCTAACATCTTGGTGCCAGATACCACAGCACACCTTCAGGGGTCTAGTGGAGTCCATGCCTCGATGGGTAAGGCCTGTTTTGACAGCAAAAGAGGGACCAACACAATATTAGGAATATATAATATTAGGTTGTAATGTTATGCCTGATTGGTGTATATGTTTTAGGTGCCTTTTATAAACTTTGGGTGACAGCTTCCACCATATGAAATCAGCATGACCTTACCATCACATAAAATGCTAAAACTGTTTCTCCATGGTGAATTCCACAGGGCACAATATAACCTCTATAGCCTCATACTATTGCAAGCTTCCATTAACTGTTAATAGGCGGTCAATAATCAGTCAGTTAAGTTAACTGCGCGTGGATGTGCTAGCGTATTTGTTTTCATAGATTATTAATTTCTATCAGTACAGAATTGCACACCTGTGTGCCATAAATATCTCTCTCACACACACTTTGTTCACCCAGGTAAGAATGATCTGTGCACCCCTGTTTATCCCTGAGCTCTCAAAGCTGAGAGAGGTCTATTTTTGTTGATTGCTTGGGGGGAAAAGCAGACTGTGTCCATCCAATCAAAGCCCTCCACGCTTTCTGCCCGCCATGTTGAGGAGTTAAATGTCATGAATTCTTAATGCTTAATGAGCCCATCAACCCTTGAGTAAAAGTCCACTGTAGTGCTTCTGCTAATTGGCTCCAGTGACTGCTCTCCCATGCTGAGCTGGACCCTGAGAAGAGGAGGAAATAACAGAAGGAAAAACGGGCGAGAGGGTCTGTTTTGGGAAAGGGGTCTGAGATGAGTGGGTCGGTTAGGTCGAGTGGTCTAGAATGACTGTTCATGGTTTGAGTGACACAAATACATGTGCAAATTTTCCTACCACTCTACTGCTCTTATCCTTACAGAGTATGGCACTTAAAAGTAGGGTAGGCAATGTTTTTCATAAACACTTTGTTTTACTTCACATCCTGATAGCAAATAATAATAGCAGTGGTCTAAATATTTAAAAAAAATACATGTATCTTCTGTGGAAGTCTCAGGACCAAAAATTTTGAATGCAATAAAAGGATGTTCACATCACATGCCATTCACTTGGGAGTATTGTCCTTGGCAACACTATCAATGCCATATTGAATTTGCTGCCATCAGGTGGTACAAGTCAGTGCCGTTTAAGTTATGTCCATTATTGTAATGTTATGTGCTTTGAGACATGAGGTAATTTAATGTCTCTCATGACGCTTTACAGACTTTACTCTGACTGTGCACGATCATGTGTTTTGGAGAGCGTTTTGAAAGGAGAGGGCGGGATCTTAGGATTTCAACATGAGCTTGCTATTGCTAGCCTCTCCGAAATAGCCAACTCTGCCTTTAATTGGGGGATGTTGTTATTTTGTCTTGCATTGGAGAGTATTGAGTATCTTTTTTTATTTTACTTATACAGAATGATGCAGATACATTGATTCTTCTGTGGAACGTAAAAGACGAAATTTTGAAGAATGTTCCCATTTACTTTTATTGTAAAAAATATGGACAAAAATGATAACGCTATAGAAAGATGAACATGCTTGATTAGGGGAGAGTGGGGCACAAAACTTTTTGACTTTCTGAGTTTGTGTAAATCCACTTGGGGGTTCAAAGTCTTTATTTTTTCCTACATTAATTTCACACGTCTACAATTGTTTTTTTTTTCTTCATACTTTTTTCTTGACTTACCCTGAAAGAATGGAAGTGAAATGTGGGTCATGTTGTAACATGAAGGGCACATTGTAACGTGACAATTTGATAGGCTTAAAAGCCGCATTTACACTGCAGGTCTTGATGCACAATTCCGATTTGGTGACTATATCTGATTTTTTTTTGACGACTAATTTACATCATCTTTAAAAAGCGACCCTTATCTGATATTTGCATTTACACTATACACTGGCGAAACAGCCCAAGACGTTCTGAACCGGAAAAGGATATGCGATATGCAATGGATGCAGATGAAATGATTATTCTTTAAAGATCAGCAAACTTTGCTCTCGTAAAGTGGAGAAAAAAGAGGAGAGCCCTTGATCACAGTTAGGCCCTAAACCCTCACGGTCTTCCTCTGAGTCCGCACTTTCACGACATAATGCCGCGTTGACTGCCGGGTAGAAGTCCTCTGCGTAGCTCGCGAACTTGCGGGCTCGGTTGAAGTGCGCTTTGAGGGCGCATAGCAGCCGCTTAAATGACGAATGGGACATTGTGGACTTAACGGACACGTGTACGCAGCGGCCATTGTAAGTCCACAAGACCGAAAGTGCACATGAAGTGAGTCATTTGGGACAGGGCCTTAGTGTCTATCTGAGTTGATGTCATTTACCTCGGTCCCTTTTTCAATTACGTACGACTCGCATTTACTGGGGAACATATGATTTGACCGCTTATGGCAGACGTAAATGCTCGTATCCGAATCGGATTTATTACCACATATGAGTGAGGCCTGAATCCGATCTCAAGATATCGGAATTCATGCGTATTTTCCTGCTTACGCGTTCACGCCATATTCGATCTGTGCCACATGAGAAGGAAAAATCGGAATTGGGTCACTCCAACCATGCAATGTAAATGGGGCCAAAATATTATCTGTGTATCTGGAGGAGAAAAGAAAATACAAGACAAACTAAAATATTTTGTCAATAAAATACAATTATTAACTTTTAAATATAAAATACTAGCATTTTTTAATAATTAAAAATAAACCAATTTTTTTTATTTGACAACAAACACCGCAGAACACAGCGATACAGCTAGTTCAAAACATAATAATAATAATTTATAATTTCTTAACATTGACTATCAGTCGTTATTCCCCTTTTTCTCATGGTTTCTCAGTAGAATTCATAAAAATTGTTAATGTGAATTATATCGCTAACATAACAGAATAGCATAGTTCTAATAGGGGCACATTGTAATGCAGTGTTACAACATGCCCCACCTGTGCAACTGGGATTTTAAACCCGGCTAGTGTTTTCTGTTGGTTAGATCAGCATTAAAGAACTATCTAAACAGCTACATTACAGATTGGAAATTAAACTAAAAGCAGATTTCTCTCACACTAAAACACTAAAAACATGATAAATTAATTTTAGTAAGAAATTTACTTTTGCTGTTCAGTGAGATCTTCCAAAGATAGCTAATTGAATTTTGCCTAATTTTTTTTTCTCTATAGTGTTGAGATGGCAACACTAAGTTTTGTCTTTCTGGCATGTCTGGAACATGTGTTAGCCTACTTCTCACCCCTATTCTGTCAGAAGAAAAACAGCAATGCAGTGAAAAATAGCTTGTTACACTAAAAGCTACTCTTCTGATAACCTGTTAGAGCTGTACGTCGCTGCTTTTACAGCAGCTCATCGTTTTTTCAGCAAGCAATCGCTCTCTCAGTGCTTAACTCAAGCCTGTCGTGTGAAGTGGTATGATATCCATAAATGAACACGCTTTAGTTCCGTTTGGTTATTCATTTTCATTTATTCTGTCCACCTGCAGTTCACAGAGGGGTGTCACTCTAGGGCAGTGTCAGCTTTAAAAACGCCATCTCCAATATTTAAAGCTACAGGGTGGGGTTAACATATCAGACGGATGAATGTGGAATACAATGAGCGAGTGGGAGTTTAGAGAAGAGGGATGGAGTGAAAAATAAAAAGGGGAGGGTGGGGATGTGTTAGAATAGGTAACATGAGGACTTTTACTTCTCATTCCGGACCCGCCTCCCCTGCCGTCCGTGGCCAGCTTACTCTAACCACTGCAATTGGCGTGAGCAGCGAGCAGGCACACACCGTCCTCCCCTCCCCTCCCTCACCTGCGAGCACTGTGCCATTCCCAGCAACGCTACCAATTACCTTCCAGCTCAGCTGCCAGATCTAAATCTGTGGCTGAGGAGAAGAGGCATGTCTGCTGATTCAGCCCCTGCAGAGCCGTTACTCCCCGAGCATAGGATGCAGAGTGGGCCGCCACCGGTGGCTGTCTGACTCCCTCAAGAGTGAGGATACCGTCCCAAAGCCTAACCTTCCCACGTCACTCTAACACCCACCTCAGGCTGTTTGCTACTCCGTGAATATCGATCGGATCGAGATAATCATGTTGTGGATGCTGGATTCACAGTTTTTCCTTTGTAATATTGTATTGCTTCATGCAGCTTCACCCTCAACTGTTTTTGGTTGAGGTATGTTGCTATATTTGCTTTATTCCCATGTTAGAACAGTGTAATGATGCTGTGTTTAGGGGATAATGTAGCCACACCTCATTAGGTGAAATCGAGGTGTAAGAATGTTTACCCCGGGCGTCACTTTCTGCAATCTGCGTTAGTGTGTTGCAATTCATTTTTCACCTAAATGTCTTTGACAAAGTTTAACAGGCCCCTTACATAAGTTCTGAAGATCTTATAATGACACCCAAAAGTATGAATAAATTAGTTCTTTAGTTATTCATAAAGCACATTTGTGCTGTGCAATCACGAAAATGCAATAAATAGACTGAATAATAAAAAAAATGGTTAAATAAGAAAATACACAAAATCCCTTGACATCTAAACATCAAAGGCAATGGAAAAAAATGTCTTCAACCTAGAGTTCAATAAGTACACAGATGATCTTACAAATCTAATTTCTTTTCTTTTTTTTAAGCAAAAGATGAGATTTCTAAAATATTACGAATCTAAAATAAATATTTCTCTAAAACTCAACTAGTGGGTCAAAAGGAAAAAAAACAAATGCTAAATGTTAATAATAAAATGCAACTAGCCATGTAACCATAGTTGTTTAGAAAAGCAAAATAAATAGCCTTATCGACTTTTAAAAAGAGGAACACAACATCTGTCACTTGGTAATATGGATAAACCTAATGCAATATTTTCCTAGAGATTGTTAAATCTGTTAAGATATGTCTACTGTTGTTAATACATTTCCATATTGGAGAACCTATTGGTCCTAATGAATGTAATTCTGGTACCGTGTTGGGTCACCACCATTTGATGTCCATTGTAAAATCTGGGTTTGAAGCAAGACCAACTGAAGAAAAAGTAGTTGAAGCAGAACCAGCGTGTGCGCGATATGAATGTCAAATGTCAAAAACAAAACGACATGTAGCGCCACTACAATTGGTACTTATATTTTCACTCCAATAAGCGTTTATCAGGCATAGTGTGCCAATTTACTTTTTATCAACAGGCGTCCTGCTGGGGGAACCAACCTAGTACAATTTCTCTAGAATCTTATGAGCCTGTTCTTGTACGGGATCCAGAGGACCGCCTGAAAGACCCTATTTGTCTCCCTAATCTTACTCGAAATAACATTTGCATTCAGCCAGCTGCCTGTAATAAAGGCTGGCAGTTATGAGGCCTTATTCCATGCATTACCATTAATCACAATTAAATAGAGCTTAGCGCTTGTCACATGAATATTTACAGTTTGGCCGGGGCCATCTCGCACTGTAAATTCATAAATCATTTGGCCAGATTATGGAATTTATGGCTGTTTTATTATTCATGATCTGGCTTTTATGTGGTGTTATATTTATTTCCCTCTCTACCGGACGGGCACATTGAGCTGGGTTTAGTGGGCTGTCCATCACACCTGTCACACACACATCTGGGCTGTCCCAGTCACACACCTACAGGGAAAACACACTTCTCTGGTCACTCTCTTGTTTTAACTCTTGTACTTCAGTTTTCTTTACACCACTGCATGTCGGAGAAGCAAATTCGATTTTTCTGCAATAGAATGTGAGTGTGTGAGTGTGTGTTTGGCCGCCTCCTGAAATAATCTAATCAGTCTTCTGCTGTTTCATGTTCTTGAGAGCTCCCTTCGGAGGTTGGGCCCAAAATGCTTGGAGGATTCACACAGCTCAAGATGGACATGTGACATGGCATTACTACCCCAGCTTTCCCTTTATATTCAACAAAAAGCAGCAGGTGGGTTTGCCATGTATTCCTATAAGAGAGACTGTGAAGTCACCACCCACCTCCTCCTTTTCTCACTCACAATGGGACTGAGAAAGCAAGTGGAAGATCACAATAAAAGGTTCTGAGGAAAAAGTGTGAAAACTGCTAATTGAAAACCACTGGTTTTTGTCTGATCTCATTTTTTATGCCCACCTTTATTCTTGGAGTAGCTGACATACTTTACCTGTTAACTTTTTTTTGATGATATGCAAAACTTAAATAATTGTAATACATGAATCTTATGGAATACAGGTTGGGCTCTTTTTAAAGAAGACAGATTATTACATTACATCACGTCAGTATACATAGAGGAGTCCGGCTAGTAGGCTATCACATGTGAGGATGCTGCAGGTGGCGGATCATTTACAGCTTTTTCTCACAACAGTTGGAATAATTAAATTTGTCATTTGATGGCGGTTTGTAATCAGAAAAGTCCAAATGACAATCATCAGTGACAACTGGAGAGTCACCCGTAGTCAAAAGCAAAAGATTAGACTGTACAGAAATTGAAATCTAGAGGTAACGAAAATACACATAAATAGTCATGCAATGCTGATGTTGTTAACATTAACAATTTGAGAAAAAAAGTATAACAACAATAATAATCATTTGCACAGTTTGATGTGATGTGAGCTAAGCGATCATTAGATTCAATCACCGTTGGTAATGTGATTTATTGTAATGATTTTTTTCTCAGTTGGTCAGAACAAAAGTGGCAGAAATGTAAAGTACTAGATAACAATTTGCTGGGAATTTTTTTATTTTGGTCATACTTCCAAGACGTAGAGTCTGTAATTCCGAAGTACAGTATCCAAACCGGTGTGATGAATAAATGACAGCCACATATAATCCTCAAAACATTAAATTCATCCGCTCCAATGCACAACCCACGTAAAGATGATAATTCTTCAAATAACTGCAATTCCAGGTTTCAAACAGAGATGGCGACAAAAATGGCAAAACTTGTTCCAAATTTGAAGTTGATATTACAAACAATAAGGTTCCTGTGCTGAGATTTTCTTTCGGGCTTATATTAAAAATAGCCTCCGGGTGACACCCACACGCTGAATTAAAAAAAAAAATGTGTTCTGTCAATATCACTTCTATCCAGGGTTGCCAGTTCTGTGCAGCAAAATTAGCCCAATGGCTAATCAAAAATGGCCCTGTGTGATTCTCCATGTGGAGGGTTGGATCATTGGGAAAACCACAGTCTTGGAAACACTGCTTCTGGCCACTTGGTCAAATACAGAACCTTGAGTCTCATGCCTTAACCAACAATATGCATTTTGTTCGAAAAATATTTAATTCTAAAATAATGCAGTAAACACTAAAATAACGCGTCCACTATAAAGAAGCCTCCTAAAAAATGTCCAGTTTCAAAACGGTTTTCACATATAGGCGGAAAAGGCAATAAGTGCTTCCGGGACACTGACAGTTAACAGGTTAAGGCAGAGATTTGCCTGAGTTTGATTCCCGTGATTAACAGCTGATTCAGCCGTTGACCTGTGCTGTGCACAGCTGTGTCCTGAGCTCAGCCAATCAGAGCTTAAGTGGACCATGTGTTCAGGGTCAAGACAGGCTGGGCCCAGCGGCCGAGAGGCCACCAGCTGCCTTCATCTTGAGAGCCAGCCAGAGAGACAGCCTGCACTGTGTCCTTAACGAATGCCCTATAGCAGGTAATGCCTATTTTACAATAGACTTGCTGAACAAATCTTTTGCTTTTTCTTCATTATAAATTACTGCTTTGTTTTCTGTATGCAAATGAGGAGAATTTTGGAAAGAAGATTTGGCAAATGCATTAGTCCTGTTTTGTTATTGTGTACGCACAGATGTGATTCATAATGTGCATAAGAGGGGGTATGAGGAGTGTGAGTGTGGTTGTGTGTTCTGGAACCAACTTACTGGCAGAATGTCAAAAACATAGCAGCATTAAGTAATATTTTGCACACAAACTGATCCGTGCCGTCTTCTTGAGTAGTAGTTTTGCCAATATTTCAGCTGCTTGTGTGTATGTGGAGGAAAGACGGCATGGTATCTTAGATATTACAGTCACTCCCATTTCCCATTGGATGAACACACTTTCCTTTTCCTGTTCTGTTTAACACTACATATCTTCTCTGTGAACTTTAATAAAAACTGTATTCCCCTGATCTGTGCGTCTGGACTCCAAATAATGAAACATATCGATCTGTGAATTGCATCTCGCTCAATACACACATTGCAGCTGGAA
The DNA here is from genome assembly GCA_023029165.1 of Gobiocypris rarus. Classification (NCBI taxonomy): domain Eukaryota; kingdom Metazoa; phylum Chordata; class Actinopteri; order Cypriniformes; family Gobionidae; genus Gobiocypris; species Gobiocypris rarus. The sequence goes on along the minus strand of CM040918.1, from coordinate 10,900,428 downwards.
GGGAATCAAGGCAGACGTGGTCCAAAATGCAGCTGGAGAGACAGAGAGAGAGAGTGCACCATCTAGTGGTTATAAAACAAACACTCATGACAAATGATAGCTTGGTGGACTAATAATAAAAGTACAAAGATACACATTTGAGCTTTTAAAAAGACTGTGAAGTATGATAGATTTTGTTCTTGTTGTTTTCTTATGTTATTGGCTTATATATATAGATATAATTTTTGTGTTTTTGTTTTTGTTTATATACTCTCACTTGCTACTTTAAACTTTGCTAGTACCGGGTTGGACCTTCTGACCCTTCAGACCCTTTTGCCTTCAGAACTGGTTTAATTCTTTGTGGCATAGATTCAACAAGGTGCTGGAAACATTCCTCAGAGATTTAGGTTCATATTGACTTGATAATGTCACGTTGTTGCAGATCCATGATGCTAATCTACCGTTAAACCACATCCCAAAGGTGCTCTTTTGGATTGAGATCTGGTGACTCTGGAGCCGTTTGAGTATAGAGAACTCATTGTTATGTTCAAAAAAACAGTTTGAGATGACATGAGCTTTGTGACATGCCGCATTGATACAAGACAGGATGGATCCATGCTTTCATGTTGTTTACACCAAAGTCTGAATGTTGCAGCAGAAATAAAGACTTTTCCAATCTTCTATTGTCCAGTTTTGGTGAGCCCGTGTGAATTGTGGCCTCATTTCCTGTTCTTATTTGACAGGAGAGGCACCGGTGTGTTCTTCTGCTACTGTAGCTCCTCTGCTTCAGTGTTTGACGTGTTGTGCATTCAGAGATGCTCTTCTACAGCCCTCGGTTGTATCGAGTGATTATTTGAGAGTTACTGTTGCCTCTCAATCAGCCCGAACCAATCTGACCATTCTGCTCTGACCTCTGCATCAACATGGCATTTCCACCCATAGAACTGCCACTCACTGAAGATTTTCTCTTTTTTTGGTCCATTCTCTTTCCCAGTAGATCAGCAGTTTCTGAAATACTCAGACCAGCCCGTCTGGCACCAACAACCATGCCATGTTCACTTGAGTTTGTATTGACCATGTATACTTGCCTAAATGCATTGAGTTTCTGCCATGTCTTTGGCTGATTAGATATTTGTGTTAATGCAGTTGAAAAGGTGTACCTAATAAAGTGGCCGGTAAGTGTATAATAAACATTATGTCACAAATGCTGTTGATTAAGGTTAATTTGTATTCAATATTAATTTAATACAAATGTTCCAAAATGGATGTGATGTTGGTCTAACTCTAATATGTGTCAGGTTTCATTTCGATTTACTTTTAAGAATTATACAGAATTTTACTTTGCTGATAAAAATGGTATAGTTGAAATATACCTTTACAGATGCATCATGTGATTATTAAAAAGATGGAAAGAGAAGTAAAAGACAGGAGACATATTGTCGGCCCCATAGACTGCAAAAAAAGGTCGGCCCAGATCTGGCCCACATCTGGTACGCATTGAAAATCCACGTACCAGATGTGGCCTGGATCTGGGCTGACAATATATGTTGCTTTCTGGGGTATGACTCATGCAGTGTTGGGGAGGGACTAGTTACATTTAATGGTATGACGTAATTTAAAAGGATAGTTCACCTAAAAATAAAAAAATAGCCCATGATTTTCTCACCCTCAAGACATCCTAGGTATATATGATAATCTTCTTTCAGACAAAAAAAAGTTGAGTTATATTTAAAAAGTCCTGGCTCTTCCAAGCTTTATAATGGCTTTGAATGTTATTCTGTTTTTGAAGTCGATAAAAAATGCATCTATAATAATATGCTCTACACGGCTCCGGGGGTTAATAAAGGAAGCAAATCGTTGTGTTTGTGTAAGAAAATTATCCATATTTAAAACTTTCTGAATTGAAGTTCAAGCCGATCACCTTCCGTGGAAAAGTGTTGAAAGAGCCTTCTCAGAGTTTAAAATAATTGTAAAATAATTTTGTCCAGAAATCAGAAAAGGCCGCAAATATAACAAAATATGTTTCCTAACTACTAAAATGCTATTGACATCAAAGTTTTTTTTTTACTCCCGCCTGCCACACCATGCTACTAATATGTATTGCTTGGTGCATGTCTAGTAGTTTATTTAACGATGTTAATCTCCATTCCTAACAAATTAGCTAGTCTGCTAATGTAACGGTAATCACTGTGCAAGTAAACCTCACTCCTCTGTCCTCAAGAGACGATCTAGCGATTGATGCTAGAAGTTGCAGCCTTTAACCTCCTTGTTAGAGTGTACGACTCTCGTGCCGGTGGACCCGGGTTGGAGTCCCGCTTGGAGCGGGGTGGTTAGAACAGGAGGGATTAAAGACATCTTTACAGCCACACTTCTATTTACAAAAACTATAGCTAATGTTTGTCCTCCAAATTAGCTAGTCTGCTAATAAGGTTGGTAACAAGTCAGATCTTATATAACAGTTATTTCAGCATTGTAGTCTAGCATTTTAAATTAAATTGTTATAATCTTAATTCAAGTGATGAATGATTTTGAAAGTCACTGTTGAGCACTACAGTAAGGTTAACCCCGCCTAGTTTAAATGTTTGAAAATGATTAACAGTTGATAACATTCATTAGAAATTTAGAAAAGTAATCAAATGTAATCAGTTACTTTACTTTAATAAAGTAATTTAAATAGTTTCACTACTTTTTACATTATAAATAGGATTACATTTTAAATAGCGTAATCTGTAACCTATTACATTTCCATAGTAACCTTCGCAACATTGCATGTGTGGGTGTACTCACGCGAGCTCACATAACTGCATGTGTGTCTGAATGTGAGCTCTCTTTTGTGCTGTCTGAATATTTGTCATCTCTCGTCGCTAGAGAGGAAGTGCTCTGCCATGGCCCTTAGTGGATAACAGACTGTTGTCGTCAATGGGCTGTATAGCTACTGCTTCTGCTTGTGTAGCAAACTGCCTCGTGGCCTTGCACTCATATAACAGTCTACTTTTGTTCTAGTTCCTCTTCAGCCCCTCCCTCCTCTGCACAGATGCAGTGCCCACACACTCTCTGTCCCTGAGAGCTTGAAAGGAAAAAGTACTTCTTTTGATGCACAAGTTTTAATTGTACCCTGAAACTCAGGTGTTCAAGTTTTATGCCAGTTCTGTGGATGAGTGTGCTGTCATTTATGTAAATGCAGAGATGAAGTAAATGTATAGGTGGGATCACACAGTAACTCTCAAGATTTCACTAAAATGATTTATTTAGAAATTAAATATTGTAATTTTGAAAGAAGATATTTTATAAGTCACTGACAACTCACAAAAAGTCACAAACAACAATGGACCCCACTGATTTTTATTATATGGACAAAAATAAGATCACCGTTGAGGCATAACATTATGACCACTGACAGGTGAAGTGAACACTGATTATCTCTTCATCATGGCACCTGTTGGGATAGTGGGTGGGATATTAGGCAGCAAGTGGAAATTGTGTCCTCAAAGTTGATGTGTTAGAAGCAGGAAAAATGGGCAAGCGTAAGGATTTGTGTGATTTTGACAAGGACCAAATTGTGATGGCTAGACAACTGGGACAGAGCATCTCCAAAACTGCAGCTCTTGTGGGGTTTTCCCGGTCTCCAGTGATCAGTATCTATCAAACAAGAAGGAACAGTGGTAAACCGGCGACAGGGTCATGGGCGACCATGGCTCATTGATGCACGTGGGGAGCGAAGGCTGGCCCTTGTGGTCCAATCAAACAGACGCGCTACTGTAGCTCCAATTTCTCAAAAAGTTAATGCTGATTCTGAAAAGGTGTCAGAATAGTGCCAACAATGGGCATATGAGCATCAGAACTGGACCACACAGCAATGGAAGAAGGTGGCCTAGTCTGATGAATCACATTTTCTTTTACATCACATGGATGGCCGGGTGCGTGTACGTCGCTTACCTGGGGAACACATGGTACCAGAATGCACTATGGGAATAAGGCAAGCCGGTGGAGGGGGTGTGATGCTTTAGCAATATTGAAATATTGAAATATCCTATCATGCATGTGGATGTTACTTTGACACGTACCACTACCTAAACATTGTTGCAGACCCTTTCATGGAAACAGTATTGCCTGGTGGCTGTTGCCTCTTTCAGCAGGATAATGTGCCCACAAAGCAAATGGTTTGAGGAGCACAACAAGTTTGAGTTTTTGACTTGGCCTCCAAATTCCCCAGATCTTAATCCAATCGAGTATCTGTGGGATGTGCTGAACAAACAAGTCCGATCCATGGAGGCCCCACCTCGCAACTTACAGGACTTAAAGGATCTGCTGCTAACATCTTGGTGTCAGATACCACAGCACACTTTCATTTTTATGTAATAATGATGAATTAAAAGGGGTCATATGATGCCTTTTCTTGTTTTCCTTTCTGTGTTATGTAGCTGTAGTTACAAAGCTCAAAGTCTCAAACCCAAAGATACATTCTTTGTAAAAGTTGATGATCAGCCACACCTTCCTAAAACGCTTGGTTGAAACACCCCCACCCCACACACACACACATCTCTACGTAAGTATGAGGGGGCAGAGTTTCATAACACCAGAAAGAAAGAAGGCGTAACTTTTATTCTCGGTTTGATTGGCCTTCCAAAGGAGGGGACAATTAGAAAACAGTGGCTAAGCTTTCATTACAAATCCTTTCCAGAACAGTACAACCCAACATATTTGCAAATTTTTCGGAGGACTGTTTCTAGCACCTGGGAGGGTACAGGCCATTTCTACGATAACAAATGCAAACTTCAGAAAGGAGGGTCATAGAGGAGCAACAATAATGTACAGTATGTGTAAAATAATAACTTTTTCAAACCTAAAACCGTGTAAACACATTGTATTAAACCAAATACACAAAATAATCATATGACCCCAATACTTTTAGATTTATATGTGATTTAGTATCTCATAATTTTGATGTTTTATGTAATAATTATGATTTATCAAAGCACGTTTTTGGAGGGCTTCCATATGAGGTTTATAATTTTGTGTGAAATATTCCTTTAATAATTAGTAAGCATTAGTTTAGCATTGATTCTGGACTTTTCTATCAGAAAGGATGTTTAAACAGATGTGAGCAGTAACTCATAGGTTCTAGTCCATAGGGTCATGTGTTTTCTATCCACTGACACACTTTTAACAAAAACATAATATTTGCTGGATATCAACATCTTCCAGGAATGAAGAGAGATTAGAATAAGGGCCCAGAACATCACTTCATCTTTTCAAGGCCACAAGCCCATCAGCATCAGGTCTTTTAAGAGATAAAGATATCGCAGCTGCTTGTATGAGAAGGAAGGAAAAGCATGGAGGCACAGAACAACCAATGAAACACAGGTGTTAAGTATTTGTTAAAGGAACAAATCATATACTACAGTAACAAAAAATATTTTTGAATCACATAATTTAGTCGTTAAGGAATTTTTAATTATGAAAAATAATAAGACAATGCTGGAATAATTATAAGGGTGAAATTGTTTTGTCAGTTCTCCTTATAAATGATAAAATAATTATTGAATTACTATTTTATAATTGAATTAGGAAATTATGTAATAAAGTGTGTGTGTGTGTGTGTGTGTGTGTGTGTGTGTGTGTGTGTGTGTGTGTGTGTGTGTGTGTGTGTGTGTGTGTGTGTGTGTGTGTGTGTGTGTGTGTGTGTGTGTGTGTGTGTGTGTGTGTGTGTGTGTGTACATACAATAAATGTTTTTAAAGTGGTCTTAAAACCCACCTTTTTAGGAGAGTTTTTAATTGATTCGATGTTACTTATTTTTCAGTTTTATTTATTTATTTATTTTTGTTGTTGATTGTTTTAAATCTTGAGATTTTGCCAATGTAAAGTGCATTACAAATAAAATGTATTACAATATAAATAATTATTAAATTACTATTTAATTTAATTAGGAAATTAAATAAAATAGTAATTTAATAATTATTTATATTGTATACCTATATATAATTTATTGAACCATGCTTGAGATTCCTCCTTGTAACACAATAGGACAATTTTGAGATTTGGCTGAAAAAAAAAAATTCTAAAGGCAAAGCCGGGTTTAATATAAACAGGTCCATGTAAGACAACGAAATGTTTAAAGGGATAGTTCACACAAAACTGAAATTTCTGTCATCATTACTCATCCTCAAATTTGTTGGTTCTGCTCATAGACTGTATAAAAATAGCTTCTACTGAATACAAAAGAAGATATTTGAATGGGTAACTAAACAGTTGATGGACTTCCAAAGACTTCCATTGGATGGAGAGAAAAATACTATGGAAGTTAATGGGGCGCATCAACTGTAATTTTTTAAAATATAATCTTTTGTGTTCAGCAGAAGAAACAATTGCATATATGTTTGGAATGCATTAAGGGTCAGTCAATGATGACAGCATTTTCGTTTTGGGATGAACTATCCTTAAATGGTTAAATGATGACAACAATACTAATATTAATTTTTTATCTTGAGTTACAGTGAAAATGCCATGTCAACAACCCACATATAATAAAAAAGATTATTCCATACAATTTTACAGTGGTAACAATAACTGTAATATGGTATTTTTGCATAAACTATGGTTATAACTTGCAACAGACTCTTATCTGCGATCAGAGCAATGACATATCAGCAACGTCGTCGTCTCCTGATGACGTGCGCGGGGTTTTCCGGGTGCGACGGCTTGAGATGTTAGGCTAGCAGGCTAACCGAGAGTAACGTCAAAACACAGTTACTACAGCGCTGTTGACAAACGTCAAGAGACAGCGGGTGGAAAGCTAACATGAAAGGGGTAAACGATTCATTTTACAAATAGGGGTTTTGAAAGTGAAGTCGCCGTGGTCAACATAGATTGATATAGCTGAAAATAAAATGTCAACAACGCGGCCCCTCCTCGGTATGAAGCGAATCACCGAGGTAACCTGCATTGAGCCGCCGGGAGGCAGGCAGTCCCCGACCGCCAGCAAAACGCAGTCAGAGACGCTCACCGTAGACGAGTTCACGGTGCACGAGGACAAGCAGGCCGAGCTCAGATGCAGCAAACCGAAGGTCGAACAGGTTTTCCAAGTGACGTTCACTATTATTGGGCTTTTGGATCACACTGGAGCCCACGGAAGTAAGGCTTCCAGACAGATCTGGCTCCAGTTGAAGGGGAAAAAGGAGGATGTGTTTAAAGCGAAGGTAAATCAAGTGAAGATGTTTATAGTAAACAATGTTGCTGCTTGTTTTTATTTCTTTTATTTTTTGACTGTGAGAAAGGAAATTGATAACCTTAAATTTGTTTTGAGGCAAAGTTGCAAAATAATAGCTGAAGGAAGCTGATCTCAGACTGAACTCAGCTGCGTCTGACAACAACATGTTTGTCTTTATTTAACATTTAAACTACGACCTATCTCTTGTGTGCCCCCTTAAATTATTTGTCTTTTATTTGACTTAAATTACTTGAATAATGTTAATTTTCAGACAACTTAGCAAGTAAATAAAGTTATACAACAGCTCAAAGAGGACTTATATTTAGTCCTCCGTCTATTAAGTTCAGTCTTTTAGTCTTTACATTACTTGGTGAGATGCAAAGCTTGATGCTTTGGCTTTACTGAATCCATATTTTCCTTTGCGGAGATGATAAACAGTGACTAGTTGGCCAGTTTTTTCTGAAACATAAGTTAATCAATATTATTTACTTTTATAGCTTTGATGTATTAATATCCCATTCACAATCATGATGTATCATTGATTGAACATCAGCAAGGCTGTGATTCATACCTGTGAATCACACTGGCCAAATCCCAGCTGTGCTGATACTCAGTACAACAGCACCATTGTAAGTGATAGTGCTTGAATAACTCATCGTCACAGAGTTATACTTTATTTGGGTTTAACTGTCTCCAAACCACATAGATCCAACATGACCAATGCAAATGGATCAATGTATTTCATAATGTCTTAGCAGACAGAAGAACATTTAATAAGCTTTCACACACATTTATAGATGATCCAACCCTGTACATTTTCACACAGATGTTTCCCGTTATGTGGTGTCGAAAAAATTAGTTGGCAAGACAGCAACAAAAGACGTGTTTTTTCACTGAGCACATGTGGCATCATCGCCTAGTTCTGACATGCCATTGTTTGCAATTCTAGTCCGATCTAATAAGGAAATTATAACCACCAGTGCCAGTAAACCTGGAATATCCTTATTGTAAAGCCATGAAACGGAAACCACTCAGTGGATGTGTTTCACCACCATGTGCACTTCCTCATTGTCTAAACATTTCGATTTATTTGTAATACTTTTTCTCAGGTGTAAATATAATAACACACGACCACAAAACTGAAATCACATTAACATGATTGAAAAGCTCTTCGACTTTTTAATATCTCTTCCTGTTTGATTTAAAATAAGCCGGTATCTGCTTCTCATCCAAACTGTGTCATGCATGTTCTCATGGGTCTTTGACAGATCTGTTTGCTTAGTCAGGACAAGATGGGAGGCCCCCAGTGTATTTCACTTTCGGTTTTAGTTACTACTAAGTGTAGTGGCTTTTAACCTAGTGTCATTACTGGTACTGTAATACGAGTATTTCTTTTACCGTAACTTGCTCACTCAGATCAAAGAAACAAAAAGTTCAGCAGAGATGTGGCAGAATGGTCCACCCCAAGGGGTTCCTGTGTTGTTGGTTTTTTTTCTTTCAACTTATGCTCTTCAACTGGTAGTTATTTTCTACACAGGCCCAGTTTCTACCCACTTACTGAAAGCCACACAATCATGTCAATATGATGACTATTAAGTTAATAATACCACAGAAGCTCCGATATACTCATTATTTTTAACCACATTAGTGCATTTTAGAATATAGTACTTTTAGGGCTGCATGATTTGGGGAAATATCTAATTGATTTTTTCTGATAAGACTTACTATACTATACAACTATTTCACTGTAAAATAAAAATGATGAAAGACACTATTATGATGTTACTTTACATTACAACAATACTAATATTTGTGTCTTAATCTCTTATTTTTCTAACGTTAAACCGTTGAGCTTTTATTGGTGGAAAACCACAGGATGAAAGTTTCACATTTGTTGCCAAGGTTTATATGCACATTTCATTAAAAATATGTGGAAATAATTGGCAACTTATGTGTGCAGTATCACAGCACTTGAGAGATGGAGATCGCGTGAAGCAGCATTTATTGAGATTCGAGACACTGAAAACATTTTATATATATCAGCCTTTGAGATTTGATAATCACACTAATATTTCTACTAATATTTTAGCATTATTCACTTATGCTCAGCTTCGGAACATTGTGATATGCAATGCAGATTAGATCTGTGTTTTAGCCAGTAACAGTCTACATTTGGGTCCAGTGTCATACTTGCATACTTGGATATGTATTCACACTTTCATCAATATGATAATGGACATGTGGAATCTCCCTAGAATGATGATGTAATATTTTGTCATTTGGTCATATGTGCATGCTTGTTTAAAGTAACGAAACCAGTTTGACTATTTTTGCTTCTGAGAGTATTAATTCTAGAGCATTATGCTTGTGTTATGTCACCCTACTGCTTGTAGAAGCGACGTTTGAATCTTTTGCAATATATGTGTTGTAATCCTGTTCTGCTGGGATTGTTTTGCAGGAGTATGTGAAAGGCCTGTGTGACCCAGAACTTCAAAAAGAAGAATGGTATCCAGTGGACATGCACTGCATTTTCGCTGGTGCTCGTGGACTCTTTTTGGACCGGCTGCTTAGAGACACGAGTGCAGAGGTCCAAGTTCTGGAGCCGGGCCGTCTGAAGTTAAGCGGGTCCGCGGAGGCCGTCGTCATGGCTCAAAGTCGTGTTCAACAGTTTGTGGCCCTCTTTCAGGAGAAGCGAAGCTTGCCAGCTGACAGAGAGCCCTTGGTTAAGCGCAATTTTAAGACTTTTGTGGAGGACCGGGCTGATAAATATGCTATGGAGCTGCTGTTGCTGCCCAGTGCCCTCAAAGAGGAACTTTTGGGCTTGGCTCAAAGCCCCACGCAGCCTATAGTTATCATAGACCTTGACCAGGACCGCTCTCAGACCAGCACACCTGTAACTGACCTCTCCAACCGTATCCTGGACGCCACTTTTGAGGACAAAACCTCAGGTCCTGTGATGACTCCTGACATTATGCCTGGTCTCAACGGACGTTGCAACAAGCGGCGGTCCTCTGAAAGCGAGCAGAGGGACACTAAGCGGCAATACTCGCTGGAGAGGAGAGAAGAGGAGCAGTGGGAAGAACGGCAGCGAGAGCCGAGCCAAACTTGTGCTGTTACGCCTGCAAAGGGGACACTAGCTGCTAATGAAGCAACAAATGAAAGTGAGGCAGTGAGTCCTGAGACTAACTTGCGCTGTCTTGTTAACTTCTTCCGCACCATGGGCTACCAGCAGGAGGTGGTGGAGCGGGTGGTACGGGAGACGGGGCAGACAGAGGACACCTTTTTACTGCTGGAACGAATTGTGGAGGAGACCCAGAAGACACAGAACATGCAAGGAGCCCAGAGCACCTCTTGCACATCCAACCTATCCCCCTGCGTAAACGCCACATCTACGTTGACCTCCACCAGGCTCAAAGAGAAGGAACGGGTGCAGATGCGAGCTCTCGCAGAGATCAAGTGCAATGAAAACATTAGACCTCCTAGTACTAATGGCATAGGTCAGAAGAATCAGACAAGCTGCATGCCAATGACCTCAGCCACTCTTAAAAGAAACAATGGTGCACAGAACGACCTATGTGAAGTGATCATCATCGATGACGATGATAACGACTTCACAGAGATAGAGAGGAAGCCCAGAATGGCTGCACTTGATTTGAAGTCAGAGTCCCGGTTTGATTACCTACCCCGCGGTAGCTCTCAAACAATGGTTCCTGTGCGGATGGAAACTGTGACCAATCTCCGCAGCTCCTCTCAAGGCCCTCCTCTCCGGACCACCGACACACGACCAGGTTGCTCTTACCAGACACTTCCTGGAAGGGCCCCTTTACCTCGCCCTGAGGCACATAGCACCTCTAAACCTGCACCCCTCACAGGCATGTCTCGTTTTCAGCAGTCCCTGAGAACCCCCTACCGACTAGTCCTACAGAACGAACCAGGCTGCCCTGATCTGCGGCACATCATCATTGATGGCAGCAATGTGGCAATGGCGTAAGTCTCCATCAAATTGTATAATTTTGGGGATAATGACAAATCTAATCTTTTCATGTGGGTCAGTGCTATTCAAATGGCGGACCACGGTCCGGTTCCAGGCATTGATTTGGTTCCATCCGAACTGTGCAGAGGGAGCAGCAAAAAATACACTTTAGCTAAAACACTGCAGAAAACAATGCAGCAAATAAATTTTTTTTATGTCATACGAATGACTCTGACCGTTTAACTAAACCAGGTTTGTGACAAGTTAATGTGCGGCGCCTTTCCACCCATACGTTTAGCATTATTAATCAGCATATTAAGAGCATTTCATAATGAATAATGTTATAATTTGGAAAATAATTTAGAAATGGCAGGGGAAGAAAAAAAACTTTGAAATGACTAATTAACTTTTTGTGCTCATGATGAGAGTTTTGATTATAAAGGTACGTTTTTAGTAGTTTATTACGTTATCACAAACAATAATAAAATTCTGTGTGCATTTAAGGCTGAAATATACAACAAGATTTTTGTCCTAATTTGAAGCCTAGGTGAGGTGACTGTAGTTGCCGAAAGTCATAGCCAGTCTGCAGTTTTTGGATCATTGGATTTGAAAGATTTCACAATTTATTTGCTACCATTCAATTTTATTTAATGTATGTAAGTATGTATGTATGTTTGTATGTATGTTTGTGTGTGTTTATTGACTACATTGGGCATCAGCCACCCAACTTTGTAGTTTACCCATAAAAAAGAAAAATCCATCTTAGGAGTTAGGATTAGAAATGTGGTTGACAGCTAGTTACTGTCAAACTCCAAAAAGACCATAAATATAGCCTAAGCAATTTATGTGCTATATTCCCTGCACACACTTTATGTGAGAGAGAGACTTAAATTTCAGCATGCTGTTATATTTCTTGAAGACTTGTAATATAGCATTGTATGGACTACTTTTGGTGTTTGCTTTTTTGGGGGGGTTTGGAGCTTGACAGATCCCGCTTACTGCTGCTTCTATTGTTTGAAAAGGAACAGTGTGATCTTTCTTTAAAATTTCTCCTGTTGTGTTCCTTGGGAGAAAGAATGACAGTAAATGACAGAATCTAAGGTGACCTTACTAAACTTCAAGTTCAGCATTTAAATAATGCTTTATATATTATGAAACCATTTTAAAGGACCCATGTAATTGATGCTTTTTTTTGGAGACAATTTGAGGGAGTGTGAAAATGTTGTGTTGTTGAGTGTGTGAGTACCCATAAAGGTTAAAGTAAGTCACTTCCAGTAAGGTCTGTGAGTGTTTATGAACTCTAGTCTGTAAATGTTTGTGTTTGACAACCTAAAACCAGGTGCAACCCCCTTCTTTCCTTTATGTCTTGCTCACTTACACCCCTTCCTCCCTCCCACCTAAACGGCAACCTCTCAGTGGGTCTCTCCCATTGTCAGCCCCTTATTTTGCCCTTTAAGTGGCTTACCGGAGGTGACTGTGCTTCTTTGAAATACTAGTGTGGAAACGGAGGTGTAATACAGGGTTGAAGAGAGGAAAAATCTCTTTTTAGACCCTACTAGTGAAGTCTAACTCAGGATATAAATCGTGGGATAAGGTGTTAGGTGGGAGTTTTTATAACTCAAGACCTTTTACTTCAACAAAAGGTGTGGGCATATACTAGAAAGATGTGAAACACGGAGTATTCTTGGGTTTTGAAGAAATGTTCCCACTCAAGTAATAGCAAGAAACAAAAGGTGTATGTGTAACTAATTACGGCATATTATCCATGCAGAGCACAGAGCAGTCACTCTATCACATGTTCAGCCAGTCTTGAAGACAACAGCTCACACAGGGTTTCTCATGGCTGATTTGTATGCTTGCATGATATTTGAGATCTGAATCCTCAGGTGAAATCTTGTTGCCATAGCAGCCCAAATATGCAGTTACCAAGAATTGCTGCCACAGCAGGTCAGGAAGGATCTCAATATCTTGCAGTTGATGATGAACCGTCATTGTGAAGCAGAGGTCAAAGTTCATGGGCTGAAACTGGTGCAACGTATATATACAGTTCCTGATATTGCTGTAATGATGTTGCTCTGGTTTGGCATGTATCCAGGATTTTGTTATAGTTTCATTTCTCATATCTCTGTTTTCTCAGGTGGTATGATTGTTTTGGAAGGAAATGTTCCTCACACCTATGTCGAGTAGGGATGTGCGAGACTATTCGACTAGTCGATTAAACGATGCTGCTGCTAGTTGACTTGGAAATACTGGTTGTTTACTTTTTTGCACGTTTTGTTAATGTTACATTTGAAGATTTTTTTATATATACATTACTGACACAATCTAGATTCATTTTCGGCCAAAGGACCACCTTTACAGGTCAATTGTTGTCTCTTACCTGTCTTTTCAGCCAGGTCAGAATCTACAGTCAGTGGATAAGATCTTCAAGGATGAGTAGAGGTGAACCACGTGGGTTTTTCATTTGGTGTTTTTTGTCAAAAATACAAGGGAGAAATGAAAGGTTTTTTTTGCATATTAGCAATTTACATTTCCAGACTGGGAAACTTATCTGACTCTTTACGTCAACAGTCGTCGATTTAGTAACACTTCCTGTTTAAAATAACTTTCTCTCGTAGAGGGAACTTCCCTGTGACCCCTCTGTGGTTCATTTGTGTGTCTCTGTGTGGACGGATGGGGGTGTGTGTACACTGCTGCACATCTGAATGCGTGTGTGATTCTGTCTGAGCGTTCTGAATAGATGGAGATGTGCATCTATTTTTGCACCCTTTTGCGTCAGTTGCATCTAATCAAGACTTGCCGAGGTAAAAGGAAGTAAATGGTTGACCACTGCTCTCGAATGCATTTACACATGAACTTATCTCTCTATCAGTGGTAGTGAAATTGAATTCAGAGCTGTTTCCTGATCGAGCAAATTGATATAAGAGGGAACTTTGGTCTTTGGTTATTTAATATACGTGAATTTAGCATGTTTGAATGTTTGAATGTGATTGTATTACACTGGTTACACTTCTTGCTGCATTTGGGAATATATTATATACCGCCTTCTATTTAAAAATTCTGTATGCAGAATGCATTGATAAATATTTCAAACATCAGTTACCTCACTACATTGTTTTATTTAGAAACTGTCATCCATTTGTCATCTTAGTAATGTAATGTAGCATTTTAATTGCAATTCTGTCAAATATGCATCTAGAATGAGATTAAAAACACAAGTTGTGGTTGATATTTATGGATGAAGAGTGGAAAGTGTTGCACTGTGGACTACATTTCGGTATAAGCAGTAGGTCATCCAAACATACTAACATAGAAAATGTTCACACATTGTACAATATATGTGTAGATAATGCATGCTGCTAATTAATGGTATGCTATTTCAAACTTATCGTGACCTTTGACCTCTCCATTTTCTCTCACCAGACATGGACTCCATCGGATCTTTTCTTGTCGTGGGATTGCCATCGCTGTAGAGGCCTTTTGGCGCAGAGGGCACAGAGAAATCACTGTCTTTGTTCCTCAGTGGAGACAGAAGAAAGACCCCAACATCACTGGTAGGAGTTCAGCATTCTTCTGTCATTAGTCCAGCAAAACATCTGTTTTTATTTATTTACGTGCATATGATTTTATCTCCAGTCAAAAATAGTATGCATTGTCCTTATTATTACAGAACAACACTTTCTGGTCCAGCTGGAGAACCTGCGACTCCTTTCTTTTACCCCGTCTAGAGAAGTGTGTGGACAGAGAATATCCTCCCATGATGACAGGTACAAGATCCAGCTGCTCCTCAACACACTATTATTATTAAAGTTGTGCACACACATTCACAGAATTGACAGAATGTCATGATGGGACATAGCAAAAAAAAAAAAACGTTATGTGCATTACATACCGGTGTTGTCTCATATCTGAACAAATATTTACAGTGCGTGTCATCTACACCAATTAGGCATAACATTATGACCACTGACAGGTGAAGTGAATAATAATGATTATCTCATCACAGCACCTGTTAGTGGGTGGGATATAGCTGGAAAAATGGGCAAGTGTAAGGTCTATTTGAGTGAAAGATTTGATTATCTCCAAAACTACAGCGCTTGTGGAGTGTTCCCGGTCTGCAGTGGTCAGTATCTATCAAAAGTGGTCCAAGGAAGGAACAGTGGTGAACTGGTGACAGGGTCATGGGTGGCCAAGGCTCATTGATGCACGTGGGGAGCGAAGGCTGATCCGTGTGGTCGGATCAAACAGACAAGCTACTGTAGCTTAGATCGCTCAGGAAGTTAATGCTGGTTCTGAAAGAAAGGTGTCAGAAAACAGTGCATCAAAGTTTGTTGTGTATGGGGCTGCATATCCACAGACAAGTCAGGATGCCCTGTCCCCTGTCGTGAGCATCAGAACTGGACCACGCAGCAATGGAAGAAGGTGGATCACATGGATGGCCAGGTTCCTGTGTGTCGCTTACCTGGGGAATACATGGCACCTGGATGCACTATGGGACGAAGGCAAGCCGGCGGAGGTAGTGTAATGTTTTGGGCAAAGTTCTGCTGGGCAACCTTTGTGATCCAGACATGTACCACCTACCTAAGCATTGCAGTTGCAGTTGCAGTTGCAGACCGTGTACACCCTTTAATGGAAACGGTGTTCCCTGGTGGCTGTTGCCTCTTTCAGCAGGATAATGCGCCCTGCCACGAAGCAAAAATAGTTCAGAAATGGTTTGAGAAGCACATTGAGGTGTTTGAGGTGTTGACTTGGCCTCCAAATTGACCCTTCGCTAAGCCCCGCCCTCCTTAGTTACTGTTGCTACGCCTGTCAAGCTTTCGCGCCTGGCCTATCTATAACAATATGTGTGTGCCGGAGTCAGACATTCCCAAGGAGATAATTAGTCATTTTTGGACAGGTGAAATATCTGAGAGAGCAAGACAAAAGGGACTGCAGTATGCATTCGAGAGATATTTCCTCGGCATAATATGCAACCGATTAGAGAACAATTTCATCAAAATTGAAGGTAAAGCCTTTAGGTCCCAGTGCAAGCAGCAGCTGCCTCATACTCGGACCATTCAAATGGGAAACTCACAAATTGAGGAACAGTTATGTTCATGCACAGCAGGGTAAGTGAAATTAGAAAACGATCTAATAATTATAAATCAAACAGATTATCCATGACTTGTGGAATAAACACAGTACATTAGCCTGACCGCTTTGCAATGATAACATTCTTCCGCTTATATTTTATATATTTATTCCCCCACACTGCTTGATCCACAACAGTCTGATAATGTATTTTGCACTGTAAAATCGGTTTCCCCAATAAGAATCCTCAGTAAAGTTAGACTGTATTATTTCACGTAAATTAGTCACAGACGCTAACACGCAGTAGGATTTTTCGATACGGTAGCATGGATTGATAGATATAGCTATAATTTTGCGCTACGGTAGGAAAATCTGAAAAGGTAGGACAAATCGACAGAATAGCGTAATTTCTCCCCTTGGGTTTTAGGTTCGGGGAAGGAAAAATATTCCACCCCCTGTCCAAATTTATAGGATACCGGGTATCAGATTTGCACAATCCATAAGCACAATGCTTCGGCATGTTCCCCTCGCTCGAAAGCTTGACAGACCTTCCATGCCTAGTTACGGTTGCTAAGCCACGATTGGCCTGTGGAGGTTTTCTGGCGTGGCTTAGCGAAGGGTCAATTCCCCAGATCTCAATCCAGTCGAGGATCTGTGGGATGTGCTGAACAAACAAGTCCGATCCATGGAGGCCCACCTTGCAATTTACAGGACTTAAAGGATCTGCTGCTAACATCTTAGTGCCAGATACCACAGTACACCTTCAGGAGTCTAGTGGAGTCCATGCCTCGATGGGTCAGGGCTATTAAAGGGAGGACCAACGCAATATTAATGTTATAATGTTATGCCTGATAAATGCCTTAAATTCCATGAATGTTTCTGGAAGCCAATATGAATATGGAAATAATATGAATTTGATGTCATGAATAATAAAAACAGGTGTTGTATGCTCCATTTATGGTTATTTCAGGAGTTAGTGTGTGTGATTGGAAGACCTTTGTACATACCCATACTTTCTACACAAATTATATTGGCCCTAGGTTCTTTCTCTAAACCCTGCTTGATCTATGACTGTCTTCACAGGTTCCTGCTTCATCTGGCTGAGAAGACAGGAGGGGTCATCGTCACCAATGACAACCTGAGGGACTTTGTGAGCCAGTCAGAAGCTTGGAGAAGGATTATTCAGGAGAGGTAAGAATATATTTACAACAAGATGTCTAGAAGACCATCTTTTCTTAATTCCTAATGTTAATAATATACATTACCATTCCCATTTTTGGAGACATTGTAAATATATTTTTTATATTTTTAAAGAAATAATACTTTTATTTAGAAAGGACATAATAAATTGAACTGATCGTGAAAACATGTAAAATGTTAGCAGCATAACTGTTTACAACATTGTTTATAATAAGAAACATTCCAATATATTAAAATGATTTCTGAAGGATAAGGTAACTGAATACTGGACTAATGATGCTGAAAATTCTGCTTTGCATCACAGGAATACATTACATATAAAATTTAAAATATATTAAAAAGAAGACTTTAATTAATTAATGAATCTTAATTTGTAATAACATTTTGCAGTAAACTTAATGTTTTTACTGAGCATAAGATGCTTCTTTTCTCAAACATTAAAAAATCTCACCAACCCAAAACTTTTGAATGGTAGTGTACATGGATGAATCTTTAGTGTGCTCATTTACGGTTTGGCTTGCATATATATACTGCATTTTTATGGATTTTTCAGACTCTTGCAGTTCACCTTTGTGGAAGATCACTTTATGATCCCAGATGACCCACTTGGGAAGCATGGACCTCACCTAGACGAGTTTCTACTTAAAAACAGTCGGTGAGTTTGAGAGCACTTCAGTGGTTGTCACACATCTTATCTATGCTGCTGTCTTATCTATAACGCCTCATAACTTTTCTGTCTTCTCACAGAAGTAGTCCCTTAATGCCCCCTCTGAGGACAGACCTTCGGGCAACCCCGTCAGTTTATGGCCAGGCAGCACAGACTACAGCACATCCCTCTTCCCCTTCCCACTGGCCACACTCCGGCCCTCCAGACTGGCACCTTCCTCGACCGTCCCCTTCTCCTCCACCGCAGCGGTCGCCCTCAGAAACCACAGAGCTCAAAAGGAAGCTGTACGACATCTTTCCTGATCAAAAGCAGCGTATTGACCGTATCCTCAGTGACAACCCATACATGAGGGACCTGAATGCACTGTCAGGCCTCTTGCTGGGCTGACGCACACTTAAACACATTTACAGTTTTCACTCTTGTGCATGGAGGTCACAGGGCTTTTTTTTTTTATTATTGTTGTTAAGGAATACCATGATGGAAAAGCGCTGCTACAAGCTTTTTTTTAGGGTTTGTTCAAGAGACTGTTCCGTCAACTAATTTAGATAAAGATATGACTGCAAGCACAATAAACCTAAGTTATAAATCGTTTAAGCGCGAGCTTTAAATATACAAGAATGTACAGTCAGAACAGCATAAATTCGATGTAAATATTCATGAAGAATATTCTTCCTTTCCTGTAATTATCTATTCAGAGATCTCTCATCTAAAAGGTGTTCCAGCTACACAGTTTTGAACCGGCTCTGCTAAAATTACTGCTGAAGGACAAATGTTGATTTGCTGTTTTTGATATGATTGTGCATTCTGTAACTTCTGTTTTGTAAATATTGACATTATTGAGCCAAATGAGTACTAGTTTCCAGTCACTCAAAGTGCCCTACTGAAGTGCCCTATCATCTGCTTACAGGATAGAATTGGTAATTTCCTGTTCACTAATTTTAGTTCCTGTTAACTCCGGAGATGATGACAAAATGGTATATTGTTTGTAGGAATCCCTGGAGACCCCAGTATGACCCAGGAGACTGAAAGAAAGAAAAAGTTTCCATATTGCTCAGTGGCCTGACATGCCCCTTTCTGTGCCTGTTGTGCAAGTCACCATCTTGTAGCATACAGGAAACCAGAGTCATCGATTTAAACCTTTGTCCCAGTTACGAACAACAGAGGGCGCTGTGGGGTTACCAGCTTTTACCAATCTCATTATGTAATGGAAGACTGAGGACATGAACGAACAAAATGCAATGCACAGTTGAAAAACATCGTTTTCTTTTGACCATCTTATTTCCACTGAAGTGAAAATATAGTTCAGTATTTTCACTTGTTGTTACATCACTGAAATATGTTTAAGCGTTGCGTTTTGGTTTTGTGAATTGGTATTCAATTTTGGGAATGAAAATGCATAGACGTTAAACCCACGGAACCGTCACAGACTCAGCAGGCACTGTGGGTATCTCACAGTATGGCTGCTGAATACCTTGTTTGCTTTTTCTGGAAGGCAGTGTTAATAAAGGCCAATGATATGTTTATCAGGACGTCTATAGTCAGTCTTTTTTATACTAAAGTATTCAGTGTTTTTAGCATGAGCATTTCAAATGGGTATTTAAAACACGTTTGTTTTTTTCTGCATAATATCCTCTATGACGGCAGGGGGCGACATAGGAGTTTTTAAAGACTGAGCTCATACCACTGCATAGCAGTTAGTCCTTTCGAAGCATGTATGAGCAGTGACGCTATCACATTTCTTTGCCTTTACACGAGTAATGTATCTTAAACCAAAATTGAATATAATCCAAATACCCCCTTTTTTCCAACCCCATTTGAAGTACAAACATGGTTACTTTCAAAACAGATGAATGACAGCAGCAAGTCTTATGAAACAAGTGTTTGGCAACGTTACAATAGGGGTGTCCCTGTCCTTCCTTCGTGAACTTACACGCGTCTCAGGTTCTTCAAGGTTGCACAACATGAGCAAACTGAAACCTTCCTCGTTATGCAAATCCTGTGCGCCTTTAGTGAATTTGACTGGTCAATCGCAGGCTGTTACAATGTTTGGGAAAGAATGTTTCTTTTTGTAAAAGACACCGAAAAAGTTATGAAAGCATCATAGAAAATGTTTAAGCGGTTCTGCATATGTGCTATCCAGATGCTTTCTGTCTGCATCTATTTGAATTGTTGTTTGTCATTAGTTTTAAGCATGGAAAAAATGAGCCATTGTTAAGTAATGAGTGAAAAGAGTTGAAGAAAATGGCGTCTTGATTAGGGAACCCTTGACGGCAAATCCCAGACCTAAACCATTCTGTTTACCATCTGTTCCGCTCTGTCCCTTTTTCTGATGAGCATAGCAAGAAAAAATGGTGGGTGGGTGGTTTAAATACCATCAACATTCCAGAAAAGCTCAGCATTCTCAGGAACACAGAATTGCTCCTTGCCAAAATTGCTTGGTTCCCTATACCTACTAATATTTCCACCATCTCTGTTAATCTCCATCTCTCTCTTTCTCTCTCCATTTAGTTGGACCATGTGCTTACATAACTTGTCAAAGTAATCCCCACCAGCCCTCCCCCACTGTCCTGAATCCACTGGTTTAAGATAAACCATCAATGATGGGAGCAGCATCTGCTGGGATTACCAGTGAGGAAGTCATATAGCCCTTTAATCTTTAACCGTAAACATGCCAAAGATGCCAGATCTTTATTGCACATAAAGGAAGCAAGATTGACTGAACAGAAGATCAGAAGAGATCACCTAGTCATTCATAAATCGCACAAGTATGCATGGAAACATTTGGTTCTGATAGACTTCATTGAATAGAGGCATTGTTAACACAGATTATCATTAGGAAGGCTGAAGTGAGTTGAGGAATGTGGATAATATTAGTTCCAGAGACAAACATAGTTAAGATAGTTTGTGGTCATGGACTGTATCCAAAATGTGCAAACAGAATCTGCAAGTATAGCAAATAGTGTTTTTCAATAGGGGGGAATACGGTTTTAATTAATAAAAAGTAATATGTATACAATTTTAAGGTTAAATTTTTACCTGAGTTTTAGTCATGATTATTTAATTCTATTGATTGCTCTCAAATGTGCAACTCTGTTTTAGTAGATTTTTTCCTAAATGTAACATTAAATAGTCTGTTTTAAGTAAATTTATGAATAATAGCCCTAAAATAATATTAATATTTTGGAATTAAGAAATGTAGGCCTGGTTTCACAGACAGGGCTTAGATTAAGCCAGGAGTAGGCCTTAGTTTAATTAGGATATTTAAGAAGCTTTCATAAATGTAGCCTATTTTAAGAGATGCCAGTGCAAGTTGCTTTCAGTTAAAACAGCTCAAACATGCATTTTAGTCTGGGACTATAGGTTTAAGCTTTGTCTGTGAACCAGAGTGTAAAGTATGACGATATAAAAGTCAGTAATGGATCTTTATACATGAAAATATCTGCTTTTATATGTTAGAAAGAGGGATCCTTGCAAGGACAGCATCATATTTGGGGGTACAGTATGTCATACACAAATAAATGCAAAGAAGGAATGGCTATATTCAGGAGTTTGCTGACAAGGCTGTTTCAAGCAGTGATGTATGAGAGCAGAAGTACTCTGGGATTTTAACACACTGGGCTGCACTAAGGGAGAGACGAAAAACAGACAGACTAAATACTGTTTTGAATCATCAGTGTGTGGCACACTGGTTGCTCCCATGGCTGAGAGAGGGGCCACTCCTATTTCTCCATCTGCTGCAGAGCTGTAAACAATGATGTCATTTCCTCTCAGTGGCTGAGTTGGCGATTTTGGAAACTTTAAAGAGCTCAGGGCTAATTTAGAGTAAGAGTGCTACCGTCCCATTTTAGAGTGCCTTATTTAGGTTGCAGCTAATCTAAGCATGTTCAAATATGCATGTGATGTATCTCTAACAAATGATTCATAATTAGTCATTATTAATATACAACTACAGGTGTGGGTTTATATTTATCCACACATTTCCATAGGTGTGTCTAGTCTAGTCATAGGCGATGGATGCCACGTTTGTATTACTAATACATTTTGGCTCTACTGACAGACAGGCGTGTTTTTTTTCCATCCCCAGCACATTATACACTCACCTTTCAACACCTGTTTTACACAATTCAGGTAAATACAGTGGTTATATATTACTGATGACTACTAATGTGTTTCTGGTAATGTCTGACAGAGCATGAATAAATACTATTGTTTTCACCGTCTGTAACTATGGACCACAAATATGGAATGCATACAAGTTAAAATAGCATTATTGTATGTACATATTAGATATAAATATGTTTAAATTAAATAAATATGTTTTTGTTTATATATTATATTCATAATATGGGGTGAATTCAGATAAATTGTGCTAGTTTTTAACATTGAGGCTAGTGTAGCGCTAGTGTGGATTTACCCAATACATGTATATAAATGACAGTTGAACTGCAGTGGTGAGTTTTATTAAATAAATTTGCTTTAGTGTGCGGTGAAGACGGGCACATTTCTCCATATCTCATGATGAAACAAACAGCAGCTGTTAATTGCACTAATTAAACCACTGTCTGTTCATGAGAAGTGACACATAGAACACATTATTGGGATAATGGGACATCTTGCAGTACCTAATGACAGGTAAAGTATCTCTGTTCATTCTAGACGGGGAACTCTCAGGAGTCCTCCATCAATAAATAATTTAAGAACCTTTAAGAAGACAGACAGTAAAAAATAAACAGGCATGGGAAAATTAACAATTTGCTTAATTATAGCACGTCACAGACTATTTAAATCACAGACACACCCTAATAACACAAGTTATTGTTACCACCCACATGAAAAAAATACTATAGTTTAATAGTGAAATTACTCTAGTAAATACTAGGCTATGTTTTTGAACCATACTATAGTCAAGATACTACAGTAAATTGTAGTATATTATAGGCCTGGTATTTACTACACTTTGTTAATTTACTGTAGTATGTTTACTAGCCTATATAATGGTTCAAAAACACTAGGCCTATAGTAATTACTAGAGTAATTTTACTATAATATACTAGCCTATTTTTTCATGTGGGCATGTTGTAGGCTAATCCGTAGAAATCCTGTAGGCTACAGTTCATGCACAATATAAACCATTACCACTGTCCCTTCTCAAGTAGTCAAATATATGTTTATGTCGAAGTGACACACTATGAAAGGTACTATATCAGTAAAAGAGCAGCCCGGTCGGAGCAGGTCCTTCGGACATGTCCGACTCGCAACGATTCAGTTTTGGGTGAACAACCCAAAACAGCTCACCGAAACCGTGAACCGTCTCTTTCGAACCAATCGATTTGTAGCTGATAAAAGATCATTCAAACCGACCGATGGGGCTACAATTACGTTATAAAACATGCGGGAAATATGTTTATAACTTGTGATCGTTTTAACACAATAAGACATTAAAGCCAACCAAAATATTATTGTATCAAAACATCCAGGCTTTTCACTCGAGGGATACGCATGAAATTGAGCATTTTGCAATTTAAATGCAAATTATATGGTTATCCTGCCGAATCGTGGTCACAGCAACTGAACGTTAATATAACGTACATTAATAAAAACTAAGAAAACGTAATTTAGAAACTCGAATAAAAAGCTACCGTAGGCCTATTTATGCGTGTGGTTTCATAAATGTATTGTATTACTTTTATTTTATTTTACACTGCACCACGTGTTGCTTAAGAATTGTTTAAACGGTTTTCTGAACCGGTTCTTTAAGATGAACTGTTCGAAAGAACCGATTCGTAGAAATGAGAGGGACATCCCTTCCCATCGCTGGTCTGTTGTTGACCCAACGTTGTTCTCCTTCCCGCGTTCATGTGGCTGTGGCGCGTTCACGTTCAGCGTTCAGCGCCGCTCCCGTGAAAAATATATTTCAACAGCTTCAGTCAATGCGCGACACCGAGACTGCCGGGCGACAGCAGCGTCTCCTTTTAGCGAATGTGGAAACACAAACATCCAAACGATTAACGGACGAGGACCTAACGAAGGCCGACGTGTAGTGGATTATTTTTTTAATTGTTCCGTTTGGCAGCAGAAGGATATTTTTCCAGCGGTAAGTGCAGTGTTTAAATACCTCGTTCGAGGATAATGGCTCTGTTGTTGATTTTAGCGAGCGAGCTAGCTAGCTTAAAAAGCGGCTAGCCGACCATGCTATCAACCCTTTAATGTGTTCCTCATCAATGCACCTTTTATTTGACCTATTTTTCTGTTAACACATTAAGATTCCCGGTGTGGTTCGTAGCCAGTCCTATTTTTTTATTTTATTATTATCTTAAACGCTGAGATTTGGCCCATGTAACGTTAGCCATTATTAGCCCGGCATTGCTAGCTATCTATGCTTGTGCTAAGGGAGACACTGTTAATGTGATGAAATGAAATATTATATAACCATTGGAGTTCTTTCCAATGATAAAAATCGGATGCATGCGTGCATGTTATTTGTTTTATTTTTTTTATT
This sequence comes from Gobiocypris rarus, assembly GCA_023029165.1. NCBI lineage: Eukaryota > Metazoa > Chordata > Actinopteri > Cypriniformes > Gobionidae > Gobiocypris > Gobiocypris rarus. The sequence continues at coordinate 10,875,832 of CM040918.1, read as the reverse complement.
CTAAGCTTGAGGCCTCGTTAATTGAAATTGAATCATACTGGACAATTTCTAAGCGTAAGAGAGATGGCTTGCCTCACAGATACTGTATTAGTCTCTGCAAAAGGAGCCTGACGTTATATACAACGTTACACATGTACACCGAGACAGGGTTAGCTGGGTTAGTATGTGCTGTAGGAACCATGCTATCACCCTTATGGTCTGTATAACCTGTAATGATGATGATGATGATTAAGAAATCAGTCCTAAAGGTAACATGCATAAAGCTAGCCGTCAACCAACACTTGGTGTTGAGTCTGGACACGACTCTCTCAAACTTAAGACTTTACAGTAAATCATCAGATGTGCGTGTGCATGTGATCGCTTTGAGACCTAAAGAAGCTTAATGTCACTGAATGCCCGTGTCTCTGCAACACGCGCGATTTATTTTAAGCTTCCGCGCTCACAGGCGCCATGAACTTGGCATCTGGATCATCACTCCGTTTTGTTTACAAAGCGACGCCGATTTGAAGATGTTTTGCTTGCTGTGAGCTGTACTGTTTTCGTTGTTCTTTATCCTTAAAGATCCATTTAAGCACCTCCCCTATCGATTGCAGTAATTGAGGTTAAGTTGCAGTTGGTTGAAGCAATAGCTAGATAGGAGAGGGTCAAATCCCTTCTGTAACTAACCTTATTCTACTGTCTTTAGAAAGGTACGGTTGTTATAAACACTAAAGGGCTACTGTAGGGATATTTTACAGCATAAAATAACCATTTATTTTAGAGTATCATTAGGCTACTTGTTTAAAGTGCTGTAGATAAACCTTCATATTTCTGTGATGTCTTATTTGCAGATTAACATATCTATTGGATTGATTGCTTGATTGATTGCTTGTCCCAGGCTGTGTTTATTAAAAACCTAATTAGATACTAGCTTAGCTCACAATTCTTTTGAGAAATGCAGAAGGCATAAGGTTAAAACTGTAAAAACCCCTCTGCCCTGGCTTTAGGACGCATTAGATTTGTGTTTCTGTCTGTCCAGGTGCTTGGAAACGCAATCATCCACTTTCATTGTCCTCACACACCTCGGCAGTGAACTAGAGATCATGTTATGGAGTGTTCATCACAAGTTATTGATTATTTCTGTAGAGATTTGTGTGCTTTGGTGAGAGCCTCAGAAGGCCATGAAAGTTGGTTTTCAGTCTAAATGGTCTTTTATTTATTTTTTTGGTTCAATGCCTACATTTAAAATACTGTGTTGACTTGCAAGACATTTGTTTCTGTTAAATTGCATTGTTGGGTGTTATTTTTTAGAAACTTCCTCCAGTGTCTGTTAACATTTATTGGAGTCTCCAATGAAACCCAAAAAAGCAGAAAAGACTAAATATTGTTTTGACTAAATCAACTCAGTTCTGAATATTTGACTAATAATTTGTGGTTGTTGATACATTCAGATCATTTCAGTCAGTGACTGGAGTTAGGCTATTGTGTTTTCAACCTGTCTTTATGGGGCAGCTGCAATATCACTGGCAGTATCACTTGCCCCATACCCCTCCAGACTCAGCAGTTAGACTCCACAGCTTCTGGTTAATGGTGAGGTAACCTGACCCTGGTTAGAAAAGCTGAAACAGGAGTATAGAGCCGGGATCGACCATTTCACACTCTCTATCCCATTGCATATCACTTCCACCTCTTATACTTGCTTACACACACCACTGTTCTCTTTACCTCTTGTGCCACCAATATGTGAATAATTACTAACAGCATAGGCACTAGGGGTGTAACGATACATGTATTCGCATTGAACCGTTCGGTACGAGGCTTTCGTTTAGGTATGCATTATAAACCGAACGATTCGTTGGACTAATCCTATTGCATTTGGAAAATAAAAGAGCCTGGTGAAATATAATGTTCTCAGTGCTGCTGCGCTCAACAAGGCAGCCCAAACGACGTAACGGGCAACATGCTGTCTGCCCCAGAGCCTCTAACGGATGTCATTTTCCCATGTTAGTTATTTTGTTTTTTAAATCCTGTTAATACTTTACCTTTTTTAAAAAAATGGTAAAAGTCCTGGAAATTCCTCTGGCATTTCTTTCTTTTTGCTTTATCAGAAACGAACCGAAACCCTGAATTTTGTGAACCGTTACACCCCTAATAGGCACCCGACCTGTGGGTGCTCGGAGGCTCGAGCACCCATGGAAATGGCCGAACACCCACAGAAAAACACAAGACATTTTAATTAGGTCTAGGCGATATGACCAAAAGTTTTTCATATCCGTTGATGATATCAATAAATTTCACGATAAGTGTCAAATCTTTATTTCTTCCCAGTTTAAAGGCACTTTTTGCTCCGAAGCGAAAGTTAAGCCAGACTGTTAATTGTGATTTTTAAAATACTCTTTATTGTCTGAACTAAGGATGTTTGCAAACTGCAACTGACTAGTCTAACCCACCACCCAGACTCGCTCACCTTGCTCATCTTCGAGATCATTTCTCTCAACCTGCCGCGGGTAAAAACCAATGCATCCATCCAAAATCTAAAGTAAAATTAAATCCTTTTTTTTCCTGCTCCAGATACACTTTTCAAAATATATTAATTTTAATATGTAACATTAACATGGCTGTAATTTAAATGTAGCCTTTGCAAAAAAAAATTATAAAACAAAACATTAAATGTGCAAAACAAAAAGTAAAAGACTAGTATTTCCAAGTTGAAAAAAAACGTAAATCTGTGCTTATGCACTACAGGATCATAATTCTGGTCGACCACATGTTTGAGGTTAGCAGACAAGGAGCCTGATTGTTTACGTTGTGTATGAGCTTGTGTACATGCATTGAGGTGGGTGGATTCAGTCTTCACACTGCGTCTCTTGATGTTTTTTCTCCATGCCAACAGTCTATTTGCACTTTTGAAGATTAGCATGTTTTGGGTTGATGTTGCAGTTGTTTCTAATAATTGCAGGGCTCGACAATAAGGACTGCCCGGGGCCAGCGGAAATGACGCTCGGGACTCTCTTGCCCGATTTGGCCAGTGCTGTTACGTTAGTCGATGAGAAGAGGCTTAGTCAACCAAGATTTTATTAGTTGGTTAGTCGCAGAAAAAAAACTTTCCAGGAAATGGCAACGTCACTCAGTCCATGAGGGACAGTTAAGGTATGATATGTCGGACAGGAAATCCATATGTTTGCCTATCATCTGTCAACCTCAGATATGGCTGTTAAATATATCATATCATATTTTTAATTTTAAACATGCAAGTAGTAGCATTTTTACATGGCTTCTCACCCTAATCTTAACACTAGTTATTACCAGTAATAAACAATGAATATGTGACCTTGCTTTTTTTTCTGACCCATAATTATTACTTTTGCTTGGATGCTTTGCAGCAAGCTTTGTTTGCGCTCGAGTGCAGAATTGGCATATATTCTGCCCCCCAGTATATATTTATTAAATTATTATAAACATGCGATTAGTCGACTAATGGCTCTAATGAACGATTACTAGTCGGTTTTACCACACTAACATACTTTTGTGGCCTTTGAAACTCTTCCTGCTTGGTCCTAGATTAGGTGTTATTAGTGCTAATACAGTATGAATGAATATGACCGCTCTTGAATTTTAATGCTAAACAAAGACTCAAACCCACTTGCATAAGTGTAAATGACAACACAATTACACAAAATGCTTCATTGTTTGTCCAGTGTGCCCACAGCTATTTAATGGTTATAGCTGCTAGTTACATTAGCAGCCCCTGCCCAGAGCTCTTTCTGTATATAGAGTTACAGGATAGAGCTCTAATGGACTCTGTCCTTTGAGAAGATATCGTAGAGATGAGAAAGAGATAATGGATGGGATAGAATCACTAATGAAGTGTGCATGTTATGCTTCATTTCCCCTGTTTGCATTCAGGTGTAGCTTCTGTGTCACTTTTGAAGTGAGTGGCCCAATTGGGGATGAGCTGAGCATGGGGTGGGTGACATACTGGATATAACGGTATATGAGCATGGTTTCTGACCACACTAGGGTTGGGCGATGTCCCCAAAATTGGCAGTTGACGATGTTTACAGTAAAACATCGCGATGGTCGATGATATCGTCGTTTTTTTTTTTAATAAAAATATATAATTTACTATATCTGTATTTTGCTATCTCTTTCCATGAATACTATTTTCTATTTCGTTATTTTGCTAACCCAAATAAGGACTCACCCGCACTAGGTTGCACGTGAGGGGAAACAAAGTAAAGAGTTATGCACTTTTTATTTTAATATAGGCCTACCTCCTTACATAAATACTATTTTCTATTTAAAACTATAATTTCGTTATTATCCCTGTGTTTTGTATGTGAATGCTGTTGTACGTGAATATTTTACCACAGGACAGAAGCACAAATAATTGTTATGAAAAAGGAAATAAATTCGCAGTTACATCGCAGCCATGAAAACATATGGATTCATGCTGAATGAGAGAGGTAGGCTGAGCCCAATTAAAATTTGCCAGCTTTTCAAATATGTTTGTACCCGATTTTTCGATTTCCGCGAACTTTAACAATAGGCATAACAGTTAGCATAACCAAAAGGCTAACAGTTAGTCCATTTTATCCCACTGGACATCACGTTTCTTTTCATAAATCTTCACTCGCGTCACACTCATTTTCGCAGCGAATTTTAAACTTTTCTTCCTTTCGTTTGCTTATAATTAAGTCTATTATAGCCTACCCAGCACATGCTTTAATGTGGTGAAGTAGAAAAAAACAATGTAGGACGAATACCTCTTTATTCCAATTTTATTTAACACAGTTTGTTCTTATTAGACTTGGCGCGTCAAGTTTATTTGAATAGCGCAATTCACGCACGCACACACACCGGCGGTTTTAATTTTGTTTTCTCTGGCAGTGCATAATCAAACAGCCTAAATGTCTTGACCCTGTGGAAGATAAAATTCTCTTCAGACGTTTAACAACACTTGTTGCTTTGCAACATCAGGAGAAAAGCTTGTGTCCCACATTCATCTCAAAGCTGACGCATCTTTGTGGGGAAATTAACAATTTTTTTTTAAACTAATATTTAATTGTCTTAATCTTTGATAATCTTTTAAACTGATAATCTTTTAAATGTTTTACAAGCTGTAGTGTGTTGTTTCACTGACAGAAGTGCTAAAATAAACACGCATGCTTATGAAATGGATTATTTAAAAATGTAGGCTATATATCTGGCATAGACTACAGTATTTAAAATAGCATATATGCTTTAGTTATACTCTCAATTTAATTTACAGAGCAATCCCTGCAAAGTTTTTAGTTTAACTATAGAAGAGGATAGTGTGTCGCACTCGCAACGGGGGGCGTGGCATCACGATGTTGGCGCTCCATCGTGATGTTGGTCAGCCATCACGATGGACGATGATATCGTCCATCGGCACAACCCTAGACCACACACACCTGAAATGCATGTCCGTGAAGTTGCTGCTCGTACAGTGCTGAACTGGGTTCTTTTTACCGCCTTATTGAGCTTGAACGGTCAAATACACACACACAGTCATTTATGTATTAAGTGAACATAAAAAGTTGAGAGAGCAAGCATGTGTTGTCAGTATATTAGATCAGCGGATCCAGTGACCGCAGTATACATTAGTTTCTTTGTCCCTATTTTATCAATGACTGTTCATGTGAGTTTTTTTTAAACTTGTGTTAGTTATGCTAGAAATTTGTGAGAATTGTTATCGTATCATAAAATGATGCGTATCATAATTTAAGATTTTGGTCATATCGCCCCACCCCTAGAGGATAGAAGATAGTCATAGTAATGCATAATTTATTTATTATAGGCTGTGGAAGATGAAACTTTTTTGACTTTGAGGGCCTTCTGCCAGAGATCATTTCAATTCTGCTTATTGTAGTCCTTTTGATTTGTCTGTGGCATTAATATTCACACCACTTATATGTGAAACAAGGCTGTGGATGTCCTGATGTAAGTGCATGTGTTTACAATGCTCTTGGAGTGTGTAAAGGCCATCTGTTTAGACAGACTAAGTAAGAGCAAAAGCCATGTCTCATGCAAAACAACTGTATTGGTGATTGTGGGGGTTTCACATGAGTGATGTGTGTTTTTGTTGTCGTTGTTGTTTTTCAAATCCTATATTATTTTCCACTGGAAACTTGTTTTGCATCCTAGCTATAGTGGAGAGGAGCAGAGGTGTTTACTCGACCCTGAGCACAGTGACCTGCATGGAAAAATATTGAGTGAGTCTTCATTTAGATGGAAATACTGAGCAGAATCTCTGCCCTGCCTTCATCCCTTTTGTTTACAAGTGCTTGTCCTGCTTTGATTGCAGATTTTGTACCATTAACACAACATCCAGCTGTCAGCATATGATCTGGGCCCATGGGGGCAGTGTGGAGCACATGGTGTGTTTGTTTCCAGAGATGAACTATAATCGTCTTGTCAAGGGAGCATATAAGTCCTTTATATTTATTGTCATCAGGCTGGAGATTTGGGAGTACGGTTTGCATTATTTAATTTGATTTACTTTTAATCACTGGATCCATGGCTGGATCTATTATTTTACTCAAATACATAAGATGCAGATCATAGTCACTGACTTCTGACAGTATTTAAAACGTGTCATTGAGATCCCTACACATTTTCTGTGACCTGTTTTCCATTTCTGAATTAAAATGAATACTTTGTTATTGTAATGAAGGAAAAAAAACCTGTAAATTATAAATAAACATTAGTTTATTCAATTGAATGAATATTCCATTACTTTTGTATTAATTCTTGATTTAATAGTGACTAGTTGATTAATTTATAACCAACATGCAAGAGGCCATTTTTGTGTGAAAGATGTTTTAAATTTTTCCAATTATTTCATGTAAAACTTTTTAGTTTAAAAAAACTTTTTTTGCCCATAGAAATGGTAGTGTATCCGTGTAGACAAGTTTGTGTGAAATTACAAAAACACCTTTACCACAGAGTACGATGCCTGCAGGTGTTTCAGTCACACTGTACGCGAGGCAGGACTGGACTGGGCAAAACCCATTTGACATGCGTGACCCCTCACATCTGCCCTTTCAAATGTTAATGTAGCGACACTGAAACAAAAGACTTGGCAAATTGTCTTTGATAATTTCAAAGACTTCAAAGTCCATCATTGAATTTAACAGCTCTATGATTAACAGATGTTTTTACATAAATAGGAAAAGACTGTCTGTAGAACCTGAAGATGAACACCATTTGTTGTGACTATAATGGCAAGGATTTTAATAAGAGGTCTCATGAGCACAGCACTGTGGAATTTAATGTTTTGGTTGTAATGTTATCACTAGTTACATCTACAGTGCAAGTTCTGATGAAGGCGAGGGACCAAAGGTCACAAGATGGTCAGAGCTCTGTAGTGTCACACTCAAAAAGCTGATTTGGGGCCATCGTCTGGGCCATAATGTCCGTTTCAAGAGCAGAAAGGTCAAATTGTTTTAATCAGCCTCATTCTAAGCATGTGGGCATGTGCTGAGATTTTTTGGGTAGTGGTGAGAGGCGATACTTTGTGGTGTATGATGTGGCTCTACACTCTTGAGCTTCTTTGTAGCAGTTAAGACTGATGATATTGGATTTGTTGTAATGTGCCACTCTCTTTCTCTATGTTCAAAGACATAAAGTGCCCGTAAAGCTGCATTTCAATGCATTCGTGGTTTTGTTAGTGCCGTTTATGAGCGGCGTGTGTAATTGTGGAGTGTTGTGTTTAAGTTACCGGCTGTCGTAGAGGTGCCATGCTGTAAAGTCTCTTTGTCTGGTTGATATGAATAGTGGCAGCGGCGGGAGGAGGAGCTGTGTAATCTGACACGGCTGGGCCCATGAACCGGTCCCACTTCTCGTCCTCAGAGTGAGAGGGAGAGAGAGATAGAGCATGCTGACTTCAGGCTTACGTTTGACTCCTCAACCCACAGGCAACAGTGGTGACGGTGCAGGCGGGACTCTCCTTTCTGCGGTCATTCTGAGAGTCCGCTCCTCTGTGCAACAGCATGTTTCTTCCTTCTCCGTTTTCTTCACTTGGAGAGCTGAAGGGGTACTCCGAAAGTCCTGGGAGTGGTCTCTCTCAAATGAGTCCTGGAATGTGCTTTTAGAGGGGGGAAAAGCCTAGGTTTAGTTTTTTTCCCTCTTGCTTGGGATTGTTGCTTTACGTCTCCTTCCAGGCGCTGGAAACTGGATCTACTTGTGTAACATTCCTAGATTACAACGAATCTTTTTTACTAGATTACCAACTTTTTGTGTTCATCCTGGACTGTTCTTTACTGAAGAGAAAGTCTTTAAAAAAGGACCGCTCCTGCTCTCCTCTGGAATTACACAAATTGCGCGAGTGTGTTGGTGTTTGGGACTCATCCCTTCCTCCTTTTGAGGGGTTGGGGGTGGGGATACCTTACAGTGGTCCTAGGCGACCTGTTGGAGCTGTTATCTTGTGGTGCCACTATAATAAGGCTATAGGAAAACTAGAGTGAAACGGGAAAGGAGGGACCCTGTCTTATGGGACCTTTTGTTTTTATGTAAAGAGCATGATGAAGAATCAAACTGCTCCCCATGTCTGCTACTGTTAGACTACAGCCTGTGTACTCATGGAAGGGAGTGCTCAAGCTCTTCTCTTGCATAGCGGCCCGGACTGCTAGTAAACCTAAAGGTAACACAAACATGCTTTTATTGTTTACTACCACTAATCTACCTGTGAAAGCTACCACTAACGCACATGTGAATTTTATTAATCTCTCATTCACTGTGTTAAAGTTAGCCCAAAACTTTTTTTGTCCATAGAGTGAATGTCAGTGGAGTTTAAAACAATATGTGACCCCATACATTATTTCATTGTATGGACCAAAAAACAGAGACATTTTGACATTGACCTTGTTTTCTTTGGGCTTCTGGTTACATTCATATGCTTTCTACTGTAGAGTAAGGAAAAGTTGTCTGTTTTGAGAGACAACACATTTTCTTTTCTCTGTTATGAAATGCTGAGAACCCTTCCATCCTTGATTTTGATTTCTTTGTCTATGTGTGTGATTGTGGTCTAGTCATAGTTTGAGTCTATGGCATGGAAGCTTAACTTCAGTGGAGCTGACGTCAGACCTACTGTGTGCATTGTTGGGCTGGTGTGGAGGGTTGAACACTAAAGGGGGACGGGACAGTTAGGGCAGGCTGTGACTCGTCTGCCTGCTCGGGGAACTATGACTCACAGACTGGAGGATCATGTGTTTCTGTGGTTTATACATAGGTAGTCGACATGACACGATTTCAATGTCTCTTGATACGTTTTTTTTAATTAATTTGTCATGTTCCGTTGACTAGTTACAGCATCCCTTACAACAGTGGTCGCCAACCCTTTGCTTGCGATCGACTGGTCGATCTTTATCACTGTCCCGGTAGCTCCCGATAAACAACATGTAACAAGTAGAATTAGGTACTGCTCCTTTAAGGCAGAACGCACACACTTTCACTCGCTGATGAGTGGGCAGTCCGTGGATGCGCGAGCTGTATGAACATCGCATGTATGCGTGTAATATTTCTGTTGCTCTATGCACTGTTTATTTTCTGTTCAGTAACCCCATTTGTAGTGGATTGTTTTGCAAACTGCCCCATGTGTGCGTGGGATCGACGACGCTGATAATAACCCCTGTGAAATATCAGATATGTGAGTTTTGTTTACACTTGGCTACAACCATTTAGGCCAGCTATCAGGCCTCTATGTGTAAAGCGTTACAAACACTTTATCAAGGCTTGAAATCGCTCCATATACTCCCAAAATGTATTCTCTGCAACCTCAATTTGCACAGCACAAATTGACCGATGTTATATAGTTATGACCGTGCTTCTGAAGCATGCGTCAGCATCTGAGTATCTCTTCAGAAAACTGACGCAAATGAAAGTAAAAGTTACAGATGCTCAATACACAATCATCATCGTTAATGTCAGTGCTTATGCCACTCTCTCCTATTGCAGTCCTTGATTTTGAAATGAGCAGTTGATCAATAAAATGCAGCTCATATTTGTTGATTTCGGTTATGTGAACATAAAAATTTGTTGGTTGGGAATTGAAGATCAGATTTATATCCATTTTGCCGAGACACCTGAAAATGAAATCGTGATAATGATAAATCAGATATCTTATCTGTAAAAACACATGAAGTGGACCATGCAGGTATAAATAGGCCCAGCAAGATAACTGTTGGGGATGCTTGAAAAATATAAATATTGAATCAGGGAGGGGGGTTACATGGAATGTATCTCTGAACGAAACTGACTGTCTTCAGAATAGTTTCGCTGGCATTTTTACAGCGGTACCCAAAGAAACACCTTTTTTTCATAAGCACCACCTACTGTCAGAGAGTGAATTAGCATTTTTATTTAGTCCATCTGTTTTTGTTTTGTGCAGGTGTGTATTTTGTAACAATTTCACAAAGCTAAAGTCAGACCCTTCTGTATTTGCTCTAAGTCTTGAAATTATGCAATGTAATTTAAATCAAAAACAACTGCTCATACTACATATGTCTATCTTTGTTTGGATCATGATTAAAATGCAGTGATTGCCTCGCATTTCAAATAGCAATTTTTTTAAGGCAAGTTTGGCCAGTTATAGAGCAAATAAACAACAATAATTTGCTTAAACAAAGAAAAAGAGAAAAAATATTGAGAGATGGTGTCGAAAAAACTCTGAATCGGCCATGAAAATCTATAGGTAGATCTTGCCTTTCATCAAGGCTGAGGTCAGGGATCTTTGGCTTGTAAAGGTTGGTGACCACTGCCTTACAATAATCCCCTACAATAAATTTATTTCTTTACCTCATCTCACATTTAGTTTTTTTTAAAAGTTTTTTTCCCTCAGTTTAAAGTTTTTGCTGGTGGCTTAATGACTGGATTAGTTTCTGTATGACAGAATTGGTCCTGAGATTTAAGACTGGTCACTAAATGACTTGTTAAAGGATTCAAAACCATATCATGATGTTCTCATACTATCAGCTGAGTCAATTACAAATGTTGATATCAAAACTAAATTGAGTTTTCAGCTTTTAAGTCCCTGTCCCTTGGCTTTTGGGCATGCTGATTTATGCTATTGACCATCTGCCAGATTTGGACTTCTCCACCTCCTAATCTGCTGAATAATTTCACCAGATACTTTAATGCATATTGATTGACCTTCTGATGGAATATTGAAGTGTGGCCTAAAGTGGAGAAATCAATGTGAAGCCCAACCGGTATTGTGCCTCTGCATTAGTCCTGACCACTGTGAGCATCTGCTTTAACAGGCTTCACATTAGAAAAGATTAAAACAAATTGTTTTGTTTTTTGCCTCAATGGAGAAACTCGATATTGTCTACTTTTTTCTATTTGGATTGTCATTTAAAAAAAATATATATATATTTTAAATCCTGCCCAAAGTTGTCCTACAAACAGTGTTAATATTGAAGGCTATGAAAACAAATATACGGTTAAATTGTCCAACCAAAAATTATTCACACACCAGATATAACATTTTTTCTAGTGGGTGCAGGAAACTAGTTCATTTATGTAAGTGAGGATAGCAAAATAAAGTGAACTGTGACATATTATGGCCAAAAATTATTCATATAGTGGACTACCAGTAAAATGTATTAAAGGACCAAAATTATTCAGACACTTTGACCTTACCATGTTTTTTTATTTTTATTATTGCTAATGCCACCTTTTAACAAAACAAAGCACTGCTTTGTAAATGGCTGACCTAAATTGGTATTATCTAATTGTGCACTTAAATGTAACAGCTGATTGGGTGATTGTTCTGATGAGTTCGTCATATTTTATAACCATTTTCTAAACTATAGAGTATAAATTGTGATAATTCATTGTAAAAATTTGTTGGTTTGACTGTACATACCATGTAGGCTATGCTATATGTGCAAAAAAGGTTAAAACAAACAAAAAAAGTTAAAATAACTTATAAAAAATGAAAATAAATAAAAACAAAAGCACAGTCTAATTAAGTTACTCTATATTTAATTACCCCATTACAATAGATAAAATACTGTATAATAAAAATACACCTATCTGTAAGTTTAAAATTCTACATATGGCATATTAGTGTCCAAAACAACGCTGAGAACACTCATTCACTGAAGTATAGCGGAGACTCTCTCCTGACAGTAAAATGGAAATATTCGCATGACTTCAACATTTACAGATGGGAAATATACCTGTGCAATGTAAGTTATGCACTGAGGAAAACACCACATCTTAACGCAATAAACTGCACAAATATCTGACGGGGCAAGCTGCGTTGAACTATACGCGTTAAATATATCTTACAAGTTACTTTGCATAATCCTGTCCTAAATGAGAGATATGCTTTATATTATTCACTTTCCCCACAGTAGCTTACTCTGTGTCCTGTTATTTTTTATTTTTTTTAAAGATGTGCTCGTAATACCAAACTAATGTATATCAATATAAATATCATTGTATTGCCTCATTCTGTATCTTTTATACAATATCGAATGGGGCTCTAAAAGGAGGTAAAATAATTATGAAATGCATCTATTGAATAAATTCCTCTGTGCGTAAAAAAAAAATCATGTGGCTTTCACAATGTAACGGCGTAACTGTACTAACCAGCGGAAAATCTTGTTTGCAAAGCATCTGAAGAAGTTTTGGTCATTCAGAAGTCTGTTTGGTCATTCAGAAGATGCTCTGTATATTTCCCTTCTAGAACTGTCTTGCATGACTATGTTCCCAAACAGCAGCATCTGCCTCTGAAAGTTTGAGATGCACAAGTTTCATTGAGATGCAAATCATTTATTTACGAAAATGATTATATATGGTGGCTACTCCTATGTTTTTTAGTGAATTTTTTTTCTTTTTTCTGTAGTTTATCAAGAAATGATGATTACTCTTCGATTCACTGGATGGAAACAGTGCTTTATTCGCAAATCTTTTATGCGATATTGCAATTTTGCGCATAAGTTACATTCGCAAATTTGGATGGAAACATAACTGTAGTCTGTTACAGAACTAACAAAACCTCTCTCTTTTTTCCAGAGGTCCACACATTTCAAGGAAAAAAGAAAGACGTACTTGGGAATCATATGGACGAAGGCAAGTATTTTGTTTTATGTTCTCACTGTGCATGTTCTTAAAATACAATAACAGAACTCACACTGTTTGGGTATTCCATGCAGAATTCTCTGCCAATGTGCAGGCCTTTGGAAATGTAGGTTCGTTGAAACTTGCAACAAGGTTGAGTATTTCTTGGCTATGATGCTTCAGTTCATGTTTAGCTGATGTTTAGTTCAGCTTGAGTTCATGGGGATGTGGAAAACTTCTTAGTGGTGAGGATGGAGAAATGTCTGAGCAAAGATAAATGATAAGGGTTAGTGCCTGTATTCACTCCCAGTCCCCAACTGGAATTGCTGCATAGATCTGTGCCATCAAACTCCCATTCCCTCTGAGCCCGTTACCACAGGCAGAACCATTAGACATTCCAGAGTGACCCATCTCTACCAAAACTATCCCTTCTTCGCCACATCATCCTACCATCTTCTAGGCCTCCTAGGCATGTCCTATCTCTTCATCCACCAGAGCCATGAATACTGAACCTCTTGTCTGCCTCTCATCAATTCTAGAATGACTTCTTCCAGAGAACTGTGTTCCAGAACGCTGTTTACAAATGAAGCTAAACCAAAAGCAGTTAATTTTATTGGAACATATCCCAGAATATATCCCACAAACCCCTTCTGCAATCATACATGTGTACTGTACAAGCTTGTTTCCATAGCACATGTAAGTCTCATGGAGTAGGTGAAAGAGCTAGTCAAACTTTAATTGTAAATCTTAATAGCCCACAAAGCTTTTATTATCCATTTTGAGTACTGACTTAAGATCTAAGGAATACAACTAATTCCCATTACAGAATGTTGCAGACCACTAACCACATTACAGAGACTGCAGCAAGCCTAAATCCAATGGTAACATCTACTGAGTGAACAAAGCTCTTGACCACAAACATCTCCATGGAGTATGGCGTCAGACCACATCATTACTGTACCAGATAAAACTGCAAGACAGGGTTTAATAAAACTTGAATTTGCTAACCCTTTTTCAGTATTAATTTGTGCAGCTGCAAATGCATATTAAGCTGTACAAAGTGCTGCATTATAAGAAATTTATATTCAAGTGTTTAATGAATGTAGATGTTTGTTACTCAAATGCCATTCTATGTCATTAAAAATTGCTCTCTTTGAGGTAACCTCTTGCAATATCTTAGCTTGCAAATAATCATGTTGGCATGTTTGGACAAATTTCATAGTTGCATTTAAATAGAAATTATAAGATGGAAAACTTTTCTTAGAAATGTAGCTTTTTTAATCTTGTTTATTTTACTTATTATAAAGTTACAAAATTGTAATCTTTATTAAAATATTATTTTAGGCTAGAGGGCTCTCTTTAGAACTTTTATCTATGCAAAACATTTAAAGGTGAGATGCACAATTATCTAATGCATTTACAGCTTCACAGATGGAAGATGCACAGATGGTGGTGCAATTGCAAAAAAGGGCTTAGCAAATCCAAGCTGTAGGCTACTGAACTCTTATGGTGTTGTATCATGTACAGTAATAATGTGATGATCTGATGCCAGATTCCATGGAGATGCTTGTGATCAAAAGCTTTGTTCACTCAGTAGGTCTTAGTGTTTACGTTGGCGTGAACTTTGGCCCACAGTATTCTTTAGTCAAATGTAACAAACATATTTGGACGCAAGTTTGCAAATGCACGTGCAAATTCTTGGCCAAAGCATTGCAAGCAAGTAGTGCCATTGTACATAATGCAGGTTTTTAGGTCGTAATTTTCTGTGCTGTTAAACCAGATATGTTTTTAAGTAGCTAGCTATAAACCTAGTGTTGACCGTATGTAACTTTTTGTTCACATGCTTGCTTAGTTTATTTTGGTCCTTGGGCTTGTCCAACTGCCTTGCTTGGACTCAGCACAACACTAATGCTGATGTTTTTGCTGAGGCTCCATTAATCTGATGTACTGAGGTTACCTGGCTTAACTGTCTACCTGAGACACAAAATAACAGTCTTGGATATTGCAGGATTTTTAAACTTCAGCTTGTGCAGCGTAGGCCAGTTGCATTGCTTTTGTTATTCCTAACTCCGTTAGAAAACCTAACAGCGAGTCTGCTCTAACCACTTCCTCTGGGGTTACAGGATTTCCTGTTATATGTGATGGACTGCAAACTTTCCACTGACATAGCAGCTCAGCACTGCTGGAGAAAAGAGACACACCACTGTTCTTTTGATTCCCAGACGAAGAACTTTACAAATAGAAAATTCAGCAATGCCACAAGGGCTTTTACCACACTTTGCTTTCTTCCAGTTTTAAACAAATCCTTAGTGAAGTCAAATTATTAATTATTTTTTTTACCCAAGTCTACTATTTATGTATCATATAATTTTTCTACAGAGTTCTTTCTAGACTCACGAAAAATGTGTAGGGAGCCTACTTTTGGCCCAGTGGGCTAAAAAGAGAAGCAAATTGCAAACCGTTACGGTTTACATTATAGTTTGCCTAAAGAATAACGCATACTGGACAAAGCCTTTTTTTAACATTGCATTGATTTAATGATTAATTGATGCTTACTCTTGCTCATTACTTTGAAGGTTATTTAAGATAAGATTAGTCATGATATGGATGGACATGATGTTCAAACATGCTGCTTTGGGATACTTCTTCTCTGTACCCAATGATTGATTGATATTTAGCTTTGGCAGAAGTAGGATATTTTGCTTGCCAGCCACAACTTACAAAAGTCAGTGTCCATAAATAATCCTTTCTCACAAATCAAACACTATCTCTTAAACTGTAATAACTCTACAACTTCACAGGACCTATATTGATTATTTTCCCTTCCCTTTCAATTTCAATTCATTTACTTTTTCTTTTCTTTTCTTTTTTCCTCATCTCTTAGTGAGTCACATGCATCATTTCAGCTGTTGTTAAAACCTCAGCTTAATGGACCAGCACTGTTGTAACAGTAGTGTACGACAGCCATCAGCTGCTTCGTTTTGTGGTGGAAGGTTGGCCTACTGTCTCTTCGGCTTAACTTCAAGCAGACAGACTGTCTTTGCTTCTCTCATTGTATTGGTGACGTGCTCTGGATATGAACAACACACACCTCAACAAAAGCCAAGTCTGTCCAGTCGTGCTCCTGGTCATTCAATGTCCTGCAATGTTTACATGGTTCGTACGGTCATGGAAAAACCTGGAAAAGTCATGGAATTTTAAAATAGCAATTTCCAGGCATGGAAAGGGTCTGGAAAGTAAATAAACCAGAAAGTTTTGGGAAAGTAATGGAAATTTGTTTAAAAAGATTTATGTAATAGAATGTGTAAGTTATCCTACTGGTTAAACAAATTTTGAAACTTTGTGAACATACTTTGTTCCTTCGATCCACCCGACTGCCGCATTCTGTCGTATTCTCTTTTGTGCGTTGAACATTATAACCAATCACGACTGTCGATGTGCTGGGCAATCAGAAGCATTCAGATTAAACGAAGAGTTTTGCTCAGTGCGTGAGCTCTCTGGCAGAATTCTGACTGAAACTTGCAAATTCTCCCATCATCATAAACAACATAATGCATATTGAATGTATGAGATTCTTGTCACACTGTCGTCAGCTTCCGTGAATTTTAACAAGAGTGTTTGTGAGAACGCTAGACCCAAGTTATGGACTGCCTCGCGATCGGTCACATTCTCTGCTCCTATATAATGTTTTTTTTTCCGGTTAAAGTCATTTATTCTTCATGCTGGTAAGATCATATGGACTTTTCATTTTTTAATGCATAAAAAAACTAATAATTAATAAATAGTTTTATCTGTGTAGTCAGAATATGACGTGCAGTTTCCCCAAACACACACACATTGTATGTATCTATCGACAACAGTAATAATCTTTATTACAATATCTAGAGCATTAACTGACAATAATGACTCTGTAAAGAGTTCCTGTTAATTTTATAATTTGAGTAGCATTTTAAACAGTCTGTGTAAATAAACATATATGCTATTTCAGTTGCAGCTTCTGTTCCACCTTAGTGTAACAATGGCTTTTGTTAATGATAAAATGGTATTGGTAACAGTCTATATAATACTCTGATTTAATGTTGGTTAAGTGGTTAAATTTAAGTATTTGACAAATGACAACAGATGTAATCATTAAAAAATCTTCTAAATAAATCAAATTGTTATCTAACCGTTAATTAGTTAAGATATTCTGTCATTTGACATTTGAACATGGATTTTTGTTCTTATTTTACATCTCATGAAAGGTTAGGTCATGAATATTTACCTAAAAGTCATGGAAATGTATTGGTAGAAATGTGTACGAACCCCGTGTTTAGCTTCAACCTGCCTGAAGTTTCTACTAATCCTGAAGACCCTGATTAGCTGGTTCAGATGTGTTTAATTGAGGTTAGAGTTAAACTCTGCAGAACAATGGTCCTCCGGGAACAGGTTTGGACACAACTGAAATAAGTTGACAGGACACTTGTAAATTGTTTCTTTAAAATTTGTAGAGTTGTGTAGAGGACATACATTGTATGCTCGTCTGGGATTTCACCACACACCTCCTGTACTCAAGCGAGTATCATGGGCTCATATTATACATTATACATGACTTGTGGCTTCCAAAGTGTTCCTGTTGTTCAAACAGTGCAGTATTGTGCTAGCAACACACACATTTTAGTGAGTTCATAAGAATCGAACCCATAATCTTGATCTTGAATGTTTTCGATAATATCTGTCAAATTAAAATTATATTGTAAAACATGTTCCTGTATCAATTATTGTTGTTCTACGATCTAAGATTAACCCTTCTCCCAAAATCTTCTGGTTGGTTGATAGAGATGATGTTCCAAGACTAAAGGATCCAGGAACATATGTAAATCAGGTTATCCATATGGTTTGCAATGATACACTTGGAAACAAGTTTATCTGTTTGTTGGCATTTCGAATCCCTTGGTCTTTGACTACATGCTTAGAAAGGCATTGAGGATGTGGTTTTAACTGTTGTGCTTGGACTAATTTTGGCCTCTGTTATACTCTGAGAGCTACTCGGTGAGGGGGCTAAAAATACTTGGCTTTATCAGAGCAGATGTGTTTACTAGCAGATTCTAAGCCACCTACATACACTCACAGCTCCTCGTCTATCCACACCCCCACCCTCCTTTTTGGCACTGTCCTTATATCCCCACATGAGACGATTTACTATGCTCTGATCCTGCCACACTGCTCCTTTGTTCTGTAGTCTCTTTATTCCTCACTTAATTGATGTCCATGTTAAATCTGCAATCAGTCTTTTTCATTTGCTCCCTGGTACTGATTTACAGTTGCTCTTGTGCTTCCTATTAACTGATGTGTAGATGTAGGATATATATAGCATTAGGGTATTACAGCTGGGTCACACCATTCCTTTTGTCATGAATTAGGAAAGAATCCATCCATAAGTCCTATACTTCTCCACAGGTCGTCCCATACACATTCACACTTCTCACTGCAGCTTGTTGCCATAGGAACACTCTTGCAGCAGACATGCGCTCTGGCCGTCTGAGTCCACTCTCCATGTCTGGCTTTTAAAAAAAGGGCGAGGCGTGAAGATCTGTGCATTTTACTCATGCCAGAAATAGCTGCCCGAGTCTTCCCCAGAGGCCCTTGTCTGACTTATCGGTGGCACTAGACGGCTATATCTCTGAACCTCTCAGGGAGAACAGGCATTGCCTGGCTCATAGAACCGTTGAGACCTTTTCATCGCTTTATTTGGAGTTCATACTGGTTAAATCAGCAGAAGCGTGTACATTTTACCCTGAGGCTGCATTCTAAAGTCTCTACTTTATTGTGCAGGAAGCAGAAGTGCTCAGATCAGTGCATTAGATGCCAGCTGATCTCTGCTGTCATGCATAATGCAGTTGCTTAGCTGGCCGTGGAAGTTTCTTGTAAATGTGTGCACCTCCATTTCTTTCTGGTTGTCTGTTAGCCATGCTAACTCTCTTCTTTATCTCCTTTTCTTTAGAAATGAGTCGCCAGACTGCCACAGCGCTGCCCACAGGAACCTCCAAGTGTCCCCCTTCTCAGCGCGTCCCAACCTTGTCGGGCACCACTGCATCCAACAGTGACCTCGCCAGCCTGTTTGAGTGCCCGGTCTGTTTTGACTATGTGTTGCCGCCCATCCTGCAGTGCCAGAGCGGGCATTTGGTTTGTAGCAACTGTCGGCCCAAACTCACCTGCTGCCCCACCTGCAGAGGCCCACTTGGGTCAATCCGCAATTTGGCCATGGAGAAAGTGGCCAACTCAGTCCTTTTCCCTTGCAAGTACGCCTCATCAGGCTGCGAAGTTACCCTACCACATACAGACAAGGCTGAACACGAAGAGCTTTGTGAATTCCGGCCATACTCTTGCCCCTGTCCTGGCGCCTCCTGCAAGTGGCAGGGGTCTCTCGATGCCGTCATGCCTCACTTGCTGCACCAGCACAAGTCCATAACCACGCTACAAGGTGAGGATATTGTCTTCCTGGCCACAGACATCAACTTGCCCGGCGCAGTGGACTGGGTCATGATGCAGTCATGCTTCGGCTTCCATTTTATGCTTGTGCTGGAGAAGCAGGAGAAATACGACGGCCACCAGCAGTTCTTTGCTATCGTGCAGCTGATCGGCACACGAAAACAGGCGGAAAACTTCGCCTACCGGTTGGAGTTGAACGGCCACCGGCGGCGGCTCACCTGGGAGGCGACGCCACGTTCCATCCATGAGGGCATTGCCACCGCCATCATGAACAGTGACTGCCTGGTGTTTGACACCTCCATTGCCCAGTTGTTTGCAGAGAACGGCAACCTGGGCATCAATGTCACCATATCCATGTGCTGAGGACTAACAGCCGTGCATACTTGAACACATACACACATACAAACATGAAACCAGACATTTCAAAACACCGCAGGATACCTTGAGTTGTGCTTGGGGGATGGGGGGAGTAGCTAACCTAGGGAACTTTTTGCTGTTGTATGTTCCAAGTAGTCATCAAAAAAACTGTAATTGGTTGGAGCTTGGCACATCCGACCAGACTTTACTCCTGGGTTCTCAATTTTATGCTACAATATTATATAAATTAAATAATTAATGTATTCTACATTTTTTTGAGAGCAGCATCCATTGCCCTCGAAGGTATAGGAAAGCTACGTTTGTGGAATGGACATTTGCGAATGTGGCATTTGGAACAAGGGTTTGAGGAACAGCACGCAGAGCTGGATGGCGATTGGGAATATTGATCAATTTTGCGGTGGGTTTGCTCAAAAGGTGCAAACCTTGGAGCAAGTTCATTCTGTTTTTGTTTCCCAAGACGTTTTACATTTCAGTTTCGATAAAACACTAACGTTTATGTTCAAATATTAGGTTTTGTTTTATGTCCCCTACTTTTTCCTACCCGAGTATGATACAGAAAGGTTCTGATAATTGGTGCATGACCACTGGATAAGTTATAACAAGTCCAGATTTCATTTTAGAGGTCTTGTTTGTTTCTGCCTATCATTGCAGTGTTTCTCCTGTTTGTTTTTGAAGGGATAGTTTCATAACCTGGCACACGCACATCAAGCCAGGTTGTAAAAATATTCAAGTTTTTTTTACTATCAATGCCACACTTCTTTTTGTTTTAATATCAAAAACTCTTAATGGCTAGATACAAGTTGTACAGTATGCGTGAGATCATAAGTTTTGTTTTCTGAGCTTGAGACCTCCATTACAAACAGTGGCGTAAACACTGCACTGAATATCAGGCTAGGAACAGGGGCAATTAATACAGTTATTATAATGAGATTGTCATAATTATCATTTTGTAATGACTTATAAGAAAATGGAATGAAAAAGGCTGTTGTAACCTTGTGGCTAATCTTCAGTGTTTGTAGATAGTGTTGTTCTTCGGAAGACCTCATTGTCTTCTTTTTCTCTTTTTGTAAGTCAATATTTTTGTTGCTGTTGTTCTTTGTATGTCTGTATTTCTGTTTTGTTTTTTTTGCAAGGATAGGGTGAAGCAAAGCCAAACATCTCTGTGGATACATTGTACTGTTGCTAGTCCTGATCTCTAATTTTATTTGTTTTATTGTTTGTTTTGTTCTATTTTGCCAGTAAATAAATCTATCTTTTTCATACCCATTTTCTCACTCCTCCTTCTAAGTTGCCGCTAATGGTGATGATGGCTTCATTTGGTTCCCCCTCCACCCAATAGGTAAGAATGGGTGAAGCAAACAATTGTTCTACCAACTAGATGTTTTGTCATTTAATACTTTGCATGGTCCATGTTAGCTAGACTTTTTAACCTTAGAAACGTTTCAACTGTCATGGAAGAACAGAAAATGAGCTACAGTTACAGGACTATACAAGCAAGACTTTGGTGTTAGTCAGTCTGTTACTACAGCTAGCATTACATCAGCAGCATATCTTGATTCTGTGACATGGCAAAGCCAATGTTGCTCAAGTATGGCGCAGAAGTAATGATATTTCTCTGACCTTTTCTCTTTTGTAATGTCTCTCAGCCATTTCCCTTTCTACAGTCTTCAACTCAATCTTGCTCACTCCCTCTCCTCCCCATCATAAGTTGATATGGCCTTACTGCTGATTGGCTACAAGTGTGTTGTAGCACTCGGTCTGCTTCCCTGCACCTTTTAAGTTTGTTTTTGTTTGATATTTCAAAACCTTTTTTGCTTCATTTTAAAGTTGTGATTAATCTGCTCTTGTGGGTATTTTGAAATCTTAATGGAGAAAATGAATAGGTAAAACAGAACCAAGACTGCTGACAAACTGAGCAGTTATTGTTGTACTCTATATTTCGTCTTATGGTATTACGATCAGAATTAATAACGTATTGTGCTCTAGCTCTGCTCTGTTTTGATAATGACATCCTGGGAGGATATTCCCTCAATGTTGAATGCTGAAATTGGTAATTTCTGTTTTGCTAATATTGTCAAATGGAGTTGCGCAACATTCCTTTGTTTTCCATTGGTTGGACAAACATAGTCCAACCCCAAACTAATGCCATTGTTTGGCAAATGTTGCTGGTCAGGATGCAGCATTTATTCATTTTGGGGAGATCAACCTATAAATATCATATAGCTGTGTCTTCACTCTTTAGCTTTAAAAGAACAAAGTCTGGAAAATAGGGCTTCTCCCAAATCTCTACCCTTTATGCGGAACCGACAGACTTCAGTGAAAGTGGTTAGTCTGCATCTTATGACATTTCCAAACATGCCTTCTGTCTTCAGGCCAGAGTTGTCATGCAGGTATAACAGTCATCGAGAACAAGAACGCATTAACTGTTTATAACCCCCAAAAGCAGGTCAAATGTCAGCTTTGTTTGCAGTATACCATATCAAATTATTTGCATAACTACAAATACAACAATACATGGTTTAGTTGGTAAGATGAGTCACTTCTACAGCATTTCAGCAGTACTGGTAGAACAGACAAATAGTGCACTGCTACACTTGTAAATTATAAATGTAAAATGATGCAAAAATATGAAATTATATTTATTAAAGGGTTACTTCAGCGATTAGCATTAAGCTTTGTATCAGCAGAAACCTGGGAGTATATTCAAATTATCATACTTTTCCCCCTCATATGACCCTGAGACGAGAGAATTATGTATTTTATTTCTGGAAAAATTCCTCCGATGACGCAAATATCGTCATTTTGTGTCATTGGAGGAGTTTTTGGCCAGAGGCTAAAGACTACAGCAAGCAGGAGGCACTATTTCCATATGTTTTCAACATCACACTCACAGCACTCAGATTCATGTAAACGGAGCGGTGCAGGACAAACACCTGCTACCCACACACAGGACACATGGAGGATATTGAGTGTATATCCTCGGCGCCCCAACAAGTTCTCGCTGGATCCTCTCTTCGGCAACCAAACAAAGGAAAGTCTGCACCTCCTCGTTTGACCACGGCATATTCTTCCGAGTTGCCATAATAGTAAATAACATGCAATCTCTGGACAAACTATTTAAAAATGGTGCGGTTATTCAGGATACTCTGTCTGGCGTGTGCAATAATGACGCAATTAACAGTGACGATTCTCTCTGACCAATCAGCAGTCTGCGGTGTTTTCACATCACATTTTAGTATCGCCTCAGCTCGCTCAGAACCTCGCCGGAGGTGGTATGAAAAAAGTACCTGGAAGCAGGTACAGGTAAAAATTTTACACAGTGGAAATCCAAACAAAGGCGATTCGAGCCGAGCTGGTACTGTGTAGTGGAAAAGTGCCACAAGACAACAATCCCAATGGCTGTTGCTGGCAATCCGCCCAAAGACACAATTCCAGTCCTGGAGGGCCACTCTTCTGCAGAGTTTAGCTCCAACCCTGATCAAACTCACCTGCCTGTAGCCTACTAGTGATCCTGAAGACATTGATTAGATGGCTCAGGTGTGTCTGATTAGGGTTGGAGTGAAACTCTGCAGGACAGTGCCCCTCCAGGACTCGAATGCCCACCTCTGCTCTACAACCATTGATGCAATAGGTGATAGAACTCTTCTTCATAAATGCACAAAGTGTTTTGAATTATAGATTTTAATCTGCGATGACAAAGATTTGTTTATGTTCAGGCAAAATGCATTGAATGATTGAGAATAAAACAGTTAACAGTTGCGGTCAAGTTGAAATAATTGTCCTATCGGTGGTGCCAATAGCCTTGTGGGCAGCTTGGGTGAATCTTCCCAGAAACGGTCCCATGTGTTGAGTTCACACTTATGATTGGGTAGAGTAAAATACGCCTATTTGGCGTGCTGTCCGAAGGGAGGCTCCGAGTAACGACTTTAGACCCAGAGTACTGGGTACTATTCTATGATCATCACTGCAAGGGCAACTGTAAACTGCTTGTGACTTAGTACAACAAAAAAAAAGAACGATGGTTAGAAGGTGCAACCAATTCTAGAAAGTTTTTCTGTACAACCACAGAGTTTTCAGGCAATTATTTGATGCTAACCTAAATTTCAGAGACCAAATGTATTCCCTTAAATCAGTGGTCTCAAACTCAATTCCTGGAGGGCCACAGCTCTGCAGTTTCGCTCCAACCAGCTTCAACTCACACCTGCTTGGATGTTTCCAGTAATCCTGAAGACCTTGACTAGCTAGATCAGGTGTGTTTGATTAGGGTTGGAGCAAAACTGCAGAGCAGTGGCCCTCCAGGAATTTAGTTTGAGACCACTGCTTTAAATTATACTTAGTTGGCACCATAAAAAGTTAATTTTCCATATTTAAGAACTTTGACATTCATTCGTTTAGTTATGAGGATCACTAAATAGGTAAGTAAATTCACAATGAATTTGAAAATATATACATATATATATATATATATATAATTTCTACAGTATAGAAAAAAAATGGCTCAAAAATGTCAGATCAGTTATACAGGAACAAAATTATATGAATTTACATTAAGACAAGAACAGTCCTCTATTATTAAATCAGAGGTTATTAAATCAATGAATTACAGGAGTAAGAGTTAGCGCTTAAAGCTGATCAGTGCTCAAAGATGACAAACTAAGTGCTGTGTTCAACTTCCTCTGTGAGAAAAAAAGTGTGTAGCAACTACAGTCTCAGAGTTTACTAACAACTTGTGGATGATTGACAGCTAAGGGAAAGCCGCCATCAAAGGCCGCATTCAGGACTTCATCCAAAGTGCTGGCGAAAACAAAATCCAGGTCAGCTCGCACATGGGCTGGAATCTCCTCCAAATCTTTCTCGTTGCGCTTGGGGATGATAACGCGTTTCAGATTGGCCCGATGAGCTGCCAAGACTTTATCCTTTATACCTCCCACCTGTAGAGAGACGAGATGTATCTTGTGAGCTCAGACAGTTAACATCTCTGATGATGAACGGTTTGTGAGAGATCTGCTTTAGGTTCCTCACCGGCAGAACCAGTCCTCTCAGAGTGATCTCTCCAGTCATGGCAACATCAGAGCGCACCAGACGCCCACTCAACAATGAGGCCAGGCACGTTACTATGGTAACCCCAGCGGAGGGTCCGTCCTTAGTGACGGCACCTGCCGGGAAGTGCAAGTGGATATCGGTACCCTCCAGAGGATCAGCGCTGCCTACATCATCATTCAAAAACAAACACTGTGATAAATCAGTCTCGCTCAGTCAACTGTGAACATATGAAATGTGGTGGAACTAAAAGCTGTCACATAAGAGTACAGTACCATTAAAGTTCAGGGTCAGCAATCTTTTATTTTGAAAGAAATCTATCATTTTATTCAGCAAGGACGGATTAAACTGATTAAAAGTGGCAGTAGTGTAATGTTTTATTCATCAAAGAAACCTGACATTATTCTTACAGTTTCCACAAAAATATTAAATATTTTCAACATTGATAAGAAATGTTTCTTGAGCAGCAAATCAGGATATGATTTCTGAAGGATCATGCCAACTGGAGTAATGATGCTGAAAATTGAGCTTTAACATCACAGGAATAAATTAAGTTTTATGTAATAATATTTCACAATATGAAGTAACTACTTTTGATCAAATAAATTCAACCCAAACTTTTGACCGGCAGTGCACTTAAGTATGGATAGTCAATGTCTTACCATTTGAGAGGAGGTATGTCTTGGCATTGCTGCGAAGCCAGCTGATCGCTAGATGGGCAGATTCCTTCATGACATCCCCCAGCTGTCCCGTCAGGGTCAACTGACCTTCTCCCTCCATACGACTGGCCTCCACAAACATGATCTCTCCACCCATAGGAGTCCAGGCCAGCCCGATTGCCACACCTGGTAGGGTCAGTCGCTCTGAGACCTACGAACATGTACAGCTCTGGTTACGTACTTAACATGCTTATCATAACATGTCAAACTATGTAAAAAAAAGAATAATAAATACAGTACCGATCAAAAGTTTGAAACATTAAAGGGATAGTTCACCTAAAAATGTAAATTCTGTCATCATTTCCTCACCTTCATGTTGTTCCAAACCTGTATGAGTTTCTGAGTTTCTTTCTTCTGCTGAACACAAAAGAAGATTTGATAGAGACAGTTGATAGACCCAATTGATTTTTATAGTATTTTTTGAAGTCAGTGGGGTTCATCATCCGCATACCCATATTCTTCAAAATATCATCTTTAGTGTTCAGCAGAAGAAAGAAATAATGTGTAAAAACAGTAATAATGTGAAATATTACAATTTAAATGAACTGGTTTCTGTTGTAATATATTTTAAAGTGCAATTTATTCCTGTGATTCAAAGCTGAATTTTCAGCATCAGTACTCCAGTCTTCAGAGTCACATCACATGATCTTTCAGAATCAATCTAATAAGCTGATTTGGTGCTCAAGAAATATTTATTATTATTATTAATGTTAAACAGTTGGGTTGCTTATATTTTTGTGGAAAGTTTTTTCAGGATTCTTTGAAGAATAGAAAGTTCAAGAGAACAGCATTTATTATAAATATTATTTTTTTTTAAATATTTATTATTTTCATAGATGTCTTTACTGTCTTTTTTTGATCAATTTACTTACCCCCAAACCTTTGAATGGCAGTGTATCATGATTTCTGAAGGATCATGTGACACTGAACACTCAAGAGATGGCTGCAGAAAGTTTAGCTTTGCATCACAGGAATAAATTACATTGTAAAATATATCATAACAGAAATCAGTTCATTTAAATTGTAATCACAGAGAGTAAGAGACTAAAAACATTGTTGAATTACACCTCAACCATTATCTACAATGTGTGTTACATCTCTGCACCTATTTTTGAAAAAATGTCAACTCCTCATATTCCTCTCCGTTTATATGTGGTTGAATCAAATAGCTATTTTCTTACCTTTAGAAAAACGAACCTTTGACTTACACCGGAGGCGTATTTGGTCCCCTCTCAGGAATTCTCTTGAGAATCTATGTTGATAGCTTGATTCTTGTTTTTTTTTTTTGCTGCTATTACCCTTCACTTGACCCTTGACCTATCAGTTGATGGAAGATTGTTTGATGGATGACTGTGTGAACTGTCATGAGACAATTCCAACGTTTCCAAACTTTTAACCGGTATTAAAATTATAATACATTATACATCTAATAAACATTTAAACAGTTATTTTGTCAGAAATAACACTTCAGAGTTTTTTTTTTTAAAGAAGTGTTACACATCTTACAAATTCCATAGACCTGATGTAAACTTATGACCACATCTTTAAGTGCAGAAAAGAACAGCAAGCCCTTCTGATGTTTATTCCCAGCACATTTAGATTAAGAATTTGCCTCATTAAAGGCCCATCCACACCAAGAACGATAACTCTAAAGATAACTATATTAGAGCCCACACCAGCAGATCCGTGTCTGCCGCTTTAAATGCTCGAGTTCGTTATAGCAGAACGGATTCTGGTTGGCTGTCGATGTTTTTCTCGTTCATCAACTGGATAAAATCGTTCTGAAAGTGATTCCTACGATATTGTTTCTCTGTGCCGTTATCATTATAGCTGTGGTGTTGATACTGAGAACGATTTTTAAACTATATTGTTATCTTTATAGTTACCACCCTTGGTCTGAACGGGCTAACTAACTGCAGAACTTTGAATGCTAACACGAGGGTTTGAAGGAGAAAATGTGTGTGATAGTTCAGCAGAACTGAAACAGGCTGACTTCGGCTGTTCTCTGACTGCCTCTGGTCTTTCCCTGTCCCATCCCCATAGGCATGGCAGGAATGCAGCCTCCATTACTGAGAAGAGAGAGCACTTCTCTGAGAAACACAACAGCACACCACAGTATACACAGGGAGCCAACAGGCCGAAAGGTTTTTGGACAAATGAAGAATAATATGCGGGTAATTTGAAAGAACAGACTACTAGATTTTTAGTGGTGGTGCTAGCTTATGCAAAACAGTTATATTGTGAAGTATTAATACACATTTTTGTTTTCTATTTTTATATATTTTAAAATGTCATTTAATTCTGTAATGGCAAAGCTGAATTTTCAGCATCGTTACTCCAGTCTTCGCAGTGTCACATGATCCTTCAGAAATCATTCGAACATGCTGATTTGCTGCTTAAGAACTGTTGAGGGTCAACTGGGACTACAGACGCTGTCGAGGAGATTAAACACCATCACGCCGAGCAAACTCAGTCCGCTTTTACAACCTTATTATGCTCATAATTGGGCTTTTCCAGCTCAGAAGGGTATTGAGAGTTGCTAGACGACACTCGCGGATTAAATTTGCTGCCGCTAGGGTGCGTCTAGATTTCTAGGCTAATTCTAAATTAAACGTTCTGGGAAAATGTTTTGAGATAAAAACTGAGAGTTTTCGGAAGCTTAGTGATGGTGACGTTGAAATCGCGGGACCGTGGTGTAGTCCTTTTACCTTTAGTTTTTTACTTCTGGCGACTGCATTTAGGCTTCAAAATTCATAAAAGTTGAGTTCATCTGTGATAATTATCTTGATGGACAAAACGTGAAAGTATCATAAACTTTTGTAGATCACATAACTTGTTTTTGCGTTAATCCAAATCCTATTGGGTTTTTGTCAAGGGAACCAGTGTGATGCAAACTTCCGGTTTGCCTACAAGGTGACGTCATACCATTCTATTCTATGCCATGTTGTAGTATAAAGTGCCCACAGTGTAAAATACCCGGATAATGCACTTAATTAAACGAAAAAATTAAGGGTGGAATGTTGGACACTTCATGCACTCAACTGTCAACTGTAGCGGAGGGGGAGGGGCTATCAGACCACAATAACCTTATAAAGTTCATACACTACACAGTAGAGTACGTTGTGTATAGTGCATCATTTAAGACAACTAAGCTTTTTGGCATTCATTTAATACAAACCTCCATTTCAAAGAGTGGCGGTCCAAGAATATCTTTAAGGGCAATGTGGTCAATAACAATTGGCATCTCTGGAGGTGCCGCTATCCCAGAATCCTCCACTTTGTTCTCTGTATTCTGGTCTGAAAGATATAGACAGAGAGAAGAGTTTTTTCGTCAATTTAAAACCGGCGTGTCAATGTAAAAGAGGTGGCTGATTGACAATTCATGAACTAAAAGTAAACTCCATTCAAGCAGAGATAAAATCATACTGAGTGAATTACAAGAGCGCTAAAAAAAATGTATTGCACCAGCACTTCCATTATCATGTCTATTTGAGGCTTTTCATTAAGGAAGGTGACAGACATTGAGGCAGGAGAGGGGAAAGTGAAAAGAAAAAGCGAGAAAGAGAGCTGTCTGAAATAAATGGAGAATTATAGGCTGTAGAAAAATGCCACAGGGGTCCAGCTAAGGGGGAGAGCAGGTGCTCATCTTAATTTTTGGGAGGAAACAATAAGGTATTATAGGTTTTAATATAACGCGTAATAAAGAAAGCAGCTTCAGGGTGTATTTACTTTTAAAGTATGTTTGAGTCTATTTTTCTGAAAGCCAGTGTTGTGTATTAGCTCTTGCTTGGCGAGACACACAATTATGTACATGCCCCTTGCTGCCCACAAGTCATGTGACTAGACTGTTAATGACATGCAAAGGAGAATCATGTTCTGAAGAACAAAGAAGGAAAGAGCATATGCCATTCTTAAGATTGTATTGTGCAAGATTGATCTGTGCAATTTATTCTAGAAAGTTTGCTTTCATAGAAATTCATCAAAATCAACTTTCTCCAGCTTATTTTCCATAATATCCAAGGACAAATAATGTTAACCAATAATAACGTCGCTCACTTTTCATGATCCAATCACGTTACGATGGATAAAATTAAGTCCAAAATTAAGCCCAGCATTATTTTGCACTATATCATTTTACTCAGAAATGCTTCATTTTACAGAATTTCATGCAGGCAAGGAATCAAAATGGTTCATATTTATTTTATTACTGCAAGTGACTGGTCTTAATGTGAATGATTAGTCCCTGCATATATTTTTTATAATTTTGTTTCACTTGGAAATCTGTCACAATACTGTAGTAAAGCCGACTTAGGCTGCACGTTTTATTCAATAAAAAGTATTATTATTATTATTATTATTATTAATATAATTATTTTTATATTATTTTATAATAATTAAATAAGTAAGGCAGTGTATTATAATTATATTTTTTAAAATTGTGACACATAAGAAAATGTATAGCTTTTAAAAAAAATAAAAATATATTATGCAGTTGTTTTATATCACATGGAGCGAGATGCTTTCATGAGGATAGGCATGTTGGTCACATGCCCAGCCAAAGTCTACTTGCTTTATTTATGCATACTATTATTGGATGGCATTAGTGACTGAAAACTTTTGCTTGATGCTATCTACAGCCACAGTATATTCCATATCAGTCAGCGCAACAAATAAAAGTGCACCTTTAAAGAGCATCAGACTCCTGCTCCTTTATCAGGAATCGGCTACCTGACAAACTGATTTCCCTGTAACTTAGGAGGATAATGCAGACTCTGAACCATAAAAGGCCCGGAAATGTACTGAGAGAGTGGATATAACAGCAGGAAGCACATGCGACAGCTGTCATGATGTTAAGACTAGGAACAACACCTGCTACGGCGAGCGGCAGATAATGCCTGAGAGACTGAATACAAAATAAAGCAAAGCAAAAAAGAACCCCTGACCCTCGTCTCTCTAAATCTCATCTCACACATAGGCCATGCAGGAGAGGATTGAGATACAGAGTTGGGGTGAATCAGAATCTAAACAGAGCGTTAACTGGCTGGGCTATTACTTCTGTTACAGAGGAGCAGCTGCAGCGGGACGTGAAGGGGGGGTTCTAAGGCCGTCTGTTAGCACTCTTTACCCTCCTCCACCCCTCAGGGGGCCTGTGCTTAGAGAGATTGATGACCGATATGTGCATGTGTGTGCTGAGGTTCTCATAATGTGTGAGACCAGTTTTTCTGACTGTACGTTAGACATTTTCTCAGCATGGGTTGCCTACCCACGCTCTTCAGTCTAAACACACATCTAGAGTTAGTGTGTACTTGATTCTGTCTGTGTGGCACAGCAAGGGTAAGTATGTGTTATGGATTGTGTTGAAGTCAGCCATCTGTGTGTGGCAGGGAATGCTAAACCATTCCTGAGCTGCTGCTGTCACGGAGCGAAGTACAATACACATACAGAAACGTTTCTTGAATCAAATACATTCTTACAAAGTGACTTACCAGCTGCGAGACTGTTGACTATGATTGCAAATGAGATTGTGTAGATTTTTTTCATTGATAAGCTTGTCTGTACATTTTGGAGTCAACACCTGGAAAACTACTACTACCTCACAGCCTCGCTTTCATACCTGTCATGGCACTGCTTTGAATAAGGTCTATAGATTTATATAGTTACAATGAGTATAAACCAGGCATAATGCAACATGTACATTTTCCTGTTCTCAATGAAAGCAAAATACTGCACAAAAAGTGTCATCCTAGCCAGTCAGAACACATTTAACATGTCCTATGTAGCTATTGTGGTGCAGAGTTTTAATTCAATGAAACTTCACTGTTGGCGGAGATGGCCATCGGGATGCAACAAAGACAAGAACACACTGGGACGCACGATTTTATCTTTGCCCAAAGGCTACTACCATCAATCCTGAGTCTACGACTGAAGCAGAGCCTGGGGGAGCTGGTGCAATTCCAGCCATAAACTACAATGATGTGTGAAATAAAAAAAATCCCACTTTTACCTGCATGCTGCTCAGTGGGGGACTCTGCTCTAGAGACCTTATGACCTTCAGCAACCTTCACAGCCACCGCTCGACAGATGGCCCCGATCTTCCTCTCCAAAGAGCGCACGCCTGCCTCCCGTGTGTACCTACAAACACATTCACACACAAATCACTCTGTCATTTACTGCTGGCACTGCTGGGCCGGGGCCATGTATTGATTGCTTTTTAGCAGATAATCATCCCCAAATTAGCAACCTCTAAGGTAATTAATTAGTTTGCTGTGCAAATGTCTCTAATTGACGATCCCTGGTGGACTACAGACTTTTTGAAGAGAAGTTTGGCAGCCTGTCTTAAGATACGGTTTTGAAGGAGAAAGTGAGACAGCAGAGGATCTAGTTTACAAGAGGAAACCCAGCTGTGACCTAAACTGGCCCACTGTTCCTCTGTTTCACCTGATAATCTCTCTTAGGCCCTGTTTACACCTGGTATTAAGTTGCGTTTAGGTCGATTGGCTCACAAGTGGATGATGCTAAATACAGGACTAAAACGTTTTGAGCTTGTCCACTTTCGACCACTTCTAGAGGTAGTCGAAAACGCATAGTCGAACAGCCACAAAAGCCTGCCTACTCTTCACTTCACCTACTCACCTGAACGCATAAATATTATGGGAAGCGTGCTAGCCAGACGGGATTTAAACTTTGTTGGCTGAAGACCAAAGTTTAGTTTGAAGATGTAAAATGTACCAAGCACAATGTTCTCTCACCATTCCTGATTTCTCACACGCACTCAGTGTTTGGCATGGTCTTGCGGCTATCAGAGCATGTTTTTCTGTCGTTCCCGGACACACTCATAAGTAAACTGCAAGCTTATTTTGTCCATTAGATCCCATTTACCCACCTATAGACCCTCCCCTCAAAGAAATCAGGACAGAAGTGGTCGAAAGTGGACAAAATAGATTAATCAAAACAAACACCAGACGTAAACGGGTATGTGTCTCCGCGTCTACTTGTGATCCGATTGACCAAAACGGATCTTACGGAGAGATGGATTCATTTGTTAGTGTGTGTGATTAGTTCTTAATTGACAATGACTGCTCCTGTCTCGACACTTTAATTGTGTCCTTCTGTCCTCCACATAGGTTAAAAGTGTCATTATCAGCCTGAACCTCTTTAGAACACAAAACGTGTGTGTGTGTGTGCGTGCATGCATACATACTTGCTGATGATCTCCTGTGTGGTGTCCTGTGGGATCTGGAGCTGTTGTGGGGTCAGCCCATGCTGCTCCAGCTGATGAGGGATCAGGTGCCGATGGGCGATTTCTACCTTCTCCTCCTGAATGTACCCTAATGAGACACATGCTAATATTCAGAACACAAATTACAATAAACTAATGAAGTATTCAACTACAAAAGCATCTGCTCAGCTGTAGGATAGAGTTAATTGTGTTCAAGTTAAAATAGTCAGGAATTAATCACTAGAAATGTCACATCGTCAATGCCACGTCCTGCTGTCTTTTTTTGTCTGATATTGAACTCTGACCTGGCACCTGGAGGACCTCCATTCTGTCTAGCAAGGCAGGGGGGATGCTGGCCGTGGTGTTTGCGGTGGCAATGAAGAGCACTTGCGAGAGGTCAAATGGCACGTTGAGGTAATGGTCGGTGAAGCTGTGGTTCTGCTCCGGGTCCAGAACCTAATAATGATGACCACAGTTTATTTGCACAAAATTAGGTATTAACACAAAAATTTGATTAAAAGTTAAAGTGTGCAGTTTAACCACACATCAAATGTCTCATTATCATGAACTGCTGATGATTTCATCATGTTTCTCATGATTATGACTGCTCTAGACTGAAGAGGTAACCATAGCAACAGGCTGCTCAAACCCCTTCTGTTAGAATCAGCACTGGATGGTACATCGACAAAGCAAACATTCATTATTTATTATTTTATTAGGGATTCATATATCATCATTCAGTTCCAAACAAAGTTTCCCTTACACTCGATTATAAATATGCTAAACAATAACCTTTTTTTTTTTTTTCAAAACACCATTATTATTCTTTAATTACGTGTTGTCATATCAACATTTAGTAAACTGACTCGCGCATCTAAAGTATAGACATCATGTTATAGCGTGAGTGTTCACCAAAGCATTCTTAAGCTGTCTTTTGTCAATTGTTTGCTATGGGAGCCAGCAGAGTGGCTTTTTTTGCTTAATGGCGAGCATTTTAAAATTTTTTACTTTTTTCTGCGTTCCATTTACCTAGGAAGAGGATGTCTGAAGGGCTTGACATTCACTTTTTTTGCGCATTAGCCATTTTGGCTAGTGGCTTCCAAAAGTTCATTGGCCACAATTCTGACATCGATCCCATGAGGAAAACTGCCATATAGATATTTTTTATATTATCTTATAGTTTAGCAGCAGGTATATTAGACTGCTGTCACCTTAAGACCTGACACACAGATCCATTATACTGTTACACACGTGTTTTCTTTCTCAAATGTTTACATTCACTTAAAACATGACTGATTGTGTGTACGTGAATACTCACCAAGATTTTTGTTTTAATTATGCGCAATACGTGCAATCCCACGCAAAAACTCAAGCCCTGTAACACCAACAATATTCATCCGGAGCAAATGAAACGAGTGAGAGGAGGAGGGTTTGTGTGTCAACGCACTGTCGGAGAAAAAACAGCTGGTATTGTGTATCTATTTCTTGGAAAATTAATATTGGAATACTCAAACTGCTAACTCGCAAGCACTTCAACATTTGAAAAGTTTTTCCAAAGTAGATTTTGCAGCGGGTTCAGGTTGGTCATTTTTATTTTATTTATTTATTTATTTAGTCCAGGTAAACTGTTTAAGAACCTTTTCTAATTTACAAACATGACCTGGTGTTTTTTACCAACTGATGAATGAGCCTTTGTGTGAACAGGCCTTTAGTTAAGAAATAACACACCTCTGCGAGATACACCACGAGATGAGTTATGTGACAACGTTTAATACTCAGGGTTAAAGGTTTAAAACAAGATTGCTATAGCTATAAAAAAAAATCTATTTTGAAATGCTTCCCCAAATAAAGCGAGTATACTCTCAGCCTCTGACAAACTAAATCACAGAGCTTTCTGCTGAGCTTTTTGTCAGGTCATGTCTGCCCTGTGATGAACTTCCCTATCTCCAGATCCTATCTGGAGCACAATGAAAGGGCTCACATGCTTACAGTAGGAGATGAACGTCACTCCCTGGATGATTTTTGAGTGGCGACCTTCTGATTACACGATTCAGACTGC
The DNA here is from genome assembly GCA_023029165.1 of Gobiocypris rarus. Lineage (NCBI taxonomy): Eukaryota > Metazoa > Chordata > Actinopteri > Cypriniformes > Gobionidae > Gobiocypris > Gobiocypris rarus. The sequence goes on along the minus strand of CM040918.1, from coordinate 10,840,875 downwards.
TGATCTCTGGTGAAATTGTAAGATACATTTCTCTCCCTCTGAACAATTGTTAAAGTACGTCATGCCAACAGATAAGAGGATTACAATCAGATATACAGATGTTCAGAGCATGTATAGGCCGATATTTGGATATTTATCTCAGTGGAAACAAACATGTGCAATCAAGTGTATGCAAATGGTGACGTGTATGTGATATTGTGTTCAGAAAGTACAACAAACTACTACCTATGGGAAATACCATACTGGAACAGAGCGACCTGCCCTGTCAGAAGTCGAGTTGGCACTATTCCATCTCCAGTTTTTCAATTTTGAAAGCATATCACAGTACATTTAATCCGTCCACTTATATAAAGGCCAATAATGCCTTTGAACACCTTTTTATCCTTAATCCATCTATCTATCCAGCCATCCTTATTTTCATCAATTCATCCATCAAACCTTCCATCTGGGCAAACTTGTTTTGTCTTTTGCTTTAATGTCATGATAATTTTTTTTAAGATGTCCTTGTAGTGTGAGACTGTGTTCAAGGCAAGTATCAGTACTGTAACCTACATGTAGTTTCTCTCACCTCCAGCAGGGCGGCAGCAGGATCACCCTGCAGGCTCTTCCCCAGTTTGTCCACCTCGTCCAATAAAAAGACAGGATTGTTTACCCCAACAGTCTTCAGTCCATTTATAATGCGGCCAGGCATGCTACCTACGTACGTGCGTCTGAGGACGGAGACACATGGAGATAAAGCGGGATTTGGTAGAAAGTAGCAAGAGGGAGATGTAAAAGATGGAGGGCAACATGACGAGAGGAGTGAAAAAGATCTGTATCAGGGCTCAGGTGTGCAAACCAAAAAAAATAAAATAAATCACAATCTGCCACATACAGACGGCTGACTTCAGCACAATCCACAACTGTTTTGATGCAGTTCTATTCAGGTCGCTGTACTGTTGGTTGTGAGTAGGCGTTCCTACTCCTGGAACATAATTCTTGTGCATCTGATGGGGTGAAAAACATTTCAACTATAGCATTTCGTCCCACTGAACTACCAAAGAGGAAGGATACGAAGACAGACAGGATGGAGTTGTGTCCTAATTAAAGTCATTAGTGTCTGTAAGACTCTCATTAAACTTTATACACCCTACAGTATTAAACTAATGCAGACTCTCTTTAAGTAATGTGTTGTGAAAAGACAAACGCTGAGTGTGTGGGGAAAGTCTCGTAAGAGGACTTATTTTCCGTAGGAGGGTGTGAAGTTAGACATTATTCAATTAGAAAACACAGAGGCTAGTCCTGGCCTGCAGGGTGTCATGATGTTATCACCTTCTAGTTTCTATAATGAGATCAAAGGGAACATCAAAATAAATCACAGCGCAGGTCAAGGTTTAAAGTGTCACTACGTCACGTCTCTCTGAAGGGTTCATCATAGCCTGACACATCTACATCGCTGGATGCTTTACATGTTGGTTATTATGACTCACCACTTGATTGCAAAACTTGATTGAATGGCTTGAGTTTGAAACGTCTGAAGGATCTTGGATTGGTAACGTAACACCCGGATTAATCACAATAACATGAGGGTTGAGTCACAGGGTTTTAGCATTGCTGTGGAAATATAGGCTTTTTTTTTTTTTACAATAATCTTAAAACTGGTCGATGTTTGTATAGTATACACTACCTTGACATTTAAGGTCAGTATGGTTTATTCTGTTGTAAGAAATTAATACTTTTATTCAGTAAGAGTGCATTGAATTGATCTAGTGAAGACTTTTACATTGTTACAAAAAAATAAACACTGTACTATTCATCAAAGAATCCTGAAAAAATGTATCACCCTTTACACAAATATATTAAGCAACACAAACTAATAATTAAAGGCCCGGTTTCACAGACAGGGCTTAGATTAAGCCAGGATTAGGCCTTAGGTCAATTAGGACATTTAAGTAGCTTTCAGAAACATTTCAGAAAAAAAACATCACTGGTGCAAATTTTGAGACAAAACACTGGCACTGACATATGCAATAGTGCAAGTTGCTTTCAGTTAAAACAGCTCAAACATGCATTTTAGTCTGGGACTAGGCTTAAAGGGTACATAACACAGTTTCTGCCAATCTCATGTTAATCTTGAGTACACATAGAGTAGTATTGCATCTTCACATCTCTGAAGAGTCTTTAGTTTTATCATATTTATAAAAGACAGATACGCTGTACCATTTATTTCCTAAAACAGCCGAACTCGTGGAGGCGTGCAGTGGGCAGAGCTAAAGAGTCATGAGTACATAAACACAAACTTATGAGACACACACACACCATGGCATAACACCTGGATAACTTTGAATTCACTATACGTTTGTGTTGTTGATAATATATGCACTTACATTTGAGGATTGCCAACAAAACACAGACATTTGATGCAGTTTCACTCACCGCCTGCGGTTTCTACTCACGAACAAACAAACACACTTGCAGAACTCAGTGGATGCAGTTTGTTTTACCGGAGCAGCAACAGTTTCCTTAACACTGGGTTTTTTGGGAAGCTGAACAAGATTATCTTTCCCTAACAACCAAAAACACACTTTTGTATTGACATTGTTGGTCTAAAAACAAAATGACAGTGCTGCCGACGGCTTCCGTAACCCGAACAAAGCTCGATGATGGGCGTGCTCTGCATGCACTCATCTGGGAGAAGTGCCCATACAAAGGAATTTCACCCTTTATGAAGTCATACAGAGCCATAATCGAAAAAACACTTTATAGAAACGTATTTGAATCCTGAAGGAGTGTATTTGGCACAGAAATACCCACAATTTTGGCCATGTTTAGCATGAGAATCAAACTCTTTAACAGTGTAAATAGGTCAGAATAACATTAGACCTACTCTTTAAGCCTCGTCTGTGAAACCGGTGGAAATTGAATTATGAGCATCCAATTAGCATATTAAAATTATTTCTGAATGATCATGTGACACTAAAGATTGGAGTAATGGCTGCTGAAAATTCAGGTTTGCCATCACAGGATTACAGTTGTTTTAAAAAGCAATAATTTTTTCGCAATATTAAAATATTTTTCTGTATTTTTTTATCAAATAAATGCAGCCTTGGTGATACTTCTTTTCAAAGACATAAAAAAAAAAATACCAACCTCAAACTTTTAAAAGGCAGTGTATATCCGCGTACAGGCAGACTTTTGACTATGAGCATGAAGCCTGGCCAACACAGCTTATTCTGGCCAAGAACAGTCAACAAAAGGATCTGTATAATGACCAACTACAGTTTCTTCCTCAAAGCCGTCTGACACTGAGACTATATGTATCATGTAGCATGCCTGTTTGAAGATCAGACTTTTGAGTCTCCAACCTTTTTGATGACCTCTTACCTGTGGCCACGGATGTCAGACTGATCACAGACTCCCCCCAAGGCGATGCGGTGGAACTCTCGACCCAGTGTGCGAGCGATGGAACGCCCAACGCTGGTTTTACCCACACCGGGAGGTCCGACAAAACACAGTATGGGTCCCTTAAGGGTACTCTTGAGCTGCCGCACAGCCAGATACTCCAGCACCCTCCTCTTCAGCTTCTCCATGGCATAATGGTCATTGTCCAAGAGCACCCGCGCCGCACGGATGTCCAGGCAATCTAAGTATAAAAAGATGAATCAAGAAAGGATGCATTGCTTTAATCAAAAGTGCCACTAAAGAGAAATATAATTTCCATTTATTTTGAACTTTTTATCAAAAAATGTTTTAAACAATATTAACTGGTTTCAGCATGGATAATAAGAAATGTTTCTTGAGCACTGAATCAGAATGATTTCTAAAGGTTCATGTGACACTGAAGAAAATCAGCTTTGCCATCAAAGGAATAAATTATATGAAAATATATAAAAATAGAATTAGTTTAAATTGTAATAATATTTAACAAAATATTGTTTTTTAGCAAATAAATGCAGCTTTGGTGGACATACAAGACATTCTTTCACAAACATCTTATAGACCCGAAATTGTAGCCCTTGATTGCACGGATGATGTGAAAATTCAGAAAGGAATGTGAGTATTTTATCAAAGACATGCATCTCCACTACCTCATGTAATAAGATACAGACATACATGCAGCTGTCTCATAAAGTAAACTTAAACTGGGCACAGAATTTTCTTTATGGTTCTCACAAATCATGGATTGTCTAATTCTGCATTTACAGGAGAACATTCCTGTAAGGGAAGACCTCTCTATTCCCAGCTTTCAAGAGCTGATCAAAACCACTAAATCAGCTTTCTTCTAATGCTGTCCCATCCTTAAGTGCTGAGATTAAAAGACTGTGAAATGCACTTCATGTACATGAGACTTTCCCAGCAGAATTCCAGCCCCAAGGTCTGTTACACATCTAGCAAGGGAAATTCAGTTATGTATGGCGTTCAATCACATGCGCATGTTTGTTTGAGCCCTTCGTGTCAGAGATCCTATTTCAAGGCAAGCTATCACCTTAGGATAATAGGTGATGCATACACTTTTGTACATGCCTTTAAATGTGCCAGTGAATTGGTAAAACAAAAAGAAATTGTTTCAATCCTGCTCATGAAATAATAATAGAAAACACTGAAAACAAATGAATACGAGTATGTTTCATGTTTCTCAACATATGGTCAAACACTCTAGCAATGCTTGGCAAGATAATGTACCGTACTGGAGTTCTCAGAGTCCACCATGTGGCCATGAAGAACATGACAAGAATAACACGTGTAACAGCTCAAATCTCCCTCCAGCACTACAGTACACTGAGAGCAATTCATTCACAAAATGTGGTAAAAGACTCCCTCTACTGATGGCTAAAAAGTGTAAGCAAACTCATTGATTTTATATGAAAAGCTAATGTAAAAGTTACAAAGATGTTTCCAACCACTAAAACTGTAGCTGAAATCTCAAGATATAGACAGTTATTGGATTAAATCAGACATTTGTGTATCTGAAAATTAAATTCAAACATTTCTTTAACTCATTTTCAAAAAGTTAATTATACATTTAATGTATATTTGTTTACTGTATATACTAATACTTTTATTCACCAATAAACAATAAATTAAATAAAAAGTGAGAGTTGTAATATTTATAATGTTTTAAAAGATGAATATTTAAAATAAATGCTATTGACCCATGCATCCTGAAAAAAATATTAAAAATATTAACCAGCACAATCGGCATCTTAGAAGGATTTCTGAAGGATCATGTGTTACTGAATACTGGAGTAATGATGCTGAAAATTCAGCTTTACCATCATAGGAAATCAAATAGAACAGTTTTTCTTAATTTTAATAAAATTACTGTTTTACTGTATATTTGATCAAATAAATACAGCCTTTGTTGGCATAAGAGATTTCTTATACAAACATTTAAAAATCTTACCGACCCCACACTTTTGAACGGTAGTGTAAAAAAAACACTTGTAAAATTAGCATGGGTAATTTAGAAATATACATTATACCTACAATTACAAAATCCCAAACTAATATTTATTATACATGTTGTTCTCAAAAAATTAGCATATTGTGATAAAAGTTCATTATTTTCCATAATATAATGATAAAAATTAAACTTTCATATATTTTAGATTCATTGCACACCAACTGAAATATTTCAGGTCTTTTATTGTTTTAATACTGATGATTTTGGCATACAGCTCATCTAAAAAAATTAGCATATTTCATCCGACCAATAAAAGAAAAGTGTTTTTAATACAAAAAAAAGTGAACCTTTGAATAATTATGTTCAGTTATGCACTCAATACTTGGTGGGGAATCCTTTTGCTGAAATGACTGCTTCAATGCGGCGTGGCATGGAGGCAATCAGCCTGTGGCACTGCTGAGGTGTTATGGAGGCCCAGGATGCTTCGATAGCGGCCTTAAGCTCATCCAGAGTGTTGGGTCTTGCGTCTCTCAACTTTCTCTTCACAATATCCCACAGATTCTCTATGGGGTTCAGGTCAGGAGAGATGGCAGGCCAATTGAGCACAGTAATACCATAGTCAGTAAACCATTTACCAGTGGTTTTGGCACTGTGAGCAGGTGCCAGGTCGTGCTGAAAAACGAAATCTTCATCTCCATAAAGCTTTTCAGCAGATGGAAGCATGAAGTGCTCCAAAATCTCCTGATAGCTAGCTGCATTGACCCTGACCTTGATAAAACACAGTGGACCAACACCAGCAGCTGACATGGCACCCCAGACCATCACTGACTGTGGGTACTTGAAACTGGACTTCAGGCATTTTGGCATTTCCTTCTCCCCAGTCTTCCTCCAGACACTGGCACCTTGATTTCCGAATTACATGCAAAATTTGAGCGACAGTCCAGTGCTGCTTCTCTGTAGCCCAGGTCAGGCGCTTCTGCCGCTGTTTCTGGTTCCAAAGTGGCTTGACCTGGGGAATGCGGCACCTGTAGCCCCTTTCCTGCACACGCCTGTGCACGGTGGCTCTGGATGTTTCTACTCCAGACTCAGTCCACTGCTTCCGCAGGTCCCCCAAGGTCTGGAATCGGTCCTTCTCCACAATCTTCCTCAGGGTCCGGTCACCTCTTCTCGTTGTGCAGCGTTTTTTGCTTCCCACAGAATTCCCACTAAGGTGCCTTGATACAGCACTCTGGGAACAGACTATTCGTTCAGAAATTTCTTTCTGTGTCTTACCCTCTCGCTTGAGGGTGTCAATGATGGCCTTCTGGACAGCAGTCAGGTCGGCAGTCTTACCCCTAATTGCGGTTTTGAGTAATGAACCAGGCTGGGAGTTTTTAAAAGCCTCAGGAATCTTTTGCAGGTGTTTAGAGTTAATTAGTTGATTCAGATGATTAGGTTAATAGCTCGTTTAGAGAACCTTTTCATGATATGCTAATCTTTTGAGATTTTGGGTTTTCATGAGCTGTATGCCAAAATCATCAGTATTAAAACAATAAAAGACCTGAAATATTTCAGTTGGTGTGCAATGAATCTAAAATATATGAACTTTTATCACAATATGCTAATTTTTTGAGAAGGACCTGTATATACAGGTGTGTGTGTATATACAGTATACACACACAGAGACATATATTCACCGATCAGGCAAAACATATGACAGGTGAAGTGAATAACACTGATTATCGCTTCATCACGGCACCTGTCATTGGATGGGATATATTAGGCAGCAAGTGAACAAAGTTGATGTGTTAGAAGCAGGAAAAATGGGCAAGCGTAAGGATTTGAGCGAGTTTGGGTCAGAGCATCTCCAAAACTGCAGCTCTTGTGGGGTTTTCCCAGTCTGCAGTGGTCAATATCTATCAAAGTGGTCCAAGGAAGGAGGAACAGTGGTGAACTGGTGACAGGGTCATGGGTGGCCAAGGCTCATTGATGCATGTGGGGAGCGAAGGCTGGCCCGTGTGGTCTGATCAAACAGACGAGCTACTGTAGCTCAAATTGTTTAAAGGGGTACAGCGCTGGGAAGATGAATCTGTATTTAAACTCGGTCATTATTGTAGTAGAAATATGAAATTATTTTTGAATTTGGTGCCTTCTAGACTGAGAAAACACAGAAAATGTATTTTTGTCTCATGGGGATGAGAGACAACAATTCCCAGAATACACTTCGCTGCCCAAGGCTGCTCTAGGCACGGCTTACTGGTTTACTTGCCCACTTGTTCATTTTCATAAAATCAGTTCAGTTAGAGATGCTACAGTAAAAACTGAACGTGTCTGTTCAATTTTTTTATGAGTGAGTCGATTGAGTATCACGGCCGTCACGACACAAACGCAGCAGGATCGGATTACATTCATCACATGAGCTGAGGTAAGCGCGGGATTTGCGGCTGCGGCTGCATTCACAGCATGTGTTCAGTCTGGCGCATTTTGAGTTCATGTCTTTGGAAGCTTAACTTTCATAGGAATTCATTTGAAAAGTTGAAACACTCACTTTGCTCTCCACCTCTCTGTTTACATGAATCTCCGCAGCTCCCGAGCCGAGTGCTGTGAGTGCAATGTTGAAAACATGTGGAAACAGCGCCTCCTGCTGGCTGTAGTCTTCAGCCTCTGGCCAAAAACTCCTCCGATGATGCAAAATGACAATATTTGCGTCATCGGAGGAATTTTTCCAGAAATAAAATACATAATTCTCTATTCTCAGTGTCATATGAGGGGGGAAAGTACGATAATTTGAATATACTCCTGGGTTTCTACTGATACAAAGCTTAATGCTATTTGCTGAAGTAACCCTTTAAGAAGCTTTAAGAATGCTGGTTCTGATAGAAAGGTGTCAGAAAACACAGTGCATCACAGTTTGTTGCATATGGGGCAATCCAGTCGAGTATCTGTGGAATATGCTGCCAACATCTTAGTGCCAGATACCACAGCACACCTTCAGGGGTGTAGAGGAGTACATGCCTCGACAGGGCTGTTTTGGCAGCAAAAGGAGGACCAACACAACGGCCATAATGTTATGCCTGATCAGTGTATATAAAATATATATATGTAATAAAATATATAAATATATTCTAATTATATATTTATTATGTTTAACATAAATATGTATAATATAAAATAATATTATATACACACATATTATGTAAACAAACGTTTATGTTATATGTGATTAATCGACTTGACAGCATTATAAATAACGCTACACTTTGACTTAATTTAATAACGACAAGCAGCATTTTAAATGCATTGGTAACTACATACTTTATTATATTCAGAATTGTATAAATCATACTACTATAACAATTTGAGGTTTTATATAAATAGTTGTAATAATCAATAATTAGTGATTAATAGTGATTGGAGACTTGTACAACAATGTACAAATACGTTTTAATTCATTTTATTTTATAAAGCTTCCTGACCTGTAGTGCTCTTGCTCCAGGGCAGCTCTACCATCATCTCCAGATAGTTCCGGGTGAGGGCATACTCTGGCATGGACTGTGGCATCTTTTTTAATCTGTGAAAAAAACAAAACTTTCTGTTAAGATGTTGGGTAGATGAGGAAGAAATCCAGGGAAGAAGCAGCTCAGCAGGGAGAGTCATGAATGTGCCATTATTAATTAAAATAATGATTAAACAATTTATATAACAATTTCGTTTTAATCAATCTAAAACAACTGAAGGAATGCAGGCATTGTTCAAAAGTCCCTTGCTGTCTAGCACGCAGCCAACTGTGAAACCAGCACATACCGTCTGAGCTCCTTGAGACACACGCGTAGTGCTGCCTCAGGCATTGCTGCTGCCTTCACCTTCTTCTCCAGCAAAGCCATGTCATCACCATCTTCATCCTCCGCCTCCTCATCCAGCGAGAACTGACGACCTGGGAACACACCACCTTTACGAATGGCCAGCACCTAGGAGAAAGGAAAGCACTCTGATAGGGCAGGAAGTTGTGGAGAAAGGTGAATCTGCAGAAAGAGAAACAAATGTTGGCCTACCCTTTTGTCATCATCAGGTCTGAGCTTGCGGGTCTTTTGCAGCAACTTGAGCCCCTCAATTTGTCTGGTGAGCAGAGGAAGGGCCTTCTTAAACCGTTCCTCCAAGTCTATTGCATCCAACACCTGACAAAAGCACATTCAGAAAAAAAAATGTTTAAGTACAAAATAGGGCATGATCAGAATAGGTAAATCATACTGATTCTAAAGCCATGCACAATAACCCTTGTTACTGTTGCACCTGCAGTTTCTCCTTGTTGGAAGTGCGGATCATGGAGGCCAGGACATCCGGTAGGGTTTCTCTAGGTAGACTGTCCAACAGACGCCGGAGTTTAGCCACCACAGGCACAGACATATCCAACATCCCAACCAGCTGGACAAAAAGAGGCCAGAGGACGCTGTCAATACACTGAATGAAAATCCTACATGCAATGAATCATTCTGTAGTATTTGGCAAAGAATAAAGCCTTTCTATTCATTCAGTGTTTAAATGATGACTCATTGTATAGATGACTGGTGCCAAATGAGAAAAAACTCACAATAACATTCATCTTTTCTTTGGTCATGAAAAAAAGACTTACTTGTTAAAAAAGGTCTTCGATTTTTTTTTTTTTTTGTCTTATTAATATATATTTTTTGAAAACTTGAAAACTGGCTACCATCAATTAGCATTATTTGAATTTATCAAATATTTATCAAATTCTTATGTTGGTTACCATTGACATGACATCCCTGGGAATAAATTACATTTTTAAATAGTTATTTTAAACTCTAATAATACTTCACAATATTGTTTATTTTGTATCAAATAAATGCAGTCTTGGTTAGGCTTCTTTCAAAAACTTTTACTAAATATTACTTAATCTTATATAATACACACATGTATCCAAATGTATAACCTGTAACTCAGGGAAAAAGTTATTTTTATGGACTGTTAGTGTTAACAGAATCATAGCATAAACACACAAACATTCCCTGACCTGTACAGCGGCCTGATAGAACCTCTTTGACAGCTCTCCCAGCTCCCCATCAGCCGGATCTCCCTCTGTGTACTGCTCCAGTTTGTCTAGCTGTTCCACCTCTGCCACAGGGAAGGGTCTCTCTCTCAGCAGCTGGGTCACACGAAAGCGACACAGGCCCGTAATGAGCAGTGTGTAGTGCGGTTTCGGCCAGTTGCTGCCCACGACCTGCACCGCCAGTCCTGCTGTACCAATACTGAGAAGACAGAAGTATAGATTAAACTAAGCACTGAGGCCTGAGCTTTGCCTTCTGTCAAATCTAATTTGTGATATCAGTATAGGTTTCATGCCAGTCATGACATCTAACAGAGGCACACACACATAATGAAGCTGATATAAATGATACTGATTTAATATTGATTATAAATAATAACAACTTTATTGATACTAGTTCTCGTTTACATTAAAAAACAATGAAATCATCTATCATGTGACTGAGTTAATGTACAAACGTGCAGCTCCATTGAGTCAAGGTTCAGATTGGCTCGGTTAAAACCTTGTGAGCAGCCAACTAAGACAGCATTTTTAGGATTCACAGTCTGGCTTGGAAATTCGGCTTTCTAAACCTACATGCAGATTAACCTAAAATTTATTTACTATCACTATATCGCAAATATCTAATCAGGCAATCACATGGCAGCAACTGCCAACATTTAGGCATGTTAACATGGTCATGACGTCATGAGTTCAAACTGAGCATCAGAATGGGGAAGAATGATGATTTAATTGACTTTGAACATGGCATGGTTGTTGGTGCAGATGGGCTGGTCTGAGTATTTTAGAAACTGCTGATCTGCTGGGATTTTCACACACAGCCATCTCTAGGGTTTACAGAGAATGGACCGAAAAAGAGAAAATATCCAGTGAGTGGCAGTTCTGTTGTTGAAAATGCCTTGATGTCAGAGGAGAAAGGACAACCTGGTTCGGGCTGATAGAGGCAAAAATAGCTCAAATAACCACTCATTACAACCGAGGTCTGCAGAAGAGCATCCCTGAACGCACAACACATCAAACACTGAAGCAGTTGAGCTACAGCAGCAGATGAACACAACGGTGCCTCTCCAGTCAAATAAGAACAGGAAACTGAAGACACAATTCACACGCGCTCACCAAAACTGAACAATAGAAGATTGGAAAAGTCTTGAAATCTGCTGCAACATTCAGATGGTAGGGTCAGAATTTTGTGTAAAAACATGAAAGCATGGATCCATCCTGTCTTGTATCAACGGTTCAGGCTGCTGCTGCTGGTGTAATGGGGTGGAGGATATTTTCTTGGCACACTTTGGGCTCCTTAGTACTTGGTACTTTTATACTTTACCTAATAAAGTACACCTGGTAAATCTACCTAGGAATATATATAAATAATGCTTCCAACATTTTATTACATATAGATGACTTCCAGCACTTTTTTAAGTGATCGTCTAGATATGTCCATGTTTTACATGAAACCCTGTCTAGGTAGGTCGCAACGGTTTGATACATAACCACTGATCACTGACAGAGCAGAGATTTGCAAGGTTAAAGTCCATCTGCAGCTCAAACGATTATTCTAAAAAGCAAACACTGCTACTACTACTCTCTAGCATGTAAAAAAAACATAGTAAACAGGCATGTAGGTTAATGTTTGAACATTATTAAAGTAAAATCATCCTTAAGGTAAAGTTCAGTGAATTAAAATAGTGTCTCAATGTGTTATCATCACCCTTACAAACATTACCATGGTGACCATAAAGTTTCCGGCAAACAAAAGTTTATAATAGTATAAAAGTAACTTATTGTATTATAAAATCATAATAGATGACCATGGGTTCTCTCCTTCAAATAGTTTCATAACGAAAGTCAATGACAGTTGCATCACACTGAATCTGCAGCGGGTTTGACGGTCTTGACAGCCCAGACCCACCTGTGCAAGGACGGGAGCTCATCGCTGTCGTGCTCGGGGTCTCTGGTGTTGGGAATAATCCCTATGATGGTGCTTTTCAACGAGGTCCCCTTCAGCAGTCTGCTCTTCACTAACTGCATGTTTCTCGCCGTATCGATGCTGATTCTCATGGTCGAACCGGGTAACAGCACTCCATCATGAGTACACAGCAAAGGCAGCCGGCTAGGGATTTGAATACCACTGTTGGATGACATTGTGCGTAGACTGTATAGACAAGTTTAAAACTTGTATTCGCAGTGAACTAGTGTGTAAGGAACGCCTTCATCGTATGACAAACTGGGACAAATGAAAACAGGAAGTTGGAACTACGGCAGGTACACTAGAACAATCTTTGGAGTGCAAACGGAAACGCCTACTTTTGTGAAACCACGCGGAATGCGGCCAAATGTACACTATGTGCTTTCTTCGTAGTGTGTTTACTTAGCTATACTTCGGGGACGAGTTAGCAAAATCAGGAAAAAACGTGGAACATTTGAAGCAGAGCTAAAATTCACGTGGAAGGGTTAGAAGAATCTTTAGAAATAGCCGCTCCCTTGGCCTAATGACCAACTAGCAGACGGGGTCCATTAGAGGACCTCAGCAAACTTCCAAGGGGGCTGCTAGAAGACTTAAAATTATTACTAAAATAATATCAGCTAAATGCACAAAACGATCAAATAAAAAAAAGTACAATATATAATAAATATATTTCTTTTTGAATTTATCTATCCCCTCAACTGTTTATTTTTAATTAAATAACATAATTTTGTAAAAGTTTATTCTCTATTCTTTTCTATTGACTAGTTTTTGCTCTACATTCTAGAGGAAATAGACAACAGATTCTATTGATTAAATATTGACACAAAAAGGTAGATAATCAGTCAAAGAGGACCTTAAAGATCCTGCGCTTCACAGGGCAATTTTAACATTATTAAAAAAATATTATAGTATTTATTACTATTTTGAATGAGCTTTTATTTATATATTTTCAGTTTACATTTTAATGTAATTGAATGTGCTTTTTATTTTTATTAAATATTTCCGTTTAACTTTTTATTTCTGATTAGTTAAAACTTATTTTATTTTAGCTAGTTGTCAAGGCAACATTTCTAGTTTATTATTATTATTAATATTATAAAAATGCAAACGTTTTCTTTTAGGGTTACAGTGTTTACAATCAGCTATATAAAATAATTTAGCAAATGTCGTCACCTCAATATAAAATTGTGTCTTGTGATATTTATCCCTCATATGGTAACCCTATCAGGTATTATATGTGTGTGAAAGTTGTGTGTTTGTAAAGAAACCAAACCCATAGCTTAAAACAAACGATACATGTGAACACATGGGGGTGATAGTGGGAGATTTATTTCCAAGCCATGTTACAACAGTTACCAGAACATTCTGTGGCAGGAGTCCAAATAAATAACCTAGATTAAAATCTGTGTATAAAACATAAGCAAACCTGATATCAAACCCTCTTGGTCACCTTAAAAAAAATTTTTTGGAGTACTTTGGTGCAAACTTTCAACATTGAACAAGCAGTAAAGCACAAAGTGAAGAGCCAATGGGTAAAAGCAACAGTGCCGACTAAGCCAGCAGTCGGCACAACATTTGCATGCAAATGATATGTATACAAAAGAAGCTCCATGTTACTACATCTTACCTAAATCTTACCAAGAACATTTACAACGTGACACTGAAAATATACTGTTTTGGCATTCATCAAGGACGAAATATTTACTTTCCTCAGAAATATATAAGTCACAGTGGCAAAGACTTTTTTGCAATTACCAATAGAATATGCTACAGCGAAGAGTCAAAGCTTCTCTCCTCCACAGAGCACCTGCACAGTGCACACATGATCCTTTATTAGCAAAATAACAAATCAATATGCAAGTCTGCGAGCGGGTGGACGGAGGTATGAATGTTCTGAATGATGGAGAGCAATAGCTGCAGGGTCAGTACAGTGTCTTCCAAGTGGTGAGACGGCATTTTTCCATATGAGTAACACCGGTGGAGGCAGTCAGTGACTTCACTAGGACTAGAGGCACACGAGCACGCTGCGTGTCACTACACAAACCGGGAAACACCCTTTTACACCAACACCAGCAAAATGAAGACAGGATCAGATCCGCTTAGATCTGCTGCTATGTTGTTTTCTTCCCTTTCCTCCAGTTGAGGACTTCACAATCTAGAAATGAACAAAGAGAATGAGCACAGATAAGTGGTTACATTCTGGTGTCACATATAGAGTTGCTCCTTAGAATGCCTGAATGAAATGATTAAGATAACAAAAGGCTCCCCCTCCCCAAAAGAATCATTACAAAAATGGTGTACATGTACATGCTTATAATTTTTACAAAGAACTTGTAGAAAGCAAAGACCAGGCATGCCCGGGCTAGTAAAAACATGTGGGTTTCTTAAGTTACTTTACATCCTTCAGACAACCTCAAAGCCTGAATCATGCCACTGTCTCATTCATCATGGAGGGGATAAAGATGTTGATTCAATCCCCTAGAATCCCCTACATTTTTTTCTCATTCACAAAGGCTAATTTCTGACCACAGACATGCATCAACAAACAGCAAAAGTTTCCTTTTTTTTGCTACCGTGTGCATACATTTTAGGGTTGCGTAAGGTTATCAACAAACATTTGGTGGGCTGGTGGAAGAACCCTTCTTGCGGTTGGACTCCAAAATTCCCCAAACCATTCCAAGTGGTAGCAATCATTAGATGGACCTCAACTGTCTTGTCTCAAACCCTCACAACTCCACTGAGTATGTCAGTACCATCATTCCACCCCAAAATTAAAAATTCCACCCCAAAAAAAGTAGTGTTTGTTGTATTGATTCAGTGGTCTTTTAACCAGTCAATGTTTAGCAGTTCAATATTCTACAGTCCCGCAAATAAAAAAAAAAGTTAAAAAGGCAAGTTCCATTCCACTTACAATCATAATTGTCGTCCTCTTTTGAGAAGCACTCATTGAACAGGCAAAGCATGCTCCGATAACTGTTATCCAGTATTGACTTGGGTGTAACAGACTTCCATCCCTGGTAATATGGGTCTTCCAATCGATCAAAGATGTTTTGTATGCTCTCTGGACGATCTCTCTTTTTTGAAACAGGTACAAAGACACACACACACATGTTTAGATTGTGATGAATTTAAATACTAGAAATATTGCTTGCATAAATAACATTAGTAACAGATTCAAGGGGTCAGAAGTGCAGTTTTACCCAGACAAGAAAACAATACGATTTCATATAATGTAATTTTTTTTTCTTCTAATTCGTTAAAACTAATGCTTGTATTCAAAAGCAGGAAAAAATTGACAGTGACAGCCAGAAAGATTTTTAATGTGATGCTGTTGAGAAAGCAGAAATTACATCATTGTTCTAACCTCGTCATCTCTGGGAAAAAGGGCCTCTAAATCTCTGAAGAGATTCTCTAGATAGGAGAGGTATTTACGCCGTGTAGGATGTCTCTCTGGCAGCACCCTTAAAACCCTCTTTATGCCCTGCTGACTGACCAAAAGCCACAAATCCTGTAGATCTCTCTTCTGCACTGGTTCATCTTCATTACTCGTATTCTAGAGAACAGAGAGCGAGAGAAGAACAAGATAAGACAGAACTATTAATGAGGGAAATCTTCAGTTCTATTGGAATGGTTGTGATTTAGAGGCATGCATTCTCTTACAGTGCCAGAGTGAGGGTTTTCACAGGGTTTATTGCAGGTCAGGTCAAAGTTCAGAATTTATGGTCTCAAGTTACACACCAATTTTTACAATTGTAACTGTTTAGAATGTAATTATGTTCTAATAAATTTTCACTTTATACAAGAAAGAAAAAAATACATACGATGACCAAGATTATTTCTACAATTAAACAGGAACATTATTATTAATACGGTTACAAATTTATTTACCAGACTCCAGATAGCTCTCAGTTCTGGAAAAAAAATATTTTATTCTCCAAATGTTTTGTATTTCCCCCTTTTATAACAGCAACTATATACAATGTAACAATGTAACTTATAATAACTTTAAGGCTTAAGAAAACTACCTTGCAGACCATTTACCATTTAAAGAGCACCAATTATGCCCCTTTTTACAAGATGTAATATAAGTCTCAGGTGTAACTAGAGTGTGCCTGTGAAGTTTCAGATCAAAATTCCTAACAGATCATTTATTATACCATTTTGAAAATGGTAATTTGGGGGTTGAAGAAAAATGAGCTGTTCTGTGTGTGGCTCCTTTAATGCAAATGAGCTGCTGATCCCCACTCCAGAGGGCGGAGCCTACACATCTCAGAGCTCATTCACTGCAGTGAACACGCAAATGAAAACTGAAACATGATATCTGTTTGTTTTAATGATCATCTCTATCGCAGACACGTTCATGTGACATTGCAGTTCTTCATCATCATGAAATATTTTCATCTGCATGCGTTTTAAAGCCTTACCGCTCTCAACTTAAACACACACACATGCTCCTGTCGCATTTGCACAGAGCTGGATGTCAGCACATCCGCGAGTATTCTATTAAACTAGACTAGTTCTCCTGCGTGTGTTATTGCGATAAAACTGTCAAATGCTCACAAGGTTAAGTCAGAAACACACAAAGTTCACATGAAAACAGTTGGTTGTATCTGTGCACTTATGCAGCAAATTACAGAAATCTTGTGTGTATATTAGATCTGTCTGTCTAACTTTACTAAAGTGTAAGCAGTGTAATACAGTACCTGCTGCTCTATCTGCTGTTAATATGAATCAAACAAAAGAAGATAGACAGAAATTCACTCACTGCACTTGACTGACTGAACTTTAGTAGCTTTAATAAGAACACATTTCTTACTTGAATGCTGCTGTTAATGTTCTGGCGAGGAGATAAACATGGCGGACTGTGAACAGCTCAGCTACAGCTCTCTAAGGGACGGGTCTGTGTTAGTATGTCAGTGTCCTGACAATCTGGAAACGGCTTGTTCTGAGAGACTGCTTATGATTTATGGGGATTTTAAAAAAAGGAGTGGGTGGATTTTTCCCATTATAGGGTGGTTGTGTATACACAATGCCAACACACATTTATGTTCAAACACCTTATAAAAGTGAATTTTGCATAATAGGTGCCCTTTAATAAAAGTCTTGATTGTTAAATAAAATTTAAAGAAAAAAAGTCTTTCCATCACATATATTCTGTTTAAAATATCTATTCTTCAACCATAGCCTGCTTCTTAATTTAATGTTATTTTAAATTTAATTTTGACGTAAGGATTTTATTCTTAATTTCATTTCTTAATTAAAATAAAATATTCAATTATCATTATTGTAATGTTAAAATATATATCTTATTTAAATCGTAAAATATTCATGCATACTGGTTTATGCTTGGTATTATTTTTTATATAATACTATAATACAATAATTTACAGTGTTATGCATTGTTTCTTTGTGATTCACCCCTGTATATTATTTACAAATGCTAAGTCACAGGCCCTCAAAGCCCTCAAAGCCCTCAGAAACCCTAAAACTGTGACTCCACTCTGACCCTTTATGTAAGTCACGAGTGTTAAACCTCTGGTGATAGACAACAAACAGGAAAAATGAGCTAATTGGTGTGGGAAGTTGTGGAGCGTGTGGCTTTAAGCCATGATGGAAAGTGAGTCAGAGGGTTGGTGGGATAAAGACTTACCAGTCTGCTAATGTTACGCAGTCTGAACACCTCCTCATAATGCACTTGAATAGTATAATTAATAGGAAAGTTCATTTTCTGTAACAAATAAATAAATAAATACATGTAAAAGCTTTTATTGGCATGCCATTCAGTATGCCTCATGCTAGACATTCATTCAATATTCACTTTATGCAAGTTGTATATGTGACCCTGGACCACAAAACCAGTCATAAGGGTACATTTTTTGAAATTGAGATTTATACATCATCTGAATAAATGGTTTGTTAGGATAGGACAATATTTGGCCGAGATAAAACTAGTTGAAAATCTGGAATCTGAGGCTACAAAAAAAAAACTAAATATTGAGAAAATCACCTTTAAAATTGTCCAAATGAGGACTTAGCAATGCATATTATTACTACTAATAATACATTTTTGATATATGGTATAAAATGTACTAAATATATTCATAGAACATGATCTTAATATTATAATGATTTTTGGCATACAACAAAAATGGGTCATTTTGACCCATACAATGTATTGTTGGCTATTGCCACAAATATACCCATGCGACCTATGACTGGTTTTGTGGTCCAGGGTCACATATTTTCTCAGTATCATCTTTCCATAAATGTTCTGAATATAACACTATAATTTAAGTATTATGCATTTATTTACCATAAAACGTCTTCTTAGGGTTGAGTTTAGGCTGCCCCGTACTGTTTTCAGAGGACCACAGAGATCTGGTGCTGCACTCATGCACATTGGTAATAGACAAATAAAACCTAGAGGGACAGAAGAAAACAAATAATGGCTTTTAACATAATGCCATTGCCTAGCATGAAAACATCATGAAATTATCGCTGTATTGTACTTAATCTTTACATCATAACATGCAGCTAAAGCACATTCAACTTCATTTAGAACAATCCTTTATGTCTAGTATCAATACAAATCTTCATGATAAATGTATTAAAAAACGATAGATAAAGTATACATTTTTCAAATGATTGATGATAACTATTAACTACATCAGTTTTTACTTTATGTACTTTTGTGCAGTAGCCTATGTCACATAGACACCGGTGTGAAGTCTCTTTGAAGGCAATGACGCATATAGTTGCATAAATAAATTGACAAAGGCTGGAACTGTGACAAGTCACAAACCTCAAACCACAGCCCGACTTACAAGGAAAAAGGTGCTGCTGCATAAAAAATAAGCCATAATGCCACAACAGAAGAGCTTCTGCAATCCACAAAAGCATAATATGCATGAGATGATCGCATGGGAGCTTTTTCAAGAAGATAAAGTCAAAATCAAGCAGATGAACTGTGAGGCTGATCCTGTATCTATTTTGGAGCTTTTATTGTTAAAGATAAGTGATTCTGACTGGCTAGCCCTGGGCTTAAAGACAGGGCACCGGCATTCATCTGTCACTTTGCTGTGGATCACAGTGCGGTTGGCCTCTGTGGTTGAGCTGCACTATAGGGCAGTTACCCAGACACTGACAGTCAGCAAAGTCTCAGAGCCATGAAACAGACTTCCGAGGGCCAGCGGAATTTGTTATGCCGCAGAACCTGGGCTATTTACTGGTGTCCAACCACTCAACCCCCATCTCCTGTCAAATTTATTCTGGCTTTTTTGGCCTGGTATCCCCCTCCTTGCCCTCTATTTTACCTTATGCATCTGTCTGTCTCCGATCTCTCTCTTTCTCTGTCCTGAACACAGGATGTGGTGACATTAACTGTCGCATCAGTCCTTCAGTGGCAGCGCAATATGCAGTAGCTCTCTTTAAACATATGTTCAGTTTACCACTCATTTCAGAAGAAACAAGTGAGCCTATATGCAGATGTTAAAACCACACACTCATTCTGTTGAAACTGTTGACTAATCAGTCGGAGAAATTCTTCTCATTTGGACATAAGTGGTGTTTGTCCTTTTTTCGTGAATGCAAAAGTGACTCTCTCCAGTTAGCTGAGGAAGTAATCAATCACTTTAAATGTTTTTGCAGTGCCATATTGATGTCTAGTACCATCACATACAAATTTCCCACACAGCTGAAGATCTTCAAGAGCCTTTTGTATACAGGCTAGCATTATAAAATTTAAATCACGTAATTACTGGACTTTACTTACCCAGCAGCCCCTTGAGGAGCCGGCATTCAAACTGGATCATGGTTCTGATTATTCTCCGCCTACGCTGTAATATGAATCTGGATTCCAGAAAATGCTTAAGTCTGCTTGGCCTATTAAAAAAAAGACAGAATACAGTCAGAACAAACATCACACACTAGACCGAATGCCATTATATGACTTTTCTAAAATGATGTTGGACAAAGAGAACCAGGGATGACACATCTGAATTCATTTACTCTCCTTCTGGATGGTAAAATATTTAAATATCAAAAAAGACTGATCTGGCACATCTGAATTTAATGGCCAAAAAAGTTGTAAAAAATCAAAGTGAAGCAGGAAAGGGGATCGCTGCTCATCTGAAGGGCTGGAACTCGATCATAATGTTCCACTGTTTTTCTTCAACACAGCCTGTGCAGCTGTGTAAAACAAATCCAGATGTTGTCTCTTTTTGCTTCTTTCGAAAGGAAAAATTAAAATTCCTTGTAATCCTAAAGGGAATTTAAGAACGTCTCGACATGACAGCCAGTTTCTTACTCATATCCATTTGATGAACATGTGGAGTAGAATGTAGATTTTGAATCAACATTTTTTGTAGCTTTATCACAAATGTCTCTTATCTGACATCATTTTTGAATTACTATTTTAACATATCTTTCTATTTCGCAATCCATTTTCTCGGCAAGATATGATTGATACTCCTAATCTAAAGCAGATTTGACTAAATCTTTTGAGAAAAAGTCACACAAAAGAGAAACATTTCTTAGTAGTTTTCCAAATGGTGCTGCTTATATAAGCCAACTATTTTACCATTTGTGCATATAATTTGCCAAACAGGGCCAATATTCTGATTATGCTTTTAGAATAAACTTCTGGAAATACGGTGATGTTATTTTTTTTACAGCAAAATTTTAGAAATACTGGGCAGTAATTGAATTAGCTCATTAATTCACAATCTTTTTATTTGTATTTTTTACAGCACACAACATTTTAATTGCAAGATGTGGGTCGTGCTGTTTATTTGATTTAGTGTATATAGGCCTACAACAGCATAACGTTTTCTTGTGCTAATCACATATATTACCTTTGTTTGGACATGCACAGAAATAATGAATGTTTAGTTCGAATAGAATTATGAACAGTGTTGACTCAAACTTCTGATTAATACATCTTTGTGCCAACTGCCTCATTTAGATTTAGATAATGGAATAATGGCATAAATTATGGCAATCAAGTTAAAACATTTATATGATGCTTACATAAGAATATGACTAATTATTAAAATGATTAAAATCGCAATAAATTATTTATGAGGTTCAAAATTATTTTTAATGTATATAATAAAATACATATATAGGCTAATACAGTGAGAAAGAAAGCATCATAAATGCAATTCCGGTTCAATTATAATCGTTAACATTATAAAAGTGTTGATGCATCGATCAAATGTTGTTGTTGTACATCTTGTAAATGTACCTGTAATCTGTGGACCGCGTTTGATCTTGGCTTAATTCCCATATAAGACGCATTAACACGCAGCACAATTCAACAGCACAACAAATACAAATAAGCCACAAACCTTTCGATTCGATGACCCAGGCTGTCTCACAGGGAAGCCATCTGCAGTTCACTTTCAATAAATAGCAATTGTTTGCTTTTCTCTCTAGGTATGACCGCTGACACTTCCAGGCGTGCAGAATACTGACCCAAGTAGTAAATTCGCCCCCTTTTCAAAGCATCGTCCACCCAAATGACTCGGAAACTCCCTTTTCTTTATGTCACGTCTTTATGTTAAGTCGTTAGCCTATATATATACACACACACCCGCCTACAGCCTTCTCCGCGCGAAAGTACCACGAGAAGAACACGCCGAGTAAAGAGCGACAGTCGATGAGACTGTTACTTTCACTTTTGAGTCTACATTAACTCATCAGTGGCTGGATGTGTCCAAAAAAGGTTTGCCCTTCGTGAAGTAACGTGGGGTTTATGCTCGCGAACAGATATATCGTCCTGAGGAGGCAACCATAAACAACTGCTAGATCGGTACATTAATTGAAACATGTAGGCTACTGTCATTATTTATCGAGTTACTATATATTTAAACATTACAAAATATTAATTATTTCATATAGTTAATGTAACTGGAGAAGACAAAACTGTGCCTAAAAATGTACTGGCAAAAAATAATAATAATAATAATTATAATGTTGACACCTGAAAGTTCACTCAACCCCTGCCGTTTACTCTATATAAGAGTAAAAATGGTCCACTAGAATATTGCAAAATCAGCCAACAACAACACCTTTGGTAAACGAGTCAAGAAACAAGCAGTCAAGCATTAGTTCAAGAGTGTCTTTTTTGCCCAATCTCCCAGTAAACCTCATTCACCCACGCACATTACTAATTTATTCCCTACATTTACTGTGGTTCTGTGGTGGCAGGCTTGGCACAGTTGTACACTTTTAGGAATTTCATGACAAAACGACTCTGAAGCGCCTCGTCTCATCACACAATGGACAATGGGCATATGGGCAACCAACGCTCAAAACACACTTGCTTTGTCATATGATTGCTTTGTCAATCGCCACAATGGCCCCCTTGTTTTGTAGTACCTATAATCTTTCTTTAGGGGCATAATCACTTGTCGATAGAGCTATCTTTGCTGTCCTAACAAAGGCCAAAGCCGCTCAAGACCCAATGAGAGGGACATTCCGAGTCCCCCACCCAACCCTTAAAAAAAAGTAGCCAAAACACCATCTGTCAACCCAGATTACATCACATCAATATGGAAACCCCCCAAAGGAAAAGGAGTGAAAGAAAAAATCTAAATGTGCCTCTAAACAGCACCAGGTTACAAACACCTTCCACAATATCTCAACCTACTTTTATGACCTGAAGTGACATTTTCTTCTTTTCTTTAATTCTTTACTAGTGCCTGTACAGAGCCCAGGACTGCTTTTATAGGTGGCCCCCAGCATCACAGACCCCAAGAGAATCTTCCTAGTCCCCGACATTCTTGGGGGTGTATTAACAACATATTGAGAGTTTTCCAACCACCAAGCCTGAATTTGGTGACTTCAGGAACCAGGATTTAGATTACAAATTACAATAATCATGGTAACAGCGATCACAAGCTGTTGGCACAGTCAGAAGCAATTTGAGGTTACTGCAATAGTACAATGTTACATCGAAGAGACCATAAAACAATTAACTACACACACTGGACTGAAACAGCCTTGCAGCACTAAACTCAAGTGTTAGATACACTTGAAAACATTGTGGTTTCTCTTCTTGCTCAATTCTGTACCTTCTCAGCATGCCTGCATTTTTAAAAATCTCAGCCTAATTATTGCTGTTGTCAAGGTCATACACAAGACGCATTTTTCATTTGTTTTTTTATTACCTTGTAATGTCACTTCACAAAATTAAGAAAAAAAGATCAGCCTGAACGGACCACCTTTCTCATTGGATCTGTGCAAACCTCATCTCAAAAAGGTCAATTCTCACCTAAAGGTGAGGAGTTTGCATCTATGATTTATGAATTATTCTTAAGGGTGCAATTAAAGTGATAACTGGACTGAAGGTGGAGCGTGGTAGAACCTGGAAGCACAGTTCAATAACATTGTGGGTTTTAGTGTGATCAGGATGTGACTCACTCTGATGAAACTCAGAGTTTCTGTGATGTTTCATCACTTATGTCAGGCTCCACTGACCAAAGCAATTAAAATAAGAAAATGACACAAAAGTAATTCATGGAATGAATGCTTTTTACCCCCTCTCCAAAAGTGATCAGCACCATGTCTGAAGTACTATGATAACAGACTTCAACTAACATTACAAATATAGCCCCATGAAAGGGCAGAACTTGCATCATTCTAAAGAACGATCAACATATTTGGTTATAAAGTCAGCTGTAACTTCAGCTCAAAGCAGTAGTCAACCAAAAGTGAAACAATGAGTTAAAGTGTAACTAGTGGTGCAACATAGACTGTGCACTGCCAGTGTTGATCAGTCATCTCAATACGCCATAACATTGTTTCAAATCAACAACATTTTAAGTATGGTGTCAGATCAAGTGCAATCTATGAACATTTTTTTCCAAAAGATTTAAATGACTGCTTATTTGCTCCACTTAAGGAGATGAAGCCTGACTCGCATTTATACAATTAAGACTGAATGATTAAGGCAAACAAAATGACTCACTGTCATGTGAAAGCTTGTGCATCTTTTCACAAAAAGGAAAAAGGCCACTTAAGAAAACAGTGAAAACCTGCTTTGCCTGTGGGCTCAGTTAACAACAAGTATTGTGACAAACATGGAAACACATGAGAAAGTAAAAAAAAGTTTATTTACAAATCCTCTCACACATGACAAACATCATTTATTTTATGGGGTTGGATGATTAAGGCTCTTCCAAAAAAAAAAAAAGAAAAAAAAGTTATAACCCAAAACAGAGTCGCTGCTTCCAAGGAGACAAAAACTAAAGCTATTTTACAAATTCACTTTTAAAAGAGTGAACAGATTTTTTACCTTTAAAACACAATTTAAATACTCAAGATGTGAATGATGGAATGTTTTATGCAGACTGATTCATACAATAAAATGTGGATTTAATTTGCAGTAGCTACAAAATCAGTAAGAGACATTTTTCAAGTCTATACATGTAAAAGCCACACTTGTATACAGGCCGAAGTTGTCTTATGTATGAAAACATTCCTCCAAAAATATTTTTTTTCTGTGCAACCACTCAGTAAGAACTAAAAACTGAGATGCTTTGTGCTGAGTGCAGTACCAACAGTCATTTCATGCAGGACAAGGTCATTGACCACTGGGACTGTGACAGCTCCCAGCTGGCCCTGGTTAAAGGGGGAACTTCCTTCAGCTGTCACAAAATGTTGCTTTACTTGTGGTAGGAAAGTTGTGACCACAGACATGGAAAGCCCGGAAAACTATTGATTTTCTCATGGTGCTCCTGCCAGATGTAAAGACACTAGAAGGCATAACGTGTTCTGATGTCTTCCAGTTTCTTCGACACCTCTGGAGGCGTGCGGTCCAACTCCTCTGAGACACTCTTCTGCTTATGGGGGTCCATGGAGTTAAACTGCTCACACAGGTCTCCATCGATCACATTCTAGAAGCATACAAGCAGAGTTAATAAAAAAAAGTTACCATTCAGTGACTTAAGCAGTCTAAATAATGGTATATTGGTTACAATCTCTTAAGATACATTTAAATATAAGCGGATAGTTAAGAGCTAACTAAAAACTCATGTTTAATACTAAGGATGCACCGAGCCGATAGTCAATACTGGTCTGATACAAACGATTTTAGTTGGAAATGGTATCACTCAGATAGGACCAATCCAAAACTATCATTATGATTTTTGATCACTGGTAATCAAATTATTTAGCACAAACTTATGTTCTATATTTTAGGTCTTTTAAAGGCATTCAGAAGCTTTAATTGAGAAGCAGACAGTATATTTAGGATGTTAAATTGTATCATCTTAGAGAAGGTTATACTGTGGCTCAATGTTCCCATTATTATACATTATCCAAACATAAACCGTCTATGGTTGTTTGAGGAGGACTATTTTCTGGAGGTTTTTTTGGTGATTCTGAATGCTGTGGTACCTCTACTAGGTGTCTGTTAGATGAGAGTACTGGAGTAGCGAACAGTGAAACTTGTCATTCACATGGCAACTAGAATTTAAAACCCTGATGAAAAAAAAAACATTGAAGAGCTGCAATACGTTAGATATATTGAGGTTAACCTGTGACTCAAAGTGATGTTGCTTTAAAAGCGCATTGTGCCTTTTGTGCCACTCCGCATTTGACACTTTTGCACCGCATTCGTAATCAGAGACAAGTTTAGCATATCTGTTCTTATCTATTCATGCGGTCCTATTAAAATATTTGTGAAGTAATAACTATGACAAATGGTTCATAAAACTCAGAATGTTGACTCAACTTATGTTGACTTGATTTAAGATTTTCATTGGTCTACTGCAACCTTAAAGGTCACCTATTATGCCCCTTTTAAAGTCTTCATTTTGGGGTCTACTAGAATAGCTTTTCATGCTTTGAATTTTCAATAAACACAATTTTACATTGTAGCACCTTTCTTCCCAGTCTGTCTGTGACACTGTTTAGTTCTCTATGAAGCCCCTCCTTCCAAAAAGCAGAACATAAATCTGATTGGTTGGCTGGACCAGTGTGTTTGGTCAACTGGTTTAAGCACTTTCAGAAATGTTACGCCCCTTACCATAGCCACAAGTTTAAACACTACCAACACAACCAGGCCTTGCCCCCTTTTTTGGTGTATGCTTTGGGCAGGAATTAGTTGAATGGGGAATATTGTGGCATGCACAGTAACAGAAAGAAAACGCAAGGTTGCAGTATCAGTGAGAAAAAGGGGTAGAGCCATTCTGGTTAATACTAAACTTGTGTAATGTATTAACTGCATTTTGGTCCTTACCTTCACTGGGAAATAATATGAGCGGAAGCTGAGGTGATCACGACCACACAGAGGGGGAAACTCAGAGCGCATGTGCATCTCCAAGTGCTGGAAGAAGTCATGATCCTAAAGACAGATGAGACATTTTTTTGTCACAAATAAAAAACATATTCAATCAAATTACAGCCAACCTTTATTCCATCATTTATTTAAAGCTGCAGGATGTAACTTTTGATGCTCTAGCCGTTAATCAATAGAAGTGCACGAGTCTTGTGAAAGAACATTGTAGCCAGAGCTACTTCTCTATGTTTATGTCTATGATGAGTCACGAAGGTACTGGGCTATATCCTGACGGTTTGAAATGGTCTGAATATAAACACTTATTATAGTTGTACCGTAGTGATTCAGGCAATGGTGATAGACAAAAACACAGTTTGGGAAAATGCTGGAACCAAAAAAAGTTAGTTTGATAACTAAAGTTCTATCATACAAGTCACATTCTCTACTCTGATGGCCTGAACACAAGTGTCTGGATCTGAGGCCTTCACCTCTTCTGCTTCAGTGGTTTTAAACTTATGAAAGACAATTGCACATTAGCACTCCTCTTATGTAATTACTGGTTATTTGCACTTTAAGTAACTGTACCTCATGAGAGGTGAATGGCACCAGGATGCCAATGCCTCCTGATAGTGTGGTGTATACCAGGGACTCTGACCCTCCAGGGATGAGGGTGGTTTTCTGGAGGGACAGCACAGTCTCTCCTATGTGATAGTTAATAATCACCTCAGCCTGTGATCAATAGGGAAGACAAAGTATGGATCAAAAAGGGTCTTCGGAAGCATGCTTGGGGTCACAGGCAAGCAATTCACTTCCATACATCATATTAGAGGTGTGGATATTCATTTCCTTCCCGATTAATTACGATTCAGAGGGCAATGATTTGGATTATAAAGTGATTATCAAGCCATCTTTTCCTTCAATTCGTTTAACTATTGTGATTTAACAATTATTCTTTTTGTTATATGACATTGTAAAATATGAACAAAGATGCAGATAAACAGTAGAACAAATACAATGTAAGAAACAAATTAAATTACCAGAGCTTTACTTTTTTCATTTTAAATCCATTTATCAGAAACAATCAAGAAATAAACATTTAATAAAATGTATAAAAAATAAATGGATTATTAAAGCTACAAAAGTTATTCAGTCAAGAGCAGTGGATGATTCCCTCTTTTTTGTTGTTTAATTAACAATTGCAGCAGGTTTATTATATTAAACCGCAATGCACAGATCTAATAGGTTACACATCAGATTTCCTTGATCTGATTTAAATGATAAACATACAGCTTTCCTGTCATAACACCAAAACAGAACTGTCAAAAGATATGCTGTTAAACAAAGTGATAAGCACTCTTAAAAGGTTAAATCTTAATCTATGAGCCATAATCAATCAGTATCCATAACACTAGATTACTGCAAAATTGTATCTGATGTTAAACAGGTGGAAATTAGAAATATCCAGCATTGCCCAATAAATAGCTAATATGATGAATACAATGAAAATTACAGAAAAAATAATAATACTATTATCTGCTTATAACTGATATGGTCATGATATATTGTGCATCCCAATACAAATTCCACAATATGTTTACACCAACCCACCCAGTCCAGATTACACATACTTTAGGTATGTCCGTCAAAGCTAGACGCAAGTCATTGGTGTGCAAATAGGGACTTTCCCTTGTGTCCACCTAAACATTTCCATGGTACTAATCTGCACATAATGATCTCTGGCGAGAGGACAAGATTTGCTGCTGAGGTTTTAGAACCAGAGCAGGGCATGGACTACAGCCAAATGTTTTGGGGTGCAGGTCGGTGTGTGTGTGTGTGCACACAAGGAGAACAGCAACCGCAAAACCAACCAGACAGACAAAAACAATGAGAAACAAGTGGTTAGGACAGCTGAGTGCCAAAAGGTCTTGCAAGCAATTTCCGGGACCTGTGGGACATGAGGTATTGAGTAATGAGGGTAGCAGAAACTTCTACCTTTTGTGATGCTCCGTTAAGCAAGCCTCTGTCCCACAATGCCTTGTTCCCTGTGGGGTCTTCATCAACATCGTCGCTGGTGTTGGGGGGCAAACGAACCTGAAGAAATGTATACAGATGACACCTCAATTTATCTTTTTTCCTGAATTTACACATGCATTTTCTTCCTCCATTGCAACTGCTAATAAAATTACAACATTTCAATATATTAGATGTTAAAAAAAAAACTATACTATAATATTCACTGAAATGAAAGCTTGTTTACATCAACTTGGCAAACAGTATCTGCTACATCTGTGATACTTGTCTCAAAGTTCTCAAAAAGTAAACTGGTGATAACTCACAACGCAGATATTTCCAAACTTATCCGCAGCAGCCATGGTGTCATAGTCGAGCAGGCAGGCGGTTGTGACCCAGCGAGGATATGTATCATCTGCAAAAATGATGAGCTGGTTCTCGTTGCGTCTATAGCGCACCCAGAATAGACTCTCCTGAACATCAGACACAATCACACGCTGCCCAATAGTGTGGATGCCCGTCACTAAGTTAGGAACATGCTGCAAGAATAAGAAAAGGAGTTTAGAACGTTGTACCTCTTAAAACTTCTGTCAAAGACATGCAAATAATATATAATAAATAAAAAGTTTCTAATAGGGCTGTCTAACAATTATTTAGGTAAACACCTGAATCAGACATTTTCTGCATGAACTACCAGGAACTGTTAAGAGTGACACAGAAATATATTCAACAGCTATAATTTATTTCTAGTAATACAAAACAGGACATCTTAACATCTTTGGGGAAATGTAAGGGCGATAAGTGCTATTCTGTAGTTCTGGAAATAAAACTGTGCTTGTAATACCGATCTAATACCATCTCATTCAGTAATTAAAATTCCTTTCAAACTTCTACAAATCATTACAGAGAAAAGTTATGGTTCATGAATTTGAACCTGAACCCACAAGAACCCTCACAGTGTTCAGGCAAAACTCCAACATTAGCTGATGTTACTCCAGTAATTTATAAAACAGCTGGTTTAAACTTTTACTTTACACTGTTTAGCACTTGTCGTCACTGCAACAGCTAAATACACTAGACAGACTGGTAGTTACATAGACTAGCTAGGCTACCTTATCACTAGGTTTGGGTATAATTTTAACGATTCAGATTCTGGTTATTTCTGATTCTTATCGATTCCTAATTTTGATTCCAATTAGGTTTATAAAAATTTTTAAAAAGAAAGAATAAATGTGTAAGTCTTATTACAAAACATTGTCGCTGAATACCATGAACAAATCAACATCTTAAGAACACTTACAAAAGGGTTTTATAAATAAACAACTAGCCTAAATATATACATTAAAGGAACAGTCCACTTTTTGAAAATAGGCCCTATTTTGAATAAGTCCCTAAGAGTTAAACAGTTGAGTCTTACCGTTTTTTAATCCATTCAGCCGATCTTTGTATCTGGCGGTAGCACTTTTAGCATAGCTTAGCATACATCATTGAATCAGATTAGACCATAAGCATTGCACTCAAAAATGAGGACCAAAGACTTTCAATATTTTTCCCATTTAAAACTCGACTCTTCTAAAGTGACATCGTGTAGTAAGACAAACGGAAAATGAAAAGTTGTGATTTTTAGACCGATATGAGTAGGAACTATTCTCTCATTCCTGCGTAATGATCAGGGAACTTTGATAACTGATCAAATAAGGCTTCAGCGGGACAAACATTTGTTTTGGCGGCCGCCAAATAATTTTAAATGCAGGAAAAACCCTGCTCCGAAGCCTCAGCACAGAACGTAACATCACTGGTATTTTGTACCATAGAAACTGTAGATAAACAACACCGTTTATTTTAATCAAAGTATACACTACCTCACCAGAACGCTACAACAACACTACTAACGTTATATACATTGTATAAACCAAACGGTTGAGCAAACTTACCTCCACACTCAGTGATAGCATTCACAGGTAATGTTAGCTAAAGACAACAGCAGTGCTTTTTCAATCTGAAAGTTCAAGCTAACTAAAAATAATAATGTTTTACTTACAACCATGGGCGATGATACACTTCGTCCTGTCTGGCCATATCCCTTACCATGGTACAGGTAACACTGTCCATGTTTTCCAAATAGTCATCTGGTCCAAAATGCTTTTGCTTTTCAAGCAAACACGCAATTTCTTAATGGAATCTAAGTTAGCAATGTTTTGATTTCAATGTTCAGAGAAGCCAAACATTGATTCTTTCGTTCCTTGTTTTTCGTCGGTATTCTGTGAAACATGATGGTAAAATACACCTTTGACTTACTATCACACCTAAAGGGCAACACACAGAACCATGGCTAATCACACAGGTAACTCCACAACCTAATTTGCCGGCTGCAACTACACAAACTAAGTGCCAGTCACATTGGAAGTTACCGATCTGAGGACTACTTTCAGGCGCTGTGTAATATCACTGCGCCGCTGCACCCGTGGGACGGCCGCAAAGTTCCCTGATCATTACGCAGGAATGAGAGAATAGTTCCTACTCATATAGGTCTAAAAAAAATCAACTTTTCATTTTCCGTTGGTCTTACTTAAATGGGAAAAATGGGAAAAATATTGAAAGTCTTTGGTCATCATTTTTGAATGCAATGCTTATGGTCTAATCTGATTCACTGATGTATGCTAAACTATGCTATAAGTGCTACCGCCAGATACAAAGATCGGCTGAATGGATTCAAAAACGGTAAAACTCAACTGTTTAACTCTTAGGGACTTGGAAAATGAGCCTATTTTCAAAAAAAGTGGACTGTTGCTTTAAGCATTACTAAAGAAATAATCAAAATCAAATAAATACAACTAAACAAAAGATATGACTGAAAAACATTCAGATATTCAGGTATAGAAATAATCAAAATGTAAAATAACACTGCACTTTATTAATAAAGTATAGGCTATACAATACAAATATAGTTACATAACGTGTGTGTCTACAGCACAGCAGTCTTTATTACTGATCTGCATGATCCATGTAGGTCTTGATTTTTGGCAGAAATAACCAGAATTCCAAATCAATCACCACATCCCTGTAAAATGCAATCAAGCAGTGACGGATAAAAGTACTTGAAAGCCATACTTGATTAAAAGTATAAGTATGTTAGCAGAAAATGACTTTGGTAGAAGTTAGGCACTGTTTGTGATATTTATTGTACTTAAGTATTTTTAATATGAAAAAATAAATAAATTCATAAGTATTGAAAGTACAAGTAAATGTTCAGTTTTAACTTTCCTCCATTTTGATTTCTTTGAATAAAAAAAAAAGATTTAAATATTAAAAAACAAATTTATTATTTATACCTTGATCATTCATGTTTATTCATAGCACAGTAACTAATGTAAGAGACAACTTAAAACATTAAAATATATTAGTAAATGTTGAAATTAACAATAAACAATACTGTTATTAACCTCATTTGTTAGAAATGGACTTTTGAAGCATAGCATTGAAGATATACACATGTATACTTTCACATGTTATTTGCTTCTATTTTAGAACAATTATCTGATCAAAATATGTTAAAGCTGAAAACAAAACAATTGCCAATCGAATGTAATCCGGATATATTATGTTTCTGTCGGCTGCACAAGGATACAGTTTAAATATGCAATTTGGCTGGATAACGAATGCATGCAAACAAATGGATAGAAACTAATGCAAATAGATGGTAACAATCGTGACATTAAACAGTTGGGTCAGATGTATGTCACATTGTTTTAACGGCTTGAGGTACTACTAATGTTCCTCTCAGCATACTATTCCTTTGTTACACTACACCACTGCTACAACTTAGTTGTATTTGGTTTTCTCAAATAAATCATCATCACGTGTCATCATCTTCAGCTTCCTCAGGACATTTTCATTTTAAAGTGAACTAATCCTTGAACACTACAGTGAAGAACTCTCTACCCTATAATGACCCTGTCAAACTTCTGTTTCAATGTTTTTCATGTGGTTATGCATCACCAGCAAGTGCAAGAGTAGTAAGTTATTTACATTATTTTTATACTATTCAATGCTTTAAGAAAAAAAAAAAGTCCTCAAAAGTTTGTGATTCTGTGACTCCTCACCTTGTTTTCACACTTGCGGAGAAGTTTCTTCTTTCCCAAGTCATAGATGCGCAAGAGTTTGCCTACTCCAACCAACACTCGTCCCTGAAAGGGAGCAATAGCCAGAGGCACATCCTCCACGGGTGTCTGTCAATCAGAACCTATGTCTTAATTCATTTTCAAATCTTGATTTAAAGGAAGTTAATCAGAAATATACCTTTTAACATATGGTTTTGATACGCAGCTTGATTAAAGCATCATTGAACATTTCATTGGACCATAAACATTCAAAACATGGCAATTTTGGGCTGTGGACTAAACACCTACACCATAAAGCTCAATTTTGTGATTTGCTAAGCTTAAACGGAGTTCTAAGGCACATTTAATGATTTGCGGGAAATTCCACATTCTTGAGCTCCAGCTAACACATGAGACCAATCAGTAGTTTCATGCGAAGTCATTTCCTGTTCCACTTACCTTGTGCAAAAACTCCAGCTTGTCCCCACCTCCGACTAGCCGATAGGTATAAATATATCCTCCACCAACAGAGCGCGGATTTAGTATCATATCTCTGGCAACGCCCACCAAT
Source organism: Gobiocypris rarus (assembly GCA_023029165.1). NCBI lineage: Eukaryota > Metazoa > Chordata > Actinopteri > Cypriniformes > Gobionidae > Gobiocypris > Gobiocypris rarus. The sequence goes on along the minus strand of CM040918.1, from coordinate 10,807,520 downwards.
ACATACCAGTCATCACCTCCACCGGAAAAGCGACATACAGCCACACTGCAAAAGACACACACATAAAGAGGAACTAAGATCAGAGAAATGGGTGGGATGTGCTTAACGCTGGTCACTTGTGATCATCACAATTTATAAATTCTGATCAAAAAATAGAACTGAAAGGGAGTTTAGCAGTGTAAACCTAAATGCAAGTCTGCTTACAAGTCCATGTTATACCGTTTGTCCAATATGTCCCCTTTAATCCATAATTCAGCTTCCTCACCTGAAAGCTGCCTCGTTCTGCTCCAGCTGCACCAGGTCCAGGGTATTGCCCTGGATGGGGTTGATCATGCGTACTAGTGAGGCCCACTGCCCAGAACCTGCTTTAGGTGCCCCGAAGATAGCTTCTGGCAGGTTCTCATTCAAAAATGCCGCTGCCATTTCTGCAGCCAACTCTCTTTCATCCTCCCCCGCTGCCTCCACCATTTCCTGTAGACCAGAAAGAAGGACAAAAATTATATGACACATTATATGGCTACAAATAAGTGTACACCCTTATATTCCTGGTTTAGCACCTCATTAAAAAAAACTGGCATTAATTAGCCCCTAACAGGCATACCACTAACTAAAATGGAAGTGAGCATTTGCTCCCATTCAGACATGAACACCAGAGAGTTCAGGCTCTGGTGTAGGTCACCAAGTTTGAATTCATCCCAAAGGAGTTCTGTGGGGTTCAGGTCTGGGTTTGTGGAGGCCAGTTAAGTTCTTCCACACAAGAACCACCAAATTATTTTGTACACAGGGGCATTGTCATGCTGAAATAGACGAGTGCCTTCCATGAACTGTTGCCACAATGTTGGAAGCACAAAATTCTCTAGTATTTCATTCTATATAGTAGCATTACGATTCATCTTCACTGAAATTAAAGAGCCAAACCAAACCCCTTAATTATAAGGAGCAGTCCACAAACTTTTGGCAACAGTGTATAACAATCTTTTTGAGAAAATTTGCAGATAAACAAGTAGAACTTCATGTTAAGCAATACATTCAGAAGCAGTCATTTTACATCACTGTTGCGGACTGGTTACTCTTACAAGATAGACAAACACCGGCAGGACTGCATCAATATGATTAATCTTTGAGGGACCACCACAGTAACCAGTAACCACGGTTTGCACATTTTACAGCATTTGTCACTTTTACAGCTCAGCAATATGGAATTACCCTTGCAAACATACGCCATTATGAGGTAGCCGCAAAATAGACATGACAGACAACTTCCGACAAGTGAATAGATTGGGAAAATTAGTGTATGAGTCAGACAGAAAAGATAGGAATGATAGATGGCGATAAGGAAAAAATTCCAGAGGAGATGAAAACATAAGCGTTTCTTAAAGGGATAAAATGTTATACAATGGAAAATGACAATGTCATCATTAACTCACCCTCAAGTTGTTCAAAATCTGTATAATTTTTTTTCTTCTGCTGAACACAACAGATTATATTTTTTAGAATGCTGGTACCCAAATGTATGATGGGTCCCATTGATTTAAATAGTTATTTTTTTGTCAATCAGTGGGGCACATCAACTGTTTCCTTTGGTTACCCATATTCTTAAAAGATAAAATATCTTTTGTTTTTTAGCAGAAGAAATTCTCATACAGGTTTGGAACAACTTGAGGGCAAATTTCCATTTTTTTGGTGAACTATCCCGTCAATGTTGCCTTGTGAAGGTCAGGTTCACTAACCTCAGCCATCTGCTGCTTGCGCTGGGCTTTGGTGGCTTCAGTGTAGGCATTGTGGTCTGTCTCAATCAGGATCAGGTTGTTAGTTTCAGGGTGGATGACAAACTTGCGAGGTGTGTACTGCAGTGGGAATGCCACCTGGTTGAAGACAGCACCCAGTTTCTCAAGAGCCAAAATTCTGACGGAGAGATGTAAGAAAGGCATGCAGTCAATTTCAAGAAAGCATTATAATTATTATAATAATAATTAAACAAAAATAAAAGTTAGTATTTATTTCAGGAAGCCAAAACCTCCTATTTCCTGGCTGTAATCTGACTTCTGCTGATAAAACACAAGCTGACCTAGGTGGCAGTAATAAATCTCAAAACATTTAGATATAAAAGAGGTAATCTCTAGCTAAAAAGGGCAACTAGTACAGCCCTTCAATACAAACAGGAATTGTTTCACCGATTTTACCGTGATACCAAGCTTTCCCTAGATCATGACACTATTAAATTTAAACAATTGTCCAATTCAGGAAAGAAAAGGTCCACACATCTGGGATTTGCTAAATGTTCTTAAACTAAAGCAAACATTTAAATCTCAACAAAAGTGTCAAGCAGTCCAGGTCACATTTTACCACAAAATAGAAAAGACAGGATGGGCAGAAGGACAGAACTTTTATGACCAACATTTGCTTAATTTTAACATTTACTTCTAAAAGCATTATCAGATCACCAGTCAATTAGTAAATTAAGCAGCACACATTAAAAGGACTAACAAACTGGAACTGATATCTATGAAACCAACCACAATATGTATGACATTAATGGTCTCATAAACCTGTGAAGTTTAACAAAGTTCATATAAAATGTACTTTTATACACAGTATAAGTGCATGCGTTTACCTCAGTGTGTTGGTGGAAATGGCAACGATACCCTCAGGACACTGTTCAGAAGCGAACCCTGAAGCATACTCTAAAGTTTCATATGACAGTGGGGTCAGGTGGAAACGCGACTGGTATGAGTAACTCAGCCAGGAACGACTGGACATGGCCAGAACCTGTGCAGTTAAAGGTCACATGATGGTCAGCAAATAGGCATGCTCTGCAACACTGCAAAATACATAAAACGCAGATGTGAACTCACAGCTTCTTGGGCCTGCATCCGAACTCTGAAAAGCTTGACAGGACGAGAGCCGAGATACCGAGTTCGAGTATCAGACAGGTCCCCAGTCACTGGATCCAAAACAGTACGCAGTAATACTCCATTCTAAAACAAAGGTGTGATTATAGTAAGGAGCAATGGAATGTCCAGGAAAGTCATCTCATCAAGTAACAGGAAATGGAGTCACATTGCAGTTTTTTTTGGTTTCCTTTCAAAAAGCTTTGTTCCAAATGGCATACTTGGCAGTGATCAGCAAAGATAAAGAACATAGGAGTGCCCCATATGCCTTTTAAGTTCGTAGAGGGGTACTCACACTAGTGTGCCTTCCATTAAAGTCAAGATGAAGTAGCGACAAATATTTTTTGTATTACAAATCACATCTGAAATGCATTAGTTATATCTATAGCTGTTGATTGGATGCAAGCAGATCTGAATGGGAGCTTGCAGTCAATTGAAAGAAAAGGTTAGGGTTTAAGCAGACTAAATGGGAGTTTTGACTATGCCTCCTGAAAAAAAAAGGGAATTGGAATGTACTGAAACATTCCAAACTGATTTAATCATCAACTTTACAGTTCAAAAAAGTTTTATTCTATCTATCTATCTATCTATCTATCTATCTATCTATCTATCTATCTATCTATCTATCTATCTATCTATCTATCTATCTATCTATCTATCTATCTATCTATCTATCTATCTATCTATCTATCTATCTATCTATCTATCTATCTATCTATCTATCTATCTATCTATCTATCTATCTATCTATCTATCTATCTATCTATCTATCTATCTATCTATCTATCTATCTATCTATCTATCTATCTATCTATCTATCTATCTATCTATCTATCTATCTATCTATCTATCTATCTATCTATCTATCTATCTATCTATCTATCTATCTATCTATCTATCTATCTATCTATCTATCTATCTATCTATCTATCTATCTATCTATCTATCTATATATATATATATATATATATATATATATATATATATATATATATATATATATATATATATATATATATATATATATAGAGAGAGAGAGAGAGAATCGTGAGAAATTTTCCGGTTCTGGTTCCGCCTAATGATTCCGGTTCCATTAAAATTATTAAACAAATAGTGGTAAAGGAAAAAGGCATAATACATAACTCAAACAATCCTTTTGTGTTTATTATATGATCTCTGATTCATTTACAGGTTGGCAATGTCAAAAAAGTCCTGTACTGTACATATATTACAGTATTAAAAGCATTCTTTCAAAAATATTATACATATATTAGTTATATTTATTAGTTATTTTTATATTAATTTAATAGAAATTCAGTTATTCAGTGAACTTGTAAATAATAAATGGTAATTCAGCATTAATCTAGATTAAAATGGCTCATTTGAATTCTGCCAAAGGCATTCAGAATATGTGTGCTACCCAAATAATGACTGGTGCTTTCACACTTGGTTCGATTGCCTGGACCGAACCAGAGTCCGATTGCTCCCTGGACCGTGTTCATATTATATTTTCGGGTCCGAAACCGAGGTGCGTTTGCGTCATCAAAGCAGCAGCTGTTCACCCCGTTACTTGGTAACGACGTCGAGCGAGGAGGTGGCAGAATGAATAGCGTTGTTCACCTAACGTTTATATTTTTGAACCGTTAGTTTTGTTACCAAAGCTTCAGTACGTAATGGCACTTGCGTCTATCTGCCACGGATGTACTGCAAATACTCTAAAGTCTAAACTAAAGAATGCTGACGACGAGCAGAAATTATATGTACAGCTCTCTGCTTGCAGTAGGTCAGTCACGCTCATCAGGACTCGAGAACGGTTTGCGGGTGCACGCCCGAGTTCGGAAGACAGCATTCACGCTTGATGTGGTATTCTCACAGCATACACGCAGGTTCGAAGACTCGTTCTCGCTCTCTACAGTGCAATTCGGCTAGGTAGCTATACATCCGCGCTAAAATATCACTGTGAAAGTCATCATAGCTTGCGTAGTATAGACCCAGCTCCCAACCCAACTTTGAGAATAGATTAACGGCGATATGTTTTTTTATCGCCCGATAAGAGTCTCACGTTAACGCAGCACGTTAACGCCGATAACGGCCCACCACTAGTTAATTGTTTGCACTTCTGGAAGCGGCAGGCAACGTAATTAATAGTCATGATGAGGTTAGCTGTCGCCCGCTATTAAAGGATACGCTCCCAGCGCTTCGCACACACATTGCACCAGAACCGTTTTCGGAACCGAAACTCTGGAATTTTGCGCGATTCCGGTATTTTTCAAAAATAAGTATCGGTTCTGCATAAGAACCGGTTCTCGGTTCCCAACCCTATATATATATATATATCAGCCTAATATGCATGTTTACTGTACTTATAAATACTACTTTATTATGCATCATAAGGAGGATTGTTTGTGTGAAAAACAAATAGGGCAAAGCAAAGGGGTGCATGCCTTGCTCAAAAACACAAATGCATGGAAAAGTGATACATTTCCTGTTTCGACACTAGCCGGAAATTAAATGAAAAATTAAACCTATGTTATCAACACAAGAGCAAGCAGTAGCATTTCTTACCTGCAGGCCAATGTTTAGGTATAGGAAACCAATGGTGCCTTTTTCTCCTAGTTCATCTTGTTTTTCCACTCCACCCATCTCCACAATACAAAGAGACTCTGGCTGGGCCGGAAGAGCCTGCATACTCAATGGCTGCAGACAGTCCTGTGCAACAAAGAGATCACAGTTCACACAATGGATTGTTATAGCCAATGCTCAGTGACTGGAATCTTTGTTTGATGCCCAAATCAGCTGACAATGGATGAGCAAATAGCTTACGGATGGATCCAGGGAGATGATACGGACAGTATTGTCCACCAATCCGACAGCAAGGAAACGAGAGCGCTGTTCACCAGGGGGCACATTTGCCAAACTCATGCACACCACATCTGCAGACATCTCCTTCCTTTCGGTGTATTCATTCAACTGTCCAGACTGTAAAGAGAGAAAATCATAAAGGAAAGAATTAAAAAATATGATAATTCAGGTAACAACGCAAAATAAATAAATAACCACTAACATACCGGGTCCATCTCAAAGTAGACCAGTTCTCCTCCGGTCAAAGCGATGACCACCTGCCTCTGATTAACAGCACATCGGACAATTGTCTTCTTCCCTGGAGTCTTCCACTCATTTACTCTCTTATCTGCACGGATGTGACGGATCCCATCAGGATAGACCTTTACCCAACAAATGAAACAAAACCCATTCAAACAAGAACATAATACATTTTAGAAGCATAATCATTTAATCTACTTGTTGGGCAAAAACACAGATCAGAGTATAATTTAACAAGCAAACACAAGGTTCAGTGGTATACACTGTAAATGCATATAGGTAAGGGAGACGTCGCTCACTTGCACAAGTGCATCTTCCCCAAGCAACGAGCAGGACAGGGTGGGTGTTGTGCCCAAGAAGCCAGAGTCTGTCACTTCTTCCACAGTCTCTCCAATCGAAAGCACCAGGGTGGCGTTAACGAATGACACAATGATGTAGGCATCAAACTCATCTGTGAACAGGAAACCCACAATGTTCAAACAACTGGTTGGAAACTTCAGCCACATATGGGCAAACTAACCATAAATGCAAACCAATACAAGGTGACAAAATAGTCATCATGTCGTTATAGTTTACCAAAGATGAAAAATAACCGATACAAATACTCCTTTGTTGTTCCTTGTGCAATTTGATTGTTAAACAGTCCTAATGGAATTTATTAGGTTATTTATTTATTTATTTTATGATGTACTTTTGTATTTGTACATTATTATTGCTTTTAAGATGTACTGTATCCGTCAGTTGTCTATTTGTGCTGCATCCAAAATGACCATAAGGGATCTTGACCTTCCAATTCTATAAATCATTTGTTCATGTGTGAGCAAATATCAATTTTCATTTTTGAAATGACAAATTCTTCTTTTTATAAGCGTATATAACAGTGTTGTCACAACACCAAAATTATGACTTTGATACCAGACTAAAATACCTCCATACCAATACGGAATCGATACCACGGCAAAAAAAAAAAAAAACAGTAAAATTGAATATGACAGGACATACTATTCTTGTTTTGTATACGTAAAAAAAAAAAAAACTCCTCACTTGGCCACCATGTTCCTTCCCTGCTTTTTGACCATTCCCTCATCTTATTGCAATAATAATTACATCCTTACAGATGTTTGCAAACATCACATTATCAGTCATGTTAACATTCACTAACCTTTAACTAAATCTGAACAGGTTGGGATGACCAAAATCTTATTTCATGATATAAGTAATTCAATATTTTATTTTAAATGTAATTTTATGATTACAATATATTTTTAATTTTATCTTTGTTTTAAAAAATAAGCAAAAATATAAATTACAAAAAATATGACAAAAACAGTGCTTTATTTTTCAGTCTATTTAATGTAGCATTCAAGAAAGAAATGAAATAATCAAATATATAAAAAAAAATAATCAAGAGTGAAAAGCGTGATGTGCGCGCGCTTCAGGTCAAAGTCCAGCAGCGCGTGCACGTCCCGCACTGCACTTTATTTCCTCATGCATGCATGTTTATGTTGCTTTATTTGTCATGCGATGTGCGTATGCTTCCATTGTTTAGTAAACGGTGGAAGTAGAG